>CM055097.1:2323800-3009698 GCA_029204225.1 Diphasiastrum complanatum | reverse complement strand
TAGTAGGCGGTCTTCATTTTTCTCTGGGTACCTTTGTTTTTGGCCTATTCTTTGATTTTTCAAGGGCCATGGCCCTACTGGCTCATTTAGCTGGGTTCTTGGCCAGTTGGGTAACCACTTGCCCACACGTTTCGTTAATTGCCCATAAATTGCCCATACTTTGCCGTTAGGGTTTCTATGACTCCTTGACACTGAATTCATATTTTTCGGTCCATTTTTACCTGAAACCTTTCTTTCTCGGTTTTTTCTTTTGTGGTTGACTTTTTCGGCATTCAGGACTAGGGCTCCCACGACAACACGGTTTCGTTGAATGATCATATTACATGCTGGTTTTTCAGTTATTGCGAACTTAAGCTTCAATATTAGCCGATTTTTCTGTGCGAAAATATCGGCTAACAGTCCTCGCACGATCCAGGAGAAGATCACCCTTTCAAGAGTGATCTCATTACTCCAACAAGAGGAGGCCAGAAGATCTGCAACCCCCCCTCAGGCACAGGGTCGGATCCTCAAGCTCTATATTCCAAAAATTAGAAGTTCAGATCAAAAAAGAGGAGCACTAGACATGAGATCAAGAACTGCAGAACTTTAAAATTCAATAATGAGAAGAAGCAATTCCAACAAGAAAATTCTGCCTCAACCAGTTTTTCGATACAAGAAGAAGAAGAAGAAGAAGCATCTTTTATGACCAAGGTCGAAGAACAACAAGATATCGATTCCTGGTATCTCGATTCTGGAGCAACTCAACACATGACTCATGTGAAAAGTACAGTACTAAGGACCATAAATGGATCTTTGAATGATCCACAAGGTGATTGTATGCTTGTTAAACAATCTATCAGAAACTAGTCATCAGAAAACAAGATCTAGTTTAGCAGCTTGATAGGAAACAAGTAGAGACAATCAAAGCATTGATCAAATAGTCTAATCCACTCCACATGTGTGGAAATAAGGCTGCAGTACGGCCTGTAGACAGTGTTTACAAAGTGCCAAAGCTGGGTTTCATTGGAAAAATAGAGTAATCACCATACAATGAGAGGAAACTCGAGTTTCTCCTTGAGGCTCCAAAAAGTTTCTATCTTCTCACTATGGAGAATGGAAATACATAGTAAAACACACTTCCTATGCAAAGTTAGGTGAAAATCATGCATGTAATAAGGAAGTAGACTCCACTTTCTTGCCCTAATGTGAAAACCCTGCCTAGATCCAAGAGTCATGCTTGGTAGGTGCATGGTAGGTACAAATCTCATCATAAATCATGGTCTAGATCCTACAAAGTAGGAATCACTACCAAATAGACACAACCACTCCTCTTGACTCATGGTAACCTACTTTAGGTGTGTATGTACAAGTGGCACTTTGGCCATTCAAGTAACCAACAAACAATATTGACAAAATGTACAATATTCTACATGGCTAGATTTGCCAATGTAGGCAATTTTTCACACTCCTCCTCAAATCTAGCCTTGGAGATCACAATGCTTTTATCAATAACTCCAATTGAAGATCTAAGCTTGACAAATGAATCTTTAGGTAAAGGTTTAGTAAACAAATCAGCCAAGCAACTTGATGATGGCACGTGTTGGAGCTTGATCTCTTTAGCTTGCACTTTTTCCCTCACGAAAGGATGAGCAATTTCGATGTGTTTGCTCCTTGCATGGAATGTAGGATTAGTTGCAAGTGATTGGGCTGATTGGTTGTCACAATAGATGATAGGGATCTCCTCCTCCATGACATGAAGCTCCACCAATAGCCTTTTGAGCCACAAGACCTCCTTGCATGTTGATGTCAAGGCCTTGTATTCGGATTCTGTGGAAGATAGGGAGATGGTATCTTGCTTTTTGGAAAGCCATGATACTACTCCATCACATAGAAAGGTGGCAAAGGCACTTTTTGATCTTCTATCCACTTTTTCACCTGCAAAATCCGAGTCACTATAGGCTCTTAAGCCAAGATTAGTTCCTCTATACAAAATACCAAAATTCTTAGTGAATGAAATGTATCTAAGAACTCTTTTGGCCATCTTCCAATGTGAAACTAGAGGACTTTGCATGAATTGGCTTAACTTTCCAACACTATAACTAAGATCAGGTCTAGTTATAGTTAAATAGATCAAGGAGCCAATAAGCCTTCTATATAATGTGATGTCCTCAAAGGATGCTTCATCACAACCAATAGATGCTTTTACATGTTGCTCCATTGGTGTCTCAATGCCTTTACAATTCTTCATTCCAAATCTATCTAGGATGGATGTAGCATATTTAGATTGACAAATGAAGCTAAAATCACATCCTCTAATAACCTCTATTCCAAGAATGAAGCTCAATAGGCCGAGATCCACCATCTTAAACTCTTTTGCTAAAGCAATTTTACATCTCTAATTCCATCTAGATCATTACCACTCAAGATAATGTCATCTACATACAAAACAAGAATAATGATCATGCCCTAGGTGCTTGCTTGAGCCCATAAAGGCTCTTCTTCAAAAAACACACCTTTCTTTCATGCTTTGCCTTGATGAAGCCCTCGGGTTGCCTCATGTAGATCTCTTCCTCCAAATAACCATTGAGGAATGCATTTGTGAAGTCAAGTTGGAATAGCTCCCAATTGAAGGTTGTAGCAAGACTAATGATCAACCTGATAGTAACAAGCTTAGCCACAGGAGCAAAAGTCTCATCATAGTCAATGCCTTTGGTTTGTAAAAAACCTTTGGCAACAAGCCTAGCTTTATGCTTGCTTATTGATCCATCTTGATTATACTTCAGTCTAAACACCCACTTGCAATCAAGAGGTTTCTTCCCTTGAGGAAGATCCACAAGATCCCAAGTATGATTCTCAATAAGAGCATCATACTCTACTTGCATAGCATCCATCCAACTTTTAGACTTACAAGCATCTTAGACTTCATAGCATGTTGGATCATCTAACATTGAAGTAAGAAAGGTGTAAGATGTGAAAGATGATGAGCCTTCCCTTTGACCACCTTGACCATCATAGGTGAGCCTCAATGGCTCGGATCTTGCCCTTGTAGATCTTCTTGGAGTTCTTGCATCTTGAGGTGGATCCTCAAGTTCTTCTTCACTTGGAAGCTCCTCCTCCATCCTAGCATGATCCTTGGCATCAAGATGATTAGTAGCATTATCATCCAAATCACAAGCATGTCCTTCATAAAAAATAACATCCCTACTCACTATCACCTTGCTAGTGATGGGATTGAAGACTCTATAACCTTTGCTATTCTCACCATATCCCACAAAGATGCCTTTGATGGATGTTGCGTCATCCTTCCTTCTCTTATCCAAGGATTGGTGTACATAGCAAGTGGATCGAAAAACTTTGAGATCTTTGAGATTGGGCTTCTCTCCAAATAGAGCTTCAAATGGTGTGATTCCTCCAATGGCTTGGTTTGGCAATCTATTGCACAAATAGTTAGCACAAGTTATTGCTTCACCCCAAAATGGTTTGGATAGAGAAGCATCTAGCCTTAAGGCCTTAGCACACTCACAAAGAGATCTATTTCTTCTCTCACTCACTCCATTTTGTTGAGGGGTGTATGGACATGACAACTCCCTCTTTATGCCATTAGAAATACAAAAGTCAATCAACTTATTGGAGATATATTCACCTCCATTATCACTCCTTAATACCTTAATCTTGGTACTAAGTTGATTTTCTACCAAAGTCTTGAACTTTACAAAAGAATCAAACACCATTGATTTGCTAGACAAGAGGTACATCCAACAAAATCTAGAATAGTTATCAATGAAGATTACATAGTACTTGGCACCACCATTAGACTCATGTGAAAAACTATGAACATCCGAATGGATGAGTTCAAGAGGAGAGTTTGATCTTGATGTAGATCTTGAGAAGGGTAGCTTGTGAGCCTTTGAGAGGCTGCATGCTTCACATCTCTTCCCACACTTTGACAAATGCTTGGGGAGTCCAACTGCAAGCTCCTTTGTAGCCATAGATTCCATGGCTTTGTAGTTGGGGTGGCCCAACCTTTTGTGCCACAGTTCCACCTTTGATAGCTCCACCTTTGCCAAGTTAACACTCTCCACTGCAATATTAGCATCAAGCTTAAACAATCTACCTTGCTTAAAGCCTTTGGCTATACATTCATCATTTCTAAGGATGGAACAAACTCCATGCTTAAATTGTACATCTAGGCCATTATCCATTAGCTGGCCAACACTAAGCAAATTCTTGGTTAACTTAGGAACATAAAGAACATTATCTAGATTCATCCTTTTGGATGATCCCACATACAAGGGAATTGTTCCTATTCCACTTATCTTACATTCTTGACTACTTGCAATATGGATTGATCTATGTAAGTAATTGTAAGAAAGTAAGGTGGAGAATATGTCCTTTTGATCTGTCATGTGGGAACTTGCCCCACTATCAATCCACCAAGAATCATTGGTGTTGCTCTTGGATGATGGTGGTTTGTTGGAAACCATCAAGGATGACTCTTCATCCTCCTCTTCCTCCTGATGTGCAATGTTGCTTTGTTTTCTCTCTTGTGCCTTCTTCTTCTTGAGACATTCTGATGCAAAATGTCCTTTCTTTCCACAGAAAAAACATTTGTACTTGGACTTGTCTTTGATCTTGCCCTTTGAGCTTGAAGCCTCATCCTCCTCCTTGGTCTCCTTGAAGTGCTTCTTCTTGCCATTGGTCTTCTTCTTGCTTTTGAATGAGAAATTAGCTTTCTCATCACCATCCTGCAGAGAAATAGCATTCATTCTTGCATTGGTATGCAACATCCTACACTCTTCAGCTACTAATACACTGTGTAGCTTTTCTATAGTAGGCAAAGTGCCTTGGATTGCAAAGCTTTGGACCAAATTTGTAAAGCCACTCCCTAGACCATTTAGGACAATTTGAACAAGCTCACTATCTTGAATCTTCTCTCCAATGGAAGCTAACTCCCTATTAAGAGACTTGATTCTTAGCACATAATCTTGTGCATTCTCATCACTCCTCTTCATGCTTTGTAATATCTGATTCCTAAGCATGAGAACCCTCGAAGTGTTACTAGACTCATAGATCGATTCTAAAGATTTCCAAGCCTCTTTAGCACTCTTACATGATGATACTTCCCTTAAAAGATCATTGCTTACATTCATCTTAATACAGTGAAGTGCAAGCCTAGACCTCTTCTTGTATCTCACTAATTCCTGTGCACCTAGAGGTTCATCTTCATCATCTATTAGAAACTCATAAAGATCCTGGAGCACCATTAGTGACTCCATCCTCACTTTCCAAATAGCATAATTGGTAGAATTTAACCTCTCACTAGCTTCTAGAAGGTAGGCTCCCACTGATCCCATCTTACTAGCAAGATTCTACACACAAGATATAGATTTGTTTGGACCTGAAACTCACAAAGGTTTCTAACTTGCAGTGTTTCACTCAAATGTTGACTTCTAATCCAACAGATGGATTTGTAATCACAGTTCTATCACTCCCTCACAAGCTGGAATGAAGATAAGATGAGATGAAAACTACACTCAAGCAAATCTTGCCAATCTTGGCTATTCTTGGACAAAAACTGACTCTATCTCTCTCATTCACTTTGATGTACTTTCAAGACCTGGTTTCCACTTTAAGAAGGTCTGAAATCAGCCTAGATAAATTAGTTTTCATGAAACAAATTCAAAACTAATCAATGGCAAGTGATCTTGGTAGCTTATTCTAGAATTTGCACCAAAAATTACATCAAACTGACACCATATGAATTTTCTATGATCCAATGAATATGGGTTATTAAATGCTGGTTCAGAGATGCCCACACGTGGGATTTTGATCCTGAAAAAGTTTGGGATCAAATCCCCTCACCAAAACCTGGATACCAGCTCGCCCTTCCAATACTAGCTTATTGCACCAAAACTTGCTAAAACTGGATTAGATTCAAATACAGATCAATGGCCTTGTACTTGGCTCTGGTACCATGTGAAAAGTACAGTACTAAGGACCATAAATGGATCTTTGAATGATCCACAAGGTGATTGTATGCTTGTTAAACAATCTATCAGAAACTAGTCATCAGAAAACAAGATCTAGTTTAGCAGCTTGATAGGAAACAAGTAGAGACAATCAAAGCATTGATCAAATAGTCTAATCCAACTACACACGTGTGGAAATAAGGCTGTAGTACGGCCTGTAGACAGTGTTTACAAAGTGCCAAAGCTGGGTTTCATTGGAAAAATAGAGTAATCACCATACAATGAGAGGAAACTCGAGTTTCTCCTTGAGGCTCCAAAAAGTTTCTATCTTCTCACTATGGAGAATGGAAATACATAGTAAAACACACTTCCTTTGCAAAGTTAGGTGAAAATCCAGCATGTAATAAGGAAGTAGACTCCACTTTCTTGCCCTAATGTGAAAACCCTAGCCTAGATGCAAGAGTCATGCTTGGTAGGTGCATGGTAGGTACAAATCTCATCATAAATCATGGTCTAGATCCTACAAAGTAGGAATCACTACCAAATAGACACAGCCACTCCTCTTGACTCGTGGTAACCTACTTTAGGTGTGTATGTACAAGTGGCACTTTGGCCATTCAAGTAACCAACAAACAATATTGACAAAATGTACAATATTCTACATGGCTAGATTTGCCAATGTAGGCAATTTTTCACAACTCACCATCAAGATTGGTTCAAAGATTATAAATCTTTCACCCATTCTCGAGTTGTGCAACTTGGAGACAACTCATCACATTCGATTCAAGGTGAAGGAGCAATTAGAATCGAATTTTAAAAAGGTGAAGTCAACTTGTTGTCCAACGTTCTCCACGTTCCAAATTTGACCGTTTGTTCTTGCTTGATTAGATCGAAATCGCCAATCTAGATCAATATTTGAATGTTGTTTTGTAACAGATTGATTTGTAGATCCATTTAGGGTCCTAATTACTAGCTTCTTAACATTTCCTATTATGTAAGATTTTATTTCTCCTAGAAAAGGGTCTTTTATTTTCCAAGAAACAAAATTAAATGGCTTATCCTAGAAATCCTCATCAAATCCTTTAGTTGAAAAAGTCACAAATTTTTTTGGCACTTGCATAATATGCAAGGAAAGGCTCGAGGGCCTAAGGCCTTTCCCTGGTCAAAAAGCCTTGCCCAAGGTTGTAGTAACCAATTCTGTAGGCAGTAGGCATAGTGGCCGGCCAATCTAATGATATCATCTTTTTGGTGTGCGGCAACAACTGAGAACCTACATAAGCTCTCGTAGGAATCTTTGTAGTCTTCAAAACTACCTGGGATGAGTGGCCATGTGAATCTGAGGGCTGAACTTGTGGATGGTCGTAGCTCAAAAACCTAGAGATCTAGAGGAAACTCCATGGGCGGTAGATATAAATTGTAAGCATCGAAGTTTTTGTAGAATAGACTATCTGACAATATTTCTTTGTGGTGCACAGGGTAAGTGGGTAAAGAGTTGCAGGAACTCTGAGGCCTGATTGGTCCTCTTGTTGTTTCGTTTCTCTAGTATTCATGTAACTGTCTAGCTACGGTAGTTTCGGTTGCAGCTAGTTCCACCTTGGTGTTGGCTAGGATCTTTTCTTGCCCTTTATACCCCTCCCTATGGCTTATCTGTCTTCTTTCACTAGCCTCCTTGAGGTCATTGTACTTCTGCTTCCAGGTATCTCACTCCTTATTGGCGCTAACCAGCTCGTTAGTGGCTCTGATTCATAGGTTCTTTTGTTTTTTCAATTCTTCTTTTAGACGTTGGATCTCTATGTCGGTCCTCTGTTCTTCCTTTAGTATGAACCTCATCAGTTTTCTATGGCGTTGGTCGGGCTGATTACTGCTCTGTGGGTCTTCCATACTCTTTTCAGTAGTGAATTCCATAACCTGTGTTTTAGCATTTATATACATGAATATACAATTTGTTGATTGTATAATTTTTTTTTAAACTGTACACCCCTCTCCCCTTTCGTGTGTATCTGTCAGGTTCATGCTAGGGTAGGGGTTTTACTATGTACTTAGGCCGTGTGCATTAACCCATGGGTTATGCTACTATGGTGTGACCTAAAACAAGTTCTAGATAGTTCATGGCTCATTAGCTGATGTAATTGGGCTAGGAGTTGGGGATTCTCTAGACCTACCCAGTTTATCCGACTTCTGATCCATCGAACTCCATACCATGTCTGGGCTTTCGGGATTGCCCATAGCTCCGTAGCAATGGTTATGGGCGAAATGACTACCCTACCTGGCTCACATTGCCAGTAATGATCATGGTCGTAGGCTATCGCAGCTAGACTATCAGCACGTTGGTTCTGTGCTCGTGGAATATGCATCCATTCGACGTGGAAAATCTCTCTAGTGTATTTGTTGATGGCAATTGCATAGGCCTGTAAGGTCCTACTTTTGAGTTGGTATACGCCAGTCATACCTCAGATTAGGAGTCGTGAACCTCCCATAATTCGAAGGTTGCCTATAGTGCGTGCAACCCTCATGGTCATTTGTAGACCAATTAGAAGGGCTTTGTATTCAGCAGCGTTGTTCGTGAATCCTTTTCCTAATAGGACTCCTATACTGGCTAGTTCAGTCCCGTTGGAATTCTGCAATACTGCTCCTATGGCGCCTTCTCTATTCGAATGTCTACAGGCTCCGTCTACCTTCAATGTATATGTCCCAAGTTCCTGGGTGAGTTCCATATCACAACAATAATTTTTTTTCCGATTTTTCTTCATTTATGAATTTTTGTTTGTGTCTTTTGCACCCTTCCGTTCAGCGTATATGTACAAGGTCACTAAGGCTACTTCTGATCCTTTGAGTGTTCACAGACTCCATGATGCCTCTAGGTCGTTCACTCCGATATATGAAAAGGTGAACAGGAAAAGGTGTTACATACTGTATAGGTGGCATCATGGGGGAAAGGCCCTTGGAAAAGAGACTTCATTCACCATACCAATCTTAAAAGGAAACTCAAATCAAACTATGGAAAAGCTAAACCTTGAACCCGTATCATATGTTTAAAAAGTTATTGAGATACAAAAGAAAGATAAATTCAACGAGCAACTCAATGTCACATTTGAACTGAATTAGGATCATTTAAAATCTCTCCACAAGGCTTATATACTACTTTATAGAATCATCAATTATAATAGGCGGTCCTTGAGAGCCTTTGTTTCCAACTAATGAAATCGTATCATAGTTACAATAATACCGGTCTGAGCATTTGCACATGTTGGGTATCTCACTCCATGTGAGGATTCAAAAAATATCCAAACTTGTTTTTGCAGGTCTGCATACCTACTCATGGAAAATGACACTCTACAGGATGGATCGAAAATACATCTGCAAGAGTTGAAATTTCCCAAGGTTGAAACTACAACTAAAGGACCGAAATAACCAATTTCAATTTTTTTTAAAGGATAAAAAAATTAGGTGTCTCCACCATTTGCCTTCTAGAAATTTTTGGTGTTATTATATGAATTGTGCACAAGTCATTAGGCTTGGTTAACTATTGTGATTGTTCTTTAATGTCTTAATTCATATTAAGTGATTTGGAATACAAAGAGTTTCTTATGCCAACACAAGAAAATATTCAGATGCAAAGTTGAGATATCTTTTTGGGACATTTCAATCTTTTGAGTTGAGAATTAGATGTAGTAAAAAATATCTATTTATTGGTCGATGCATGTAAGAATATATTTTCATGCTTGTAAGTGGCCACAATATGGCAAAGAACCAACATATAACTGATTGGCTTATAGTGTAAAACTATAAATTTGTCTATTTATGTTTTATTGTACCAAAATAAAACTTAAACACAATGACTTTAACTTCCAATGATTCTTATATGTTGTGCACATATGTGTTCTTCCAAGAGCATCTTGTGGTGAGCACCCAACATATAGAGAAAAAACCATTGATCAAATGAGATCCCACTTTCTTGCAAAATCATTCTATTATTGGTTCCACTTGAGGAAAGAACCTAGCCCTAACTAGCATGCTTTTACTATGTGCTTGAGCTACGCTTTTGGACATCAACTATTCCAAGAGAAGACATATCCTCTTTGAGAACCCTAGTTGTTGCCTCTCTTTTTTCAAATAAATTAGAGCATATTTTTAGCATTTGAAGTTAAACCACAAAGGGGAACTAGCAACCAACTCCTTGGTACCTACTGCTAATTCTTGTCCTCTAATGATTGGGGTCCATATGAACACAATAGATGGAAAGTCCTCAAGGGCATGAATACATTAGACATTCAAATGATATTATAAGAAGTCTATAATGAGCCTATAAGTGGTGGTGATTTTTTAGCAACTTCTAGGTGAAATTTCTAGACATAATCAAGTTGCAATAATAGCTTTTGATAAAGATGGAAATGATGCTCTTATGATTGATTTCAATTATTGAATTCCAACTATTCACAATACCATATCTATATGATTTAAGTTAGGTAAAATCCAAAGGGATGATGTAATCTTTATGAGTGTCAAAATTTGCATTTGAGAATTTTTGCATTTGTCATATGCCACAAAGCCACATGAGCCAATATAACTTAAAGCCAACATAACATTTATTTGGTAGGAACCCATTCTTGTGGGTGTTCGTTAATCAATGACTCAATGATATGAATTAGGCTTCTATATAAAGCTTGTATTATTTTCACATCCACATACCAACACACTCCTACTGGTCATTGCTTTTACTTGTAATATTACATAAAGCATATACTTGAAAAATGTGGCCTACTTGCCCAATATTTACGGAGATGAGTTGGGATACCAATATTGTGTTGAAGACATGTTACTTTTCCCAAAGACATCATTGAGACTATTTTATGCTTAATAGTGAGGTTCAAGCATATAATAGCCAAATTGAACTAGCCTTAAATAGTGCTCTCTTTTGGACAATATCTAATCTTAACATTTTTACTTTGATAAATATGCTCAAGAATGGTTGTTACATTGTTAAAAAGGAGTGGCTATTGTTAAAGTTTTTAATCAACTAGCAAACATTACTACCAATAAAATTATGTTTCATGAAGAATTTGATGTATGACAAGTTCTGAATGATGCAATAAGTAATAATGTCTCACTTTTGATTTAGGAGTGCAGATTCCATCCATAAATATTCTAGAAACTAAAACATCGTTATGATCATCTTTTACATGTTCAAAAACTCTTGATGAACTCAATGCACCTTCGAAACGACACACACATTGTTTCATTAACAAAATGCATGTTCTAAGAGCAAATGATCAAATGCCATACCAACATACATGCTAATCATTATCAATCCTCAAGATGGGCTTTAGAGGCAAGTCTCGCAACAAGATGCTTTGCTTTTATGGATACCTCCACTTTTAGAGGTGTGCTAGAGACTTCACAACATTGTATAAACAGAAGAGTGAATCAGCCGATTGTACCATGATATTTCTGATAATTGTAACTTTCTAGAGTTGGTGACATGTCCAATAGGAATGGCTAATTGATCAAAAACACAAGTTTCATGCAAGTATAGTATGTGAGTCTTTATTGGCAAGTGGGTGAGTCCAATGATGAAAATTCTTGGGAGACAACAAAGCTACACATAAAGCAATACGAAACTTTAGATGTAATGAAACAAAAAGGAGATATTCTTAAAATCCAATACGCAATATGAATTCAATATGAGTGAATGAGAATCAAGTCTGATTGAGAACAATAATCTATGACTTGCATTGATGATTAAAGAAGGGTAAGTACATGAAAAATGGATCTATGATTCAATATAAAGCATAACTATAAATAAAGCTAGGTACTATTGACAAAGCTTCAATAGCTTAATCTTCTACTCTTTCAATGCTCTTTGGGACTCGTCGGGATGCCTTTCTTAAACAGATAAGAGAGTGTAGCAGCTCTACCTCAAGCCATTACCTCTCCATAATCAACTCCTTGATTTTCTAAAGTTTTGGCCTTAGATTCAATGCAACTTCATGATTGAACACATGGCAACCAATGAGTGACTCTTAGAGAGATATCCCTTGGCCCTTGGAATGACTATTTGATGATGACTTAGGAACAAGTTGAAGTTGGTACTTGCATATATTCACATAGTCCATGACTATGATTCTTGCAATTATCATAAATATGAGATTTGCATTCCTATTTTAATTGCTTTTTTTATTTGTATTTTAGAGTCATGCCAAAAGCATATTTTATGATTATAAACTTTGTTGAACTTCTCTACATAGGAGAACAAATTGACCTTGATGGCTTGATTTTCCCAAGAGAAAATTTCTAGTAGAGGAAGCCGAACTGAGGGCACTGGCAAAAATCGTGCAACAAAAGAGAAGTACATGGAAATTCTCATTATTGAATCTTGTTTAAAAAAAGTGCAATATTAATACATACCACCTATCACTATTTTTTGGTGTCCATCGAATATATTTGCATAATTGGCTGAACTTTGTAAGGAGTTATAGTCAATTACACACATCACTTTAATCGTCCATGTGCTTATTGAGATTTGTTTATTATTCTCAGGTGTGTGCTAACTATAATTGTGCAAATTTGTTTCACATACCATTGTCAAGTGCCATTACGGCTAGCACTTCCATCTCTCCATCTTGATCACCATGCTTCTTTATTTTTCATTCTCCATTGAGTGTGCAGGCTTAAATCATATTACTACGAATCGAATTACAACTGTACAAGTCCATTACGATGGATTACTTCATCTTTTTGTGTTGGCCACATTGCACTCACTTTCGATGCTCACATTTCAAAGCTTGCAATTCTCGCAACATTGTATCTCAATGAATTTCCATTTGCATGCTATTCTTTGTTTCATTGTGATCAAAGATGGATCCTTAGGTTTGACTGGGTGTGGTGACTGGGGCTAAGATATAACCCTACTAGGTGCTAGTGGACTTTGCACTATAATTAAGGAAATAAATTTTCCTAGTTTCCTATGGATCTTTCTTTCATATATCCTTTACAAAATCCAATTTTCGAACTTCATAAGAAAGGTATTTCATATTTCATGACAATAGTCTTACAAGAGAAACATACATTACGTTGCTAGATTAAATATATCATGATGCGTGTAGTTTTGGAGATAATTCGCAGGTTAAATAAGCTCGAGGATTCATCTAGTCATTTAGTTAAGTGACTCGAGCAGCTAAGTAGTTAGCATCTCATTCTTAATTCAAGACCCCAACAAGTCTTTCAAAGTTCTCTTTAGAATATCCTCCAGCTTGGGGCTTCATAGGGTGCTTCAAATTTCATGAGATTACTCTTGACTAGTGATATACTTAAACAAATTCTGTATTGCTGGATTGAGCATACAGTTATGAGTCTAGTCCTAGAGATAAATGGCAAGTTACATTTTTTTAGGTCAACTTATGTGAAGAAACCTACTTGAGTACCAAATAAAACTAGAAAATTACGTAAACCTTCCACATTCTAGCCTCCACATAGATTAGTCTTAGATTGTCAAATCGGTCATGCATTCGTTGACTACACAAGATTATTGAGCAATGACACTTCGACACATTTGAAATCGTAAAACTTGACAATAAAATTATGGAAGGTAGGCCGAATACAAATTCATCAGCAACCCCACAATCCAAGAGTAACAATGCATCTTGGCCCAACTATTGGTGTCACAGGTTATAAATTTTAGAGGTTTAAGCATTGCATGTTATCGTTTCTTTCACTCTGATCAAAGATAGACCCTTACGTTTGACTAGGTGTGCTAAAGAGGGTTAAGACATAAATGTACTAGTAGGTGTCAGTGGGCCTTACACCAAAATAAGGAGTTGAGTTTCCTAGTTTTCTATAATACGTTCTTTGATGTATCCTTAGAGAATCCAACTGAAGGAATTCATAAAAATATTTCAAATTTCCTTTGATAAAACTGAAGATGTTGTGTTATTGTAATAAGCATATCGTGCAAATTGTGGTTCTAAAAAATAACTTTGAAGTTTAGGTTCTCAAGGAATCTTCTACTTAGAGTGATTTGTAGTCATCACCTGATCCCCAATCCAGGAGCCCATCATCTCTTGCATTGGAATAAGGAGATGAATTTTCCTAGTTTTCTCTAGAATATCCTTCAGAGTCCAGCCTTAGGGCTTAAGGGTACTTCAAATTTCATGAGAATTGTTTCAAGAAGAGTGACATACAAGGAGACAAATTATGTATTAGTAGATCAAGCATGCTTGATGAGGCTGCCCTAGAAATGATTTGCAAGTCATATCTTTGAAGTTTGTAGTTTAAGTTCTGCCAACAAAACCCACTTCAGTATTAAATGGAACAAAAAAATTATGCAACCTTCCACATTCTGAGCCGCACACCCAAACTCCTAAATTGTCAAATCCATCATGAATTCATGGACTATACAAAACCATTGAGCAATGAACTTCCGACATTTGGGAAGCACGAATATTCACAATAAAAAGGAAATTGTGGATGGTAGGCTGAATACTGCCCATTCATCTTCAATCCCCCAATGAAGGAGTCACAGTCAAACTCTTTGCCAGTCTACAGCAAAATGCTTGCACTGTGCAGCAAATTTATTTGTCAAAAAATGCTGACATTTTATGCACCAAGTGGGACAGAAGCACTAAGGCTTCTCCCCACGCTTAGCTAAGTTACAATGTTTCTTCAATAAGAGCGCAAAGCAAAACTTCATGAACCTACCCATCCACACTGAAGATATGCAAATTTCACAATAAAAAAGTCACTGTAACAGCTGTAGAGTATTGCGAGGAGCACTGACCCAAAGGCTTCCAGCTATGGCAAACCTCCATGGTGCAGCAACATCTTCTGGAGATGCATAATCTATGCCCACTCTTGGTCCGGCTAGTATACCATCTGGTGAAGGACCATCCAGCAATTCTAAACCACCTGAAATGTAAAAATCGAAAATATGAGATAGGTAATCTCCAACAGCTAGGACATTCCAGGAAGACAGCATCAGGACCTCAACACTATCAATTTCTCCTGATACTGTAATTTTGCTCATCAGATCACCTGTGTTTATTATTTCCTCTCTTGAACACTTGCTGGAAGCCTAAAACTTAAGTTGAGAAACTTGTAATTATTCATCACCATCTCAAGTTGGGAAGGTAAGCATACAAAGTCAGTTGAATGAAGGAACAAATTTCCTATTTGGTGTCTGGTAGGCGTAAAAAATGATGACCCATTTTGTTTCACAGCCCAAGCTTTTTGAGTTCTAAAATCCCCTACAAGATCCTCTTTCAAGCTCCTGAGATTCCTTTTGGGCAACTTGGTCATTTAGAGTGATAATAGCAGGAAACACTGGGACCTGAAAAGAAAAGGTATTCTTACAGATTTAAGTGAAGATATATACTATGATCTTTTAGCATGGGTTCGTCAAGGTGACCAAACTCCTGGAAAAAAACTACATGGACATCCGACTTCCCATCTAAAAAAAAATCACTACAAAAATGAAACCAAAATTTTTCAGAAATTGAAAAGGCTCAAAAGTCCTTCAAACAGGCAATTTTAGACTAGGCACCTAAAACATGTTAAGCAAAATGCACATGACAGTTAAGTTTGACATTTTATAGGCAGAATTTCATTTCCATGCACATGTTCCGAAACAAATTCAGAAGAAATCAGGCACCTGCAATTTGAAGTAGAGAGTTGTCAGCATTGTAAAGAAAGGTTGACAGTAAAAATCTAAGGAATATTTTGCTGATAAAATACATGAATTAGATCACGAGATGCAATGTTTGAAGCTAGATTTGATTCCAGGTGGAAGTACCAGCAGTGTACAAAGGATGGTTGCACCACTCCGTTGTTAAGTCTAAAGCTTTCCCAATCTGCAGCCATGACAAAAAGAGACGCTAGTTTTATCAGGTCCCTTTCTTCGCTATTCTTAAGGCTAGCATTCTTAAAGAGGGAAGTTCAGGTTGGAATGCCATCAAAGCCTCTCATCCATATTATCCTCACCATGTGGTGACATGCATTTTTAGAGAAATGGATATTTAATCTTTTCTACATGCTGCAAATTGAAAGTAAAACTGGGAGAGAACATCAATAACGAAGTAACGGTAACTCTAGCTTTCTTAGATAAGTTCCACAACAAGGAATGCTTCTAGAAAGACAGAGACTTGAAAACGGGATTGATGAATCATGGGTGAAAGACTTCATTTAAAAAAACCATTAAAAATTGTTTGATGCATATCTCCAAGTCTAAGATCTTGAATACTGCAAACCCTTGCAACAACCTCGCAAGTTGCATAGCACCCTGCTCTTTCTCCACCATTTCTTCCCTTATAAACCCTTTAGAATACCTATTCTTGATGCATACTTTCTCTTTCAAGCATCTATTGAGGTTCTCACATCAGATATTTTAGACTCTTAACACCCTTGCAGCTCTCCGCCAAACAAATTTTCTTTTAGCAAGAATCCCAAACATGCGCTTAAAATTCAGCTATTTTGACTCTATAATGGGAAACCATTCACAGAGTTGGATATTGCAGCACCAATAAACAGCAACTCATAAGGTACCTCCACAACATACAGAGCTATTTGAAAAAGGATGTTGATAGTTTTTGCCTTCGCTTACCATGACTACAACGGGCATCCCATTGAATTTGAAGCAGGGTCTTCTTGAATACATTTTGGATTTCAGATTACCTTAGCAAGCACCAAACTGAAGATAATTCAGATAGGTACCACTTGTGCTTCCTATCATGAGCCAGTTTGGGGAAAGAAACAGCTATACGTGTTCAAGGCATTACAATGTTCTTACAGTTAGCTTTATCTCATAGCTTATCCTATGTACTGTCCAGTAATGAATCTCCCATGATAAGAAGCTAGGATGAGAGAGGCTAAATGTTGATTTTCTTGAAACTTGGATGCTGCAGGGATCAACAGGGTAGCAACCAAGCATTTGAAACTCCAACTTGAATTGTTTCATACCATTGGGAAAAAACACAATTTTCGTAGTATTTTTTTTTAAAAATTTTGTATGCACTGTGTAAGCCTACTTTTCCCAAATACAATCATATCTATTCCTGATGCACTGATTAGACATGCACTGATTGGGAGCCATATTGAACCATCTAAAATCATAACAAACTGTACCGAACCATGTATGTCTCGGAACGATCCCTAGGTTAAAAAATCCCGATTGACCCAATTCTAGCTACAAGGACAAAAGCATCTTCTAACCCTTCGAGTGTCATAATCAATTAGTTGTAACTTGCTAGAAGGTTGTTTAGAATCGTGCATATCACTTGCTGGAAGGCTATTAAGAATCATGTTATCAATTGCTGCTTCTCTACAGTGGCTCCTGCTGATTTTAGTTGCCTCGCTATTCCTTTGAGCTTCTCAATATGTGGAGCCATTGCTTCATCTTTCATCATCTTGATGTCACTCAATTGTTTTATAAGTAGCAATATGCTTGATATGCCCTTTGCCTAATTGAGAGGAAGAAAATCCTCTTGCTTTACCTTCTAACAACACTACAAACAGAAGACATGGCCCTCATGAAATTGAAAGGAAATATTAGAAGAAAAACAACACATGCTTACCAACCATGCGAGCACAGAATGTTGTGTTGTTGTTTACTAGTCCGCACTTGCAGATACGACATTCTCCTCACACGATCGTATGACAATGAAAGTAGAGTCTTCTCCTCTCCTCCAGTGTACCCTTTCCTCATTTCTAACCCTGAAAAGTATGTCTCCCTTCTCCATGACCCACATACAGGTGGAGAGGAGGGATGATGAGCTAGAAGAGTTGATTATCATATTAAGGCTACAAAATCATTATGAAAGTCATGGGCTCTATTTTCCTAGTTGCAAAGGAATTGTTAAACTTAGACACTGTGCCCAAAATTGCCTAATATTAGCTCTTTTTGTCCTGACTCCTCATGTGGGCACTCTTTCCAACTTGCAAAGATACCATAAGAAAGCTCTCAATGTTTTCTTTCTAACGAGCCTTGCACACTCTGTCTGATCAATACTTATGGCTACTTCTTGTCTTGCAAGGCATTAATTCTCAACAATTTTTTTACTCAAACCAATTGTCGAAGTATCTACCACAATCCTTGGGGTCATCAAACCCTTAAACATTCAAACAACCAACCTCTTACAAATAGAGAAACATGGGCATTTGCCTGAGTTGTAAAAACCATGAAATCATGTAAAGGACCTAATGACTTTGCATGAAGAATATATGATAGTGCCTCATGAACCATCACAGAATGGCTCAAAATGTGGAAGTGGAACACCAAAAAGATTGATACACGTGCCTCCTTGAACCTACAAGATAGCAAGATCCCCTAATGAGAGACACATGGCTATGTAAGCCCTCTCTTTGTTATCTTTCATCGCTTCTGCCAACATGCAAACGTTGGGCATTCCTTCCTCATCCACTTTATTGATCTTAGATCCACTCATGATCCCTGAACGGCCACTTCCTCTTCATCGTCCAGCTCTAGGTTGAGTAATTGAGTTCCTCCAACTTTTTGACAATTTTGAGATCATTACATCTGATTACTTCTGATACCATATCTTCCACAAGTATTAGAACATGATTTCAATGTGTAAAAATAAAATAAAACAATAATTATAGCGTTCCGGAAAGCCACCCCCCCCCCGAAATGCGTTCCGGTGCAGTAAAGGATTCCTAAATAGAGTGAGTAATGCAAATTCAAACGATGACATGCTCAGAGGTGGCACACTAGGCATAGCATCAGCAAAAGGGTGAAAGTAGCACTCATCTGTTCTGGAAGAAAAAATTCATAAAAGAGCTCTATGTGGTTGTGGCTATTGTGTAGTCGTAATTTGAAACCAGTCAATGATAAGGTTTGCTAATTGATAAAAGGTGCACGTTATCTAATAGAACACTGAAATGGTTTGTACACGTGTATCTGCAATAAGTGTTCACAACGTTGTGCAATGTGCATATTATCTTTGAAGGCAGGAATGGTTGGTAGCAACCACATGTGTCTGTGATTTGCAGAACCGATAAACTTGCTTACTATAGAGACGCACCTTCCCCGGACCTGTAAGTAGTACTGGTTTGTCAGTATTTTGTTTTCTTCTTTGTTGTATAGTCTTCATACCTGCATAAATCAGCAGAAAGATAGACACAAAATTCAGGAAACGATAGCAAAGGCTACATACTCATGGTTTAGTTCCTTGGAAATATCATGAAATATCTTGCAATAAATCAATATTCAAAAAGTTGTAAACCTTTGTGGATCTATCATTTATACTATTATCTCCTATATAATCAGTAAAGCCCATTACAAAATTTAGCCAGTCAAAATGAAATTGTAATAATAGTGACTAATATAGCGGTCCTTGAGCTTCACAATAGTTTAATTTATTCACAATCAGGCAGCGTTGCTACAACTATTTCACACGACTACTTCACAAAAGGTGGTGTTTAATTGTGTTCCTTCCAGGTATGAGTGTATGAAGCCAAGCTAATAAATTTTTAAGGATGTGCTTTTGGTCTACCGAAGTTTCGAGCATTGAACATTCATCTCTCTGTGTCTCCTTCTTGCCCTCATTAGCCTTCTTACCGTTGATACGCTTAACTTAACAACTTGGAAATGCTTTCAGCTGGAGGCTTTGGACTTGCAGACACCTTACACAACAGAACAGACGTGAAAAAGGCGGCTTTTCTTTTTCATTCGTTCTCTTCTCAAAAGGTGCACGCTTCCCAGCCTTTTTTTCTTGATGTTCATACTCGCATAAGCCTATTCCCGTTCACTACATTGTTGGAATAATGACAACTCATTCTGGCAGTCGCACATTTGAATGCATAATAAATGAACATTTTGGTAACTAAGATTGATACTCTTCAATCAGTAGCCTCTGGCACACATTAATTCATTTGTCCCTCCTTGCTTTAAAAGATTGTTAAACATGGAGAAAGGGAAGGGGGCTCTTGCAACGTGGTCTTGCAGAAGGGATAGTAGGCTGATATTATGCTCACACACACACACACTCTCTCTCAATAACTGATTTGAAACATGCCATCCCCTAATGATGTTTCATGATTCAATAACCTCTCAGCTACATACAAATCAAAAACTTTATTCTGATGTCTTTTCAGCATGTATATCATAAAGACTGCATTCTCAGATGGCTTACAGTGCCAAATTCTTGCCCATTTTGTTGGTTTGAAATGCCATTTGATGCAATGCTAAATTCTCAGTGAGCTATCTCATTCACAACATATTGCTTCGGCTTCCAGGAAACAAACGCTTGAAGCTGGCCTCTCTCTCTCTCTCTCTCTCTCTCTCTCTCTCTCTCTCTCTCTCTCTCGCGACTGTACAGCAGACAACTCTCTCAGGATCGCGACTGGTGCCTCTCTCTGGCATCGGCTCTCTCCCAGGTACCAGCGGCTCTCTCTCTCTCTCTCTCTCTCTCTCTCTCTCTCTCTCTCTCTCTCATGAATGTGATGAATGCCTGTGAAAGATGAATACCAGAGCACATTAATGAATGCTTGTGGATTGTAGTGGGAGTCACAAAAATTTTCAGTGCAGAACATGTGTAAGTTTATAATGACTCAAGACAAACTTTTTGCCAATTAATAGCTGAGTTCATCCCTAGATGAATGTACTTCCAACGGCTACCTTTGGACATGTGGAAAATTCTTTCATGATACAGTGTTTGACTGGCTGCACTGAGTTGAATGATTTTCTTAAGCAAAGGTAGAACTGCAACAAGGTCCTTGCGCACGATAGTCTCAAACAATTTCTAAATTCTCATTTAAATCTACAATTCACAACTTTCCGTCTGTGTGCAGGTGTACTCATGGGTGTGGGTGCAATTGGAAACTTTCTGTTTGTGTGGGTGCACACATGGGTGTATTTCTTCTAGAGTTTTGCTCACAAATGTACAAACAGGTGTGATAAACTTCTTTCACTTCTTCAAAAAGAAATGGGAGGGCCTGAAGCTTAACCGCTAGTACTAAGAGCATCGTCAAAGCCCATGACGTCCCTGAATCTTAGTAAATTGCAGGCAAAAAGATAAACAATCATGACTCTTTAAAAAAGCTTAAAAACATGACTCTTCAAAAAAGCCCAGAAACAGGATGTTCTACAGAAAATTCCTAGTTAGGGTTGTGTAACTTCAATAGAATGGCTGAGTTTTCCAGATCAATCCGAATCAAGACGTCAGATTACATATTTTCCAGCAACTGCAATATATTGAATACATGAATGTCTGAGTAAAAACTATGAAAAGAAATATGAAAAGAAGAAAAGTATTTCATCAAAGAAATAAACCTGCCACAGGTGCACATGCCCGAATAAGAACACCCGCACCAACACCAACCTGGTCGGCAACAACATTCAGCATAACGTGCATACCATAGCACAAATAAACGTACGCATGTCCTCCTGGCCCAAACTGGTAATTAATCAGGTATTAAAAGCAAGATACATAACCTCAAAAAGCATACATAATATCATGACTCAATAAGAAGAAAACTCAAACAATTTTATGAAACGCACTATCTCCGATCAGAACATATCTTTCATAAGATAAGTCCACTGAGTGAACAACGAGATGAGTGATATCCTTTCAAGATCTCTAGCAGAAGTATATAGTAAGAGTTGTGTGAAAAAGAGGCCATCATTTCAACAAAAACTTCCTGAGGGTTCTGAAGTCTACCAAGTCACAAAAGGTGTCAAGCATTACCTTTGTGCCATCGAATCCTTCTTTCATGAGATCGTTAATGATTTTAACGAACTGTCTTAACAGGAGGTTATAACCGATCCTAACAACATGAGAAAGATACTTCGGAACCCTTACTTTATAGCATTATGTCACATTGAAGGTAGATATTGAAGAGGCAAAGCAAAAACAGTAACTCCGCTATATATGGAAACTAGTGAATGATGATATTTTGAGTCTATCAAACAATATGTTTGGACAAACAATGTGGGCTGAGAACAAAAATGACCCTATCCTCATAAACCATTGTCATTATACATTGAGGAGAACATAGGTGGTTCAACCAAATGCTATGCATTGTAAAATAGATGTAAAGCTTATCAATACCAAACAAAAATACAAGCAAAGCTTGTGGCACAAGGCTCCATAACTACCAAGGAACTACAAAATCACCAAGGAAATATGGAAAGATGCCGCAACATGGAAAGAATAGAATACAAGACCAATGAGATAGCATCATCAAGGTTTGGCTATGGCAAATTCACTAGGCTCTTTTTCAAGAAGTTTTCCCGGCCAAAGATGGAACTATGGCTGAAGGAGAATCTATAATTTCAGATCGATGCTTTATCAACAACCAATAGCTGGTTCACCGAAAAAAGATAATAACAATATTATGACATGCATACAACAAGAGTCTACTAACGTTCAAATAATGGTGAACCCAACAAGCTTGATGTGCTATGCACGCCTAGTTGTTGTAGTCTTTTGTATATTTTATTTCTTGTGAAGTGATCTTGTCAATGAACAAAGGTCCATGGTGTTTCGTTTAGTTTCTTGTTTCTTTTAGATCATTTTGTTCTGAATCATTTCTTGTTGGTTGCAGGTTACTTCTTGATTAGCAATGAGCGTATGTAAGACAATAAGGATGTTCTCAAAATATAGATAGTAGCTTATGCTTGGTTAATGTGGAAACTACAAAGCATGATTGATCACGAAGGACAATGACCGCAATTTCCCCAAAGTAGTTGTGAGAGTAAAACTGTTGAGTTGTATGCATATGGACCGTACAAAATAAAAAATGACCCTATGGCAGCTATCGAAAGACAACATGTCAGTATAGTAGAGAGAAGAGATGCAAATACATACTTATGAACCATAGATGTTGGATGGATTAAGAAATGTAAGTGGAACAAAATCGTCGCAGCAGCAACAAAGGGGAATATTGTCCACAAGGAATACCAAGCCATCCGTTTAGTTCACGAACGCTGTGAGAACAGAGTAGTGTGCACCTAGCATAGTTTTGACTCTTGAGCAACATTTCCCACTCATGAAATGTGGACCCCCTAGGGAAAAAGGGAAATGAGAAATGAGAAACAGGATATGATAAACAAGAAATGCCATATGTAAATTGCAAATTTGGAACATTTGATTGAAATATTACAATTGTAATGATTTCCATCCATATAATTGCCAAAATTCCTTGTGAATCATATGTTAACTCACATTTCTTAAGTAGGAATACTCATGATCTCCACTAGGAAGCTTGTTTCCCTTGTGCAAAAAGTGCTTCAAGATAGTTTTGGGAAGCCTGCTTCCCCACTGGAGAACTTGATAGTCTGATCCGTTTGCATGTAAAAGGATTTGGTACCACTAACCCAAAGACATAAATGGTTAATATCTATCTCATCCTTCTAATTCTAGTGTATTGTGCAATTCTCTAGACAAGCATTGTGTTGTCTCTCCATCCTCGCTCATGGATTGATTGAACGTTGTGTTTTCTTTATACAAGCATTGTGTTCTACCTCCATCCTCCCTCATGGATTGATAGGACGTCTTTAGAATTTTAGCAATCAAGTAGCCGCCTCTAGCTCATAGTATACACTTTATACATAATACGGGTAACAATAACTGCCAAATCCTGATTTTCCTTGGCACTAAAGTCAATCCTTGGTCATCGTAATCAAAGTATTGGAAATCCAGATTTCATATCAATGACAATGGACATTGCAGTATGTGGTATCATCGTACACATATTAGTCAAATTATGTCTAAAATTCTAATTAGCAATAATTCTTATGAATCAAACATAAATTGTGTTGCTTGTTCCAAAAAACCCTAAACCATGATCTTTCCTTCAACTGCTACTTTTGTTCAATTCAAATCTTCATCCAATGAATCCTTCAAAATTTTCTTTAGATAGATTAGAATCGTAATGCTTTTCGAGAAACTAGAGCTCTGTGGAATTTACATACCATGGCAGCAGTGCGAGGTGTTACTCCAACTCGAGCATGACAGGCAGTATCATTTTGCCTGTAAGCTTCCACCTGCACAAATAGCACTGTTGGAATGACAAAAATGGGTGCATGAATCTTCACTATGTGCCTATACGTGAGTTGAACAAAGATAACGCTTATAGCAGGCAGCGCTGTACAAAGTGATTACAAAAACTCAGCAAAATAAGCGGCACATAATAGGCCCCGAACACATCGTCAATTTGCAAGCTGAACAATCCAAGGCAGGAAGAGGGCACCTCTGTGATCTGCAAAAGGACATCATCTCGCCGGAAGAACTTGCCCAAAAGACGTGGTGCCAGATCTAGGGCATCGCATAGGAAAAAGCTCGGATCCAATCTTCTGTATTCTTCCACTCTTGGCGCCTTCGAACTAAGATTCGAGTTACTTGTCTCTTGTAAAACAGAAGCTTGCAAAATAGATGCTCCACGACCAGCTGCATCGGAAAATTCATCAACCTTTTTACGCACCGTCACTTTTCGCCTCTTACTTGTGAGAGCTGCAATTGGCTCCGCATCAGTGTTCGTAGCCTCCTTTGTAGTTCCATCGTTTTCTTGCTTCAATGTTCCTGATTGAAGTCTTTCTGTACTAGCACTACGACGATTTCGAGACTTAGGGTAGCGAGGAAGCACAGAAACTTGATCATCCACCCCATGTTGATCTACTTCCTCATCCACCATGCCATCACTTTGTAAGTTTTCAACTTGTTTCGGAAAATCTGTATCTGAGCTTGTTTCATGTCCAGATACGTTATGCTGCCTATTCAATGGCACAGTACTTCTGCGGAGGGATGACAGCGCTTGTATTTGTTTGGATGCCTTTTGTCTTGAGGAATTGGGCAATGCGAAAGCTTCTTCCCAGTCGATTGCCTTCAATTTACTATAACTTTCAGAGGAGCGCCTGACCGCCATTTCCTTCTTCCCACAGAACAATGATGCAAATAGCGATGACTTATTGGGTGTTATTCCAATTATCTGATTTTGCAAAGAATGGCTGCCTTGACATAACAGCATTACACTACCTCAAAGCAACTTTCAGTGCAGCTCACAGATTCTCAATCTAAAACCAAAAAATCCCAGAATGTAGATAAATTCAGCTGATTTTCAATCTAAAACGAAACCATTTCTGAATGCAGAAGGTTTCAGCTGATTCTCAATCTAAAACAAAACTTTTTCCGAATGCAGATGAATTCAGCTGATTCTCAATCTAAAACAAAACCTTTGTCTGAATGCAGAATCCAGATGAATTCAACTAATTCTCAATCTGAAACGAAACTTCTTCAAAATGCAGATTAATTCTTAGTCCAGATGAATTCAACTGATTGCCTTGAAATATGGAGATTTCATTCTCAAACATGCCAATAAGCTAATTATGATTATTTTAAAACCATATGGAAAATTTAAATATTTTGAAATTCTTATGCTATTCTCTAAAACATAAGTAAAGTATGATACTTTTAGAAGCTATGGAAAACTTTAATATAGGGTACCGACCCAAGTGACCCTTATAGCGTAAGGTATGTCACGCACTGTTGTTCATACTCCTGAGCATATTTATGCTTAGTTGTATCTCACCAAGAGTTTAAAGTAACACTTATAGAGGTAAGGTGAAGTGTTGCCATGAATGTTATATCAGAATGACATAACTCTCGTAAAACCGTGGGTGTGAGCGGCAGCGGAAGCTCGAGGCTGTGAGCGTAAACACAACAGTTAGCAACAAAAATATTCAAGTAGAATGATTCATACAGATTGCGCAAATGAACAACGCAGTAGTGAGACAAAAATTGCACTCTAATTAATATCAAACAGTGAGTACAATGGCTTGAAGTAATAATTTCAGCTTGCTGAGCGTGATAACGATGGTTGCAGATTGAAAGAGAAATTCAATTAACACTTACATAGCTTGATTTAGCTAGTATATATATATACAAGTGTTGAGAGAAAAATATCTAATGCCTTAACTGTCATTTACTCCAGTTTTTCCATATGTACAAAGTGGGTAACCGCCCTTAGGATATTTGTTTCTTCAGCTGTTTTAGGGTCAATGATAAGTTGGCGACATCGGTCTACCAATGTAGCAAAAACGCGAAAAACCCAAAAAACCCGAAGGTGCCCTTTAGATTGAAGGTATGCAAATCCTAAAGGTGCCCTTAGACTGAACGTATGTAAATCCCAAAGGCGCCCTTAGACTGAAGGCAGCGAAGAAGGCGAAAAAGGCGAAAAAGCCAAAGGTGCCTTAGATTGAAGGCAACAAAGAAGGTGAAGGTGCCTTAGACTAAAGGCAACGAAAAAGTCGAAGGTGCCTTAAAATGGTTTCTAAGGCGTTCTGGCCACTTTGTTGCATTTTTCGCGAAGGGGCGAAAAAGGCAAAGGTGGTCCAGAAATGGTTTCTAAGTCATTCTGGCCACTCTGTTGCATTTTTTGCGAAGGGGCAAAAAATATGAAGAAGGTGAAGGTGGTTCAGAAATGGTTTCTAAGTCATTCTGGCCAGTGTGTCGCATTTTTCGTGAAGGCACGGAAAGGGCGAAGGTGCCCAAAAATTGGTTAAGGCAAAAAAAGGTAAAAGAGGAAAAATGTGAAGGTCCGAAAACATGTAGTCGGCCTTTGGTTTTCAGGATGCTCATTACTTGAATGATTTGTTTAAGACTGAGCATAAGAAATCTAACACTCCCCCTTGATGTGGATCCTGAAAAACTTTGATCTGGAATTCCCTTTCTGAAGCTATGAATCATCATGCAAAAGAAATTTTTGCTATCTTTTTGTTCTCTTTACATTTCTTTAGCAATGACCGCTTAAACTAGGTGTTGGAGGTGGAAAAGGATCACAATCAACAGCCATGCTGATTTTGTTTTTGCCACAAAGTAAGAAACCCATGCATCGGGCTCTGAGCTCTTCATCTCATGGGCGAGACAGGGAAGTTAAATGCGCCAATGTGTTCCAAGTGAGGGCAATGAGGGGCATAGGCGACTCCGTTGACGAGGATGTAGTGAAAAAATACATGTACCCTCTCGATAGCTTTCCCATACCATAGTGGCGGTCCATGATTGAATTCATCGATCATGTCAAGATGTGGAATACATTACCGCACCACCATAAACATGGTTGTGTGATGTGGCACTTTTGAGATGGCCTCAATTGGTGGTGACACCTAAGATTGGTGGTAGTGGCAACTTGTGGCTGGCTACTGGAGGAAATTAATGTGAATATACTCAAGTTGTAAGAGATTATGTCCACGACTTTATTTTTGTGTGGATCTCTACACGACTTTATGTTGTTATAGAATATTATTATAAACAATGACATATTTATTTGTCTTTGAGTTTGCATTGGTGTGCATAAAAACTCCTTGGAAGTTTCCTCCAATATCACATATTTTTAAAGGCACGTCATTTTTCAAAAATCTTTTCTTATAAATTGATAAAGTTGGGTATTATCTTCCAACTATAATTTTTGTTGCAAATGTTAGATAACTAATATGCTAGCAAAATCAATAAATTGATGCAACAAATTTAAATCAACTAATACTATTTATCATAGTTGAGGAGTTTAGACTTTTCAAAAACTCTTTATAAAGACTACTTCTTCAAGCCTCATCAAACCCCAAGAAATGTGAGCTTAGATTGTGTTACAAGCCTCCCGATGCAACCTTCACTGAGTTTCAAATGGAGTCTGTCATGAGATATAGTAGCATGGATTTGCTCTGAGACCAACACACGTGTTCACACTAAGTAAAATTCCAAACGGTTTAAACTTTTCATACTCCTCTTTGATTAAAACGAACTGATACAAACCAATTGATCGTAAGCTGATCAGTATGGCACTCGTCCTGATACAATGATATAACGGCTTGGCCTATCGCTAAAACATTGTGTATTTGGGAAGACTGGACTATGTTTTAAAATGCTATTCAAAGCTGTTAAGTAGTATAACTTTTTTTGGACATGAATAACAACTGTCGTTCAGCTATGGCACCTGTCTTCCTCACTGAACTAACTTGAGCGCTTTTGTTTTGTGGGATGGTGGCAGGTATCAGCTGGATGTCTTGAAAGTGGTTATGCTTTATGGTGCTTTCTAGTACTGTAATTTACTTTTCAGCTGTACTTTACCTTGTTGGATTATGAATAAAGGCTTTAAAGAGCTTCAGTCTTGCTTTGTCAAGAGGAACTAAGTGCGGTCTTCTCTCTCTCTCTCTCTCTCTCTCTCTCTCTCTCTCTCTCTCTCTCTCTCTCTCTCTCTCTCTCTCTATATATATATATATATATATATATATATATATATATATATATATATATATATATATATATATATATATATGACTAAATGCATCTCTCTCTCTCTCTCTCTCTCTCTCTCTCTCTCTCTCTCTCTCTCTCTCTCTCTCTCTCTCTCTCTCTCTCTCTCTCTCTCTCTCTCTCTCTCTCTCTCTCTCTCGCTCTATATATATATATATATATATATATATATATATATATATATATATGACTAAATGCAACAATTTTACTCAAGATAAAACAAAAAAAGTAGCCCTAACCAAAAACTCTTTCTTTGAGTTTTGAATCTCCAAATTGCTATTTATTGTCCTTCACATTTGTTTGACAATGATTCCTACATAGGAACAAATAAGATTTAACATATCGTTAAATCTGAGATGTTGCTCCTTTGATAGAGCCTTTGTGAAGTAATTTACTGCCATGTAGTTTGTTCCACAGAAAACCAATTCTACTTCCTTGATGTGTACTTTCTAAGGTAATGATACTTGATTTCTATATGTTTGCTTCGAGAGTGAAATCTTGGATTGAGAGATAGCGCTATTGTGCTTTGATTGTCACAATAGATTGTTGTAGGAAGTGGTTGTGCAAGTTTGAGGCCTGCAAGCAGTTGCCTTAGCTAGGTTGCCTCTTTGGTTGCATTGGTGATAGATATGTATTCGGATTCCATTGATGATAATGCAACTGAGGTCTGCTTTCAGCTGTTCCATGAGATTGAGCCTTGGTTGTATAAAAATACAAATCCAGAAGTTGATTTTATGGTGTCCACATCTCCTGCCAAATCCGCATGTGTAGGCTTCAAGGATGTTGGCAGTGTGGCTGCCTCCGTAGCAGATGCTGAGAGTTTTCATTGCTTGGATGTACTTTATGACCCTTTGTTAGTGCCTTTGTTATGTCCATGACCAGTAAGTAGGATTCAGTATACTCCTAGTCTTGGATACACGGTACTCCAGTAGTAAATCAAGCTGTTAGTTATGCCACGTCATACTGGATGTGACCCGAAAGTAACTAATATCCTTGTGAGGCCTAGAACACACTAAATGGAGTTTAGACAAGGTTTGAGACAGTGTATGCATGTTTAGAGTTATCAATAGCAATTCTATGAATAGTTGGTCCATGCATAGGACTCTATTCTGGGTGAATCTATGTATAGGGAACTTAGGGCTATGCATGGCTATGTGCCCAGGATGCTTATGGCTCTATAAGAAGAGGCCAAACTCGCCCTACTCCTCATTGTGATCATGGATTCATTGCCAAGGTTTCACTCTACATTCATGCTTCTTGTTCCTTGGCTTGGGGGTGAAGTTTCTAGAGTTGATTGGTTGCTTCTACTTGGTTGGGTGGTTGCTCCATATTGTGTTTTCCATTGTGTTTTGTCTTGTAAGCAAGATCTTAGAGAGCTTCGTTTATAGTGGTATCAGAGCAAGGCTTACGAAGATTGGAGAACATGGAGAAGGGCTACCTTTCGTCGAAATTTTGGATTGGATCCATGGGAATTCTCTTCGAAGGTGGATAGCAAGGTTGCAAGTGTACTATCCCAGTTTCAATTTGCATGTTTCTAAGATCCATTACTCTTGGGATGCTTTGTGGTTTTATGGAGAATTGTCCTTGAAGGCCAATTTGTGAGGCTTTTTTGGAGCTTTTTCATGTGTAGATCAAATCTTTGGTAGATCTGAATTTTCCAGCAAGTGTATTTTCGTTTTAGGGTTCATTAATGATGAAATTAATGATGCATGCCGGTTCTCTCCAATGAATTATGATTCTAGGCTATGTTTTGGTCAAAATTGATTGGGTTTTTATGCTTTCTGGCACAAAATAGATAGTAAGAACCAAAACCCAGCAAGATCGGATCAATTAGATGGTTGTGATTCTGTAAATTGATTTGCATGTGTTAGAGAAAGAGTTGTGTGTCATGAATTTCCACTTTATAGTGATAAAAAAACCGGAAAATAGCCAAAAATCATCATTTTTGCTTGTTTTTTCATAGAGTTGGATAGTAGGTGGCTGTAAAACACCATGTAGAGCTTGTAAAGAGGTGTCCCAAAGTCTTTTGAAGCTTTCCCTAAAGTTAGAACCAAGAATTCCAGCAATTGACTTGTAGGAAGTCAAAAAAGCTCAAAAAATGACCATTTTTGGTGATTTTTTGGGGATGGATCTCTCCAAATCCATAAGGAGATTATTCTGGAATTAATTATAGCATGATTAGAATTCTTTTTTACCTTCCCAGCAAGATATCAAACCTATAAATTGATGGCTGGTGGCTTATGCACCATCTCCATCAAGTTTGAAGCTATTTTGACTTCTACAAATCAAGAAATCTTCGTTCTCAACCTATATTGCATCTTAGGATCAATATGAATGCTTCATGGAAGTCTAATTGATGGTTTAAGACTATTGGTAGCATCAATTTTGAGCTTGGGGAGGTGTTTGCATGTTTTTGCATGATTCTTTTTTGTGGTAGTGCGCCCTACTACAGATTTTTGGCAGCTCTGCTCTCGAACATGTGAAGCTTAGGTGGCAAGATGATGTGGCAAGCATCTTGCTCACTTGGTCTCCCTCTGTATTGAGCTTTACAGCACCCAATTTGGTGTCCTGTAGCCAAAGTTATGATCATCTAAAGTTTTTTAGTTTTGTGAGTAAAATTTGCTGGAATTGTTCTGATTGCATGCCAGTCATTTCCCTGATTTGTAGTATTGTGTTTGCATGGATTAGTTGGATGTTGATTTTCAGAGTGATTCTGACATGCATGGGAGATTTACAATCGATTTGAGTGGTCATACGCATGTGCTCTGACAGTTGGGTCACAAATCTGTGTTAATGGCTAACAAATTCCATAAAACTGAAGTTTACGTAAAAAAATTCTGCAATGACGTTTATGACTGATGTAGTGTGCTTTGCATACCAGTTTGACATTGGGTTAGTAACATTAGGAATTGGACAATGTTTCGATTTTTTTTACTTCGATTGCCTTTTACACTAATAGTACTTTTGTCAGAATTTTTGAATTACATAAAATAAGGCAAAATTTGAGTTTTCCAAAAAAAAATTGAAATTTCGGTCATTTTTTTCGTTATCTATGGAATCAATTTAGATTAGTGAATTGATTAAACTGAGTTTATCAGTCAGAAAATGATCACAGTGTTTTCACTATATCTAAATTATTTTTCGGTAATAGATAAGTTAAAATTGACAGAAGGAACCGCAATGAATTGCCGACAATTTTTATTGTGCTGTTATTTTTTAACTTTGGAGTTAGGAACTCCCAGAATGAAAGTTAAAATTTGAATTTTTTTTCTTTTGTTGAATTTCAATTTGATAATTGGAAATCAGTTACTTGTCTGATAAGGTTTCTAGTCGATGTTGATCAATAGTAATCAGTCAAGTGAACGTTTGTGCAAGTTACTCGTTAAATTTGAATTAAAATCGTTAAACAATATGAAATGACCAAATTGAATGAGTGGCAATGATATTCTTTATCTAGTTAGTAAATCTGACAGGATATGGTTCAAGAATTACTGAAATCCTATTGGTGGGGTTTTCATTCATGTAATTTCATATTTTATGTTTGGATAGGTTTTGTCAATATTAACGGAGTAATGCCAAACCAGTTAATAAAAAGAAAGAACAATCCAACGTTTTTGGAAATTTGTAATAATAGGAATTACATAACGGATTTCATTTCCAGTAAAAACCTATGGTGAATTATATTCAAAAGATCAGACTAGTACTGTTTCATATACTAGTGAATGATTTTTGATATATCAGATATTCAGCCCAGATATAGGACAAAAATGAAATTGTTTTAGACTTTTTCCTAAAGTAATTAGTTTAAAACATTTACTAATGTCATTACGTTTTCTTGGTACTTAGCTGAGATAGATTCTCAGGGAACTGAAAATTCTAAGGAGGGAAGAAGAGTGGACATCAGAGGTAGTAAATGTGATCAAAAAATGTATCTCGCAGTTAGGATTTTGGTAATCCCTGTAAATAATTGCTTAATACTGGTTATTAATTTTCTGGTTAGAATTCATTCAGTTGAATTTGTAACTGATATCTTTGTAACCATCGAGTTATCCACAATTTTGGATGTCAATTGTGATGTTCATTAGAGGAGTTTTGAGCTCCAAAAAGACCCTTTAAGAATTCATGCAAGATGTAGTTTAGATTATTAAAATATTATAACACTAATACTTTTGACTTGCCATAACTTTTTAATTGTAGCTCAAAATATGTAATCTAACATATCATTAGAAAGCCCTTGTTGAGCGCTTTCGAATGCACCAAAGTTCGCTAAATTCGGACTTACCACTAAAAAGTTATGCCATTTTTTGTGCGGAATCAAAATGTGAACTCAAAAAGTTACGTTATGTAGATTTCAAATTTGAGTATTTTGATTGGTCCATGTGTAAGAAAAAATATAAAAAAAATCTTTACAAAGGGTCTTTTTTGGATTTAGAACTGCTCTAATGAGAAGTGGAATCTGATACGTGGATTACATTGGATCTGTTAGTGTCAGAAGCTTGTCCCTAAATTTGATGCATCAGTAGGAGATTCAAAGCTTGTCAATAACTAGAAAGATTCAGAGTGTAACAGTGAACCATGTTAATTCTTTTGCTTAGATCACAGGATCAGATGTGGAATTGTGGTATCCATTTGATAGGCATGCCAGTCATTCAAATAAATGGATTCTCCAGTGTTTGGGAACAAGAGATAATTTCCTATAGTGATTGTTAGGACAGCTAGATGATCATCAGTAATTTTGGAAAGGAAATTCTATGACTGTAAAGATCTGATGATCAATGGTGTGTTTTAGTACCTAGTTGTGATATGAGAAAAAAAGAAAACCATTCGATCAAATGTGGGGTATTTTAGAAAATTTTGAGGTTTAATCTAGATCCCAATGTGGTATCTTATTATTTACAAAATCTTTTACTTCTTAGTAATTTCTCGAATATAAGACATCAAACTAGTTTATATGAGTTCTTTCCAACATGAAGTTATTCTTCTGAAAGACTGTTATGTTATATAAATTACTACTTGTGTGAATAGACTTGGAATTCAGAAAAATTCTAAGGTTAAAATGTTTCAATTTCTTAAACCTAGAATATCTCTGGTGCATAAATGAATTTCGATGGAATAGTAGAATCTATCGCTCAGAGTGAAAATATTTGAAGGAGAAGTCATGTCTGTAATAGAGTGAATCTTTTAGTGGAAACACTTATTACTGACTTTTCTTGGATTTAGATATTTACATATATCATCTTTCCAGTTAACTTTTATAGAAATTTATAATTTCTTTAAAAGGAGGGTTGAAGTGGTGGGATAAAATTCTATTTAGGAATCTGTTGGTTGCATAGTTTTCGGAAGAGAACCAGCTGTGGTATAAAAATGAGATTTTTCTGAAAGTAATTTTTTCGGGTAGATTCAGAATAACATACCTAATTGGAAGTTGGAACTTTTCGAATAAGAGGAATTCTCTAGGGATTGTGTGGACAATCTGGATCTAAAACAAGTTTAAAATTTGAATCATTATCTATAAGTAGTACAGTAAAAGGTCAAAGGTTACTAATTACATTTTAATTGGAATAGAAGTAAGTTTGATCAAAATTTAAGTCTGAGAGTTCTATATTGGGTCAACCTAACCTTAGTTTAAGTACTAGGATCAAAGAGGGGTTGATCGAGTGGAAGAAATTATGTAATTAGAGGTAAGTTGGATGGAAAAACTGCTGAGAGTGAATGTTATTCGTCTTAGAGATTTTTTGGATATGTTATTTACTCATGAGAAATAGAAAATCTTTTGTAGCTGAGTTACAAGATCTTGGTGAGATATGTGAGTAACATACGTGGGTTCTCGAGGAATCTGCCAGATAAAAATGTGTTTATGTATTGGGTCATAGTGAAATTATTCACATATGTGCACGATTAATCTTGTATGAATCTACTATGTATTCCTGGTTACTAGGGTTATTTGGTGCACTTAACCTAGTCTGTGAATATGAGCATATGATCAAGTATTGTTTTGACAGATACTTGTAGAGTTAACAAATCTTTGTATGGAAGATTTATGGATTAACTTATAAATGATTTGGGTAAGGATCTACATGTGGTGTCATACTAGTATAATTGAATTTTTCACCTAAACATTTGAGATTTCTAAATAATTGGCAATTAACTTGAGTACTTACTCATAGATGAAGTTAATTGGTAAAATGATCAGTGTGATGTGGATTCACCAGGAACTGATGGTTTGAATTATATTGCTTGTAAGACACATGATTAGTGAATCATTTAGTTCATCAGTTAAAATTATGCACATTGGATATACAGACATAGAGTATTCCTTAGCTCATTAGTGATTGTATCCCAGAGAGCTCAATTGAATAACTAATCATAATGAATCCGAGAATAATAACTGAATTGATATTCCGTAGGACTTTGGGTATCTAGATTTGATTCTAGACAGTAATCTGAAGTTTTTTGTAGTTGAAGATGATTGTCATTACCATTTTGGTATGCTTTTTGTCTTTGATTACCAAAGGCATATAGAACTTGAATATCTAGCACTTCTGTCAGGGAATCCTATTTGGAGAATGTTCCTAAAATCCAGCATTTTCCTAGTGAAAAAGATTTTGGGATGATTCTTACTTTTTCTGAGTTACGTTGGACATATATTCCAGTGTCCTGTAAATGATTAGGCAACTGCTTCAGCATATGCATTTCTGCAATCATGTACTTTAAGGCATTTACATCAGCACTACAATTCAGCTTGTGTCTTTGGCTTTTCCATTCATGCCAAACATTTGAGGTAAATGACATTGTTAGTAAGGGAGAGTTGAGGTAACACTACAACCAAAACATTCATCCACTGCTGAGGGAGTTCTTGACATTAGAATTGATGTCTTTGTTGCCAGCACCAACAATCGTATAGGGACGTAGTGACCGACCCTCTTTCACTAGAGCGTATGTGGAATGTGAAACACCGATACACTGCTTACTAAACAAAACCCTGATCTGAAGGAACTGTAAAGAAGCTGAACAAGTGGAAGCATGTAAGCCAAAGTCTTGCCAGAACCTGTGTGCGATGCAATAACCACACTTTCGCCATTTAATATGGCAGGTATTCCCAAACTCTGCACCTCCGTTGGCTCCAACAGTTTCAGTTCATGAACAGCAGTCATGAGCTCGTCACTCAACCCTAGCTCCTTGAAGGAAACGATCAGCGGCTCCACTGCTTTGGCCACTTCCTTTAGCTGCGGCTGTTGCAGTAGTTTTGGAGAGGATTTAAAAGCAGCATCTCTTGCCTGCCTTGACCTCAACTTTTCCAGAAGGCTGGTGACAGCTGAAGAAGATTGGCCCTGAGATGATGTCATGGGAACAGCATTAGCGGGGGTGGTGGTCTGAACCATACTTAACACGGTGAATCTCCGTCTAAAGCAAAACCCTTTGCTACCAGGAGGAAATAGGCAGGCAATGCGCAGTATGTCAAAATGTCCGATACTTTGGCTTGAGGCCGACAAAGCATGCCGAGATAAAGACGCCATCCTTGTAGAGCTTATCTTTAACGCCATTGCTGCTGCTGCTTGCTTCTCAAATGCATGAAACAAATGCCACTTCCCCCCGAAAAATAGAGTCAATATAAAAATCACTTGCACACCCTAGTACCTAGAATTAATCCATTTACTCAATACATTAAGGGAGTTGGCTCAATTGGTTAGCTTGACATCCAAAGTTTCTTTGGTCTCAAGTTCGAGCCTTCCCTTGAAAACCAAGAAGCATTTACTCAATACATAAAATAGGTGCCACTTTTTTCAGAAATAGACTTAAAATATGGATCTCATGCACCGCCCTAGTGCCTGGAATGAATGCAATTATGTACTGACATCTTTATTCAGCTTCAAATTGCTGCTTTTAACTTGGCTAAGGGAAGAAGACATATTGGTGGAAGCACTGGAGAGAAAGGAACTAAAAAACACAAAATCAACTTCCAAAGGCCTGTAGAGCGTACATGAGATTTGGAGCCAATGCGGGCAAACAACGAAGAAGGCAGAAAGAAACCGGATCTACAGCTTTGCTTCCCTCACTCCCTTTATGAGGGTTTGGCGAGATTAGGGCTAAAAGGCCATGGGTTAGTAGATTAGGGTTTAAGGCATGGGGCCCTAGTGGATCAGGGTTTAAGGCATGGGGCCCTGGTGGATTGGGGTTTGAGGAATGAGACCGGGCCTATTGCCAAGGTAACCAGCCTCTCCTATACACATAAGATCATGAAATGTGCCCACGGCCCATATTCGTTATCTAGTCTTGATGATGTTATTGTGTTGAGGCGCACTCTTAACCACTGGTGTAGAATATTCCATCACGGGGGGGATATGAGTATGTTAGATTTTAGTCATGAGTTGAAAATATCAGTATGTTAGCTTTTATTCGCACTCCATCGTTGGTTGAGAGTGAGCCAGCCAGTAAGCTTGGCAGTGATGAGAATTACGCGCATTCCATATCCTACAACATCCATCTTCTCACACGTGATAAGTTGGTATATCATGCTTGTGTTGGGTCGACACCCACGTTCGCTCCCCATGATCCTACATGTTGATACCAAGGGGTCAATGGGCCAAACAATCCGCATAACTTAAATCACGGATTGTTAATACTCTTCGTGAAATTTTTTCACAAGATGTGGAATTCGACACGAAAAAGTAAATAAATACTATCGTGGATCACTCTACTAGTATGAACCTCATTTTGATTGCTCGTTGTGAGATAGCATGGCACATTGGGCCAATCCAAGTAGATTTATCACTAACTAACTTGATCAGAGTATTAATTAATTTCAATAATCAAATGAGTGATTGAGTGGGCAATCAATAAACTGAGTATATGATCGATTATTTGATTTTGATCATTCCATTGTGAAAGAAAGACTGATTGAGATCATCACTCATCTTGGACAAGAGTTCACACCAAAAGCTTCGAACATTGACCGCTGTGTAAATCTTAAAATTAATTGAGATAGGCCTACGCGCACTATCTACATGGATGAAATCAAATGGAAAGATTGTCAAGAAGTTTGGATTACAATACTAGCAAATTTGAATTGCAAATTAGCTCAAATTGAAATCATGGATTCTAGGTCGAGTGATTATGGTGAAGGTTTGAAAGAAGATGACATGAAATAGTTATTTTGATTACTATGAGAGGCCATATGGACCATATCATCTCTAGGACATCTTTACGTGTTGCCCCACCCAAGCAATTTTTTTGATATCAAGGATAGGTTCCCAAATGTTACTAGAATATTAGATTTTCATTAAGCATAAATAGAATATACATGGATAAATAAAAAACAAAATGTTGGCATGTCATTAACAAATTTTATTATATTTGTTCAGTTTATACAGTTTTATAATGACTACTTATGATGTGGCATAGCGTAGCTGGCTACAATGTGTATGTGTCATCGACGATGTCATCATCATCAGATAGTGATTCATCTCATAATCGCAACAACGGGTATATATTGTTATTGATATTGACAACAATTGCACTTTATTTTTTATTTGAATATGATTGTATAATACATTAAATTTTTTTATTTGGTGTTTTCTTGCAAATTTATTTTTACAATGACATTTCAATGGAATTATGAATTCACGTGATTTGGAGAAAGAAAAATAAATTGAGATCTACTATAGAAGAAAGGAGCAAGCAAGCCCAAAGTTCAATGAACAACTATTGATTGGTTCATCTTCATCTTCAAGCTCTTCCACCAGTCGACGTAGAGCACTTGTTGATCCATCACGGGTATGAATATTGATTTATGTCATTATTTGTTTATTCGTAATAGTGGTGTACTTCGATTTGGTGAGGATAGTGAAATAGTATTTTGCTCTTTGAAAAGCCAAGACGACACCACTCCATCACAAATGAAGGTTGCAAATGCACTAAATGTACAAAGCCTATTTTGTCAATTTTCAACTATTCACATGCTATAATTTGTCAATTTTTACATGAATGACATGGAAGAATTTGTGCTACAGTATCACTTATCATTGGCAATTTTGCTACGGATAGAAGATCTTTGTCAAGAGTAGGGACATAGAGAACTTCCTCCAATTTCTTGTCACCCTGATTCGTGTCCAGCCATAGTACACCAGTTCCATCACCCACGTGTTTAAACTGTCTCCAAGTATAATGAATCTCGAATAGTTTGTCTTCTTATGCTCAGACAAAATTTGTTTCGAGGAAACAAAATGTGAGGGGTGAAGTGGTGGGATAAAATTCTATTTGGGGATCTGTTGGTTGCATAGCTTTCGGAAGAGAACTAGTTTGTGGTATAGAAATGAGATTTGGTTTGAAAGTAATTTCGGACAGATTCAGATTAAGATACCTAATTGGAACTTTTTAAAATAAGAGAAATTCTCTAGGGATTGTGTGGACAATCTAGAACTAGAACAAGTTTGATATTTGAATCATTATCTATAAGTAGTACAGTGAAAGGTCAAAGGTTACTAGTTCCATTTTGATTGGAATAGAAGTAAGTTTGATCATGATACAAGTCTAAGAGTTCTGTATTGGATAAACCTAATCTTAGTTTTAGTACTAGGATCAGAGAGGGATTAATCAGTGGGAGAAATTATGTAATTAGAGGTAAGTGGGATTGGAAAACTGCTGAGAGTGAATTTTATTCATCTCAGAGATTTTCCGAATATGTTATTTACTCATGAGAAATAGAAAATATTTTGTAGCTGAGTTACAAGATCTCAGTGAGATATGTGAATAACATATGTGGGTTCTGGAGGAATCTGCCAAGTAAGAATGTGTTTATGTACGGGTCATAGTGAGATTATTCTCATATGTGCACGATTAATCTTGTATGAATCTACTGTGTAATCATAAGTTACTAAGGTTATCTACACTTAACCTAGTCGGTGAACATGAACATATGATCAAGTATTGTTTTGACAAATACTTGCAGAGTTAACAAATCTTTGTATAGAAGATTTATGGATTAACTTATAAATGATTTGGGTAAGGATCTAAATGTGGTGTTATACTAGTATAATTGAATTCTTCACCAAGACATTTGAGATTTTTGAATCATTGACAATTAACTTGAGTAGTTGACTACCCCAAGATGAAGTTAATTGGTAAAACGATCAATGTGATGTGGATTCACCAGAAACTGATGGTTTTTTAATTATATTGCTTGTAAGACGCATGTTTAGTGAATCATTTCGGTTCATCAGTTAAAAATTGTGTGCATTGGATATACAGTATTCTTGGGATAGAGTATTCCTTAGTTAAGGAATAGACTCAGCTCATTAGTGATTGTATCCCAGGGAGCTCAAATGGATAACGAATCATAATGAATCCAAGAATAACAATTGAATTGATATTCAGCAGGACTTTGGATATCTAGATGTGATTCTGCATTGTAATCTAAAGTTTTTTGTAGTTGAAGATGATAGTCATTTTGGTATGCGTTCAGTCTTTAATTACCAGTGATTTATAGACCTTGAATCTTGCATTTCAGTTAAAGAATCCTGATTGAAGAGTATTCCTAGAATCCAGTATTTTTTTGTTGGAAAAGATTTTGGAATGACTCTTACTTTTCTTGAGTTATGTTAGACATATACTCCAGTATCCTGTAAATGGTTAAGTATGATTTGGATCTCAAAAAATTATGATTTACGAATCATACGAATCTAAATATTTTTGATTGACGGATCATAAATAGATACTTAATTATTGTCAGAGAATTATAAGGAATGGTGATGATTCTTAAGTGTGATGATTAATTTTTGATCTATTATCTGAGTGAGAATTCAGATCAGTGTTTTGAATCTCTCTACTCCTGTATTTTCTTTGAGGACCTATGGATCTCACAGACATTTCCACAAGATAAAGTTATCCTATTTGTGGAGAATTAATTAGTCTAGTGGATGCTATTCTACTACAGTTTATGGTTTGCAGATCCTTGAGTACAATTATTCATCTAATTGGATCTCTAGTTATCTTAGGAGACATACAAGTCTATTAAGATGAATGAATGTTATTTTGTAGGGTCAAAGATCTTGCAAAAGTAGAAGAGCTTGGACCTTTAATGAGAATAGTCGACTAAGGAACTGGAAAGTTTAATATGTCAGGAGAATCTAACAGGTTGGCTAGATGGGGACTGCCTTTTCCTTTGAGGTCTTGAAACTAATCCTTGATGAAGATGACATCCTGACTAGTGAATATCTTCAACTCGATGGGATTGAACAACTTGTAGGCTTGATCTGAAGTAGTGTAGCTGATGAAAATACATTTGATACTCTGGAAGTCGAGCTTCTTTCTGAGATCATGAGGTATCTGTGCAAAAGCAGTACATCCAAAAACTCTTAGGTTTGATAAAGAAGGTTTGGTACATGTCCAAACTTCGAATGGTGTTTTGTTTGAGATACCTTTAGTAGGACATCTATTCTGAATATAGGTTGTTGTTGAAATAGCTTCAACCCAAAAGGTCTTCGGAAGTGTCGCATGTGATAACATGCACTTTGTCAATTCAACTAAGGTTCTGTTCTTTCTCTCAGCAAGACCATTTGACTGAGGCGAATAGGAGATAATGTATTGTTGTTCAATGCCATTGTTAAGGCAATACTCCTTGAATTTGGTGGAGATGTATTCTCCCTCATTATTTGACCTCAATGCTTTGATTCGTTTGCCAGTTTGATTCTCAGCATGCTCTTTGAATTGTCTGAATTTGATGAAAGCCTCTGATTTCTGTTTAATGAAATAAAAAACTATTTTTTTTGAGAATTCGTCAATAAAAGTAATGAAATACTTTGCATCTAGCAATAAAGGATTTTGCATAGGTCCACATATATATGTATGAACAACATCTAACAGACCTTTTGCTGCATGCCTATGGTTTGATCTAAAAGGAATCCTAGCCTGCTTTCCAAAGATGCAGCTATGATAGACAGGGAGATTGACCTTACCAAAAGGATAGTTGAGATCAAGAACCATGGATTGTCTGGACATGTTCAAAACAGATGCATAATTCAAGTGTCCTAAGTGATGATGTCATAGTAATGTTTTATTGACTAGAATAGAGGTTTTCAAGGCCTGACTAGACTCAGAATAACAATGTGCCAATCTATATAAGTAACCTTGTCTCTTGCCAAGTGCAAGGATCTTATTACTCCTATCAATAATTTTGCATTAATTAGATTCGAATTCTACCTTATGACCTAAATATGTAATTCTACTTATTGATAATAGATTTGTAGAGAGTTTAGAAACATATAAGCCCTTTGATAGTAGTTTGAATTGATCATGCTGGAGTCGCAATCTTACAGTACCTTCACCTTCAATAGTGTGAGTACTATTGTCACCAAGATGGACAAATTTCTTCATGTTGTAAGGCGTGTAGGAGTTGAAAATCTCATGTTGATTGGTCATGTGTTGAGTTGCTTCAGAATCAAGAAACCATGAATCATCCAAAAATGTGCTTTGGTCTTTGACCGTGAATGCGCCTTCGTCCACTTCGACCTAGGGAGATGATGAAACTGTGTTTGCTTGTTGATCAGGTTGCTTGGCTGCATTGTTTGCTTGGAGAATTCGGCAGTCCTTGATCTCATGGTTATTGCGCTTGCAATACCTGCAAAACATCTTTTTTTCGACTGTGGATTTGATGATTGTACTTGACTTTGAGTTAGCTTCTAACTTGTTGTAGCCTTCTTGGAGCTTTTCTGCTTCTGTCGCTTAGAGACTTTGTTGATATATAGAGCCTAAGAGGAGGAAGTAGACAAAGTGTCTTGACTTCTTCTATTGTCTTCTTGCAACAACATAGTGGTAACTCTAGTAAGAGTTAATCTAAGTGCGTCGATACGATCATCAGTCAGTTCTCATATGTAGAGCGCAAGCTTGAAACAATGTCATTATTGTGTCTTGATCATCTATGACTAATCTGACAACGACCATCTGTTACAAGAGATTCTTAAATTAGATAATGTGACTCTAAAGAGAATCACCATTAGACATCTTGAATGTGAAGAATTTCTTTCGTAGATGTAACTTAGTAGTTACGTACCTCACATCATATAGTGAGTTCAGAATGTCCCAAACGTCTTTTGAAGTTTTAGCTTCAACTATGTGTCCAATCTGTGTATCTGATATATTGAGGATAATAAGCGCGAAAGTTTTACCATCTTTCGATTTTCACTTTGAGTCTTCTGTGTCGTCTTCAGGTTTTACTTCTGTACCTGTAACAACATCCCATAACTCGTTGGCAATTAGCAAGGTGTTCATCTTAAATTTCCACAAATGAAAATTGGATCCATTCAGCTTGTCTGCAGTAAGACCAGTTGTACTTTGACAATCCATCTGAAACTTAGTCTATCGATTGTATCGATGACAGTAAGATGTAGTAATGCCAACAACAGGAAATCAATTCTCTGATACTGAAACGATGAAAGCAACTAAAGAATATGATATCAATTTGATATTGTGAAAGATATCAAGTATTAGAGCTTTCGCTCTAATACTGAAATGGTATTAGGCCCTAAAGAAGAATCAACGCTTTGATACCATGTCGGAAATAGGATAGATAATGTAATGCAAAAACTTCCTACTTCCAATGCATGACTACGCCTATCAAAAATTAAACAAAGCAGTAGTGATGAAAATCATGTTCAATCGTTAGTAACTAACTTTGAAATTTCTAGATACTAAGTGATTACATAGCCAAACATAAAGTATTGAATTCTCAGACAATTTCTATCAGGTTACAAAAGCAAGATAGAGATGCATGCATTTTGACATATATTGAACGCAATAAGAAGATAGTCATGAATAAGAAAAGCAAAATCAGATGCTAATGAGCGCAAAATAATAGCGAATAGAAGCCGCGCCTCTAAGTTGTCTCTGAGTAATTGAGAATAAGTCTGATAATAAACATCTCTACTGATAAGCAGTAACGCAATAGCAACTCTAAAATAAATCTCTAAAAGAATGAGCTAGAACTACTGCAGCCTGTAGGTCAACAAGCGGACCTGCGTGCGGGCCCTGTGAAATCTTTTTAATGGCATTTAGAATATCAAAAAATAGTTTTATTGGATTGTCTATAATTAAAAAAATATAGGTTTCTTGTTGGTTTTAATCTCAAAACCATCAGACAGAAAACACTCACGGCTTTTGCAACTTTTGTAGTAGGAATCGGCTACCCAAAACCAAAAAACCATTACAAACTCGGTATTAATCCATTTTTCTTATATATTGTCTTGATACCGTGGATGTTATTGTTAGATTTCTTATGCTCAGCCTTGAACAAATCGTTCAAGTAATGAGCATCTTGAAAACCGAAGGCCGACTACATGTTTTCGGACCTCACATTTTTCTCTTTTTACCTTTTTTTGCCTTAACCATTTTTTTGGGACCTTTGTCTTTTTCGTGCCTTTACGAAAAATGCGACACATTGGCCAGAATGACTTAGAAACCATTTTTGAACCACCTTCGCCTTCGTCGTCTTTTTTGCCCCTTCGCGAAAAATGCAACAGAGTGGCCAAAATGACCTAGAAACCATTTCTGGACTACCTTAGTCTTTTTTGTCTTTTTCGCCCCTTCGTGAAAAATGCGACAAAGTGGCCAGAATGCCTTAGAAACCATTTTAAGTCACCTTCGACTTTTTTGGTTTTTTTGTTGCCTTTAGTCTAAGGCACCTTCGCCTTCTTTGTTGCCTTCAGTCTAAGGCACCTTCGGCTTTTTAGCCTTCTTCGCTGCCTTCAATCTAAGGACGCCTTCGAGATTTACATACCTTCAGTCTAAGGGCACCTTCAGGATTTGCATACCTTCAGTCTAAAGAGCACCTTTGGGCTTTTTGGGTTTTTTGCGTTTTTGCTACATTGGCAGACCGACGTCGCCAACTTATCATCAACCCTAAAATAGCTGGAGAAACAAATATCCTAAGGGCGGTTACCAACTTTGTACATATGCAAAAACTAGAGTAAATGACAGTTAAAACATTAGATATTTTTCTCTAGACACTTGTAAATATATATACTAGCTGAATCAAGCTATGAAAGTGTTAATTGAATTTCTCTTTCAATCAAAGTTATCTGTAGCCAATGTTATCACGCTTAGAAGGCTGAAGTTATTACTTCAAGCCATTGTACTCACTATTGATATTAATCAGAGTGCAATTTTTGTCTCACTACTGCGTTGTTCATTTGCGCAATCTGCATGAATCATTCTACTTGAATATTTCTGTTGCTAATTGTTGCATTTCCATTTCTACATGCCTACGCTCAAAGCCTCGAGCTTCCGCTGCCGCTCACACCCATGGTTTTATGACATGATATTAGAGTAAGCATTTAAGTAATCTGCATTTCTACTGTGGATTATTAGTCTTGTTTCTATCAAGACATCTTTCTAGCAAATGCGCAGCCAACAATATTCTGACAATCGTTGTTTCTACCAATGATCTCATTCAACCAGAATGGATCCATCATCTAGTTCATCTCTCATTGACAAACTCGATGGAGATAACTACCATCTCTGAAAATTCAAGATGAAGGTTATACTTCTAGCAAAAGAACTATGGGACATCGTTGATGGCACAGAGCTCAAACTAGAAGGTGATGCAGCCATCATCACCAAGTGGAGACTGAGAGATGGCAAAGCATTTGCCATGATCACCCTCAACATTAAGGATACTCAGATCAGCCACATACGTGATGTTCAGATTGCTAAGGATGCATGTGACATCCTAGCAACTCTCTACGACATTAGAGACATAACTTTCAAGCTTCATCTGAGGAAGAAATTCTTCACCCTCAGAATGTCTGATGTAGATAGTATTTTGAGTCACCTCAGCACCTTCAAACTTCTTATGGAGCAAATGACTGCAATTGGTTCAGTCATAGAAGATTCCGATGCACTCATGACTCTATTATCGAGTCTACCTGAAGCCTACGAAAATTTGATAATGGGAATTTCTACCCAGGAGCACCTCACTCTATCAAGAGTAATTTCGTTGCTCCTACAAGAGGAAATCAGAAGATCAGCATCCTCCTCAGGCTCACGATCGGATTCTCAATCTCTGTATTCAAAAAATCAGAAGTTTAGATCCAAGAGCAAAGTCAGGCTTTATTTACAAGAAGAGCAACACACAATTTGGACTAAATTTCGGTTCATGATCAAATTCAAGCTCTTCATCATTCCAACCAGTGCAAAAACTTTTCTATAGATACTGTAAGAGGACTGGCCACGAAATCAAGGACTGTAGAAGAAGAAGCAGCTTTCATGACCAAAGAAGAAGAACAACAGGATATCGATTCTTGGTATCTAGATTCTAGAGCAACTCAACACATGACTCACCATCACGACTGGTTCAAAGACTATAAGTCATTCACCCACTCTTGAGCTGTGCAACTTGGAGACAACTCATAACATTCAATCGAAGGTGAAGGAATAGTCAAAGTTGAATTCAAAAGAGGTGAGGTCAACTTGTTGTCCAACGTTTTCCACGTTCCAAATCTGACCAAGAATTTGTTCTCAGTTAGCGTTATCAATGATTTAGGTCAGAGGGTCGAATTCAATATAGACGACTGCACAATTCTTGTCAAATCTCGGAAGGTTCTAGCCTACGGAAGAAGAAACAGCTATCTTTACAAACTTAGCCATTGTTATACTTCTAACAGTCAATCTCTTAACACCACCACTTCTGAATCAACTGATATGCTATGGTATTTCAGACTTGGCCATCTTAACCTCAACAGTATTAAGCAAATGTCATCTTAGAGTCTAGTACAAGATCTGCCGTCAGTCAGCAAGCCAACTTCTCCTTGCGAAAGTTGTATTATCAGCAAGCATGCTAGGAGTCCCTTCAGTTCATACATCCAAGGGCAAATTCTTCAAGCAATTCAAGGCATCTACAGACCCAAAGGAAGATCAAGGCTCTAAAAAAGATGGAGGGGGAGAGTACATCTCCACATAATTCAAGGAATTCTGCAAGGCCAATGGAATACATCAACAATATACAACCAGCTACTCACCTCAGTCCAATGGTGTAGCTGAACGGAAGAATTGGACATTCATCGAAAGTGCCAAGAGCATGATGGCCCATGCATCTCTTCCAAAGAAATTCTGGACAGAAGCTGTTACTACAACTGCCTATTTGTAGAATCGATCCATCACCAAAGCCCTGAATGGCAAGACACCTTATGAGGTGTGGACAAGATCAAAACCATCACTCAAATATATTCGAGTATTTGGATGCATCATTTTCGTTCAGATCCCTAAAGATCTAAGAAGAAAGCTAGCATTAGAGAAAATATGGGCCCAAAGAGGGCCCTATAAGAATTGCCATGTAGGGGAGAGAAAAATAATTATAATATCATTTTCTAACTTCTTTACGCATCTGCCCACACTACTTTCCATATAAATGAATGCACTCAAAAATTTGAATTAGGAGTGACATTTTTGAAAAAAGCCTATGCCATCTCTATTTCCAAGGTAAAAAACAAGTGTTTAGTGCCATCTCTATCTCCAGTAGAGTCGTTAGCTCCATCTCTATCTCCAGCAGAGTCGTTAGCACCATCTCCAGCTTTGTTATTGTCATTGTGTTGTTTGTTACTATACTATTGTACTGATGGCAAAGCTTTATCATCTTCATGTGGATCTGTCACCAGGGAGAAAAAGCTAAAACATGTAGATTTATGGTCATTAGGAACATTGTATCCTATTGATCCATGTTCATTGCAACATCTAGATTTTCATTCGGTGAGTCAGTTAATAATCTATATGTGTCATGGTAAAAATGGCCTTTTGGGTTACTGTGAGAATTTGATGCTCTATGGGAATGCACATTCAATGCAAATAATACATTATTTGGAAGAGGAATCAAGGAAAATATCAAAGGAGTGCGAATAAAAATTTGCAAAGATGAAAACTTGTTTGGATGAAAATGAGATGCTCAAGGAGGAGATCCAAAGGTTGAAATCTTCTTTCATCATTATACAACTAGTACTGATGAGATAAAAATTGCATTTCAATCCATGCGTATCTCATATTTGTCTCTTGTTAAAGATATGGATGTGCTCAATAGAAAGGTCCAAAGCAACAAGAGGAAAAGACTAGTAAACGAGGATATATGTGATCTATCATCCAAAGGAGGTCATAGAAAAAGACGAATCCGTGCATTCAAGTAAGTTATAGCTTATTTGGTATTGAATATTGCTTGAACTTTTTGATTCATTCATAATCACTAATTTTGTTATTTATTCATTTCAACTTTTTGTTGATTTGTTTATTATATACTGTTGTGAATACTATAAGTGTCCTAATTTCTACTGACATTTTCATGAACATTATGTTTGCAATGCAGATCAACATTGGTTGTTGAAGACCATTTGGCCGATGAGATTTCAATTGGAAACTCACTAGGCTCTATCTTGACTTTTAAATCTATGAAATCAATGTTAAATAATAACAAAATGAAAAAGATTAAGGCTTCAGTTACTGATAGCATTATGGATGAAGTTGGAAAAATATTAGACACTACATTGCTTCAACGGGCTCATAATTTTCATGCTTACTCAGATCAACGTAAGCAACATACACTGCAAAATGAGATGATCTGAACATGGAATTCACTGATCCATATCCTAAAATTTTAACCGCAATAGTTTTCTTTACAAAAATTATTTTATGCACCTTATTGAAATTATGTCCTCCAAGAAAATGAGACAATGCCTTGATTGCCATAATCATAGTTTCACCATGTTGATGAAACTTTGAATGGGCAACACTTATCTCATTATTCTTGAAGGACTTCAGATAGTGCCCCAGTGCATGATCTCTTGAAAATTCTCCAGTAGAATATCTCTGGCCTCCTCGACGAATTGCAAAATCATCAAGGAAAATTGTTTCCCGAAATGATAAAAAACGCAATAAGCTCCAGTATATATAATCTGACATAACAAATCTACTAGTACTTGATAAGAGACAAAAACTTACGCATTCGGCTTTGTCTTTCCTGATTACTGTCTCTCCATCAATATTATGTCCACCTTTCGATGTCAATATTGTTGGTGAATAGGCAGTTGGCTGTGGAAAACCAAGTTGACTTTGGATTCTACGAAACTCCTCTTCAGAAAGTAGATCATCTTCTTTGTTGTGCACTTCCTCCACAGCCATTTTCAAGCAATCTTTCCCTGAATAAAACTTATCATTATGTATATCGTCAACACCAGGGAGAAGATCATCAGCATCAAAATCAATTATATCCGAAAATTCATCAAGCTCTTTGCTCAAAATGCAGGGTCTCGTCGTACCTAGAATGATTGATCTAACATCTGTCACGTGCGAGAATGACACACGTCGAGAATGGATTTGCGCACGTGTCGCAGCCCACGTGGCCTCATAATTGGGTCATCATTGTCAGTACGGACATTCCACATGGCTCAATAATCTAACAACATGTGTCTTCGTCGTCACACGTGCAAAAATTTTGTTTATATAAGTCCTCGAAATTTTCATTTTTTTCACAAAATTTTTGCTTTTAGCTCCCGATATCGTTCTCAAGCGCGCTCTTTCACCGTTCAAGCTTTCGCCCTCTCACAGTGCGCTCGAATCCGACACCGCTGGTTGTGCAATATCGCTTTCGAGCACACATCTCTTTTTATAAAATAATCTGTGTAGATCTTGCGCTTGAAACCGATATTCAGTTCTGGTATCGATATCTAGCGCCCTTTAATTGCAATTTTTTTTTGTTTTCAACCACTTTTCTTTTGTTTAGACTTTTTTTTTGTAAATCTTCTTCTTTAGAGAATGATGGCCAGGACCAAATCTACTGCCCATGCCATCACCACTGTACAACCATCCCATTCCCGTGTTCTCCTTGGTACTGGCCGTAGGCGTGGTAGGAAGCAAGTCTGGCTGAGGGAGATCAAAAAACTCCAAAGATCAACTGAATTGTTGATCCCTAGAGCTCCTTTTGGCCGATCTGTTCGAAATGTCACTCTGTCACTGGGGCTGAATGTTCATTTCGTCGTGACAAGGAGGAAGGATGATCCAAGCTCATGGATCATGATTGGATACTCATCCATCAAGGAGGCCTTTAGTGTCTTTACACTCTCTATTTCAAAAGTGATTGTGAATAGAGATGTTATATTGCATGAAGATTCAATCTTGGAAGTGGCCAAGATCAAGGCTTCTCAAGAAGCATCACAAGTTATCTCTTTTGAAGGTATTCAAGTTATGATGGGGCCGAGGTGTGAGCAAGAGTCTCTTCTTCATATGATTTCAAGAAGATCTTTAAGATGCATGGCCGAGTCTTTATGGCTCATCTTACATGTCAAAGAGGGGCATCTCTTATGTTGTATCTACTACAACACATTCATATATGCTTCTCGCTTGGTATGCTATCTTGCTTCATTGAATTTTTTGGATCTCAAAGTTCAAGAAAAGCTATACTAGTTTTGTATGATGCTTATGGTATGGACATGTTTCTTGTCATTATTGACTTAGATATGTTTCCAATACTTTTTGAAAGCAAGATATTGTATTGTCAAAAGTATGCTCTTGTTTCTAGTAAGAACAAGATTGAGCTTGTTACTCACTTTTTTGAAAATCATGTTTTCACATGTTTTGAAACAAATTGTAAACTCCTCTTGAAATTAAGTGAAGCATAGTGGACACTTACATCCTTGAGAGAGTAACTAGCCTAAAAAAGATCAAGATAGTCTTTAATATCAAGATTAGATCCATCATGGATATAGTTCATTGTATGTGGACTAGTCAAGCTAGAAAGCATAATCCTGATAATCATCAATATTTCACATCTTATGATCTTGATCTCCATGATCCTTATGAGGCTTGGAAGCCTCAGATTTCTCTATTTATGGTGCATCCATCATGCAAGGACATTTGAGAATAATATTTTTCCAGCATTGGATGAGTACCTAAATAAGTTAGAATCAATTAACATTTTTGATGTGAAAGAAGTTGTTACTAACTCTAAATCTGTTTCTTCTCGAGTTACTCACCAATTACTATTCCCTGATCTGTGGGAAATCTACACAGATTGGAAAGCTAATTACTCTCGTTATTTGGAGGAAGTAAAAACAAATAATATACTTTTCTCCACTAACCCAATAACTAGACCATACTACACTTACAGCCATGTAAATATTGCTTCACTCATTTCTTATGCTTTCCTACATGTTCAACAACTGTATATTAAAGCGAAATTTTCAAATATACATATGCTGCACTTTCACTAACTGTCCCTTCTGTCGAGATGTCTGAAATCCTGCCCGAAGATAGTTGGTATACACATCTTGTAAATAATACATTAATTGATAACCCCCTTGCACCAATCGGCAATCAAGGAATGGGTGGTTATCCAAATTTATCATTTCAAGAAGACTATAACCAGAAGAATAACTATTTCCTGGCAACAAAAGGGATGACATTGGAGCAGAAAAATGAAGAGACTGAAGCCCGAGCCAAGGCAATTTTCCACAGCAAGCCAGCTAGCCAAAAGCGGCAAAGAATGATGTAAATCAGATTGTTGGCAAGCCGATGCACAGTTGAGGAGGGGAATATGTGGAGACTTATGATTTCACATTATCCGAGTTATGTCATATATTGTAAAAATTTTCAATTTCCATATACATAAAATGTGCTATAGTGCCTAAATACATGTAAAGGCCTATTTCGCACTTTGTAAATTCATATTTTAAGTAGAAGTTGCAACGTTCCAAAGAGACGCAATAGAAGTCCAGAACCGACAATTAACGGTTCGTAAACGACATTGAGACCGATGATCGTTCCTATAAGGTCGACACTTCGTGCCATTGTACTGACGCATTTCTATGCAGAGTTGAGTATCAATAGAGAGAAGAGCAAGTTCCTATAGCTTGAGCATTCTTTTCCTTCTGCTATCTTTCACAGAATTACTTCTTATCATATGTGCGAACACACTCTGTATGATCTGTGGATGATTGTGATATTGTTCTGTTTGCGTCACACACATTTCTTAAATTATACTGAATTTCAGTTACTCTAACATGGATTTTCAAACGACACCAACAAGTAACAATTCTGACTAATGTGTGCAAGGTATTAGCCGAAGCTGTTAAGCATCACTTCTTAGCAGACCTTCTTTCATTTTTGAATGAGCTATGTGTTCAGATAACGAGATTATTTGAGGCTCTGTTTTGTTTGCTTTCTGCGATAAAGACTAATTCTCTGTGTTTGATTAAGAAGAATCCTTAGCTAATGTGATTCTGCTTACTGAATCTAATTGCTAGTTGCTGTCAGTTCTGCTGTTTCCTTGATGCCTAAAGAGCCTAAAAGATAAAGTAATTCTTACATTTACAGACCTTGACCAAAACATTTCATCGTTGGTGTTCCTGGATGCCAATTTACCCAAATATCTTTGGATAAACAGCTATGTCGCTGTAGTATTCGTTGTGAATTTTATACATACCAGTCCATTTACCATCATATATACATTTACCATGCAAAAAATGAGATTATTCTCTCTCTTGGGGAACGATCAAACCTTTTATACTACATAATTCATCATTTTTGTGGAAATCTATAATGACTAGGCCACCACAATCTAACATTTTTAATTTAATTCACAATTCTCCACACGTGGGAACATCCTCCACACATGTGAGATTCACTTACAAACTTCTTCCATAAAAATAACAAGCTAGATTTTTGCCAATTTCTCACACTCCTCAAAAAATAGCTTGGAAAGGTACTAGATCACTTGAGAAGTTTGTAAATCTTTTTGAGTGGATCCTTTGGTATGCATAAGAAGTGAAGATCAGCCAAGGGATCCATCATAGTAGCACCCTCACCATATCCATGATAAGATCTCTTTGGTAGAGATCTCTTGCCAATGCCTTTGAAGAGTGCTCCACCAATATGCCACTATGATCATGGGCATGTATTCTAAGATGTATATATACAAGGATCCTGCGATCACATGAATATAGTTAGTTTGCACATTGAACTTGTTCTAAACAATGGCAAGGGCGAGGATTCCTTTTTGATGTACAGTTAGTCGAAACCATAAAGTATTTATGTTAGAAAAGGTCCAAGGATTTTTCCATTGTTCTTTTGTGTAACCAAAAAGTTTAGGTAAAAAAAGGTAATCCATCCCCCATTGGAGTTCTGGACTACAAAAAGGTGGAATAAAAAATGCTAGTTCCTGATGAAATGTCTGAAATTTTGACCTTAGTAGTGAGTAGACAATCTTGTTTTTCTTCATAACTACTACACTTGGTGACGCCTGGGCTTGGTATGGAATGACGCTTAATGCCCAAGGTTGGTCTTCAGCAGCTTGTACCTCTGCAGCCTCCATGATTTCAGTCTGTGTTTCTTGATTTTTCTGGACTTGGCTGCAGCTGATATCTGTTTGGATGGCCTTTTCTGACATTACTGATGTTGGCTCATCTATTTGCGTCTCATGATCTTGTCCTTGTCCAAGTTCTTCCGCATCAGAGATCTGCATTTGGCCTGATTGGAATCTGGCCTCTTCTAGTTCTTCCTTCAGCTTCTCATAGGCAATCATTTGCGGCTGCAGATATTGCATCTGGAAGGTCTGGATAATCCGCTCCTGGATTCCCTTCCACACTACTGGATCCATTCGGTAACTGCCATGAGATACGCAGGCACCGAGTGTGACTTCGGCGCTAATTCGCCAGAGTATTGCCTCTTCGGCCTGTTTTTTGTATATCTGATTGCCTTTCTTTAGCATCTCTGCAGAATTTTGCAGTTGGGCAATTGACTCCTGAGCACTACTAAGTTCATTGCTCAGTTCCGCATTGCTACTTTGAAGAGTGGCTCGTATGGAGTCTGCCTAGTTGTAATCTTTTCATCAGTTCTATATGCCCATAAGACATATGGTAACTTCTGATCCCAATCAGAAGAATGTGTTTCCGTTACTTTATTCAAAATTTTACATAGAATTCCATTTGCCCGCTCCGTAAGCCCATTTGCTTTTGGATTATATGGAGTGGTTTGGCGATGTGTAATAGAAAAATATGACAACATGGCTTCAATGGTCTGATTAAGGAAATGGGTTCCCCTATCGCTAACGAGTTCTAAGGGACAACCATATCACGTGATAATGTTTTGGAATAAAAACTTTGCTACAGTCTTAGCATCGTTCTTAATTGTGGCTTCGGCCTCTACCATCTTGGTAGCATAGTCCGTGGCAATGAGTATGTAACGACGACGAGTTTTATGCGTGGTCGATTTGATAGGTCCTATAAAATCTCTCCCCCACTTCTCAAAAGGTGCTAAGGGGATAATTGGAGTAAGTGGCCAATGTGTTGCAAAGCTGGGTTTCCCCATCCTCTGGCATGCATCACATTTTTTGATGAAAATTTTAACATAGGCGTCATGCTTTAATTGGAAGCTACATTAGATGGATGTCAAATTTACTTCTTTGAATGGTACATTAAGTGAGGAGGTTTATTTGACTCAACCAGAGGATACTGTTATGGAGGGGGCTAAAGATAATAATTTCTTTAGACATAAAATTTTATGTGTTGGATATGTTGACTATGTTATATGTAGATAATTTGATCAACATTGAAATGATCAAAATTTGGTCAATATTGTGAAAATTGATTTCCTCACAATCCAATGTACCATGCACAAACCAAAGACATTGAAGCATCATTGTGTTCAACAAAAGATCTTGAGCAAAGACATAGAACTTTTACATTGTAGATTAGAAGATCAACTAGCAAATAGCTTTCTGAAGCCATTGAGTAAAATTAATTTTACAACTTTTGAGAAGAGTTCTATTGATCTAGAATATATCATAAAGCAACAAGATTTTTTTTGTCGTTTAACGCAGACGAGTGTTGTTGGAGATGACATCAATAGGCTTCTTATGCTTTTTGTATATGTTTCTAAATTGTGTTGTTCAAGAGATCATTCCGCAATACATCTCGATACATTGCAAGCCCGCATAGGTACCTAGGCTTTTAGTATGATGGTGTGCTTCTTCAACTTATTATACTTGAGAAGGCCATGTCGCTTGCTTGTACATTAAAGATGAAGTATGTTTGTCATGACTTTGTATTTACCACCCAAGTTCGCTAGCAATCCACCAACATCTTTTGTGCTTTTGCTAGTAGATCTTTTAGTTGAGGATTTCTAGATCCAAGGCCTACATACTCCATTGAATGGTCAATTCTAGTGGAACTTTTTTTCCTCTACTTGTTGCTAGAAGTTTGACTTCAATTGGATGCACAAGGCAAAATGCATATGTTGAGAAGATTTTACAAAAGTGCAAAATTACAGTCCTTGAAATGTGGCATGTTGGATCGTGCATCATTTCCTTGCATGGCTCAATTCTACTTTAGCAAACATGAAGACAAAGATGAATATGCCACCAAAATGATTATGCCAATGAAACTACTATAAATAGATGTTGAAAAAAGATCCACTAAAGAAATGAGTCAAAGAAGATACTAGAGTGGAGGCCACCATAAAGTTCATGGAGGAAGTTCATGTGGTTGTGTCAAATTTGTTGAAGAGGATGGTACCTTGGGCCTGACAACAAAAGTAATCATAACTAGGGACTCATCATGACTATGAACAAATGTTTAGACTCATCCTCATTAGCATTAATTAAATGAAGGGTAGTAGTAGCACTAGGGAGCCTTCACCAACAAGCCACTTAATGGAGGACCAACATATGCATCTTCTTTGCTCTCACATTTTCTCATTTGTGTGGGAGATTGGAGTTGAACCTCTAAGGAGAGCAAAGAATATTGTTGTTTGTAGTGCAACATCAAGAATAGGCATCTGGGATTTATTCAAGCAATTACCTGGGTTTGCATGAACTACAATTGCACCCCTAAACCACATTTCATGATTATGGGCTCATTGGAGCTTCATAAGGAACCCTAGGGGTGGGTAACGTGCCTAATCTAATAAGCTTTAGAATGAGTATAGGCGTGGTTCCTCATCTGCTTGTTGGTAATTATTGAAATTGTGAGCCTTTTCGATACAAAAATTAGAGGTAGTGCTCCTCCCTAAAATCACCTACAAGGCAGCCTATATATGTTAGTGACATCTTTGTAGGAGAATCATAATCATCATTCAGTTGTTCAATTTCTTTATTGTGCATGATGTCTTGCAAATGCATCCATGACTATCTGTACTTTCAAGAGACCTCTTATAGCATTGAGCATGCATCATGGCAAGATAAATGAGGATATATGATTGATTCAGCCAACACTAACAACATAAGAGTAAGAGTTTTGGCAACATTCATAGCTATGGTAATCCTCAAACTGTGCCAATGGCATATTCCTAATCAGATTACAAATGCCCAAGTGTAGGTGCCAGTGATGTGCCTTAGCTTATGTCAAATTTAGGCTTTATCCATAATAAAGAAATGAACGTGTAAGCTTCTCTTTGGATAAGAACCATATGCTTGCCATGCTAAGAAGAGACTCAATAGAACCAGTCATGCATAAAACGAAATTTGCAGCACTCTCCTAAAGAGATCTGGAACAGATAATCAAGCATCATAAATTCAAGTTCGTTCCATTTCTTGAAATCGAATACGGAACGCCTTGACAATAAAGACTTCAAACAAACTGTTGTTGCACTTTACGTTCTATCTAGAATAACACATCCAATTCAAACTCAGCAGTATATTTTCACATCTGTCAAAAGAAAGGATTCAAGCTTTCTAATAATTGGGACTCATCCGAGCTAATATAAAATTTGTAAACTTTCCAGATAATGTTTGCAAAAGGTAAATGTGATTGGTGCTTCTCAAAAACTTGGCATTACCCAGGATATCCACAATGTCAGCTAAAAATTGATACTTTTGAGACCAGAAAAACCAACAGTACCAACCCAACTAGCATGTTGCATATCTTTCTTTTTATCAGGCTTTATCTGCCATACCACACTATAGATGCGGTAACTTTAAGTCTATACTGTTTTCTGGTCTCTGCACAGCTGAGTGTTAGTGATTATAAACATGATGAGCAGCTAAAAGAGTCATACTTGTACTATGGACTTGAAAGATTTTCTGAGAGCCTAGCATGCATATGATGCAATATACACAGGTAGTAATTACACGCTCCAGGTTAATTCCTGAAGAACACCTAAAGGTTGAGTCATAATTTTCCCTGAAATCAGTTAGGCGCTAAAGCCTGCTTGGATGGGAGCCCAAGCTTCTCTTGGAAAACTGCTCCGCACGCACGCCTTGGCAGCCACTGATGCCATCTTATCCGTATCAACACCAGCATTGCAAATGTTAGCCAAGGCGCGCATGTGCTTCATACCATATTGCGTCAACAACCCACATTGTGATTCATATGTACGTACCTGCCACATTTTATAGACAACAAGAAGAGATCCATAACTTTTCGTTTCATTGAAAACCCTCACTCTATCACAATCACCCTGCTATGCTAATTAATACAACGGTACTTTACTCAGAGCAACAGCAGAAAACTCTTATTCCTATTAGGCTGTAAAAACACATACCATCCTTTTGAGGCAGCCCCAGTCATCAACAAGGGGCTTTCCAGCAGGACGTACTGCTTTCAATATGATAGGTCCAACATCGTTACCAAAGAGTAGTTTGCCAATAAGTTGCATACTATCATCCAGATGTATCCGATAACCAATTACATCAAAAATTTCCTTTCCAATTCTCATCTTTTCTTGTGATCCTTCTGCGGCTCTGTGATACTGCAACGGAAATGATATGCATGCACCATAAAGGTTCTGATCAAATCGATAAGAATGATTGCAATCATGCAAAGAATAAAGTATTGCTTAAAAGTCAATCACAAAGATATGCAGTAAATTACAAGTGAACCTTTTCAAAGCATAAGAATGGTCAATCATGCAAAAAACGACATAAGAACTGCTTAAAAATCAACTATAAAGATCATGCAGTAAAACACAAGTAAACCTTTTCAAAGCATAAATCTCAAGGTGTAAGGATACCTTTTGCCAAAGGTGTAACAAATCTGCATCTCGCTGATTAATGCCAACAGACTCTGTTGGTTCCAAGAACAGTTTGTTCATTTGAAGAATTTGCAATGCATGAGGCCGGGTTACATTTTCATTAGCTGGATCAAACCCCAGATAAGCAGAAAGCTGGTGTGTTTTGAACTTCGTGTCACCATATTGCATCACATGTGAGCCAATACTATATGTGTTGTGATTTGATGTTCTGGTTTTTACCTGGTACAGAGAACATGACGCAGTTAAAGCACACAATTTTCTTGCTGCATCAATAGACACAAGATCATCCTGCTAAGGGAGATGCATAGGCATAAAAACGAAACACTGTGAAGAGTATTATAGCTACTCACTGAAAGGTATTGATCCTCAAGAGTTTCTCTGTTCAGATTGTGCACCTCACTGAAAACAGCCACCCAGATACAGTAGTTTATTACATAAAATGGACATAAGTATATGACTAAAATATCAAATTAGATCAATACAAAAATTCGGAAGTCAGAGTTATGAAAGCTGACCTATCTTCCATCCATGCAACACTGTATAGATCGCCAAGGCAAGTCATAAATTCAGGAGGTGGTGGAGGATACATTCCTGGGCAATAGGTACCCCAACTGCTTTCCTCTGCATTGGATGCTGTAGTTGCATAAATGTTAAGACCCTCAGGCAAGAGACCTTCGAATATACTTCCACTTTCACACGCTTCGAGGTAAACTACCTGTTTAAAGGACCAGTTTTCAGCTAGGCTGCTTGAAGCATCATGCCAATGAATCACATCTCAACTCTAGATTCTAACAAGAAACCAGTTGTGTTGACTAGCTTTATTTGGAGCCTCATAATTATGAAAGAAAACTAGCAATGAGCAGGGCCAAAAGCTCTGGAGAGCCATGGTGCTCATCTCTAGCAGCTTTCAGCCTTTGAATTAAGAGTCAAGAGAAAGCTTTGCATGCTTAGAAAACTGTGGTGAGCTATGCTCCCCTCTTGCAGATGGAAGGGGCAAATGAAAACGGTGACTAAGGCCTTGGAAACATACAGAAGGATGAATGCAGGAACAGAAAACATAAAGTGAATAACAGACAGATATGGATGAATGCAGGGCATGAAAGGATCCAAGCGAACAACAGACAGAAATAGAAGCTAACTGAAAATAATCAAAAGTAACTCACAAAATCTTCATTTCCAGACGGAGGAGTCTGCACTAACTTTAGTGACATTGGGGGTGCTAGTTAAGGTTTTCATATGCAATTCCTCTTCATTTTGCATTTGTAAAAGATTAAAAACTTATACGAACGAATCTGGTAAACTTTGGAAATTTATTTGGATACAGGTGCCCAAATTTTGAAAAACGTAAAAGAAGTGGTGTCTCCATTTCTTTGCAAAGTTAAGTTCATAATAAGCTCTTATGTGGATTATTGAGGGGATAAATCACAAACTACCAACATAAAAGCCAAATAAAGCCATGTTGGATAAAAATGGACAGTTTTTTAAAACTTGCCATCTCCTTGTAGGTTCCAGCAGCATGCTTCTCCTTGAGAACATCGACAAAATCATTGGCATAAATATTTGGTGTCGTTGGCATGCCTGCAATATATCACCTTTTAGAAACTGCCTCAAGCAATTCCGCTATTCAAACAAGCATTGACTAATTGGAACTTCATTGATTATGACATGCTTCTAAGTTCCTATATCTAACATGACAGCCAGAAACCTGAAAACACCAAGAAAACCGAAAGTTTTTATCCAAGAGCACAACTTTATGTGATGGAGTGGACATGCAACCAGTTGCTATAGAGAAAGAGAAGCACAAGAATCCAGATAGATTTGACTTTTATGTGCAACAAAATCTGTGACTGCTGTCCAGTAGCATAATTTGTCACATAAATACTTCTTTGGACTATAGTAATGCTTAGAAATCTATTTCAAGCTATTCTCTAGGTAATTCAAAGAGACGGAAGTGATACGAGAAGCTTTTGCAGAGGAAGATAAGCAATTGAAGAAAAAAAGGTTGAGGGTTTCGTATAAATATGTAACATAAGTTATAACTAATTAACCAAAAGAAGTGGTAAGACTGGCTTTAATTTTAAGTGCTTGCAGAAAAATGTCTTTGAAGACAAAGGAGGGCTTAGCCTTTTATACCAAGCACTCCTGGACCTCCGTGGTCAGAGTAAAAGATGAATATGTAATCATCAGGACCACTGTCGACGACCTTTCCACTGCCACCTTGGATTGCGGCTCTATCTCCTCGGATCACAGCATAAAAGTTATCGACTGTCAAATTTGCACCAGTGTAATCCTGACCATCACAACACCATCAAAATGTAATGTCATCGAAATGTAGCTGGCAATTCCAATCTTTACATCTTCACGGATGTAGACAGGAATATGTGAGAATGGGAGCATCTTAATCAAATATCCTCTCAAAGATTGAAGAATCTGTCTTAGTTCTTGAAGCTACCAATTGAATCTAGCTAGTTTTTCTTTTCTTCATTATTATGCTCATGCGTAGGTTGTTAGTATACAAATCATGCCGCCTGCCTCAACACAATTTGCAAATTTGTTCTAGATAGACGCTAGCAAATACCTTGGGTACGCCATGGTAGACATCACTGCCTTGCGGATTGTTGATTATGACTCCTGGGCGTGGATTCTCGAAACTGTTGGCTATGTCATCATACATGAATACGACAATGTTCTCTTCTTTTAATCCGCCCTTGCGAAGCAGTTGGTAGGCATGACAAACGTCAGCCTGGAGACGACAAAAGCAGTAAACAGCCACTGTGAACAAACATTTTAAAAGAACGGGCAGCAGATGTTCCTTGATACAAATCTATTTTGCGAAGAGGATGCTTACTTATCTTCGAAATTAACAGACTTTTGAGTTATTGTGAAGTGAGTAAGCAAGGTCACCTGGTGGCGGTAATTGCCATAGCCAGATGAGCCAGCAATCAGGACTGCCCACTTTGTTCCGGAGATTCCTTTTTGGGTAAAAGAAGTGATTCCAGGCATTACGATCCTGCTTTCATCTGCCCAACTTCTTGACGTCGCCTTCACATCGCTCAGCAGCTCCAACAAGATTGCAGTAACAACAGCGAGCCAGCGGAATGAAACAGTTTTCTCCGCCATCTTGAAAGTAACCACAAAAAGGAAAGCAAATCTTCACCTAATACGTGATCCTAGTCAAAGGGACAATCCAAGAAATCCACGGATCACCCGACAGCAATTACGGAAAAAGATTCTTTTGAAACAAAACATGCACTAAATTCCTTCAACAACTCCGCCCACGAAGGCCTAGCGCTTTCTATCAATGAAATCTGACACAGATCAATCCTGCAATTCAAAAGCTTGATCGTACAAGTAAGGTCACTGCTTACGAAATCGAAGAAGACCCAGTTGAAGGAGTGAGCGATCCTGCGGAGTGAGCTACAAGCAGCAGCTGGAGCAATCCACAGAAGATCTGACACTTGAAACGAAAGCCCAAACAATTCAATCAGGAATCTACGGAAGATAGTTTCTTAGAGTGCAGGAGAAGCATCTATCCGGTGAATGGGACAGGGGGGAGTCACCAGGAGGGTGTGTAAGAGGCTACAGCAATAATGAAAAGGGAGTGGGGCCTGATCGCAAGGCGAAGCAGCAGCAGCAGCAGGGGAGAGAGAGAGAGAGAGAGAGAGAGAGAGAGAGAGAGAGAGAGAGAGAGAGAGAAGGCCGTGACTTCGGGTTGGAAGGTCAAGAACATTTGACCCGTAAAATATCAACCTAATGTATGTGCTTCAAAACCCTAAAGCACATTTAGGTTCAGACCTAAAAACTTCTCAACACCTTAGAAGGAGCCCTTAAAAGTGAAGGACAAGCATATTAGAGAGAGACCCCACAAACCAGCCCACATGAGCCTGTGCTGAGTGGCTCCTCAGCCAAGAACTTTGTGAGCACCCAAGAACTCTGTGTGTGGCTCCTCGGCCAGGAAACATTGTGAGCACCCATGAACTCTGTGTCTCAGTCAGCCAATTCTTGGATGTGCAAAAAAGCAGTTGCTTGTTGGTTGTACAGCCACAACTAGGAACTGGAGATCCAAGAACTCTCTGAGCACCTAGGAACTCTGTGCCTTAAGGCCAACCAATTCTTGGATGTGCAAAAAAACAATTCTTGGCTATATACCCACAACCAAGAACTGGAGTGCCAGGACAAATTTGCTCCATGTAGACAAAAGCCATTTTTTGGCACTAGTTCCTAGGTGTAGAGGAAATGGCGCCATGTGGCCACGCGGGGAGAGAGAGAGAGAGAGAGAGAGAGAGAGAGAGAGAGAGAGATTGATTTTGGAAGTTTGCAAGGATTGCTTTATGTTGCTTTTGCTCTTTAGCATAATATTAGCAAAGTGAAGATAAAGTCAATAGATGGGTTGGATATTTTTAGGTTGCTTTTCATGATTCATTCTTGGGGTGAAATGCCTCTCGCTTTTTGTGGTAATATTCATACCTCCATAGAATAAGTCTTACTTCAATTAATTTGGTGAGTGCCTACTTATTTTTGGAATTCTAGGCCATGCGTATTGGAATCTCACACATGTAATTTTCATCTCACTTTTTTGAAATTCTAGGCCATAGATATTGGGACCGCACACATCTTTTCATCGAATGCGATGGGATGACTTTTAGTTGCTGCAAGAAGCAAGAATTTCAAACAGTGATGATCATGATGAGATGGGTGAACAAGAAAAGGATGAGAAAGCAAATCTTAATTCAAGAACATTGTGTCTTTCTCTCTCTCACAATATTGCTTTTCTCTCTAATATCTCTGTAGCAACTTGCTTTCCTCCATAATCTCTCTCATGACTTTGCTTTCCTCATGATTTACTTTGTTCTTCATTTTGAGCATCTTTGTTTGCTACTACACTTTACCCTTAACTCTAATCTTAGCTTTTTAGTACATTTTCATGAACCATGAAGCTTCATAGCATGTGGATGTTTACAACACAATATATAATACTTAGACAAGAAAATTTGTATGCCAATGATTCCAAATGTGAACTCTTAAAGTATGAAATGCTTTATGTAGATCATAAAATCACTTCTAAGAGAATGATAATTGTTGAAGGGCCAACTCAACAAATTGTTAGGAAGTTGAAATCTTTTTTATTGGGTCATATGTTAAAATAATGACACAATTAATTTTTGAGCTTACGGGCAAAGTGACTAAGAAGAAAAGTTTAAGAATCTATTTGTTTTAAAGCTTTCAAGAATCTAATTGTTTCAACTCTTATTCAAAAATTATGAATACAATAAATTTACATTGTTAATGTCAATGCAAGTGATTTTGCAGTTGGAGCAAGTTTATTTCAACATGATTTATTTCGTTTAAAGGGCACAATAATGGATCGAGAAGTTAGTGTTTTATCGGACAATGGTTCGACTCAAAATTTTATTAATTCTCATCTTGTGCAAAAACTCAGTCTAAAATATGAAGCTAGCAACCATAGATATCGAGTTTATCTTGCTTCAAGAGTCGAGTTGGAGACTTGGGACGTTAAAGCGCCGAATCTCCTAGTTATGATTCAAGATCATAGAAAATGAGTTAATTTTCATATTTTAGACCTTGCACGTATTGATTTAATTTTTGGATATGAATGGTTGTTCAGTAAATCACCTTGTCTGGCAATTGATTTTGAGAAGCATGTTCTATCTTTCAAGGAGGGTGATAAAGTAGTTACATTATTTGGAAGTAATTTTGTTTATCCATCAAACATAAATTTTGACGTGTATCTAAATAGTTGTGAATTCTTTGCAATTCTAACTTAGTAACTTTAGATCAAGAACAAACAATGAAAATCACATCATAAGTGAATTTTTCAGTTGAATTATCTCATGGTTTACCACAATCTAGGTCAGTAGACCATATAATAGAGTTAATTCCATACTTGCTCAAAATGAGGAGATAGAGATTACAAATCAAATAGAAAACTTTCTGAGGGTGAGACATATCCAACTCAGTAAATCATCATGGGATGCTCCTGTTCTTCTGAAAGTCAATAAGGATGGAGGTTTCCAAATGTGTGTGGATTACAAGGGGTTAAATATACTAGATTTTAATTCACCTACTAAGAAATTTTTTGTAGGTTCTCATAACCTACATGTTTGAGCCTTTATAGGTTATGAGCCTATCAAATATTAGTCTATAGGTTTTCATTTTCATATAAATTAGTTGGTTTAAGATATTAAAAATGATTAGTTTGGCTTGTAGGCTTTAATACATTCTTTGAGTGGCCCATAATGAAGTTTTTACAAAGTGCATGACATCCTACAAAGATCATACAAGCATTTTTTAATCATTATTAAATTCTATTGTATATCAAAATGTACTATTTAAGTTTTTGATATTGATCACCCTAATTTTCTATGTTTTCTAGTTGTTGTGGGGTTTTTTATTATTTAAAACTTGCCTTCCAAATCTTGCATCAATTTGCTTGCAGGCAAACTATTACAAATTTACATTAATAAATCATATTATTGACTTAATAGGCTATGTAAACATGAGCTTTATATGGATTTACCCACTTTACTACACATAAATTTCTTGCATTTGAAAACAATAAACAAAAAATTTTGCGCATTTAAAAGAAGCTGTCAATTTTTTAAAAGTCAGCTTATTGTAAGTTTTTTACAAAGTCAGTTTTTGGAAAAAGAGCTCCATTCCCATACTTTGTCGGCTTTCCTAAACATTGACCCAAAGTGTGAATCAATTAAAGTCCTAATAAAAAATGATATATGCCTTATCAAGCTATGTATAAAAATTTGAGCCTTCTTAAAAGAATTTTTTTTGAGCCTTCCCCTTATAGAATCAATAGGCTTTTGGTCCATGAGTTGCCAAAAAGTCTACAAGTTTTTGTTTAATAAGTTTTGTGTTAGGTTGAGAAACAAAGTTTTCTACAAACACTACGAGTTGGAGTCGAAGTCCCGTTGTGCGGGCTATCCAATGTCCCAAAAAATGCAAAATCCGTGAATTGTTGTTGTGCATATGTATTTTTTTGCCTATTATGCGAAGTGCAAGTCCCCCATTGAGTGTCGTATTTGGCGCAACGTCATGTCCCCGATTGGTTGTGGTTTTCAGGACACTTTTATGCAAAATGTGGAGATGGTGGCACACACTCGCTATCTCTTTCGGATCTCTCCTCCGACTCTTCGCACATGCCAGTCTACTCCCTTCTCCCATGCACGAGATGTCACTTCCTCCACCCTCTTCTCCTCACTCATACCCTTATTTTTCCTCTCCTTCACTTTTTGCTTTCCCTCTTGCATCTTCGTCCGATCCTCCTGTTTTTCCTGTCCTGTAGATTTTGTTGTTGTTTATGTTCCTCTGGCATTTCCTCCTCTAGGCCCACTGGCCTGTCAATCAGATGCTGCTCTCCATTCCTCCCCTCACAGGGATGAGGTTCCATCCACTCCAGCAATGGCGGACCCGGCTCTGCTGCCTCTGCCCCTACCAGAACAGGTCATTGAGCCTACTATGCAGATGTTTGCTGGCAGAAGAGGCCGCACAAAGCCCCCCAGTCGCAGTTGAGACAACAACCTCAACGACAGGCGTGCTCTCAAAAGGTGATTCCATTTGCACTTCGTCTGTCCTAGCAACGGTTCAAACGGAAAGGCAAGCCAGGTAGGAAGGCTGGTCGACCTACCACCAACAGACATAGCAAGAAATGAAGGCGCCCAATTTTGTGCAGACTTCTTCGGATCCGCACACACTTCTGCATCCCAGAGGCGTACAATCTGCTACTATGTCCGACAGAGCAGATTGCATCCATGCCTTTACCAGTGGTGTCTCTGGTGAGGCTGGCTTCTCAAACAACAGATTTGCTCTCTGACCTGCTCTCTCTGAATCTGCGACAGATGGCTTGAAGGTTTGTTCCTTTTAGCTTGATCCTTCTTTTTTATTTCTCATCTTGCTGCACTCACTACTAGCTTTGTTGTTGCTTATTTTGTGGGTAAACCTTCCTAGGATGAGACTGTCAAACATTTTTGTAGATGCTGATTTTCTCCATTGCAAATGGTGTAAATAGTGTTGTCTTCATAACCAAAGATCAATAGATGATTGTGGACTTTAATGATCTGAAATTCTTCACAATTTAAATTACTGTTAGTTAAACCATTTTGTTTTTTTTTACTCGGACAGTCTTTTGCAGCTGGGCAACAATATATCATCCAATCACATGCCTAGACTTTGCCTGGCAGGATTTTTGAACTGGCCAAAAATATGCCCGAGAAATTTCAAAAAAATTTTGTCCGACAAACACCATTACGGTCCTGCACACATGTAAAAATATTATTGGGACATGTGGACGTCAAATAGTTAAAAATTTAGAAAAAGCATCTTTACAAAGGGCCCTTTTTGTGATTGGACCTCGCCTAGTGGAAGTGTCCAAGAAGCACTCCAATCAAAGGAATGCTTCTTGGTTTCCAAGGGGAGGCTCGAACCTGGGACCAAAAAAACTTTGGATGCCAAGCTAACCAGTTGAGCCATCCCCGTTGGGTAAAAAGGAATGGTATGAAGCCATATCAAAGGAGTATGATGTTCGGGCTAATGCATAATAATATTGTTGTCAATATCCATCCCTAAAACAACAATCTGGAGACTCACGGATTGTAACTACGTAAATGTTCCCCGAAGGATTAGTTGCAAAACTATGGATAGAAAAAAAAACATCACGATTTTGTCCTAACTTCCTCCTTGATGACGGATGCTTTCAATATTATGGCCTTTGTGAATCTTCCTTGGCAGCTACCGAAATAGAGTTCTTCCTCGTCTTTCCCTTCAACATGGGCATGACAAATTCTTCCACTAGTGTACACGTTGGTTTCCTATGCAATGCTTTGTTGGTTCTATGTCATCTCCCTCCATGCTCTCCATCATCTAGTCACCCTTGTTCAATATGTTGACCTTGTATTGGCTAAGAGATGTGTGAAAAATTGTTAGCTAGTTTTGTTGGTTTATTGGCATTTTTGGAGGTTGAAGTCTCAACTTATAGATAGTTTCATATTTGTCAATAACGACCTAAATAGTGTTTGTACTATCTTTTGCAAGTAGATAAGTAAATGAGGTCGGATTTGGACCCATTCTAATTGGCTAATATAGATACATTGAATCTAGGCACTAAAAACTAGGTATTTGGTGAGGTACCTATAAGTTTCAAAATTAGGTCAAGTTTGGGGCAAGTGGCCAAATGACATTTTGGAAGCTATTAATAGTTGTACTTACATAAAGAAATAATCATCATAGTTTCTTTCTTTGTGAAGAATTCATCTCTTGTGTTTCTATGTTCATCTCATGTGTTTCTCTCTTGATATCTTGGTTTTCTGTGTAGAATGTTGATTTCATGGTTGATCTAGCATTCACACATGTGTAGTACTATACTTTACTACCAATGTACAGACAGGGACAATACTAAGTCATATCTAAGTGTGTATGATCAAATCTTTGTGCATTTCTAAGTTCTAGCATGCATAAAGTAGTGATTTCTATCTTCTAGCTATTTCTAGACGTGCAACCAAATTGACCCAAGATTGTGTTGATCCATTAATGTGTTTTAGATCTGTAAACCAACTTTGGTTCTACGTCTGCTCATCTGATACTTGCAGGATTCACAAACTTAGACAACCAATTTATTTGAAAAACGTCTACAACGGGCTTCCAGCTGATCTCCAAAATAGGGTTACCAATCCTATCATAATCTCAAGTTCAAATGTTAAGTTCAATAATTTGAAGTCATTGAAGACTTGGCCATCTTCAAGGACTTCCACGAAATTAGCATTTAGAACAAGTCTGCAGAAATACATTACTTTCGCGACAGTCTGCAAAAATACTCTAAGTGTTGTGACAATCTGCAGAAATGAGCTATGTTCGCAACAGCTTCGCCTTTTTCACATTTCTCCGAAATGCAAAACTAGCATAGTTCAACAGTTTAAACTATTTTGCAACAGCTTCGCCTTTTTCGTATTTTCCTGAAATGCGACACTTAGGCACAGTTCAAAGTTCAACCATTTTAGGGCACCTTCGGCTTTTTCGCGAAATGCGAAGAGAGCGAAAGTCGTCTATTTTGAAGAAAGGACGTTCCCAGCCACTTCTCGAAATTTGCGAAATGAGAGAAAACCACTTCACGTAAAATGTAAAGTGAGAATTTTTGACGTCCTTGTCCGCGTCAACATTCCTGATTCGTTGACAATATACACTATGTATAGTTGTCACAAAAGCCATATACTTTCAAGTACAACGATTTACCTAATTAGGTGACAAACATTTAATGTAGTTAATACATGAATGTAGATCATTCCAGTACAGATTACTTGAAACTCCTTCCATGAGACGTATTATTTGAGCCTCCCAATTACGCCTCCCAAATACGCCATCGATCTGATTGTAATTGTTATTTTATTGTGCTTCAGTGTAATAGTAGCAACATGCTTTTCTATCGGTGTATAACGTAGATGAATGCTTGTTGTAATTGAATGCACTTTATTGCTATTTGATAACATTTGTTCACTCACTCTGATCAAAACACTGACATCTATGACTCCTCAGTTTCAGATCAAATGATGGCTGCCTTTGATGCCTGAGAAACTTGCGCTATCACAGTGCTATTTCAATCTATTTCAAAACTAAACTTCATATTGAATTTGATTTCCAGTAATACCATACACACACACACACACACACACACACACACACACACACACACACACACACACATACACAAACCATTTTTAATCTCTTCGGTGGATTGTACTCTCATTTTTGTGAGTATGAATTAATTTTTAAGATCTTGTTGGGCAACCAAAACACTTAAAGTTGTGATTATACTTAGCATAAGCCTTTATACTGTATTTGCATCTAGCAGCTGATTGTAATAGGAGAGATGTTCCACAATATTCCTGCTCGCTTCTCCGTTCATGTTCTTCTATCTCTCTGGCCCCATCAAATTGGTATCAGATGTAGCTCATATAAACCGAGAGATTAAGTGTGTTCTACTTGTATTACTGTTAGTATGTCTCATATAGATAGCTTTTCGTCTTCATCATCCAACAAAACTAGAATCATTGACAAGCTCAATGGTTCTAACTTCTACATCTGGAAGTTAAAACTCCGGATGATGTTGATAGATAGAGATCTTTGGGATGTAGTAGAAGGTGCTGACCTGAAACCAAAAGATGGTGATCAAGCAAAGGCATGGAAGATCAAAGATCAGAAGGCCTTAGCATGTATCACATTCAATCTGGCCGAATCTCAAATATCTCATGTTACCACATGCAAAACCTCTAAGGATGCATTAGATTTATTATCAAATCTCTATGAGACTCATGATGTAACCACTAGATTACATCTGAGAAGGAAGTTCTTTACTCTTAGCATATCTGATTCTACTACCATCACTTCTCACATCAACAGCTTCAAGTCTTTATTGGATCAGTTATCAGTTGTAGGATGTTCTATTCAAGATGATGATGTCGTCATGACCTTGCTTTCTTCTCTTCCAAAGTCATATGAGCACTTTGTGGTGATGATTTTCGTACAATCCGACCTCACTCTTTAAATGGTGATCGGTCATTTTCTTAAAGAAGAAATGCGGAGAAAGACCAGCGGCCTGTCTATCAAAGACAAATCCATGGCCCTATACACCAAGAAGACAGACTATTCCAAGAGCAAGAATCAAGTGCAGCAGCAACAGCAGAAGCCTCATACTCAAGGTGAGAATAGTGGATCATGAAAGAAGCTTTTTTACAGATATTGCAAGAGAGCCAATCATGACATCAAGGAGTGTGATATCCGGATCTACAACGAGGTGAAGAAGCAACAACAACAGCAACCAGACTCCTCCAACATGGTGGAATTCAAGGAGCAAGATACACATTTGTTAATGGCTTACAAAAACAGCAACGAAGACTGTGATAGCTGGTACCTGGACAGCGGCGCTACCCAACACATGACCTCTCACAAGGAATGATTTACCGAGTATGCAGCTTACAACAGAGATCAATTCATCTATCTCAGAGATTCAAGCACCATACACGTTTAAGGAAAAAGAAAGTCAAGATCAAATTCAACAACGATCTATCTATTTGTGTTCTCAACGTCCTTCACGTTCCTCAGCTATCAAAGAACTTGTTATCAGTGTTTAAGATAACTGATGAGGGCTACACTGTTACTTTCTCATTTGAGCAGTGTACAATATTCGAGGAAGATACTACTCTGACTACATGTACTAGAGTCGAAAATCTTTATGTACTCTCTAATTCAGTTGCATTAGCTAGTATCTCTAATAAAAATGTAAATGATAATACTATTCTGTGACATAGTCGATTTGGACACGTAAATACAAGATCACTTTCCTATATGCGTTGTAGTAACTTAGTTGATGGATTGTATTTCCCTTCTTCATTACATAGGAAATTTTTCTTTTGTGAATCATGCATCTATGACAAACACTCTAGAAACAAGTTTCTCAAATCACATTTCATCAAAACAAAGCATGTATTGGATCTTGTACATAACGATCTCTGTAGTCCAATGCCAACTCCGTCCTTAGGAGATGCAATCTATTTTATCACTTTCATAGATGATTATTCTAGATGGTCTGTAGTCATGTTCATTAAGCACAAATATGAAGCCTTTGAATGCTTCAAGAGATTCAAGGCCATGGCTGAAACACAAACGTCTACAAAAGTGAGGGCACTCCGAACTGATGGTGGCAGCAAATACCTCTCTAATGAGATGTCCGACTACATGGCTGAACACGATATTAGAAGATAGTTCACCACTTCCTATTCACCTCAACAAAACGGTTGCAGAAAGGAAGAATCGAACTCTTCTCAACTCAGCCAGATGCATGCTCCATCAAGCACACCTACTTGTGAAGTTCTGGGCAGAACCTACTGCCACAGCCTGTTACATGCAGAACAGATCCAACACCAAAGCCGTCAACAACAAAACTCCTCATGAAGTTTGGCATGGACACAAGCCTAGTGTAAGCCATTTAAAAATCTTTGGTTGTATATGTTTTGTTTACATTCCTAAACAATTTAGAAAGAAACTGGATCATAAGACAAATAAATATATTTTCATTGGCTATCCTGATGAACATAAAGCTTATAAAGTTTATGATCCATCCACCAATGTAGTATTTGTTTCTAGGGATTTAATATTTCAAAAACATACATACTATGAATTCAAACAACCATCGATAAACGATGCTATGTCATTTCATCCCATTTTACGTAGCATGGAATTTTCCAACGATAATGTTTCTTCTACAGAACCTGCAACTACAGCTATAGAAGCCGAGCAGCTAACAGTACCTATTATCAGACCAAACCAAGCCAGCTCGAACAGATCTGGAGAAATTAAAAAAGAAGCATCATCACATCCTGGTCAACCAAACGTCCGCAGATCCTCACGGATTCGGACAGTTCCTGAGACGTATACACCTCAATCATTCTGGACTTCATCAGAAGAACCAGAGAGCCTAGCCGAAGCAATTAACTTCAAGGATGCTATTAAGTTGCAAGAAGCTATGACGAATCAGACCTGGACACTGGTCGACATTCCCACTCACAAGAGAGTTATCAACAAGTTGATCTTCAAGAAGAAGATCAACTCAGATGGTTCCATTGCAAAATGGAAAGCACGGCTGGTGGCTAAAGGATTCACTCAAGTCCAAAGAGTGGATTATAAAAAAAATTTCAGTTCGGTCATCAAGATGCAGTCAATCAGGACTCTGATTGCGTTAGCAGCCGCAGAAGACCTCGAAATGCACTAAATGGATGTCAAGACAACATTTTTTAACGACAATGTTGAAGATGAGCTGTATACTTTCCAACTGGAACGATTCAAAGTTAAAGGCCAAGAGCACAAAGTGTGCAAGTTGCACAAAGCAATCTGCGGTCTGAAACATGCTGCAAGAGCATGGTTCAATTGAATCAACTCTTATCTCATTCAATTGGGATTTGCAAACAATTCAGTTGACTTTAATGTTTATTCGAAGCATATAGGCACCAATTCAGGTCACATAGCTCTTTACGTAGATGATGCATTTATTTTGTCTAACGACACTTCTCTTCTACACACTACTAAGAGTGATCTGTCAAAGGAATTTGACATGACTGACTTAGGAGCTGTCCATTCTTTGCTAGGGATTCACATGACTAGAAATAGGTTTCAGAAGAAGATCTATCTTAGCCAGCAGGCATATCTAAAAGGCATTTTAGAAAAAAATTATATGTCTGATTGCAAACCAATTGATACACCAATGGATTCAAATATAATATTGACTAAATCTACTTGTGCTGATTTTGATAGTAAAGTACTTGACATAGCGAAGTACCCTTATCATTCACTAATAGGATCTTTGATGTATGCAATGCTATGTACTAGACCAGATTTAGCATACACTGTAAGCGAGTTAAGTCAATTCATGTCAAATCCTAGGATCTCTCATTAGAAAGCATTAAAGAGAGTGATGACATATATTCAGGGAAATTTAGATCACATTTTATGTTATGATGGAAATGTTATCGACCAACTCGTCCTGCGAGGCTACTCTGATTCAGATTGGGGAAGAACAGTCTCTTCTTGAAAATCTACCTCCAGATTCTGTTTCTATCTGGCAGGGAGACCGATTTTGTGGAACTCAAGGAAGCAGAAATCAGTTACGCTTTCTTTGACCGAGACATAGTACATCTCAACATGTCAAGCTTCAAAAGAAGTTGTATGGATCAGGTTGTTACTTCACGACTTACATCACACTCAGTTCGATGCTACCACCATTCTGTGTGACAACTTGAGCTGTATTTCACTACCACTGAATCCTAGATTTCATGAAATCCAAGCACATAGAAATCCAGTATCATCTCATTCGGGAGAAAGTTTTCTCAACGCAAGTGATCTTTCAATACTGCTCCAGAACAGAAATGGTCGCAGACATCTTCACCAAAGCGCTTCCCAAGATCAAGCATCAGAAGTTCTTCAACATGCTGAACCTGATGAAGATACTAAGACACCAATCATGACCTTAAAGGGGACTGTTGGAAATTAAGCCCACAGTTGTCTCCTTGGTGAATGACTAATTTCTATTTCATGATTCTTCCTGCACGTTTATTGATCATTGATCTAGGACCAGATGAAACCAACTTTGGTTCTACGTCTGCTCATCTGATACTTGCAGGAATCACAAACTTAGACAACCAATTTATTTGAAGAACGTCTACAATGGGCTTCCGACTGATCTCCAGCAAAAGGTAACCAATCGTATCATAATTTCAAGTTCAGATGTTAAGTTCAATAATTTGAAGTCATTGAAGACTTCATTATCTTCAAGGACTTCCACAAAATCAGCATTTAGAACAAGTCTGCAGAAATACATTACTTTCACGACAGTTTGCAAAAATAATCCAAGTGTCGCGACAGTCTGTAGAAATGAGCTATGTTCGCGGCAGTCTCGCCTTTTTTGCATTTCTCCAAAATGCGAAACTAGCATAGTTCAACAGTTTAAACTATTTTGCAACAATTTCGCCTTTTTCGCATTTCTTCGAAATGCGGCACTTAGGCATAGTTTAAAGTTCAACCATTTTAGAGCACCTTCGGCTTTTTCGCGAAATGTGAAGAGAAAAAAAATTTGCGAAGGTTATATTCTTCAAGACTTGAACCGTTTTAGGGCACTTTCGGCCTTTTTGCAAAAAACCCAAAGAGAGAGAAAAAGCGAAGGTCGTCTCTTTTGAACGAAGGACGTTCCCAGCCACTTTTCGAAATTTGCGAAGTGAGAGAAAACCACTTCACGTAAAATGCGAAGTGAAAGAATTTTTTACGTCCTCGTCCGCGTCAACATTCCTAATTCGTTGACAGTATACGCTATGTATAGTTGTCACAAAAGCCATATACTTTCAAGTACAACGGCTTACCTAATTAGGTGACAAACATTTAATGTAGTTAATACATGGATGCAATCTATAAATAGATCATCCCAGCATAGATTACTTGAAGCTCCATCCATGAGACGTATTATTTGAGCCTCCCAATTACGCCGTCGATTTGATTGTAATTGTTATTTTATTGTGCTTCAGTGTAATATAGTAGCAGCATGCTTTTCTATCGGCGTATAACGTAGATGAATGCTTGTTGTGATTGAATGCACTTTATTGCTGTTTGATAACATTTGTTCACTCACTCTGATCTAAACACGGATGTCTACAACTCAGTTTTTGATCAGACGATGACTGTCTTTGACGCCTGAGGAACTTGCGCTATCACATTGCTATTTCAATCTATTTCAGAACTAAACTTCATATTGAATTTGATTTTCAGTAATACTACACACACACACACACACACACACACACACAAACCATTTCTAATATCTTCGGTGGACTGTACTCTCATTTTTGTGAGTATGAACTAATTTTTAAGATCCTATTGGGCAACTAAAACACTTAAAGTTGTGATTATACTTACCATTCATAAGTGCAAGATTTACCTCAAACCTGTCAGGTTCCTTCCTCTCTCTTATGGAATGTCGCAAATCTAGACTAGGCCATTTCCCCTTCCTTGTCACTCATGAGTTTAGTGTACCATTTAGGTAACTTATGTTGAGGTGACCCACTATGAGGTGAATAGGAATCCCATGGTGCATCTTGCTCCTTCCTTTTGTCACCTGCAACCTCAGTCTTTTCCGATCCAATAGATTTGTTTCTCACCCTCCATCTCGTCTCTATGGTGGGAGAAGTACTACATCCCTCATCATCATTATGATGATCTTCATGTGGTGGTAGAACTACTTCATCCTTTTTGAGAAGCTTACATAACTCATCATTATCCTTTTCTTCATCTCCAAATCTATGGATTTAATCAAATAGCACATCATGGCTTATGTGCACACGTAGTCCATTTGGATCATAACATCTGTATCCCTTGGTTTGTTTATCATAGTCTATGAAAATGCACTTCAAGGTCTTTTCATGCATTTTGGTTCCCTCGCTCTTAGGTATGTGAACATACACTCGGCATCCAAATATACGCAACCCATCCATCTTAGGCTTTTTACCACTAAATGCCTCCTCGTGTGTGCGATTTCGTACAACAATTGTAGGACTTCTATTTTGCAAAAACACAGTAGTTTTGACAGTAATCCTAGAAAGAATCAGTAACTCCCATATGTGTCATCATTGTCCTAGCTGCTTCAACAATGGTACGATTCTTTCTTTCAGCTACCCCATTTGTTGAGGTGTATCAACCTGTGAATACTCCTATTTAATGTCATGCTCCTTGCAAAAGTCAATAAAAGCTGTGGAACGATGTTCACCACCACGATCTGCTCTAAGTATCTTGATCTTAGCACCTGACTGATTTTCTACCAATGCTTTGAAGCTTTTGAAGCATCCAAATGTGTCAGACTTCTGCTTAATGGTGTAGACCCAGGTCTTTCGTGAGTAATTTTTAATGAAGGTTAAAAAATAAAATGCTCCACCAATAGACATTACCTTCATTGGCCCACATAGGTCAGAGTGTATCGATTCAAGCACTCATTTTGCCCTTGTTGCTCCTTCTCTGTTGAACTTCTTCCTATGTAACTTGTCTAGCACACACTCCTTGCAAATGGACTCTTCTTTGTCATCCAAGCTAGGTAGATCTTTATCATCTTGAGCTTACGAAGTAGCCTCAAGCTCTTGAAGTTCAGATGCCCCATACGTCTATGCCATAAATCACTTTGTGATATAGATGTAGATGCTAATGCATTGCACTTCGTAACAACAACATTTAATTTGTATAAACCACAAGGTTTATCCCTAAAGCCATCAGTAATCACTTGAAACCTCATTTCACATCCTTGATCTGGCATTTCTTGTTGTTGAACTCACGGATCTGTCATTGTACCATCAGATAATAGACTCTTATGAAGACAAGAACATACAACACATTTTCAATCACCTTCACTTGTCCATCGGGAAATTGAATAGGCACTGCACCAACTTCATGAATTTGGCACTCATCGCCATTTGCTTGCACAACTCTATCTCCATCGTCGGTAAGCTCCAGGTTTTTAAACCATGATTTGTTGCCAGCAGTCACGTGTCTCGTTGCTCTTGAGTCCACGTACCAATGCGTGTGATCAATGGAATGTTGCAATGCTAATGCTGGCACAAATGTCGTGTCTTGATCTTTGTTATCGCTATCATTCTCTTCTTCGACAAAATTGGTCAACTGCTTCACTTTGCCCCTCTTAATGTCTACTTTTTTCTTGCGGCAATCTCTTGTCCAATGTCTAGGCTTTTGGCAATAGAAATAGTTGCATTTCTTTTTCTTGTCTGATGTGGATCCTTGATTGTCATCCTCCTCATTCGACTTCTTGGGTTGCTTCTTGTATTTATGCTTTCCTTTGGCTAGCATTGCTTGATCTTCCGATGTGGGAAGTCGAGTTACTTCACGCCTTTGTTCCTCTTGTAGGATGATGCCGTGAAGATTTTCAAATGTTGGTAGCCTCTCCCTCGAAGCAATGCCACTTGCAAACATTTGAGGATTTTCAGATAGGTCATTCATAGTTGTGTGAACTAGCTCAACATCTCTTATTGGCTCTCCAATAGCTGTCAACTGGTCTCGTAACTCCTTTATTCGTGTAAAATAGGACCCTACGTCCTCATTCTCTTCCATGCGAACACTTATGAGTTTGGTCCTCAAAAACATCATTCGAGAGGGGTTCGTCGTCTGAAACTGAGTCTTGAGTGCATCCCGAGCATCTCTTGTTGATACAGCTTCACTAACGTGGGCAATGACATGATCCTTCACTGACAAATTTATCAAAGATAAGGCTTTCTGTGCCCTTTTGTCAAATGCACGAATATCGACTGGAGTTGTAGTTGGCCATTGTTCCACCCCAATAACGATGTCCCACAGCTCCTTTTCCATGAAAATACTTTTCATTTTGAATTTTCAAATGCTATAATTGGATACCCCATCCAATTTACTAGCTTCTCCAAGCACGGATTCTCCCAATCCTGCCATTTCACCAAAAATTGCTCCTATAGCGCCTTAATGAGGCCCAATGACAAGCTTATAGCGCAATTTAAATTTCACTGTATGTTTATAGTGAAATATGAGGCATGATGATTTTTCAATGCGACATAAACATTACAAAAGTAAGGTATGCTAGATCTATTCATGTGGATTTACTATAGTTTGAAGCATTTACGGATTGTAGCTTTTAACAATGACAATGTTCCATTTTCATGTTGCTCTTCCTATGGAATGCATTCCAATTATTAAGAAAAATTCAAAAGTTGTGAAAAATGCTGCTGCAATAGTTAGAGAATTGAGAATGAATAATCATATGAATATAGATTTGTAGGTGGATAGATCAATATATTTTAATGATCTAACTACCAATTTGTGTCTAGATTTTAAGTTCGTAACTCATCTTCTCAGATTTGTATGTGAAAAAAATAGCGGATTACTTGGATATTGTCAAAGGTTGCGTGATATTGGAATGCATAGCATATCTTGTCTTAATCAGCAATTATAGTTTGCTAATCAACAATTGCAATGTGCAAATCAGCAATTGTTTAATTATGTGCAACACATTAGTGCTAAAAACAATGCACTCAAGAATGCTATATCAATATTTAAATGTTACAGTCACTACTCTTCGGGGAACAGACCAAGAAATGTTAGAATCCATGAAAAAGTTGCGATTCGAGAGTTTAAAATCTGTTGTTGATATAAAAGTTATCAAAAAGACAATGATGAAGAGGAAAAGAAAGAGAGTATCGATGAAGAATATTGATGACTAATCTACACATAGTGGCAATAAAAAAAAAAGAATTCGAACATTCAAGTATGTTTTTATATAAACTGTTTATTTGATTTGTATATGTCATTTAAGTTTGATTTGCACTTGATAACATGGATTATTTATTTATTAAACATAATTTGAGTTTCATATGTTTGTTGTAGATCATGTTTGGTGGCAAAGAATTATTTAACAGATTGTTCATGCATTAGATCATCTTTAAGTTATGTTTTACCAAGAAAGTCAACAAAGGAAATGATGAAAAATGCTTGTTTGAAAAAATGAAAAATGAAATTGCAAAGACTGTTTTGATTAAAGTTTAACTATACTTGGATGCAAATGTGATACCAGGTGCATGCGATGTTTCTGGAATTAGCAGAAATGCTTATTCTACTTTTTTTAGAATATTTAAAGAAGCTGTATGAAGAGAAGAGTGCGGGAGGAGAGGGAAGAATTAGGGAGTCCTAATCCTCCTAGATTAATTAATGTAGAAAACTTATCTTCCGCGTTCATATTGGGTAAGATTAGCAAGAAATTATTATAATGACGGAATGTTCAAAATAGTTGGCCAACCACTTCATATAACTGAATTATATAAATCAGAATATGATGAGCTCAATTACAACGATTGCAATAATATTTTCTTTGATATTGAAAATGTTTTAATTCTATAAATTAGACGAACATCAAGTAAATGGAAAGATCATTATTGTAATAAAATTGGATGAATCTGAAATCATCAAAAGTCAAAAGTTGGAACGAGTGAGTGTCACTTTCATAAACAAAATTTCAGATACCAATGATCGAACGTTTAGTGTTCAATCAAAAAATCACATATGGTGGTTGATGACATTCTAGGTATACATTTTAATTTTCATTTAATAGAATATCGTTATTAACATTTCATATCTTGCCAGTTTTTATTGACATGTCATGCATTATTTGCTTCTCTACAAGTCTTGAAAGATGACCATAAAATGCTTTCGTGGATATTTTCAAAAGCAAATTATGGCGAGATTATAAAGAAACATTTGGAGGGTGAGAAATTTACAATCGAAAACTATGAAATTTTTTCAAATTCAATGGCACCTTGCAGGGGATTTGAAAACATTAAAATGTATGTATAATGTCTTTTATGGAGCAACATCAAAGCATCCATATATTGCTACAATATGAATTTGAGATGATCAACAAACATTGGCCCAACATGAGAAGCTGAAGATTTAAATATGGTGTCAATTTCATTAAAAAATATTCACATATGCACATTGTATGCTGAGGTTCTTTTTATTGGAAAACTTATTTACTTGCATATTTTACTAGCATGGAATTATAAACCGGAGTCTGTGGCTAAAGCAGTAATTAGGAGATTGAAAATATATCTGTCAAATGCAGGACTACATAAAGGGAATGTCACGATTGAAAAAAGTGACAGACTCTCCGAGAAAAGAAAGAAATATTCTTAATAAGCCATCAATTGGAAGTGCTAAAGCAAGAAGATTCTTATCCAATCACACATGTAAAGAATCAAGTGTCAGATATGAAAATTATCATCATCATCCTCTTCAAGATTTAGACGGATGATATTGTCATGAAGGAATAATCTCTTTTCATATGGATCCAAAAATTCTAAATTTTTTCTTTTGTTCATATCAATGTAACCCGAATAAAGGGCCATTGTAGGTGATCTTTTTGTAGTCTCATTGGGAGTATAATCCAATATTTTAATTGCCAAATCTCTTCTTACAAAAATTATTTTATATGTTCCTCTTGCGTACTTATGGCCTCATAAACAAACTGATAATGATTTGATGGCCATAATGACAGTGGTTGCATATGGATTAAAAGATGAATGATATATACAAATCTTATTATTTTGAAAGTTTTTCAAATAATGAGATAAAGACACGTCTTTTCTCCCGGCTAATACACCTCGGACACTTCCATGTCTCATACCAAAGGCATCTATTTCAATAGCATCCTGTAAACAAGTAAAGAAAATAAATTTAGAATGATACAGAATACTGAAAACTCATACTTTAACACAGTGTTTGAAATAAGAAAATTGAACAATATTAATACCAATATAATATTTACGTATCAGATCATAATCATCGTATTCAACGATGTTTGCTCTGCTAATGTCATGTCTTCCAATGGCCTCTACGTTTTCGGAGGGGATATATCGAGTTTTTGGGAGATATTTTATTTTGGAATTTCAATTTTTTTTTTCAATTGTCATTTTTATCATAATCTATCTCACTTTCAAGGTCATCATATGTGTAATCAACAATGTCAGAAAATTTTGATAATTTTTGTGCAGAAATAGAGAGGATTTCATTCTCTCTTAAATTCAAAACATCTTCTATATCATTAAATGAAATATAACTCTCATTATTTATAAAATATAAGGGAACATCGAGTAGAGTTAATTGATTAACTAAAGATGTAGATGAGTTTGTGATCGAAAATTCATATTCAGTTGCAGTGGTAGTATTCTCTACGCAAGCCACTTCCAACTAGAGCAATGGATGTAGAGATCATAGAAAATTGATATTGATAAAAAGTTGGTTTCCCTTGATGTGGATGAGACACATGTAACATAAAAATTTTATAGAAATATATTTACAGTTTTCTATGGGTGTTCTTACATGTTTGTTTTCCTGTTATTAATTCGGATTATTATTCATTCATCTTCAATTTCTATAATTTTTTGACATGTTTGTTTTTCATAGCCTTGGTCTGCTTTGCCTTTACCATGGTTTTTTTTGGATAAGTTCCAAAAGATGATCTGATTGAACCTTTGTTTTGATCAAATCATCTTCTGAACATATCCAAATATGTCAAAACAAGGACAATACAGCCGATATGACTTTAACAAGGGCAAGTGTCGATTCGATATCTTGTTATTGAAAACTTTTACTATTCAGTTGCAATTACATTGTGTTTTGTACCATGGAAATGAAGATCATAGAAATGAAAGAGTCTCATAAAAAAAGTGGTTTATATATTTTCACAAATGATGTACACAAAAAATTGTATTACATAATACAAAATTTTATTGTTCATAATCTATGAATTTTCAATTTCGATGGATGTTCCAATGTCTTTGTATTTTATATGCTCTTCTTGTCTTACTCTTACCTACACAAGAAAAATTGTTTTAGTTAATATATTTTTGAAACTGATTCACTTAGAAACAGAAAAAAGAGAATATTTTCATATGGCATAACATACCTTTACACTATTCAATCGAAATTAATAATACTGAGGTAGATTGAATTGCAACATGTTTAGTTTTGATCGAATATGATTGAGACACCAATCGTCTTCGACTTCAACCATTGCAAGAATGTTGTCATTTCTTTCACTATTATTTGAAGTTGTTCTTGAGGGTTTATACCAAAATCTTGATCAAGTGGCTTTTAAACATTTTTGTATTTAATCCATTTTCTATAATACACCAACAAAATGAGCATTTGTTTTTTGATGTGATATCTAATTGTCATTGATGAGTAACATACTTTGCACTCAACTTGCTGATTTTGTTTCGTATTCCAATCATCATCCAACAACTCGACGATTATTTCAGCACTCAAGTCCTTACAAATAAACATTGTTTTTGTTCTCCGAACATTGCATTTGAAAAAAAATCAACAGAAATAGTAAAAGGTAGATACCAATTTAATTCATTATTCTTCGGTCCAATGCTATATTTTAATATACTTTGAATATCAATATATAGTCTAGATTAAAAGCTTTCTGAAATTGTTGCATCAGGAGAAATCCATTCTGTTGGAAAGAAGTTTGTGAAAGATAGGTCAAATAAGATTCAAATAAAAAGAATTCGAACGAAAAGAAAGAAAAACTTATCATGTACAATGAAATAGACTATCTTTCACTTTTTTCATGCATGATTACGCCTATCAATTTTGAACAAAAAATAGTGATAGAAATCATGTTCGATCTTATAGTAACTAACTTTGAAATCATCAGTACTACATTGATTACGTATACAAACAATAATGTATTAAAATATCAGACAAATAATTAGTCGCGAAGAACTACAAAAATGCATACATTCTGAGACGAACCTGAACGTAATAAAATATAGTATTGATTCAGTATGAAAGCGAAACAGAAGTAAATGAGTACAATAAGTTGCAGAGCGAAGCCGCGTATTCCAAGCTATTTCTAAACTGCTAAAAATGAAGTCTGAATTAAGCGCAATGATGATAAGCAGTAAGCACAATGACAATCTAAACAATTTTAAGAAGTGAGCTAGAATGGTGAGGAGTGTTCAAGCTCACAAGCTTGAGAGAGAGAGCTAACTATTCAATACTTGTTGATCTATTCATCAAAAACTTAAAACTGTAAGAATATGAACAACTATTTATACTAAACAATTTGGTCGTCAAAAGCATCATCTAGTTGGCTGTGATGTGTTGGCATCCATCCAGTTAGGACTTCTCAGAAATTACTTGCTGACGGATTAATGCAAGTCGGTGGCTTTGGTCGTAAACAGTCTGTCTGCAGATTTAAATGTAAACTGTAACTCTGTAGAAATGAACATAAACTGTCACAAGCGAAAAATGCGAAAAATACGAAGGTCTTCGCCAAAGTCATTTTCTTAACTTTTAAAACATTTGGCATTTTGCGAAAAAGCTGAAATGAGAAAATTCTGAAAGACGACAATCCCAAAAATGTCGACAATGTGAGCCATTTTCGAGTAATTATGTAAATTGTGTAGAAACACAAAAAAATCTACAGGTCTGAATAATGAGTTGGACGAAGATTAAAATGTCAATTAGTCGATTAGTAGGAGAATAATCCAACACTCCCCCTTAATTTGAATCCATGAATGCCTTGACCTTTAAACTTAGCTCTGCACAAAATTTTCTGTGTGCATCCAAGCTTAATGCTTTAGTAAAAATATCTACTGTCATATCTTGCGTTCGACAGTACTGCAATCTGACCTCTTTGTCAAGAACTTTGCTTTTGACATAGTGATACTTGAGTTCAATGTGCTTACTCCTAGAATGAAATCTAGGGTTGGCTGATGTTAGCGGATTTTAGAGAATCCCAAAATACCGAGCCAAGCTGAAGATAATCACCCATGACCGAGGAGGTCTCGGAAGGAGGAGAGCAGAGGAAGCTGAGAGTCAAGCATGAGAGCTGAGAATTACTAGCTAGGAAGACAATCATTATCTATGTGAGCCTACATGGTGTATCCCAGAGAAAGAATGACCATGTAGGAATTCGTAATGTTTCCTAGGCAATGTAAATAAGCATAGACCTCCTTAAATAATTTAGAGTGAGCCACCTTTTGATGGTGACCTCTAGTGGAAGGGCAAATTCCACTTGTATTTTTCAAATTAGTGGAATTGTCACTTGGGCTCCACATGGGCAGCCTTCTTGCTTATTTAAGGGCCCCCCTCTCTTGTGAGGGAGCTTCGATTGTATTGTCAATTGCTCTTGAGTGAATAAAGAAGATCTTCCACGAATTCTTGATGATTATGAAACTCCTTGTTCATGGCAATCTTCTTGAGTGAAATTTCTATGAGCATGTTCTGATTTTCTTTGTGATTGTGGATTAGTTAGATCTCTTGTTTACTTTTTTGTGGAATGTAGATGTGGATTAACTTTCTTGTTTCTTGATTTTGTAGTTTCAGCATGTAGGTAAACTATAGAGGCTGAGATTGTGGATCTGATTTGCATACTCTCTAACAATCTTGTCCTTGATTGTTCTTGGACATTCTAAGCATCAAAAAATGGGTGTTTCTTGATCCTTGGGCTGTTAGAATGCTGTTAGGATGTTAGTTTTCTTGTTTCTTGTTTCTTGTTTCTTGCTGAGTAGCTTAATCTTGTCATTGCATTGTTCCCTGATTTTGATAGATAGATTCTCTGATTCATAACGTTGATTTATACTGAGCTAGGATTGGTTGTATGACTTCTAAATGCCTGTAGTTGAGTAACGTATCCATCTCTCCCCACTGATAGGCTGGGAATACATGTTGTAATCTGAGAAAAACTTATGTTTGGAAATCATTCTAACAAGAAGATTGAACCATAAAGAACTGTAACCAATGGAAGTAACAAAAAGAAGAACGAACGATAAAGAATCGTGTTCACAGATTCAGCTGAAATCTGTGAATATTTGGCGCCATTTTCACAGGTCCACAGACACTTATCCAAGCCAAATCTTTTCGATCTGTGCTGTCAAATCATCACTCTGAAGTCTCACACACGCATCATTACTGAGCTTGTCACTTTCATCTCGACCAACGTCCAACTTTGTTCTCGACCAAGGCTTCACGCTCTTTCCCTAGCCGAGCTCCACGACTCTCATCTGGACCAGACGAAACATAGTTTCATTCACCTATTGAAACAACACACTGACTCTCGACCAAACAACTACTCGTAATATCCTGTCAAATCTCGACCGAAGCTTTCTCGTCAAATCTCGACCGGAGCTTTCCCAACAAATCTCGACCGAAACTTTCTCTCAGATCTCGACCGGAGCTTTCTCTCAGATCTCGACCGAAGCATCCTATCAGATCTCGACCGAAGTTTCCTCTCAGATCTTGACCGAAGCTTCCTCTCAGATCTCGAAGCTTCCTCTCAGATCTCGAAGCTTCCTCTCAGATCTCGACCAAAGCTTCCTCTCAGATCTCGACCAAAGCTTCCTCTCAGATCTCGATCGACGCTTCCTCTCAGATCACGACCAAAGCTTCCTCTCAGATTTCGACCGGCGCTGTTCTATCACATCTCAACTGGAGCTGTTCTATCAGATCTCAACCATAACTGCCTATTAGATCTCAACCGGAGCTGTCTCTCAGATCTCAACCGGATTGTTCTATCAAATTTCAACTGGACCTTTCTATCAAATCTCAACCGAGGATTTCTATCAAATCTCAACCGAGAGCCTTGACTTCCCACCTGAACCAAGTCAACTTCAAGACAAAGTTACCTTTCTTCTTTGACTAGGTCTCCGTGTTTGCCAACTACCACAGTTCTTTCCAACTTCATTGCAAAAAATCCTAACACCAAAAAGCAAAACAATTGTGTCATTTGGACACGGCCACATTATTAGTCTTTGACTAATATTGATAATAATAATAAAAAAGAAAACAACAAACACTAGTCAAGTTACCAAAGAGTCCAAGAGGCCTATTTACCCAATCCTAAGGTACTCTAGAGTTGCTATGGATCGTCCTTACGATCCAAATTCCACAGAGGACTATCCACCAAAGATGGTCTCCCCATCTACCAATCAAGCTCGATTTAATCGATATTCCAGGATGAAATCCCAAGTCCAAGAGCCATCAACAAATCCATTTAACCGATGGGAACCCATGCATTTTGAAGTTCCATACGATCGACCACATTTTCATGCTGTAGAATCTCACATGCACAAGCTCACTTAAATAGAGCTTTTGTAGATAATGTTCCGCGTACTGATAAACGTACTCCAAAGCTAGATTTACCTAAGTACGATGGTAACACTGATCCTCAAAGATTTCTTCAAGTCTTTGAGAATGCATGTGATATCTATGGCGAGACATCACCAGACGCCATAGTACAGCTCTTCTCGATGACCATGATCGATCGAGCATGAGAATGGTTTTTTAACCTTGATCGTGAAGATAAATGAGACTGGTCACTTTTGAAGGAGGCATTTATCAAACGCTCCAAGCCATTCGTCTTGATCGAAAGTCCTTTTGTCAAGCTAAGTAACATCAAAATGACAAAAGATGAGAAAGTGCATGACTACGCTGAACGATTTAAAAGATTAAAAAGTCAGGTACAAGAGTAACCCAGTGAGTCTATGCTCATAATTTGGTTTCTCGTTGAACTCCCACGATGGATACGACGTGAACTTTGCTCCAATGATGAATACACATCATTGAAACAAGCCATGTCTGATGCCATTCGGGAAGAAGACGAGGGATCAGATGTCGATGAGCCACGTGAACGGAGAGCACATCGTGCTGTCCAAGAAGCTCGACCAAACGAGGAAACACGAGAATAGTTGTGAAAAACACAAATGGAGTTGCTTAACCAGCAACACCAACAACAGATGGAGAAACTCATGAAAGAGTTTCAAAACACTCTTAAGTCTATCCAGAGTTCAATGCTAGGTCAGTTACCCACTGGCCAAATCCACCATAGATGAGAGAACACATGGTGCCCTCACTGTCGAGGTGCACACACAGGCAATGAGTGCCCTTCATACCAATCGGTCCCAAATACTTCATTGATCAAATGTGAAATCTACAACTTTATGGGTCATACATCCCTCTATTGCTATTATAATCCAAGAAACCAGCCTCACAAACAGTCAGGAGGACATCATCAACCTCCTAGACACCAGTTTGTTCACAAAATTGATATCAGCCCTATTTTATTACGAAACAACCAAGTCCATATACAAGAGTTGCCCAAACAATCTCGACATGAACCTCGACCACAGTTGGCGCTCTTAGGACCACCTCCAAGAGGACAACCTGATCTAGGAGCACAAAAACATAGACACCCTCGAAAATCTGCACAAACACATCTTGTAGAAAACTTCTACGATCACTCGTATCATCACGAACAACACTTCCATCTGTTAATTCTCAACAATATCCAACTAACAACTCATGCTCGTGCAAACGAGATGAGTATTCCACACCACCGAAAAATCTAGCACAGCTAGCCATCCAAGATGGTTATGTTATTGCCACAGGCCCAATGAGCAACCGTTGTTTTATTTCTGACAAAACTGGCCAGTTCATGGTTGACTGTAAAGCTAAGAACCAATACCATTTGGAGTGCCCAGACTGTGTTCGTAAACACAGTTTCAAAGACTGCCCTAAACAATTTAACAAGATCCTTCCAGCACATCATATATCATCCAAACCTGTTAGAGTTCTAACTAGAGCACAACGCCAACAACAAGAACAGCAGCAAAACCATCCAAAATCAGCTGACCCACATGGAAGCCACTTGACAACTTCCACTTTACCCAAAGAATACCCAGACCCAAACGTGAAACAAAGGCAATACAAGGAATTTTGAGATGAGTTTTTGCGAGAGGAAGAACATACGGAAAGTCTATTATCCGTTCAGATTCCTGACAAAAAGTAATCCCTACAGGGACTTGAAGTATTAGTGTGCTAAAATCTTTCACCGGGATTCAACGATATATCCATCGTAGTTTTCAGTGGAAAACAGAAGAGATTTTTAAAATTCCCCAGATTCCTATGAATATAGGTGTTGCTAAGGGGACTAGCATCACCTTGCCCTTGTCCTATAAAGACTATCCCACAGTATCTGTTATCCTTCATAGCGGATTAGACGTCAATATAATGGCTTTTGTCCTTGGCAAAGTCATGGGGCTTCCATATCCTCGATCAACCACGATACAAATTTCGCATGGCTGATCAACAAGTTACCGACCCTGCTGGTCATTTATCAAATATTAAGACGAAACAAACGGCATGCAAGACGGAGCCCGTTCGACAATAGTGGACCACTTATTGGAAATGTCAAAAAGTGGTCCATTTGTTGTGCCCTAAATGGCGCTCCTTCCGGCATGAAGGACATTTTCAAGCAAACGACGTTCGAATTGAGTTGCAACTGGTTCACTGGGTTTGTGCCAAGCCCACAAACCTGTGGCCACCTTCCATGCGAGGTTCTGACATCTCTAGCATGAATCCGACTAGTTTTCGGTCTGATAGGCCTAGGTTTCCTATATTGTTTTTAGGGTTTATGGCTCGGACGCACGTTTCTATGTGAGTACAGAACCGTTTGGAGCCCGGTTTGTTGCTGCAGGTTTGTCTCGATGTGCAACACTAGACAGAATAGACAATATGTAAAACGAAGTCCGTTCATCAATATCGGACCACTTAATGGGAATGCCGAAAAGTAGTATATTCCTGTGCCCTAATGGCGCTCCATCCAAGACGAATGACAATTTCAGAAAAATGACGTCCAAGTTGAGCTGCATCTAGTCCAGTGAGTTCATGCCCACAAACTTGTGGCCACTTTCTGGCCGAGGTTCTGACATCTCTAGCATGAATCCGACCAGTCCATATTGATTTTTGGATTTATGGCTCGGACGCATGTTTCTCTGTGAGTACGGAACCATTTGGATCTCGTTTTGTTGTTGTGGGTTTGTCTCGGTGTGCAGCACTGGACAGAATAGACAGCATGCAAAACATAGTCCGTTTGTCAATATCGGACCACTTCTTGGGAATGCCGAAGTAGTCCATTCTTGTGCCTCAATGGTGCTCCATCCGACACAAAGGACGTTTTAACAAAAACGACGTCCAAGTTGAGCTGCACCTAGTCTAGTGGGTTCGTGCCAAGCCCACAAATCTATGGCCACTTTTGTCCGAGGTTCTGACATCTCTAACACGAATTCAACCAATTTCTGGTTTGACAAGCCTAGGTTTCCTATATTGCTTTTAGAATTTATGGCCTGAAAGCATGTTTATCTGTAAATACGGAACCATTTGGAACCCGATTTGTCGCTGCGGGTTCGTCTTGACATGCAGCACTGGACGAAAAAGACAACATGCAAAACAGAGCCCTTCGACGATATCATACCACTTATTTGGAATGCCAAAAAAATAGTCTATTCTTGTGCCCTAATGGTGCTCCATCCGGCATGAAGAAGGACGTTATCAGAAAAACGACGTCCCAGTTGAGCTGCACCTGGTTTAATGGGTTTGTGCCAAACCCATGAATCTGTGGCCACCGTCTGTTTTGTCCGACGTTTTGACATCTCTAGCACAAATATGACCAGTCTCCTTTCTCTCACCCTCTTCCATATTTCAGATTTAGTTTTACCATATCCCTCGACCCCCACACACACAATGCGTGCACACACACACACACACACACACACATCTTTTTGTTCCACCCGATTTTTCTTTCTTCTGTGTTATTCCCCTCTCTTATAATTACTCACCCCCTCTTAACCTCATTGTAATGGGGTCTGATTTCCCCAGACCAGTTTGTTGCGCACTACGATATCATTTCATATAGTAGTTATGAGATGTCAAGCCTACCTTTTTTGAATAGAACTATTCAAAATGGCTCTTTTTAACATGGCAATTATTAGGTGGTTTGGGTGATAAGTCTGATACCATGCCATTTAGCTTTAAGGTTCTCACCCCTCCCTCACATTATATCACTCACTCTCTTGCTAATGGTTCAGCTTGATTAGGTTGCGAGCAATTATGCTATTAAATAGATTAGTTTATGAATGACTAGGTTGTTAGACTCGATTAGATCATACTCAATTAGGCTTTTAACTCAATGAGAATTTTAACAAAAGAAACACAAACAACGTTGTGGTAACATCATCTAAAGATTTGAAATAATTGTAATTTGAGTAGTAGAAATTAGGGTATTAGGCATTAGGCAATAGGGTTTACACTTTAGGCATTAGGCATTAGGCAATAGGCATTAGGCTTTAGTTCATGTTTTAGGTTCTAGGCATTAGGTTCTAGGTGTTATGATTACTTGAGGGTTAGGTTTTAGGCATTTGGCATTAGCATTAGGTTCTGTGTGTGTGTGTGTGTGTGTGTGTGATAGGGTGCGTGTGTCTATGTATTGTAATGGCCCTTTACGGCCCATTACATTAGGCTTTAGACATTATGCACTCTGATAACCCTAGAAAAGCCTCTTTCTGTTAAAATTGAAAAACAATCCATATTGATTTCTTGGCTTGCTACAAATGTTGTACCATGCAAGTATGTAGCTCATTAATGCAAAATGCCAAGTTTGGCCTGCATAGAACTCGAGCTACATGGTTATGTATTATCTAGTTTGATAAATGCAACTTGCATATAGTTTGTAGACATAGAATTAGCATGATTATGCTTGTAGAAACTCGTGGCAACTCACATGCATTAATTGTAAGTGATCCATAGTGACATGCAAGGCATGCACAAAGTTTAATGGACACATGCATAATGATTTGGAAATTTCTAGTTAGAACTAGTACACTTGTAAAAAGTTGGTAGAATTTCATGCATGACAAGTGACAATTGTCACATGGACTCTAGATGTCACTTTAGATGTCATTTTGGAATGGATAGATATGGTTCTACCTCGAGCTATCTCAATCTCCATAAATATGTATAGCTCTCCACACAATCAATAATGAAGAACCAAAGTTTTATAGCAATCTCATGTTTGGTTGGATCTAAACTGTTTTTCTTGTTATCTCTCTGTTTTCTCTCTCTAACTCGTGTTGAAGCTAATGCTAAAGCACTGTAATCTTGTACTTTTAATCATTCTTTGATTCATTGCTATCATAGTCTATTGATTAGCATGCTAGATTGTGAATTAGCCATATCTTCTGAACTAGATCTTGTTGAACAATCTAGAATTAGGGTACTGTGCCAATCACAAAGCTTAATCAAGATTAGTCACTCTTGTGGACATTCCCCAAACGTGTGAATTCTGGAATTTTCAACACTTTCTTGTGTGTGTGTGTGTGTGTGTGTGTGTGTGTGTGTGTGTGAGAGAGAGAGAGAGAGAGAGAGAGAGAGAGAGAGAGAGAGAGAGAGAGATCTTGGAGAGTGAGGGAGAGAAAGAGAGGGGGGGAGATGGAGAGTGAGGGAGAGGGAGAGAGAGAGGGAGAGAGAGAGGGAGGGTGGAATCAGTGGATAGGGTGGCCGATTAGAGGAGAGGGTGGCTTCAGACTATTAATGGTTAGTGATAGCTCTATGCTTACATTCATTCTATGATTATGTAACTTCATTCTATGTCTGATCCGCGCGCTTCCATGGCTAAAAGTTTTTGCCTTGAAAGTGTCCATTTTCAGCACGTTGGTGTGTTGGAAACAGATGCATCTAGGAAAATTTTTTTTGCCTTGGGTGCACACAGATTGTGTTTTTTAGCTCTGGAAGCTTGTGTTTTTCTAATTTTGCTATGAATCTAGAATGGTTGTAACCATGTCTATGCATAGAAGAGCAGAGATTGAAAGAAAGATTTTATAAAGAGATATTTCATCCATGGACTCCCAAACAAAGATGTCAAACCAGACAGGTAGTGCTCGGGAACAACATGAAGAAGTTGGGGCCGTTGAAGATGAACTCGGAGGGTCATTGCAACAGCTCCAACAAGATCTGCAAGAAGAAAATTAAGATGAGGAGGGGGAGAAAGATGGTACGAGAAAAAAGGAGAAATCTGATGAGGAGTTGATTTCAAATATTCCTAAGAACTTCCATCTTGAGATGCTTTCAACCACAATGAAATGTGAAAATTGTCAACTAGTTTCGACATTTTATTTGGCAATTTTGGGGCCAACTTGAAATCTCAACTTAGAGATAGTTTCCTATTCGTCAATAAGAGTCTAAAGAGTGGTTTTATTATTTTTGGCAAGTAGATAATTGGATGAGGTCGAGTTTGGACCATTCTGATTGGCTAATTTGGGTACATTGCATTTAGACTAGTATTTCTAGGTTTTTGGTTAAGGGAAAGTGGTTAAATGAAATTGTGGTTGTTATAAATAGTTGTACCTCTAACAGATCATTGTATTCTCTTATCATGTGGAGAATTCATCTTTGTTGATTCTATGTCCATCTCTTGTGAATTTTGTTAAAATATCACTTCCAACTTGTTGTACCTTGTAGATCTCAAGTTATTTGAGCTTGATAGGATCTCACACGTGTGGAGTCTGTTCCCACGTGTGAAAGAATATACATAAGTCATTTTTATAAAGTTAGATTGATTTTAGCTTGATCTACACTAGTGTGAAATTGACCTTTGAGTAGAATCTTGAAAATGGTTATCCACACGTGTGAATCAAAAACATTTCTACTTGCATAACTCATTCTACTTGAGCTCATCCACACGTGTGAATGGTATCTTGACATGTGTGAGTAATAACTCATTCACATGAAGTGTTTTTGATCCAAAAAATAGCATACTATTCAAAATTCAAGGTTTTTAGTGCATTGGCTAGATCTAGGTTCAATCTATTGAATGCTAATGATCAAATAGTGATTTGAGTCATTGAAGCAATTCATTTTGAAGCATTAGATCAAATCTTTAAGGCTGATTTGTTCAGATCTTAAGTGTGTGTGAAATATCAAACCAAATTGAACTAGAATCAATTTCTTGAGGAGTGAATTGCTAGAATATTTGTAGTTGATCTATTATACCATCATCCAAGTTGAACTAGGATTGATTGGGCCGAGATTAGAAGCTTCTTGAAAGCTAGAAATCTATCTTAGATCACACCTTATCAAGAGATCTTTGTGTATCTCATAGGCTTTCATTCAAAATGACATCCATGGGTGGATATATGTTACAATCTAGTGAGAAACTAACTTCGACAAACTATTCCATTTGAAAAGTAAGAATGGAATCACTACTAGTGGTTCATGATCTCTTTGATATTGTCTTAGGAGTTGAGGAAGAGCCTCAAGCTCCCCAAGAGCAACTAAAGTACAAGAAGAGAGTTAGATTAGCCCTACATTGCTTGAAGTTAAATGTAAGCAATGACTTCTTGAAGGAGGTGGCTTCTTGTACCACATCAAAAGAGGCTTGAGATTCATTAAAGAACATTTATGAATCCAAAAACACTTTAAGAGTGCTTATGCTAAGAAACTTGACCTTGCAAAGCATGAGGGGAAGTGGAGAGAATGGACAAGAATATGTCCTTGAACAAAGAATTGGGATCTATAGGAGAAAAGATCCAAGATAATGAACTAGTACAAGTAATTTTGAATGGATTAGGAGATGGTTCTCTAATCTAGTTCAATCTTTTGCTATTCAAGATCAACTTCCATCAATTAAAAAACTGCATAATGTTCTTGTGGTAGAGGAGAGTAGGATTCTGTTGCTAACCAAGTTGGATTTATGTCAAAAGACCATATGTCAATGCAAGAGGTGTGGCACAAGAGATTGGAGCATCTCAACTACAAGTTGTTGGAGGTGATGTCAAAGAGGCAAGTTGTGTTTGGTTTTCCTAAATCTCTAACAAGCTTAAATCATGTTTGTGAGCAATGTGTTTTATCAAAGTCACATAGGTTACTACATCAAGATTAAGTAAGCCTTTCCAACTTATGCATTCGGATATTTATGGTGTTACTACAATTAGCAATGGAAGTGCTACGATGTATATGACTTTTGTTGATAATTTTAGTAGGTTTTGTTGGATGTATTTATTAAAGAGAAAAGATGAGGTGTTTGATGTCTTTGTCAAGTTCAAGATTGCAATGGAGGTTCAATCTTCTACAAAGATCAAGTGCTTGAGAAGTGACAATGGTGGTGAGTATATTTCTACCAAGTTGAAGGCTTTTGGTGATGAGCATGGTATCAAGAGGGAGTACAGAAGCCCAAGGACACCACAACAAAATGGAGTGGCCGAGAGGAAGAATAGAACTTTGTGTTAAGGTGCCAAATCCATGAGGTTAGGTACAAATCTTCCTAAATCCTTTTGGGATCAAGCTTTGTTGTGTGCTAATTTTTTGTGCCATAGATGGGCGAGTGTGGTATTGGATGAAAAAATCCCTTTTGAAGTTTTGTTTGCTAGAAGGCCGAGTGTCAACATTTTTAAAACTTTTGGATGCATTTTCTATATCAACATCACTCTTGATGATAGAACCAAGGAGGATCCATCTGATGGGGCATGGGAGATAGGAAGAATGAGAACGGAGAAGACTGCAATCCCGTTCTGTTGAGGTGAATAGAAAGTGGTGAACCGTCTTCTAATACCATGTACAGCCATGTAGTCAGACATCTCGTTAGAGATGTATTTGCCACCACCATCAGTTCGGAGTGCCTTCACTTTTGTAGACGTTTGTGTCTCAGCTAGGGCCTTGAATCTCTTGAACCATTCAAAGACTTCAGATTTGTGCTTAATGAACATGACTGTAGACCATCTAGAATAATCATCTATGAAAATGATAAAATAAATTGCATCTCCTAATGACAGAGTTGGCATTGGATCACAGAGATCACTATGTACAAGATCTAATACATGCTTTGATTTGATGGAATGTGATTTTGGAAACTTGCTTCTAGAGTGCTTCCCATAGATGCATGATTCACAAAAGAAAGACTTCCTATCTAAGGAAGATGAGAAATTCAAACCATCAACTAAATTATTACAAAGCATATAAGAAAGTGTTCTTGTATTCACATGTCTAAATCGACTATGCCACAGAACAACACTGTCGTTTACATTTTCATTAGAGATACTAGCTAATGCAACTGAATTAGAGAGTACGTAAAGGTTCCCGACTCAAGTGCATGTAGTCAGAGGAGTATCTTTCTCGAATATTGTGCACTCCTCAGATGAAAAGGAAACAATGTAGCCCTCATTATTTATCTTAGAGACTGATAATGGGTTCTTTGATAACTAAGAAACATGAAAGATGTTAGGAACACAAATAGATAAATCGTTGTTGAAGGTGTTCTTCAATGTTCCTTTGCCTTCCACGTGTATAGTGCTAGAATCTCCGAGGTAGTTAAATTGGTCTCTGCTGTAAGCTGTGTACTCCATAAACCATTCCTTGCGAGAGGTCATGTGTTGGGTAGCGTCGCTGTCTAGGTACCAACTATCACAATCTTCGCTGCTGCTGTAAGCCATTAACAAGTGTGTGTCTTGCTCCTTGAATTCGACTGCATTGGAGGAGTCTGGCTGTTGTTGTTGTTGCTGCTTCACCTTTGCACCCATTGCAAAGATGGTGACTTTAAGAGTTATTATCTCTATTGCATGCTATATCAAGTGGAGGATGTTTCGACTTGATGTTTCTCAGTACTACCTCATATTAGCGTACCTGTTTTGTTGTATAAGGGCCACTCTGATTGTGGCATCAGTGTCCAAACTGAACAAACTAAAATCAATATCTGAGCTTGATCATGATGCATTGACAACACAAAATCTTTTCTTGACAAAATATAAACATCCATAAAATGCATCTGCGAATCAACATACTTATCATCAAAAAACCTAAAGAATTTTGGTATCATGAAACACAAAAAAGACAAACTTCAATTAAAATAAATGGTTAGTACTAAAAAAACATGTCATGACAAATTACAATTATATACTTTTAATGAGACGACAAAAGAGTAGTCGAGACTTACATTGAGACCATCTGGTTCTTTTCCGAAGGATTTTGACATTCTATGAATAAATTTTTTGTGAGTTTTGCGAGTTTCTTCTACCCATGATCCAACAAAATGATAGCACATGGTGTGCTACTCTTTTTATGCCACTACATGACTTTTCAAGAACAATAATTGTGGTTTGATACATACTTAAAAATTTGACTATCCATCAAATTCAAATTAGATCCATCAAAAAATACTTTGTTACTCTATAAATAAATATTTACTTTTATTAAAAGAAACATTGTTCTTGAAGTTGTAAAGTTAGCATGCCGACATGCTAGTTTGCAAATTTTTTATTTCAAAAAAATAAAGGTTTTTTCAAAACTTTTTGAGCAATTAATTTTTTTTTTAAAGTTGATTCAGCTAGCATGTCGGTGTGCTAGCCGAGTAACTTATAAAATACAAAAGTTATTCTAACACATTTGAGAATCAAATTTTGAGTAAAAACATTAATTCAGAATATTTATTTCAACCTACAAACATAGTAAGTCGACGTGTAGGAGGTTTTTGAACATCAATTGAAATTGGAAAAAGATGAATCATAGTATTTTGAAGTTTTCCTAGAAGATAGAGCCAAAAATTCCAGTAATTGGGTTTGTTGGAAGTCAAAAAGTGACCAATTTTGGTGAATTTTGGGAGATGGATTTCTCGAAATCCATAAGGGTATCATTTTGGATTTTTTACAGCATGATTTGTATTCCTTTTAACCTTTCCAGCAAGCTATCAGACCTGTAAATTGATGGGTGGAGGCTTATGTTTCAATTCATCAAGTTTGTAGCAATTTTGACTTCTAGAAATCAAGAATTCATGGTTCTCAGCCCATATTGCTTCATAGGATCTATATGAAGGCTTCATGGAACTCTTAGAGACCATTTAAGACTATTTTGATTATCACTTTTAGGCTTGGTTGAGTGTGTGAAAGTTATTAAGCTGATTGGCCTTGAAAAAGTGAGCCCTCGCACAGGTTATCTGGCTGTTTTGAACTCGCACGTGTGAATCCTAGGTGGTAGGCTGACGTGGCAAGTGTCTTGTTTACTAGGTCTCCCTCTGTATTGAGCTTTACAACATCCAATTTGGTGACCTGTAGCTAAAGATATGATCATCTGAAGTTTTGCAATTTTGTGAGCAAAATTGGTAGAATTTTCAATTGTTCTGATTGCATGCATGTCAATTTCCTATTTTGAGGTACTGTGCTTGCATGGAATGTCTTCATGTGGATTCTCAGAGTAATTTTGACATGCATAAGTGGTTTAGATCTGTTTTGAGTGGTTATACACATGTACTCTGACTGTTAGATACAACACTGGATTTTGTAACTGACAATTTCCGTAGAACTTGATTTTACGTGAAATTCCGTAAATGTGAAAAATTAGTTTAATGTCGCATGTCTCTTCCATGCTTGATGAACATTAATGAAGTAAATTTAAGAATCGAATAGTGAATCAAATTTTTGATTTTGATTGCTTAATAGCTGACAGTGGTTTTTTATGAATTTTTTAAAAACGTAAAATTTAAAAAAAGAAATTTAAAGTGCGAAAACTCGAAATTTTTAGTTTTTTCCAATTTCTTGTAATATCTATGAAATTGACTAAAAATAGTGATTTAACCATGTTGGAGTCAATTTCAGTCAGTTTTTTTGGTCAACTATACTTCACTATGAGTTAATCTGATATTAACTAAATTTAGTAATTTTCAGAATAGATATATCGAGATGGTCGAAGAAACTTCAAATCAAGCTGCAAATCCAGGTGCGCCATCTTATATGGTGATTTGTCAACAGAAGCACGAGCTGATTTGAGTTCAACAATGCATGTAGGGACAAAGGGGATTTGGCAGAATTCAAAAGTGGATTGATCTCCAATGTCATAGATGTTTTGAGAGAAAGTTTCAAGTTGCAAGACGCTATCCTTGTCCAAATCGTCTAAAAAGATGAGAGGATGTGGAGGTGGAGGTGATTCAGGTATAATATGAGAATTTTAAAAAATTTCTTCTTGCTCAATGATATGAATAATCGTAATCAGATGAGAGATCAGCAAATGGAGTCTGTTGAATCAAGCCAAATTGATGTCTTCACCCAATCTCGGTTTTCAACCGGAGGTTTATGCGGGGGAGAAGAAGGAGAAGAAACATGAGGTCATCAAGGATTGGTTGTCCAAGTGGAGTAGTTACTTCAATTTGCACGGTGTTCTTGATGAGAAGAAAATTGAAAATGTCGTGTTGTTTTTACGCGGCAAAGCGTCATCGTGGTGGCGAGATTTACCGATGAAGCCAACTACTTGGGAGGCGTTTGCGGAAGTTTTCAAGAAAGCTTTCGTAGTTGCTGATGATGTGGAATACTACTTGAAGTTCGTGAACTGCAAGATGGGTACAAAGAGTTTAGACTCTTATATCCAAGAATTTATGGACCTATGGAATAGGGTTCCATCATTCGATGCGAAGTTGGCACTTTGGCAACTTGTCTTAGGTTTGCCAGCCGACTATTAGAACAAATGTAGGGGAAATGCGCTTCAAAACCTCGAGGATGCGTTTCGGATTGTGAAAGCATATGATTCCATAGTGGTGGCATTCAGGAAGCAGTTTGCGCAAATTCCAACCACTTTGAGAACCAAGAAGGGTAAGAAGCACGGTCCAGACCAAGCAAAATATTTTGACGAATTAGATCAAGCAGCATCGAAACCCAAGAAGCCAAAGAGAAAGAGATTCAAGAAATCTATGTCTCGGAAAAAGGCTAAAAAAGAGAACTTATATTTCGTCTGTAAGAAACCTAGACATATGATAAAATTTTGTCTAGAAAGGAAGTCTGCTCACATGATTAATATCCCAGGAGGCAATGGTAAGACTTTGGAAATCAACCTGACTGATTGTGAGTGTGAATGTTCTTTTAGTACTACTTCTTTCTTGCCTAATGAACTTTTCCGTTTAATTAGCACAACTAAAGATCAAGAAGTGAGTATTTTATTGGACAGTGGTTCAACTCATAATTTTATTGATTCTCGTCTTGTGCAGAAACTGAGCTTGGAAACTGAAGCCAACAATCATAGATATAAAGTTTATCTAGCTTCAAGAGCAGAGTTGGAGACTTGGAACGTAAAAGTCCCGAAGCTCTCAGTTTTGATACAAAGACACATAGAATTAGTTAATTTTCATGTTTTAGACCTAGCTCGTACTGATTTAATCTTAGGTTATGAGTGGTTATTTAGTAAATCGCCTTCTCTGTTAATTGATTTTGAGAAGCATGTTCTCACTTTCAATGAGGGTGATAAGATAGTTACATTATTTGGCAGTAATTTTGTATGTCCGTTGGATCAAATTTTTACAGTTTATAAAATGGAGACATTGGATTATTCTGAGTATAAAGTTTTTTCAATATATGCTATTCCAGTTGTGGATGTTCCTGAAATAAATCTAAATAGTTGTGAATTCTCAGCAATTCTTAACTCAGTAAATTTAGATCATAAACAAGCAGTGAAAGAACAGATCATAAATGAATTTAGGGATGTTTTTCCATCTGAATTACCTCATGGTTTACCACCATCTAGGTCAGTAGATCATAAGATTGAGTTAATTTCAGGAAGTCAACTTGTCTCTAGAGAATCTTATAGGTTCTCTCAGAAAGAGGAGATAGAGATTTCAAATAAAAAAGAAAACTATCTAACGATGAGACATATACAACCTAGTAAATCACCATGGGGCGTCCATGTTCTTCTTAAAGCGAAGAAACGAACGAAATCGAATCAATGTTTTGAGAAACTTAAAACAATGATTGTTTCAGCTCCTGTGTTACAAATTGCAAATTCAGATTTACCTTACGTCGTGAGAACGGACGCAAGTGATGAAGTTGGAGCGGTTCTATTACAAATAGATAGGCCACTAGCGTTTGAGAGCAAAAAATTCATTGGTCCTCAGTTGTGTTATACTACGCTAAAAAAAGGAATTGTCTGTTGTAATCCATGCACTTAAAACCTAGAGACACTACTTGTATGGTAGTAAGTTTGTAGTGTATACGGATCACTAGCCTCTTAACTATTTTTGTAATCAACATGATCTTCAAGGGAGAAAAGCTCGGTGGGCTGAATTGATGCAAGAATTCGATCATGAAATCCGTTACATAAGAGGCAGCTCTAATCAAGTTGTGGATGCTTTTAGTCGGATCGGTGAACTGAACGAGTTGTCATTCACCCAAATTTCTATGGATCTATATCTTTCGCTGAGAGAAAAATATGAATAAGATTCCCATTTTGGTCACATTTGGAACATTGTTCATGCCATAAGAAATGTGGACAGTGTTGAGTCAGAAACATAGGGGACTCAACTAACTAAGAAAGATAAGAAGATTGTGGAATAGTTTATCATTCAAGATGGATTACTATTTCGAAATGAGAAATTTTGTGTACCCAGATCTTTGTTGAAAGATTATTGCGGTTGTATGGTCTGCCAAGTGACGTTGTTAGTGATAGAGATCCTAAGTTCACAGGTCACTTTTGGTCAACAGTATTTTATAAACTGAAACTTCTTTGAGCTTAAGTTCTTCTGATCATCCTGAATCAGATGGCTAGACAGAAAGGACTAATAAAACTATGAAAAATATTTTGAGGACGTATGTTTCTCACAGACAATTTCATTGGAAAGATTATCTCCCACTGGTTGAGTTTGCATATAATAGTAGAAAACATTCTGCTACAGGTTACAGTCCTTTTATGCTTATGTATGGTTTTCAACCTAGATCTCTAATAAATGTTGAGATGAAGTCTATTAAGATCCAAAAGGTTGCTGATTTTTTGCATGATATGCAAGAAATGTTGGAAGTCGCTAAGGATAGTATCCAAGTGCTCAGGATAGAGCTAAACACTATACCGATCTTAAGATATCTCTAAGAGATTTTAAAGTTGATGATTGGATATATCTTAGGATTCCAAAAGATTCTAAGATGTTACGTACATGAAAGCATTATAAGCTGCCTACCTGTTATTGTGGACCTTTTAGGATTGTACGAAGAATTGGTTCTTTGGTGTATGAACTCGATCTTCAAGAAAAATCGACTGCACACCCAATATTTCATGTATGTCGTTTGAAACTAAGTTTATATGATGGTGATACAGTTGGATCGGATAAAGATTTATCCCATTTGGAAGATTTGTCGCTTAGTGTACCTTTGGAACCTAAGAAAGTGCTCAAAACCAGAGATAAACAATTGAGAAATCGTTTTATCTCTGAGTGCTTAATTCGGTGGAAGGGTTGTACTGAGGATGATGATTCGTGGGAGAGAGTTGATAGCATAAAGAAGAATTTTTCGAGTTTTAGTTTCTAAGGATAGAAACAGTTTAAGGAGGGAAGAATATTATGTCCATGACTAGTACATAGGATACAGTATACTCCTAGACTTGGATACACGGTACTCCAGTGAAACAAGTTGTTAGTTATGCCACGTCATACTGGACGTGACCCAAAAGTAACTAATATCCTTGTGAGGCCCAGAACACACTAAATGGAGATTAGACAAGGTATGAGACAGTGTATGCATGTGTAGAGTTATCAGTAGCAATTCTATGAATAGTTGGTCCATGCTTAGGACTCTATTCTAGGTGAATCTATGTATAGTGAACTTAGGACTATGCATGGCTAAGTGCCCAGGATGCTTTTAGCTCTATATATTGGGTCCAAACTCGCCCTACTCCTCATTATGGTTTTGGATTCATTGCCAGGCTCTCACTCTACATTCATGCTTCTTGTTCCTTGGCTTGGGGGTGAGGCTTCTAGAGTTTGATTGGATGCTTCTACTTGGTTGGGTGGTTTCTCCATAGTGTGTTATCCTTTGTGTTTGGGACTTGTAAGCAAGATCTAAGGATCTTCCCTTTTACTGTTAGTAATAAAACCTGAAGACAAGTTGATAAGAACTAGATCAACACTATAAATGAGCGATTTTTCTTTTCTTACCCTCTTATAAGTGCTGTTACTCTCCATAAACCATTTCATGGCCACATACTCTTGCATATTTTCTCCAAGCAAAAGAGCATTCTGAAGTTAACATCGACCACAATAGTCTCTATATGAGAATTTATTTTTGATTGAACACTCATTGTATCAAGTTTCACAAGCTCATATTTCTCTCTTCTTCTGTTTGTAGGAATGATAGCAACAAACAATTAGCAAAGTGGAACATAACAATTTCAAAATAATTGTAAAAAAAATAACTATCAAAAGCAACAGCAAACAATGCGTGAATGCAAATCACAAGAGTAAAAACATTGATGCACTAAACCACTTACATTTATTTTCTTTACATCAGGATCCATCTTCTTCGTCCCTTTCTTGTCCACCACAATAGATGGCTTCTCAGGTAAAACATCAATCAGTGAAGTCTTTGCCATTTGTGTGGTTGCCCCATCATCTTCATTCTCAACTACCAATCTACCTTTGATAGTCCATGTGTTCTTCCTCAGCAATGAGTTGTACTCCTTTTCCATTCTTTCCAAAGATCTGAATAGATCTGTGACATAGCTTCTTCAATTGTGGTTGGCTCCTGAATAGAATAGTCAACGAACTCATCAATGTATTGAACATGTTGAGTTTGGATTCTTGTTGATCTTGTGGTTGAAGTTCCTGGCTGCAAAATTCAACTTTGTGTCATCTATGTCAGCTGCTCATGAGTTGTAGCTCCTTTATCTTCTTCTAGATCAGACCGTACACAGTGACTGTTGGAAGAAATGGAAATAGTCTTTCAATATGTATCAGTTGTTGGGGCAAAAATTGTAGATTGCATCTAGTCCTCGCTCTTCAAATCAATAAACTGATCTTCAATGAAAGTCACGTCTTTGTTAGTGAAAACTTAGTTTTTTTATATTGTACAGTCTATACATTCCATCAAAAGTACAATAGCCAACAAAAATAGTATTGAATGAATGCTCATCTAATTTCCTTTTGTTCTCCTTTGGGACATGAGCATAGGCAGTACATCCGAATACTCTCAGATGTTTCAATGAAGGCTTGGATCCTGTCCAAACTTCATGAGGGGTTTTGATGTTAGGGAGGCCTTATTTATACATCGGTTCATACATCGGTTTTGCACGTAAGCTGATGTTGACACAACATGTTGCCAGAACGATTTGGACAACGAAACATGAGTTATCGTGTGTAGAAATCATCAGATACCCGTTTTCATATGAGTATGGCTATCATACCCACGATTGGTCTCGGGTAGCATGTCCACGCTAGGGATCAGTAGACCAACAACCCATAAGTTGATTGTGAATATAAAGGAATTAGGGCCCTTATGTGTATAAGGTCATAATTAATGGTTTTAGGCCTAAACTCATGATGGTGGATTTATATGGGTCTATCAGTGAGTCATTGGAGAACTAGATGACATGGCCCAATATAAGGGAAGATCCCTAAGATCTTGCTTACAAGACAATACACAATGGAAAACACACTATGGAGCAACCACCCAACCAAATAGAAGCAACCAATCAGCTCTAGAAGCTTTACCCCCAAGCCAAGGAACAAAAAGCATGAATGTAGAGTGAAACCCTGGAAATGAATCAATGATCACAATGAGGAGTAGGACGAGTTTGGCCTCAACATATAGAGCCAAAAGCAACCTGGGCACATAGCCATGCATAGCCCTAAGTTCCCTATATATAGATTCACCTAGAATAGAGTCCTAAGCATGGACCACCTATTCATAGAGTTGCTATTGATAACTCTACACATGCATACACTATCTCCTACCTTGTCTAAACTCCATTTAGCCTCACAAGGATATTAGTTACTTTCGAGTCACATCCAGTATGACATGGCATAACTATCAACTTGATTTACTAGAGTACCGTGTATTCAAGACTAGGAGTATACTGAATCCTACTTACTGGCCATGGACATAACATTCTTCCCTCCTTAAACTGCTTCTATCCTTAGAAGCTCTCTAAACAAGAAAGAATAACAGGAACAATTCTTTTAACTTTAAATATCAACCTAGAAAATTGTTATCTTGGTTTAACCTTCACATCAAACAAGTACTCAGAGAAAATTCTATTTCCAAATGATAATCTCTGCACTGGAGTACAACTCAGGTTTGAAAAAGTACACTAAGCGATAAATTTTTCAACTCGGTTATATTCACCATAAGTTAGTAACATCACCTTCATGTAAAACACTTATATGAAACACTGGGTGAAATAGCCTAACTTAAAAGATTAAAGTTAAAGAAATCATATAATAATTATAATTACAGTCTGAAATTATCCACAACTCTGACGAATTATTTATTAAGCTTTCAAGTACAAATACCCTTATAATCCAAATTCTAAGATATGAAAATTCATTCAATTAGAATATCTAGGAGAATAATTAAGATATAGAATGATTAAAACTCAAATCTGAGTACCCCAGATACTCTTTTGAGTTAAATGCTCATGTTTCTAGCACCAAATGCAAGAAAAATAGCATTCATTCATCTTAATAGATTTGTATGTCTCCTAAAATAACTGGCGATCCAATTCAAATGAAGAACTGTACTCAAGCATCCACTAGATAAAATCAACTTTTCACAAATAAAATACTTATCTTGTGAGAATATCTGTGAGATCCATAGGTCCTGAAATATAACACTGGAGTAGAGAAATTCAAAACACTGATCTGAATTTTTACTCAACTAATAGATCAAGAATTAATCACCACACTTAAGAATCATTACAATTCCTTATAATCCTCTGACAATAATTAAGTATCTATTTATGATCCGTCAATCATAAATATTTAGATTCGTATGATACATCAATCATAACTTTCTGGAATCCAAAACCGTACTTAACTATTTATAGGATACTGGAGTATATGTCTAACATAACTCAGGAAAAGTAAGAGTCATTCCAAAAATATTTTCCAACAGAAAAATATTGGATTTTAGGAATACTCTCCAACCAGGATTCTTTAACTGAAATGCGAGATATTCAAGTTCTATAAACCACTGGTAATTAAAGACAGAAAGCATACCAAATGACAATCATCTTCAACTACAAAAACTTTAGATTACAATCCAGAATCACATCTAAATACCCAAAGTCTTGCTGAATATCAATTCAGTTGTGATTCTTGGATTCATTATGATTCATTATCCATTTGAGCTCTCTGGGATACAATCACTAATGAGCTGAGTCCCTTCCTTAGCTAAGGAATACTCCATTTCATGAATACTGTATATCCACACAATTTTAACTGATGAACCAAAATGATTCACTAATCATGCATATTACAAGCAATATGATCAAAACCATCAGTTTCTGGTGAATCCACATCACACTGATCGTTTTACAAATTAACTTCATCCTGGAGTAATTAGCTACTCAAGTTAATTGCCAATGATTCAGAAATCTCAAATGTTTAGATGAAGAATTCAATTATACTAGTATAACCCTACATTTAGATCCTTACCCAAATCATTTATAAGTTAATCCATAAATCTTCCATACAAAGAATTGTTAACTCTGCAAGTATCTGTCAGAACAATACTTGATCATATGTCTATGTTTAGCGACTAGATTAAGTGCACCAGATAACCTTAGTAACTAGGATTACACAGTAGATTCGTACAAGATTAATCATGCACATATGAGAATAATCTCACTATGACCCAGTACATAAACACATTCTTACCTGGCAGATTCCTTCAGAACCCACATATGTTACTCACATATCTCACTGAGATCTTGAAACTCAGCTACAAAATATTTTCTATTTCTCATGAATAAATAACATATCCTGGAAATCTCTGAGATGAATAAAATTCACTCTCAACAGTTTTCCAATCCCACTTCTTTCTATTTACATAATTTCTCCCACCGATTAACCCCTCTCTGATCCTAGTACTTAAACTAAGATTAGGTTGATCCAATATAGAACTCTCAGACTTAAATTCTGATCAAACTTACTTCTATTTCAATCAAAATGAAATTAGTAACATTTGACCTTTTACTATACTACTTATAGATAATGATTCAAATTCCAAACTTGTTCCAATTCCATATTGTCCACACAATCCCTAGAGAATTCCTCTTATTCGAAAAGTTCCAACTAGGCATCTTACTCTGAATCTATCCAAAATTACTTTCAGATCCAATCTCATTTCTATACCCTAGCTGGTTCTCTTTTAAAAACTATGCCACCAAGAGATTCCCAAATAGAATTTTATCCCACCACTTCACCCCTCCTTTTAAAGAAATTATAAATTTCCATAAAAGTTAACTAGAAAGATGATATATAAAAATATCTAAATCCTAGAAAAGTCAGTAATAAGTGCTTCTACTAAATGATTCACCTTATTACAAACAAGACTTCTCCTTTAAATATTTTCAATCTGAATGATAGAGACTACTATTCCCTTGAAATCCATTTATGCAACAAAGATATTCCATGGTTTAAGAAATTGAAACATTCTAACCTGATAATTTATCTGAATTCCAAGTCTATTCACACAAGTACTAATTTATATGACATAACAGTCTTTTTGAAGAATAATTTCATGTTGGAAAGAATCATATAAATTAGTTTGATGTCTTATATTTGAAGTAAAGGATAAATTAAGAAAGCGAGAAATAGATTTGAGGGCCCCTGATTTTGTAAATAATGATATACCACATTGAGATCTAGATTAAACCTCAAAATTTTTCAAAATACCCCACATTTGATCGAATGGTTTTTCTTCTTTCCCATATCGCGACTAGGTACTAAAACACACCATTCTTTACAGTCCTAGAATTTTCTTTCCAAAATTACTGACGTCCCATAACATTGGCTTTTCCTTCCAGAAAACCCTTAACTGCCTTATCTGATATTCTAGAGATCCATTGATCATCTAGTTGTCCTATAATCACTATAGGAAATTATCTCTTGTTCCCATACACTGGAGAATCCTTTTATTTGGATGACTGGCATGCCTATTAGATGGATACCCAAAATCCACATCTAATTATTTGACTTAGATAGAAGAATTAACATGGTTCAATATTATATCATGATCCTATCTGGTTAATGATAAGCTTCAAACCCCTATTGATGCATCAAATCTAGGGACAAGCTTCTGTCAACTAATAGATCCAATGTAATCCACGTATCAGATTCCCCTTCTAGACCTCACAATTGACATCCAAAACTGTGGATAACTCAATGGTTACAAAGATATCAATTACAAATTCATCTGAATGAATTCTATCCAAGAAATTAATAACTAGTATCAAGAAATTATTTACTGGGATTTGCACAAAATCTTAATTGCAAAATACATTTCCCGATCACACTTACTACCCCTGATGTCCACTCTTCTTTCCTACTTAGAATTTTCAGTTCCCTGAAAATCTATTTTAGCTAAGGTACCAAGAAGATGAACATTAGTAAATGTTTAAAAAACTAATTATTGTGGGGAAAAATCCAAAACAATTTCATTTATGTCCTGTACCTAGGCGGAATATCTGATATATCAAAATTATTCCCTAGTATATGAAATAGTACTAGTCTGATCTTTTGAATATAAATCACCATAGGATTTTACTGGAAATGAAATCCGTTATGTAATTCCTATTATTACAAATTTCCAATAAAGTTAGACTGTTCTTCCTTTTTATGGACTAGTTTGGCATTACTCTGTTAATATTGACAAAACCTATCCAAACATAAAATATGAAATTACATAAATGGAAAGTCATTTTTTGAACTTTTTTGACTTCCTACAAGTTCAATTGCTGGAATTCTTGGCTTTAACTTCGGGGAAAGCTTCAAAAGACTTTGGTTCACCTCTTTACAAGCTCTACATGGTGTTTTACAGCCAACTACTATCCAACTTTATGAAAAAACAAGCAAAAATGATGATTTTTGGCTATTTTCCGGTTTTTTCATCACCATAAAGTGAAAATTCATGACATACAACTCTTTCTCTAACACATGCAAACCAATTTACAGAATTACAACCATCTAATTGATCTGATCTTGCTGGATTTTGGTTCTTACTATCTAGTTTGTGCCAAAAATCATGAAAAACCAAGCAATTTTGACCAAAACATAGCCTAGAATTATAAATCATTGGAGAGAACTAGCATGCATCATTAATTTCATCATTAACGAACCCTAAAACGAAAGTACACTTGCTGTAAAATTCAAATCTACCAAAGATTTGATCTACACAAGGAAAAGCTTCAAAAAAGCATCACAAATTGGCCTTCAAGGACAATTCTCCATAAAACCACAAAGAATTCCAAGAGTAATGAATCTTAGCAACATGGAAATTGAAATCGGGATAGTACACCCACTTGCAACCTTGCTATCCACCTTGGAAGTGAATTCTCATGGATCCAATCCAAAATTTCGTCGAAAGGTAGCCCTTCTCCACGTTCTCCAATCTTCGTAAGCCTTGCTCTGATACCACTATAAGGGAAGCTCCCTAAGATCCTACTTACAAGACAATACACAATGGAAAACACACTATGGAGCAACCACCCAACCAAGTAGAAGCAACCAATCATCTCAAACTTCACCCCCAAGCCAATGAACAAGAAACATGATTGTAGAGTGAAACTCTGGCAATGAATCAATGATCACAATGAGGAGTAGGGCAAATTTGGCCTCAATATATAGATCCAAAACCTGGGCACATAGCCATGCATAGCTCTAAATTCCCTATACATAGATTCACCTAGAATAGACTCCTAAGCATGGACCACCTATTCATAGAATTGCTATTGATAACTCTACACATGCATACACTATCTCATACCTTGTCTAAACTCCATTTAGTGTGTTCTAGGCCTCACAAGGATATTAGTTACTTTCGGGTACATCCAGTATGACATGGCATAACTAACAACTTGATTTACTAGAGTATCGTGTATCCAAGACTAGGAGTATACTGAATCCTACTTATTGGCCATGGATATAACACCCAAATAGGCTGCAGAGGTGTTCAGTGAGGTGTCACAGTGCACTACTAGTGGTGCATGGGCCTTGGAGGGTATAAGTATACCTATTGGGCTCTCACTAGTGTATGCTTGATTGCATGATTGGTAGCTACATGCTACTAGAGTGATTTCTCATTCCTCAATGAGATTGAACCATAGCTTGGGGGCTAGATCCGTTCGATCTAGGACTGGTTGGGTTGATTTGTCCACCATTTGTTTCCCTTGTGTTGCTTGTTATTGGCATTCTTAGAATAGGATCCTTAGTACAGGACTTTATAATGGCAGGCTAGACAATAAGATCATTACAACGTCAAAGTCTTGGATCACTGCTCCTATTACCACCATTTGCTCCAATAGAGTCTTGAATTGATTAATGTGATTCTGAACAAAATCACTTTCTGACATTCCGGGTGAAATAACTTTCTCCTCAAATGTAGCTTTGAAGTGACATCCCTCACTTCATAAGTGTATTCAATACATTCCAAGCTTCTTTGAAGATTGGGCTTGTCTGATGTGGCCAATCTATGTGTCAGAGATGTTAAGGGTGATCAAGGCGAAAGTCTTGCCATCCCTGAGCTTTACCTTGGAAATGGCTTGCTCAGCGACTATTTTCCAAAGCTCCTTGGCCATCAGTACTACTCTTATCTTGAGTTTCCACAAGTGGTAATTCCCACCATCGAGTTTGTCTATCATTAGAGCAGACTATGATTGCAAATCCATCTAGAAATTCAGGATGAGTGTATGCAAATAATAGATTATATGACTGAAAACAATTATAGTAAGTTTCTACTCTTTATAAGAACAATCATTCTAATAAAGTAAGCTCTAAGTCTACTTCAAAAGAATCAAAGAGTAGAAATTACCGCCTTGATACCATGTTGGGATTGTAAGGTCTGCACATCGTGACATAGAGAAGCGAGCAGGAATCCTTGGGGCATGCAACTACATCTATCGTATTCAAACTGACTTCGGTAGTTCAAAGTATGTCCTACTTAATCATAGCTTCGAAGTCACTGAGTCGATACAATCGATTCTATAGCCATGCACAAATTAGATCGATTTTAGCTTTGTAGAAGCGTATTAGGCGCGAAGATTAGAGCATGACATCTGACTCAGACTATCAATCATACAAGTTTACTCTACGAATAATTTTATCTGCAAGCAAGAAAAAATTTGAACATGAATAAAGTGAGCATTCAATCACAATAAACACGACTTAGATTTATGGAACATTGATTATTTAGTCGCGAATAGATATAGTATGAATACAGTCAGAGTCGCGTTCTTTATGAAACAATACTTTGTAATAATAGAGAGAAAGAACAAAACAATTGTGCTTTGGATGTTCGATTGATCTGCTGTATTGTCTAATCCAGCAACTAATAAGTTGCTGGATATATACACATGGCTAATTAGGAGAATGTTTAATCTGTACTTTACATTTAGGATTAAGGCACTACGTGTTGTTGGCAGTCGCCTTCAGACAGTATCTGATCAGTTAGAGATTCAGTCTAGACATAATTCAATGTACTTGTTGATCAGCCAATAGTCGGGCGGATTGCAGTCGATTGTTCGAGGATGGCCAAATAATCGAATTTGATTTTTAAATGCAAAACATATCTTAAAAGATCAACACAAACACACACACACACACACACAGATATATGTATATATATATATATATATATAGAGAGAGAGAGAGAGAGGCTCTCTTATGATGAAAAAGACAAGCAAGTGGATGATGGATCCACCAATTATGCATATTTTATCTCTCATGAAGAGCCTAGAAGTGTCCATATAAGTTTCTTCAAATGAGCCATAAAAAATGTCGGCATTCTGACTGGGAAGGTAGTCAATAGTTAGGAATGGTAATTAAGAATCGATAGGTTCCATACCTTACGACAATGATAATTAATACTTTTGTATCCAGACTTTTTTCTATGTTTTTTATGAAAAAATTGATGATTACATTAAAAGTCTATCAAAAGTATTTCATCCCTTTTATGATGAAAGGCGAAAAAAGTTATAGTTTTCCGCATTATAGTCTTTAGTTGAAGTCATGCGTCTCTTTACAAAGCGATATGTTGGATCAATCTGTATGTGTTGAGTGCAAAGAAATAAACTTCCAAGGCACGAAGATTTGTGATGAATACCTCATTCTGCCATGTGGATTGTGGTTGGAGGTTGCATATGGTAGTACTTAAAGGATGAGGTTGCAATTTTGAGGCTAGGTATGAGAATTTGTATCTTCCTCAGGTTGTAAGATATGGATAAGAGAAGAGGAAGTCTTGGATGAGTTTCGGCATTTGCAAGAGACATTCCTTGAAAAATTTGTGATGCACCTCAATGGAATTGAGAGAAAATGTATCCACATCGTTTGAGGGCAAGACTAGATTTGTGGGGCTTATCGGGTTGCTCAATCCCCAAGTCAAAAAAAAAGTGTCTATGTCAAAGGATGGAACATCAACTTGGCTAGTTTGGAGATTGAACAAAGAAAAGGTTGATTGTAGAGCGGCCAAGTCAATAGTTCCAAAAGGTTCATAAGGTAGCTCCTCAAGCATGCAACTGGGTGTCATATGTCAAAATTTGCCAAAATCTTTGGGTAATATGCTATACCATAGCAATGTGCCAAAAGAGAGAGAGGGAAAATGTGTGGTCTAGCTTGATTGATTGTGCAAAACTTTTATCAACGTCAAAAAATCTTTATGGGCATGTGAATTTTTGGTTATGGAGTTTGATGGGTTATTGGACAAGTAAAATTTGTGTAGAGGACTTTTCCATTGTTCATCATAATTGGATCTAAAAGGAACATGTGCTTACTTAGATGTTTAATATATTTAAAAAACAAGCACATCTTTGATATTGGGTATCACTTTAGTTTTTTGTATTTCTTCACTTTTCAATTTTCTTATTTTGCCACTCATTCGACCATACAATCACATCAAGATATTATCAACGAGATTATTCTACGAGTCTCTTAAGAAAAAAAACTCAAATTACATGTATCACATCCAAAATGAGAAGGCTACAATTTGCTTTCTTTTTTGAACTTTTTCACTTGTTGGTGAAGGAGCACCTTCGTTGTGAGAGTTAAATCTATGGGTTTTTGAAATTCAGTTTTGTTTTTTGATGCTTAAAATTTGAAACAATCATGGATTTGTATGGCAATTTTGATTGATGAATTGTCCAAAACAATTGACTCAAAGCTGTCCTTAAGTCTTTTACAGATTCAACTCTTGCTTTTATTAGTGAAGGATGGGAAAACTCATCAATGTACAAAAAGATGAGAGTACATGTAATGATAATGCCAAAATGGCGAAACATAATTAAGGTAATGTACTTAATACAGCATAAGACATCAAAATATTACTCAAAACCCATTGCTTGATGTAAGTTACTACCTATCATAGTGTTACTAATAGGTGGAGGAATCTCTGAAGCAATTGCTCTTGCAACTTACACTTGTGGAATAGTTGAAAAATGCTTGCGAACGTTGCAATGCAACAAAAGTACGTGGACGATAGAAAGACACACTGATGGATGGGGACTCTTTGGCATCATTGAAATTTTTTTGTAGTGGAAGATGACTCATGTGAGATATTTATGGGTTGATAACTTAGTGTAAAAGAATGTATCTACCAATTGAAAAATTGTAAGTCATAGAAAAAGGTTAAGCTATGAGTAGGATGAAAAATGCATTGAAGAGTGTTTGGAGAGGCAATCTGCACAAAGTGAGGCTATTGCTCAACAACAACACGTTCAAATTGCCAGTCTCACAAAACTTCTAAAGTGACTCAAACACACAAACCAAGATGCTCTCAAGAGGACATATGTATGCCATTTTAAGCGAGCAGAACACTACAAGGTCCAACACAACACATTTAAAGACATTGTGACGGCCTTATAGGAAAACTATGAAGCTATGCTTAAACACAACGAAATGAGATTCATCAATTTCTATGCCAAATATATGGAATCAAACAAAATGGTGCGAAGTTTGGATGATAGTGACTAAGGATGCAGCAGTTGAAGAGTGCTAATATCACAACGGAGTTGAAATGCCATTGCATCTTGCTTTCGCATCGACTTGGCTTTTTTGTAAATAGTCATGACCACTATAGTAACATTTTGTTTTATGAGCACCCTCACAAGAACTGCATAAAAATGGAATTACAGACCTTAGATGCATGTGGGAGAACCTTTACTTAAATGGATATTCTTTGCAGCTACTCAGATAAATATCAACTGCTAACTCTTTCATTCTGCAACAGCATGAAGATGCCAAAAGGGAAATTTGCCCCAATTGTACTTGCCAGGTATGACTTTTTCCTACTTTTAAAACTTATTTGTTGCAAGCATTGTTTAACAAAGCTGCTAGGAAGTTCAGCACACATGGGCTTCTTTCCTTCAGCCAAAAATTTCCATACTGTCTTTTCAATGAAATACGTTAGCAAAGAAATCTAAATTGCATGTGTCATGTTGGCCAAAAAGACAATTCCTCCAGAACAGCTAAGATCATTTTGATGACAGAACTTTCAGATGATGAAAAAGCCCAAAAATCCCCTCAATCTTAGCCATTAAAACTTTTCTCAAAAAATTTCTACTGTTACAAGATCCTGTTATGGCATACACTATTGTGAGCTCAATGGCACTGCTTCTAGCAAACGAGAAAAGTAAAACTTAGTGGCTGTCATTTCCCTGCGCCGAACAAGCCATCCTGCCTTCTTCAGAGCTTCTTCCACTTCCTCTTCTGCATGCAAGTAAGCCCGTGTGGCTTTGGAAGGCCCTGGGAAGAACTCTCCAATTCTCTTCAGCACAGAGTAATACAGAGTCTTAGGAGCAAAACTCAGAATGAGGCGCTTCTGGGCAAGAGAGGCAAGGTGACTGATCATCGCCCCAGCTTTGTCTTGAGGGTAGTGGATCAACACATCTAAGCACGCTACAGTATCATATTTTCCAGTGATGGATTCCAAGTCTTGAGTCTGAAATTGTGGGTTTTTCAAAGCTTTACCAGTAAGAGGAGCTGCTTTGCTCAGGGCCTCACAGGCTTTCTTCTCTGCTTCCACCACCATTGCTGAAGAAATGTCACTAGCATTCACAATGGCGCCTTCCAAAGCCAGAGGTATAGCGAGGCTGCCAGTGCCGCATCCGGCATCGCAGACTGTGACGCCTTCCAGTGAACCGCCCTCTTTCAGAATACTCAGAACCTTGTCAATGGTCTGAGCATGGCCTTGTCTAATATCCAGCTGAACAGAATTAACATCATCTGCTTCCCCGTAAATCCTTCTCCATCTTTCAAAGCCTGATGAGTTGAAGTAGTTCTTCACAACATCTTTATCGTCACCCCCAGCGTCCGCAGCTTGCTTCTGCCTCCGCTTCTCTGGGTCTGCCAGAGACAGAGCCGCAGCTAGAGCTGCAACAGCTCCACCCCCTGCCAGGGCAAATGCTAGGCTTCCGTCTGCCGAAACAGATGCTGCATCCACAAACCCAAATGGAACATACCCAGCAATTGTCTGCACAAAATGTGAGCACACTTCAAGGTCTTGCAAGCTCGCCATTGCCACCACATCCCTTCTGCCCCCGCTTGTTTGGGGTGGATTCCGCGTTGCGGCTAATCTAGGATGCTTGGAACCGGCAGAAAGAGGCAGAAGCTTGCGATGATCGCAAGTAAATGGAAGCTGGTGTTGGTGAACAGAATCGAAGAAGGATGTGCTTGCGATACTGGAGCTTGTAGTGCAAAGAAGCGACGCCATCTCCAGATCGATCGATCGCTCGCTCGCTCGCACTTTCTCTCTCTCTCAGAGAGGAAAAGAGAAAGGAAAAAGCGAAAGGATGTCATCCATAGCATAGCAGGATATGCGCACCGAGGACGTGATCCTACATCCTGGATGTCAAAATGTAAAAAAAATAAGGACTCACTTTATCTCGAAATTGTCGGCTCGCAAAAAATGCATGTGTTTGACAAGCTTGTATTTTCCAAACAGGAGGCTCGTCCCGTCCAAGATGCACAGAATGCATGTGGCCAGGCTAGGACGAGGCAGTTGCTTCTGTGCCAAACCTCACATCTTCGCTACGCTGCCACAACTACGAGTGCTAAAAATTGGCTCACAAATTTTGTCCCATGTGAGCAAAAGCCAATTTCATGCGCCAGTTCCTGATTGCATAGACATGAATTGGGTTCTTCATCTAGCCATCCCAGGAAGTGGTTCACTCCCTCTCCTCCCTCCCACTTCTTCATTACACGCCTAGGTTCGGTCACGACACATTTTGAAGACACGCTATGCCCCCATACGATCTATGTTGTTGCCTCTTACTCGCCTCTTTGCATGCCACATGTGTATATGTAATCCTATCACATAATTTTGTGGGACTAACTAGATCTTCTATAGATTTGTCCCAAAAACATTGTTTCTTCTTTACTGTGTATATGTGCATGAGGCTGGGAGGTCCATGGGGAATCATGTGTGTGCTTTAGGATTGGGTGAAGCACAAGTCAAAAAGTGAACAATTGAGGGCAAGCCTAAAAACCTACCAAAATTTGCCTACTCAAATGTCTCCCCTGCACTCCAGCTAAAAGAGTCAATAAAATTCGCAATTTTTCATTGGGCATCGCGGAGTCCTATTCCCTTTCCGAAAAATGCAACAACCACATGTTAGAAGGTTATTGGCATGGGGTCGGGCCAAATCTATATGGCCTCTATCCCCGTGCCAATTATTGATGTCGCCTCCCTGTCCCCACTCGATCCATATCAACATCCAAGACATGGGCCCACGGTGCACGCCCTTCGGCCATCGATCGTTGGTGCTTCAACACTTGCTAGAGGGGTTGGCCAGTGCTCAAATTTTTTTGCAAAACTGTAGGAACGGAATCTACATTATTTCTCTGAAAATGATATTGTGAAACTTTTGACAATTTTATATATCTATATATATAAAGATATTTTTGAGAAAGAGTGTAAGGGTGTTGTTAACCCTCCCTATGTCACGCCTAGACCCTACTCTTCGCCTATGCGTACATACATACAATACATATGCACATACATAGAAGCCTATTTTTTGACTACACATACACAAGCACACACACATACACACATATACGCACATACACATACATACACAAACACATACACATACATGTACAAATATAAATATACACACATACACATATACCTGCACACATACATATACAAATACATTACTATACACATACACATACACATGTACACACATACACATATATACATACATACATGTACACACACATATAATACACATATACACACATACACATACACATGCACATGCACATACGTACACATACACATATACATACATCCACATGCACATACAAATAGACATACACATAAATATACATATACATATACATATAAATATACATATACATACAAATACACATATCATACACACACATACATATACATACACAGACATACACATACACATACATATGCATATACATTCACATATACACAAACATTCACATACACAAACAATACACATACACATATATATACACATACATACTCCTAGGCATAACATATACATATGTACAAATACATACACGTACATGTACATGTACACATATTCATACACACGCACATAGATACATACTCATATACACACATTCACTCATACACATACACATACACGTACACGTACACGTACACGTACACGTACACATACACTCATACACATACACATACATGTACATACACATACATGCACACATACACATACTTATACATATACACATACATACACATATGCACATAGACATACACATACACACACAAACACAGTGATACACACACATACAATACACTTATACATAGTGATACACATACACATGCACACATACAATACACACAAACATATGCACATGCATACACATACACACCCATACACACACATAGAAATACACATACATATACACTTATACATACAGATACACATACATAAACATACACACACATATACATACATACAAATACATATACATACATATACACATACATGTAGACATAGACATACACTCACATACATACACATATGTATAGATGCACACACACATACTCACACATATGCACGCGTACATACACATACACATACACATACACACATACATATCCATACATACACACATACACATACAAATACATATACGTATACACACATTTACACAGACCAACCACTGCCCGCACGCCATCGACGGGCACACTTTGCTTGTGTGTGTGTGTGTGTATATATATATATATATATATATATATATATACACACACACACACACACAACACACACATACCCTTCTATGAGTAATGGTCCTCAAAATTTTGAAAATAATCATCTATAAGTTAAGTATCAAAATCATCAACATTGTGTGAAATTAAAAACAAAACAAATGTCATAAAATGGGAGCTCGAGGTAAACATAACATTGAGAAAAGTGTAGTTGCTAATAACACAATCTCTAGTGACCAATGGAATCGTCTTCTATAAAACATATGACTTTTTGAATCAAAGAGATGCCTTGTGAAACAACAAAAGTTCACGTACTGAAAAGAATTAGAGTTGGTTTTTGGTTGCTAGAAAATGCATCTTGGTTTCCAAGGGGGTTTGAACTTGGGACTAAAGAAACTTTAGATGCCAAGCTAACCAAGTCAGCAACCCTTGGATGAAGCAGGAGGGAGTCGCAAACATATAAACATAACAAACATTTAGTTCTAATTGCCAAATGACCAATTAGTAAGACGTTACATACGTAGGCAAATCTATAGCAAAGAGTAATATGTGCAACTAAACACAAACTAGAATTAGTAGATTAAAGGCAGTAGTGGCAATTTACTTACATTATCAAGAATTGAAGTAACATCATACTCACAAAGGACAATATGAAGAATGTACCACAAAAATCAACTGTTATTACGTTTCTTTCAATTTTCGCTCTATCAAATTGTAATAATAAACAATCAACGTCTCCAAATTGTATTAATAAACAATCTCATATACAATTTTTTTTTATGAGCAATATAATACTCAGAAAACATCACCATTAAAAAAATTTAATCGACGAACTTCAAATCGCTCATACTTCCAATCTTTAATGAGCAAAACAATATTTTAAGGAATCCAAATTTTTATGCAATCAAATTTTGTTTTGTTTTATTACACCCCCTCTTTCTAAGTTCTTATATTTTCAACTTTCTCCAATTTCTTTAAACATCCACATCTCGTTAGTTTGAGCTCGGAATCAAGTGCTACAAAAACAAAAAGTGATCATAACGATGAGTTGGACATTGAGAAACCATCAAAATTTGGATCCCTTCTTTGTAATTTGTCACATTTATATACTACATCACTTTAAAAATGGGTGGATGTGGAAAACAAGCAATTGATAAAACCAATCCTCTTCAAGACAATATGCCTACATTAGAGATTCCAGAAGAACCATATATTTTGGACCAACAAGCAGCCATGAGGGATTACTTCCAAGTTACACATGATTTAATCCTACGAATGTTGAAAGATATGGAAAAGAATAATGAAGCGAATGAGGAAAAATGGTTGAGATAACTTGCTAGTTTACCTTGCAAACATGACAAAACACCTTCTAATCTAAGATTTAACAAACCATCTACATCGTCACAGTTACCGCCTCCTCCGTAACATGTAGCATATTCTCATCAAAATGCTTGAAGAGTTGACACGGGTCCAGGTAGCATACTTGATAAGGAAAAATAGATGCTGTGAAATAATGTTGAATGCCAAGTCATAGATAAATTTGATAGAAAAGTGTTTGAACCATGAGTTCCACAAGAAACAAGGCTTCATGAACAATGAAATGATTTCAAAAATTCTCAAGAATACAAGGATAAAATCACTATTGAGAAATTTAATGGTGATTCCAAGTCCATTGATATTGAAGAATGGTTGTGAGAGGAAATGCAAAAACTATATATCTAGGATTTTGAGTTTTGGGGGTGCTAGGCTACATACATTTCCATGTACACTTGTAAATATGTTAGTGGTCAAGTTTCATGTTATGTTTTGAGCAAATTATGATCTAGATTAGCTTGAGTTAGTGTAGGTTGCTTACACTTGGCATGATGATAGAGAGAGTAAGGATTATGCACCTTATCATGTTATTTTGCCATGTGGACCAATAGGAGCAAGAGGTGTACCAAAAGTGGTCTAATCATAGTAAAAGGTGATTTGAGAGTGGTCCAATCATTGAACTTTGTTTCCACCTATCTTGGATCTTGAGCCACTCTATGATTATGAGAGAGCTTGCCTTGACACTTAGGTTTTTTATGAGAGAGTAGCTCCAACACTTAGAATTTTTTTTGTGTTCTCTTTCTACCTGAGAGCAAATGCCTTCTACGTCAATCTCTACTCAAGAGCAAGAAGGTTTTTACTTAGCTTTTCATCAAGTTTCATAATACTATGTGAATGATAGTTTTTGAATGGTGGATGCATGCCTGCCTTAATCTTGTCTAGCTAGATTGCTTGCATCAATCATCCATCACATCATTTTGGAAGTCTCCACATGTGTGAAAGTGTTGACATGGTATCATTGGTAGACTAAGGATGGATTGCATGCATCAAGCTTGATGAAAAATTGTTTGAAAAACTTGGATTTGAGAGCATAGTAGGATTTTGATGCAATCGAAGGGATTTTGGGATCAAGAGGTATCAAAATCACATTTATTTGATCTAGCATGAGTACTGAATGGACTACTGTGCTTAGACACATATGAGATCACCTAAATTTGAGTGGTTGGTGTTTCTCCAAGGTAGATCCAAATCTAGTGTATGAGTGCTTGTTGGAAAGCTAGTGAAGTCTAGTTTGCAATGCAATTGATCTCAAGCCAAAAGAGTTGTCTTGCTAGAGTTATTGGCATTCAAATGAAGGTGGGTAGGGCACCCAACCTAGTGAGACATGCCAAGGAACACATCTAGCTTAGATCATCCAAAACCTTTGATTTTACATTGTCAATCTAGTTTAGGGTTGATCTAGATGAGATTTAGTTGCCATAGCCACCAAGTTTCATTCAAATCCAATGTATTTGAGTATTTTGTGGAGTCCTTGAGTATTTTTCAAGTGCTTTGAAGCTCATGGAGTGACTTGTCTCAAAATCTTGGAGTACTTCACCTTTGGAGAGAAGCAAGATCTAAATTGAAGGAGATTGACATTACTTGTAAGTTGATCTCACAAAGTAGTTGCAACATCTCAAATTGGAATTGGATTGAAATCATTGGTAGATCCTTGTTTGAGAGAGAAGGAACACCACTATTTGTTTTTTGATCCATTACAAATCAATTTCTCAAGAAATCATGACTTCCATGGGTTCCCTACTCTAGGAGCAAGGAGAGAGATTGACCACCTCCAATTATGACATTGGAAGGTGGATATGTTATTTACTCATGAGGAATAGAAATTTTTGGTAGCTAAGTTACAAGATTCTTAGTGAGATATGACAGTAACATATTTGGATTTTGGAGGAATCTACCTAATAAGGACATATGTGTATGTATTGGGTTTTCATCGTGAGATTGTTCTCATTTATGCATGATTAATCTTGTAAGGATTCACTATGTATTCCTGGTTACTAGAGTTATTTGGTGCACTTAACCTAGTCGATAAATGTAGACATATGATCAACTAGGTCACCACATAATAACTAATGCATTGGCTGAAGAACATCGCCTATACATCTAATGACATATCATACTTGAGCATCCACAACATCTCCCTGAGTGCCACCCCAATGGACTTGTTATTCACTCATTGAGCTCCCCTAATGTCTTCACTCCCGGTCACCGTCCTACTATGCAAGCCAATCTCTAGAGTATCATATGTCTCTCCTGGATCCTAGCATCTACTTGATCTCCGTAGTTGTGTTCCACCTGACATCATACCAATGCAAGCTCATCCTTGAGTCGCCGCTCACGGGATCCTGAGATCATAATCTCCCAAACTGATCATACTGAGGTATATAGCTCCGAGTGACTTCCTCTAGGCTTTTCCCTGATTTCACCACCTTTGAATCTAAATCAATCAGGTTCCAACACATGTGCCAAACTTAGACTCTTGCAAATATAGCCAAATGCATGAAATCTATATATCTCATTCACGCCCATGATAGTAGACATCTCCCCATCGATTCCAATGCCAATGACTTGCCCCTTGTTGTAATGTCATCCTTGTACTCTCCAAAAATACATCATGAAGTCCTCACCATCATTGTCTTCTCCAGTAGATCTCTAGCAAATCACTCACCATGGTGCTTGTCCACATCACATCCAACTGTGCGATATCCATCAGATCTCCAACCTAGAGCTAGTTCTCAAAGCTTCACGCCTTGTCCATTTTGCATTTGTAGTGTCTTGATTCCATCATGAATCGGTCCAATGCCTATAAGATATCCCAATGCCATCCATGATCATGAAGATATGATCATCTACCATGTAGTGCCCATCTTGTATTCCCCCAAGCTAGTTCCAAAGCTACTCCTGTGAATGATTCCAAACCACTCCTTGAGACTACATTGAGATGTGAACTCCAAAGCCACCATCAAGTTTCTCACATACTGTGTATGCCAATATCCTTCCTAGTAGACCTGTGATATCTTCCATGGCCCAAAACAAATGACCTACACTTTACCATAACTAGAATTTGCATCCCTGATGCAGTATTGGTACGACAAATTGACTTGACTTACCTAGAATAGGCCGTTGAAGTGTATCTCCATGATGACAAACTTGATACATTGCTTCACAACTACAATGACTTGATAAAAATTGACTTACCAACTTCAAAAGCCACAAAACGTCACACTTATCACTCGCCAAGAGTCTCCAAAGTGTGATCACTAACATCTTTAGTGTGTCCCAAACACAGTTCGTCCAATGCAAGCTCACTATCTTGCCCAATGTCTTCCAATTGGCACCACCACTAACTTCATGATCGCCAAATGTGTGTACCTCCAAACTAGCTCCAATCTCTCCCTCGAACAAGAAATTTTCAAGTTGCGAATTTGTGTGTCAATGCAGCTATCACCCAACTCGACACTGCCACTTCTCATCATGTTGGTGAGAGTGTTTTTCCAAATGTCACTCGACATTGGTCGGTTCTAACCCCAGAAGTTGAATATGATTACGAGAGTTTTCCACACATAACTAGCATCCCATGCCTATCTCTCACCTATGATTTCTTGCCCTCTCAAATTTTTTGCTAATGATGACGTCAAACTACACTTTCATCGCCAATATTAGCTTTCTCCACACCATTATGCCTTCATTCACTCTCATTCTGCATTTACCGCCTCCAAACACCCTGTTACTCTATCAAAAGTAAGCAATAATGATTTTGAAGTGATAATACCTCACTGTACCAGCATGTAGCAAGTTTTAGTAGCCAAATTTTTTTCGAAATTTGGTCCTATCCACTGGCTTTAAGTAGCCAATTTCAGGGGTCAATTTGGCCCAAGAATGGCCAAAAAAGATGCCTTCTAGCCTTAGTTAGGCCCACTGTCATTTTTCCTTGCATTTTGAATTGTAACTTCATCTTGAGATTTGTTTAATGAAGAATAGCCATTCTAAATGGTAGATCCTTTCAATGCATTTCCCATTGAAATTTTTTAATGAAATATAAGTGCACTTTGCACTTCAAGTCCACTTCAACCATATTCGACGGTGGCCCTTTTTCCAATGGCCCGTCTTGCTCCTCGAGCCTTCCATCTCAACCATTGATCACTATGGCTTAAAATCTGATGACTCTGCCTACTTTCATGTGCTGAAGCCCTCTCCTACGGCCGCTAAACACTTTGGAATGCAACATTATCCCTTCGGATCAGTGCGTGCGAGCTCCCATCCAATCCTCTTTCTCTCTTCATGAGTTTCTGCTAGGGTTTCTATCCATTGTTTCAGCTATGGCTACCTTCATACTCTCTCACTTGTCGTGGCTGCTTGACAACAAGGTCACGCTGGCCTCCCTGTTGATAGTTAAAGGTCCAAAGAACATACAGAAGTTGAGAGAGATTTCAGCTTTTTCACCTACTAACCCTAGCCATTAGAAGAAGAAGGATATGTTGAGCTTTGTACTTCCCCGAAGTTCAGATCGAAGGAACTTCGCTAATTCCTGTCATCTGAGTTGTCAATACCCTCATATGGAGTCCTGTCTCCTGAGATGCTCTGAGTGTCATTTTTCTTCGTGAAAGACGCCGATAGTGGCTCCACCGGATCATGCATACCTGCAACACCTTGTCGCTCTGATACCATCTTAATATTTTGATAGGATCTATTGCAGTATACAGATCACATCAATCAATCACCATAGCCACACCTCACAAGCTCTCAAAGATGGCACAACAAAATCTAATTGTATTACAAAGAAAACTGTCCATATAGTGTATTCACAAATTGCACGACAAGACAAGTGTCCTAAAATTGGCCTACTACCTGCCAAACTAAGGTCGCAAGCCCAATACCAAGTTCAAACAACAAACTTGAGACATGCCCCCCGAGTATAGCAAGTATTGTAAATAACACTGTACAGGAGGCTAAATTTTCATATGTGTGACTACTTGACTAATCCAAGTAGTCGGCTATGAGGTGAGTGCCCGACTGATATGTCAATGGCAGGTCAAGTCGTGAACACTACCAAACATAGTGAAGTCTAGTTAACTGTACAAGACTTACAATATCACATTTAGAGCTTACACTAATGAATCAGATCAAAACTAATTTCTGACACAACCATAGTATGCACTCATCTTAAAGATGTGCTTTGTTACAACAAATGCATATTGGAAGATGTATTTCCTATTTCTAATATCTTATATATTCCTATGAAAATAAATGCAACATTGAATAACGAAGCAACAACATGGATCAATGATCATTCTTTTTGTCAAATTCTTGAACTAGCATTAGGAGCCAAGGTTATGATACATGCAAACTTGGATATCTCAATTGGCATAATCTATGTAACTATAGCTAAAATTATTGGCGTAAAGTACTCAAAGAGCAATGAATTTAGAACAGTTCTCATTGAAACTAAAATTCATAAAAGAAAATTCAATATAACAAGACCTACATTCAATTAAATTGGATTTGATTAAAAAAATATTTCATAAATCTACATCCCATTAATATTGTTATGACTGCACACAAAAGCAAATACGAACACAATTAAAAGATGCAAAACTGAATCCTCCAAAGTTTCCAAAATAAGGGAGAGAGTGCCCAAAATTATATATTGAGAGTAAAGGATTCCAATAGAGGGCTTGCATGCATTGCTGATGCCATCAAGTCTCAAGAGCTTGTTCAAATTGTGTTGAATGGTCTTAAAGAGAATTTCTCTAATCTTGTTCGATCCTATGTTATTCAAGAGGAGCTACCATCTATGGAGAGCCTACAAGGTGTGTTGGTGGCTGAGGAGAGTAGGCTTGAGCTCAAGCTTGTTAGAATGGGAAAATGGCAAAGGAAGGGAAGGTGTTAGGATCACCAAGTGAAGATCTTCCACAATCCTTTCACATGCAAACCAAAAGGACACCTGTGGAGCATGAACCACCCAGCCAATATGGAGAGGCTAGTCAATACCCTAACCAATCCACCCCCAAGCCACAGTGAAGAATACAAGCGAGGAGAGGAGAAACTAGCTCAAGAATACAAATTCACAATAGGAGGATGGGCGAGTTTCCAATGGATATATTCAGAGAGAAGATATTTCCCCTAGGAACCCCATGCAACCTAAATTGAGCTATTGACCTCCTATTCTTGCATTATGGCAGTCTTCACCATGCATGAGCTCCTATGTCCAATTATAGGTTTGGTCCCTCATATGATTATTAATTACTTGATACGACCTCATCCAAAATGACGTAGCATAACTAATAATCACATACAACTAGAGTGACTGGCTATCCACGTTAGGAATTATTTCGATTCCCTTGTATAGGACATGGACATAACATTCTTCCCCCCCTTGAACCACTTCTATCTCTAGAAGTGAAACCTAGGGAAATTCTTCTTTATGCTTTCGACCTTTTGTCACAAATCATCATCCTCAGTCCATTCTTTCCACCTGATCAAGCACTCAGACATAGAACGATTTCTCAACTGTTTATCTCTGATCCTGATTACTTTTTTAGGTTCCAAAGGAACACTAAGCAATAAGTCCTCCAAATGGGTAAGATCTCCTACGTCACCTTCATGTAAACTTAATTTTAGACGGCTTACATGAAACACAAGGTGAGCTGTAAATTTAGGATTTCTATCACTAACTATATCACTTGGCAGTCCATAAAGCCTAAATAATCTTTCCACAAAAATCTGGGCTAATTTCGAAGCCTTAGCAGTTGACTTGACTGGTATAAAAGTAGCTAACTTTGTCAATCTATCCACCACAACCCAAATAGAATCATTTTGGCGTTGGGTCTTTGGAAGTCCAACTACAAAATCCATAGATATACTTTTCCATCGTTTCTGAGGGATATCTAGGGGATGTAACAACCCTCCAGTCTTTAAGCATTCAACTTTGGCTAACTGACAAGGTCTACATTTAACCACATAAGACTCAACAAATTGCTTGAGTTTTGGCCAATAAAACTCTCTTCTGACCAAGTCCAAAGTCCCATGTATACCTGAATGACCTGCACAGGGAACGTCATGACACTCAAAAAGAATTCTCTTCTTTAACTCATCATCCGCTGGTACACGAATTTTTCCATTCCGAAATAGCAAACCACCTCAAATAGAAAATTGTTCCGCTGTCTTCTTATCTTTCCTAAGAACCTGATTTCCACAGTACTTGCTTGTTAAAGAGACCAAAAATGTATTTTTTGCTTGATCTGAGCTTATGATTGCTTGGTGGACCTGTTAGAACTTCTATGCCTCTCTAACGAACCTTAGTAGAGTGCTTGTAACCTCTGATCCAAGGGTTATTGGGCTGGAATGCAAATTTTGATGATTCCTCCCAAAAATGTGCCCTCCTACCTGTCTTTTGTGATTTATAGCTCACATGTGTGAGGCCTAGGTGGCAGTGTGACTTGGCGAGTGACTTGTAGACCCACTTTCCCTCCGTATTGTGCTTTACAATGACCAATTTGGTGTCTTGCAGAGAAAGTTATGGCTGTCTGAAGTTTGGCAATTTTTGAGCTAAAATTTGCAAAATTTTGGAATTGTTTTGATGCATGCATGCTTGTAATACATTTTAGTGCATGTCCGTTGATGGGAAAATGGATAGACCTGTATGCATGCTTGGATGCATGTTGCATGCATAATCAGTGATTTGATCAGTAGAATTCTTGCATGTAGCTATTTTTGGCAATTCTAGATCAAAAAGCAAATTTCCTAGTAAATAGGCTATTTGCAAAAAATTTTCATTTTTTTTCGAAAAAGTCAGTGCATGTTAAGTTAGATGCATGGGAGATGTTTCAAGATGATTCAATTTGTGTCAGAACCTGATTATGCAAAATCGATCTTCTTAATCAGTTTTTACAGTTGGTCCATTTCGAACGGATTTCGAAAATCATAGTTTTTCGTAAATTTTAGGGTTTGGTCATAAAAGTTGTTGTTGTTTAATTTGATCTGATATTGATTTTGCAAAAAATTGCAAATATGAGTGAAAGACCTTGTTGAATAATATCAAATAGTTATGAAGGTTTTTAACGTTTCACTTATTAGTTGATGAGTGGATCTCGACTAATTAAAGCAAATTTTGCATTTCAAGAAATCAATATGGCAGATGATAATGCAAATGTAGCCCTTGACTGGTTCTGCCTACCTATCTACAAATTTGCCAGTCATTAAGCCAAGCGCTTAATGAGATAAACAATAGGAACACTTTACGTGGTCAACAGATGGAAGTACTGTTAAATCAAGTGAGGACCTTATCTGCTCCGAATTGAACTTTCAGCCTGAACTTTTTTCAGGGGAGAAGAAAGAGAAAAAACCTGAAGTTGTAGATGACTGGTTAACCAAGTGGACCGGTTACTTTAATCTACACAAAATTCTTGAAGAAAAAAAGAGTGAGAATGTTATTCAGTTCTTCCATGGGAAAGCTTCGTCATGGTGGCATGATCTGCAACCTAAACATACCACTTGGGACGAGTTTATGGAGGTGTTCAGAAAGTCATTTGTGGTTGTCGACGACTCAGATTTCTACCAAAGATTTGTGAATTGCAAAATGGGTACGTGGAGTTTGGACTCGTACCTGCAGGATCTTATGGATTTATGGAATAAAGTTCTCTCAATCGATGCAAAATTGGCACTGTGGCAGTTTATCCTAGGTCTGCTTGTAGATTATCAGAATGAGTGTAAGCGTAACGTGCTTCAAACTTTCGATGATGTCATATGAGTCGCGAAAGCGTATAATTCCACTGTGGTGGCATCTAGTATAGGCTAATCCATCTGCTAGCCAGAAAAAAGAAAAGAAAAGAGTTCGCTTGAAGCTATTAAGTTGAAAGGCCATTGAAACTTGTTGCTTAAAGATGCATCTTTAAGGTTGAGCAAAGTAAATATTTGTTCTTCAAAGAGGTTCATCCACCAATGCCAATCAAACTCCTCAAAACTTTAATAAGGTGCTTGAATGATCGATTTCAAGAAGCTTAATGACACAAATGGATCAATCTCACAATGTTTTGTTTGAATCTTCCATTCTTTTAACATGATTTTTTGATGAGAATTATGCAAAATCGACTTCAATGGAAAATACATTCTACAAAAATTGAACTTCTTCATAAGATAACCATAAAATTGAACTAGATTATTGTTCACCCCACAACAATGTAATCTCCTAAGCTTCTTGGAAAAACCATTCGATATATTTGATCATGGGTGTGGACCCCCAAGAATTTTGTTTATAGATTCCTATGAACATTTTTTTCTGCCAACATTGTCGTGTATGCCAACACAGTTTGAACGTCATGTTGACACAATATCATTGTGGATTTTGAGCTTTATCTATAACTGCAAAACTATTGTATATCGATGTCTAAAAAAAAATACTCAAGCCACAATCCCTATCAAACATGTATTAACACTCCCTAATCGATGTTCAAAGTTCGTCTCAAAACTTTTGTTTCTTCCCATCCACTGCTCAGAAAAAGGGTTATTCTACTGCCCGCAACAACTAGGCTTTGTTGTGACCTATTTGCAAATTATTTGCAGATCAACCACTCTGACTAGTCTGCGAAGTGCCAGGGTGATAAAAAGTTTTAAACTCTTTTAAACTTAAGCTTTTAAATATACTCAAACTTTACAGATTTAAAAGAAAGTTGAAGCTTAAGTTTTACCTCTGATGCACTTTAGCTCCACCAAAAGATGCTTGATCCATAAAATCTCCTTGGTGGTGGTGGTGAGTGCCTAGTTCTTGCTTTTTAAAATCTTTTCCTAGAGCTAGTTTTGCATCATCAATGATTTTGACATTATTTTCACAAAAAATGATGTCATCTACATAAAGTACAAGGATAATCACATCAGCATCTAACAAGTTGAAGTACAAAGATGGATCATACTCCATTAGGGGAAATATGGGCTCAAAATGGGCCCTTTAAGAAATTTGACATTAGAGAGAAGCTATGTAGAGAGAGAATGTGAATCGGCAACTTTTGATTGCCATTTTCTGAGTTTACAGCCTTGCCAACGTTTAACTACTATGGTTAACTTCAGACATTAGTTAGTTAAGCATGAGATGTAATAACTTCTCTACATGCTCATTTCAAAATTCAAGGCTAGAGCTTTAAAAGTATCGTTGTAAATCTTGGTGTGCTCACTGCAAAAACTGAATCGGGAGTACAATGAGCACTTTTGAAATCTTTATATGCTTGCGGGACGATTTTCAACATGACATAGACATTGACTTATTGTAGTTGAAGCATTTATGTATTGTAGCTTTCAACAATGACAATGTTCCATTTGCATGTTGCACTTCCTATGGAATGCACTCCATTTATTAAGAAAAATTGGAAAGCTATAGAGAATGCTACCGAAGAGAGTTAATAATCATAAGAATATAGATTTGTGGGTGGATGAATCAATTTATCCTAATGATCCAACTACCAATTTGTGTCCAGATTTCAAGTCTGTAACTCATCTTCTCAGATTTGTATGTGAAGGAAATAGCAGATTACTTGGATATCGTCAAAGATTGCGTGATATTGGAATGCATAGCGTATCTTGTCTTAATCAACAATTATAGTTTGCTAATCAACAATTGCAACATGAAAATCAAAATTGCTTCATTATGTGCAACACACTGGTGCTGATAACAATGCACTCAAGCATGTTATATCAGAGTTGAATGCTATAGTCACTAGTCTTTGTGGCTCAAGCCAAGATATGATAGAATCCATGGAGAAGTTGCGATCCGAAAGTTTAAAGTCTGTTGTTGATATACGAGTTATCAAAAAGACAATGATGAAAAAGAAAAGAAAGAGATTACCGACGAAGAATATTGATGACTTATCTACACATAGTGGCAATTAGAAAAAAAGGATTCGAGCATTTAAGTATGTTTTTTTTAAAAACTGTTTATTTGATTTGTATTCATCATATAAGTTTCATTTGCATTTGATAATATGCATTATCAATTTATTAGACATAATTTGAGTTTTATATGTGGCAATGATAAAAAATGCTCGGTTTGAAAAACATGAGAGACTGTCTTGAATAAGACTCAAACTTACTTGGATGCAAATGTGATACAAGAAGGTGCATGTGATGACTCTGGAATTAACAGAAATTCATATTTCACTTTTTTTAGAATAGTTAAAAAAGCAATTTTTCAAGTGTTGGTGAAGAAAACATATTTTCTTCGTCCATATAAAGTAAGATTGGCAAAAAATTATTATAGCGACGAAATATTCAGAATAGTTGGCCAACCACTTCATATAACTAATTTATACAAATCAGAATATGGTGAGCTCAATTACAATGGTTGCAATAATTTTTTTTTTGATATTGAAAATGTTTTAAAATACATTATTCGATTCTATAAATTAGAAGAACATCAAGTAAATGGAAAGATAATTATTGTAATAAAATTAGATGAATCCGAAATCATCAAAGGTCAAAAGTTGGAACTAGTGAGTATCACTTTGATGAACAAAATTTCAAATACCGATGAGGGAATGTTTAGTGTTCAATCTAAAAATCACATATAACATTGTCTCAATTTATTTTGGACTTTTTTAAAAACATTTGGACTATTCTGGGAATGTGGCAACTCCACCCCTGGGGCAGGTGGAGCCTCCTGGGAAAAAAAATAACGAATTTTTTTTCTCTTCTTTTTATTTTTTTTATTTTTTATTTTTTTAAATATGGGAGGCTCCACCCATCACGGCGGGTGGACACCTCCCACACACCTTTAACATATATATCATAATATATACAACAATTTGTGTATATGCATGAGGTGAGAGGATGTATGGGGGTGTGCACCCATACATCCTCTTTGACACACATTGTAATTGTAAGTTTATTTTTGTATGGGGAGGGTGCATCCTCCCATATATATGTACATTTCATGTACATTGTGAGGTCGGCCTATAAAAGGTTCCCCCCTCCCCCATAAAAGATTCTCTCTCTCTCTCTCTCTCTCTCTCTCTATCTCTCTCTCTCTCTCTCTCTCTCTCTCTCTCTCTCTCTCTCTCTCTCTCTCTCTCTCTCTCACACACACACACACACACACACACACACACACACATGCACATGCACATGCTAAGGGGCAACAACCCATGATTAAGGATTAAGGGTAAAGGGCCAAGACCAAGGGCTAAGGGTTAAGGTCCAAGGGAGAAGGGTTCAAGGCCAACGAGCAATGGCTAAGGGCTCAGATAATGCTACTCGAAGATCAGTTGACAAACCTGCAGTGGGATGGCAAAAACCTCGCTTCATTTATTAGAAGATGAAGGATCTATTCCTTTCACTATACAATTCTGGGGTAGAAAATGCAGTGTCAGCAAAGAAGCAGCTTACATATCTGTTGAGAGCCTTACCAAGATCCTTCCAGACAACCAGAACGCTGCCAGCAAAGGATCCTACAATGACACTCGAAAAGGCTATTGTCGAGATTCGAGAAAAAGTTGAAGCTCGAGAGCACCTTGATCACAAGGATGCTTCTGACCAAGATCTCTACAACAACAAGGAAAAATCAAAGAAGCAATTCAAGCCTAAGAGGGAGCCAGATAGAAGGCAAGATCGAGATCAACAAGTAGAAGGAGCTAGAAAAGACAAGTGGAAGAACAAAGGAAGGTCGAAACAACAGAGTGGAGACAAGAAGACATGTGTGAGATGCAAACGCGAAGGACATACTATCGATTTGTGTTGGCTTACTCCAAAAATTGAGTGTATCCACTATCATAAGAAGGGTCATGCAGCCATGGACTGTCGTCAAAATCCAAGAAACAAATCAACTCAAAGCAGACAGACCAATAATAGTTCATCCTATGTCAAGGAGCCAGAGAGATCATAGATGGGCGAAGAAATATCGAATCATGGGAATTCGACCACCTACATCTGTGCAAACATGTGTGCAGTGTCAACACCTGACAAACAAGAGGTAATCCTTGATTCATGAGCTACCTCACACTTCATTACATCAAGACGGATCATGTCTGATTTTTTAAGTACAGATCCATCAAGATTTATCGTTCTTGGAGATGGTCGAAGCATCAAGTGAATGGTATTGGTTCAGTGTGGCTCAACACAAACGGCAGAGACATATGACTCAAAGATGTTCTATTCGTGCCTACACTACAGCCGGACTTGCTATCAGTGGCAAGAATAGCTGATGCAGGGATGCGCGTGACATTCTAAGACGAAGCATGCAACATTGTTGATGCAAGTACCAGTACGCTCATCACTCAAGGAAGAAGAAAAGGCAACCTATATCACTTGAAGGTACGCCTACCTATAGATCAAGTGCATTAGACTCATGATGATTTGCCAGATACTCTATGGCACAGGAGACTATGCCATATGAATTCAATGGCACTATATCAAGCAAGCCATCATGGAACAATCACAGGGATGAACATCTCGAATGCAACCAGTTCGATGACCTGTGATGCATGTTTGAAGGATAAAATGTCACGTACTCCTTTTGTCAAAGACTCCTACAGAGCTACAAAGATTCTGGAGCATGTACATTCAGACATCTGTGGACCTTTCAACGTGATCTCAGTAGGAGGCTCAAAATATTACATTACCTTTATTGATGATTACAGTAAGTTTGCCAGAGTCTACGTTATCACAAGGATCAGGAAGATCATGCAAGTACCATGAAGTACAAAAACCCTGATCTAATATGATGATATCAGTGGAAGAGTGTTAGGACGTGCCTAACCCACCTCTCTTGTAATCCATGATTAGTTAGAGATTGTTTAGTCTATCTAATTTGGTGTGCTACTTTGAATGTATAAGATACATACATTAGTAGATAGAAATATACAGACTACAGAATAGAAGTCCGTCTGTGAGCGAGACAAGTTTTGTAAGAAGGATCCATAGACATCCAAGAAGTTCGCTAGTAAGTGAGACATTACTCGTGGGAGAACACCACTTCTCTCATGCCAATGCATTGTGTGGGTCTGTCATATAGCGCTCGAAATCAAGAGGATCACTAGATGATACTATAGCTATTACACACATATCTCTCTTAATTTTGTCTGATCTTGAATGAATTACTGTCTACCATCGCTTGTGTATCTCATTCACTCATTTTATCAATTCCGCACATTGTTTCAGTTTTTGTTGAATGTTGTATTAATCTAAAACGTAGATCAGCAGTGTCTGTCTAAATTCTAGAGGATTGTAGGAATGACATAGTCAGTAGTGACCAGCAATCATATTTGAAATCCATCCGAATTGTTTTCTTTTGTGATTAATTTGATTTTGCTTTAGCATTGTCAATATCAGAGCTCGTTCAAGTTTCGTTTCGCTTCGCTTCGCTTCGTTTCATCCAGTTTATTATAGAGCTTGATTGATATTTGCAATTTGCATTCCACATTTTTTGCATCATGTACAAGATTCAATACATGTTTTGTTTTGATGGAATGTGATTTGGAAACTTGCTTCTAGAGTGTTTGCCATAGACGCATGATTCATAAAAGAAAGATTTCCTATCTAATGAAGAAGAAAAATACAATCCATCAACTAAGTTATTACAATGCATATAGGAAAGTGATCTTTATTCACGTGTCCAAATCGACTATGCCACATAATAGCATTATCCTTTACATTTTCATTAGAGATACTAGTTAATGCAACTGAATTAGAGAGTACATAAAGTTTTTTGACTCTAATGCATGTAGTCAGAGTAGTATCTTCCTTGACTATTGTACACTACTCAGATGAGAAAGTAATAGTGTATCCCTCATCAGTTATCTTAGAGACTGATAACAGGTTTTTGATAGCTAAGAAACGTGAAGGACATTGGGAATACAAATAGAAAGATCTTTGTTGAAAGTGATCTTCATTGTTCCTTTGCTTTCCATGCGTATGGTGCTTGAATCTCTGGGGTAGATGAATTGGTCTCTACTGTAAGCTGCATACTCAGTAAACCATTCCTTGCAAGAGGTCATGTGTTGGGTAGCGCCGCTATCCAGGTACCAGCTATCATAGTCTTCATTGTTATTGTTGTAAGCCATTAACAAGTGTGTATCTTGCTTCTTGAATTTCGTCGTGTTAGAGGAGTCTGGCTGTTGTTGTTGTTGCTTCTTCGCCTCGTTATAGATCCAAATACGTCACTCCTTGATGTCATGATTGGCTCTCTTGCAATATCTATAGAAAAGCTTTTTTCATGATCCACTATTCTCACCTTGCTGCTGTTCTGCCCTTGATTTTTGCCCTTAGAGTAGTCTTTCTTCTTGGTGTATAGAGCCATGGATTTGTCTTTGATAGACATGCTGCTAGTCTTTCTCCGCATTTCTTCTTGAAGTAGGTGACCAATCAACTTTTGAAGAGTGAGGTTGGGTTGTGTGGAGATCATCACCACAAAGTTCTCATATGACTTTGGAAAGCAGAAAGCAAGGTTATGACAGCATCATCATCTTGAATAGAACATCCTGCAACTGATAACTAATCCAATAAAGACTTGAAGCTATTGATGTGAGAAGTAATGGCAATAGAATCAGACATGCTAAGAGTAAAGAAATTCCTTCTCAGATGTAATCTAGTGGTTACATCATGAGTCTCATAGAGATTTGATAACAATTATAATGCATCCTTAGAGGTTTTGCATGTGATAACATGGAATATTTGGGAGTCAGCCAGATTGAGTGTGATACATGCTATGGCCTTCTGATCTTTGATCTTCCGTGCCTTCGCTTGATCACCACCTTTTGGTTTCAAGTCAGAACCTTCTACTACATCCCAAAGATCTCTATCTATCAACATCATCCAGAGTTTTTAACTTCCAGATATAGAAGTTAGAACCATTGAACTTGTCAATGATTCTAACTTTGCTGGATGATGAAGACGAAGAGCTACCTATATGAGACATACTAACAGTAATACAAACAGAACACACTTAATCTCTCGATTTATATGAGCTATGCTCTGATACCAATCTGATGGGGCAAGAGAGTGCGAAGAACGTGAATGGAGAAGAGAGCAGGAATATTGCGGAACAGCTCTCCCGTTACAATTAGCTGCTAGATGCAAATACAGTCTAATAGAAAGCTTATGCTAAGTATACTCACAGTTTTAATTTCCCAATAGGATCTTAAAAATTAGTTCATAATCACAAAAACGAGAGTACAGTGTCCACCAAAGATATTAGAAATGATTTGTGTGTGTGTGGTATTACTAGAAATCAGATTCAATATGAAGTTTAGTTCTGAAATAGATTGAAATAGTAGTGTGATAGTGGAAGTTCCTCAGACATCAAAGACAGCCATCATCTGATCAGAAACTGAGGAGTCGTAGACGTCCGTGTTCTGATTAGAGTGAGTAAACAAATGTTATCAAACGACAATAAAGTGCATATAATCACAACAAGCAATCATCTACGTTATACACAATAGAAAAGCATGCTGCTGCTATATTACACTGAAGCACAATAAAATAGCAATTACAATCCAAAAAGACGACGTAACTGGGAGGCTCAAATACTATGTCTCATGGATGGAGCATCAAGTAATTAGTGTTGGGATGATCTATTTATAGATTGCATCCATGTATTAACTACATTAAATGTTTGTCACCTAATTAGGTAAGCCATTGTACTTGGAAATATATGGCTTTTGTACAACTATACATGGTATATATGGTCAACGATTTAGGAATGTTGATGCGAATGAGGACGTCAAAAATTCTCTCACTTCATATTTTATGTGAAGTGGTTTTCTCTCACTTCACAAATTTCGGGAAGTGGTTGGGAACGTCCTTTATTCAAAATAGACGACCTTCTCATTTTCTCTCTCTTCGAGTTTTTCACAAAAAAGTCGAAGGTGCTCTAAAGTAGTTCAAGTCTTGAAGTAGATGACCTTTGGGGATATTCTCTCTCTTTGCAAAAAAGACGAAGCTACCCGAGACCAGTCATGGACATGACATTTTTCCCCCCTTATTTAAGTTCTATCCTCAGAACTTAAAACTGGAAAAGTTCCTCCTTAAACTTTCTTCCTGTTACTAGGAATCATCATCATCAATACATCCCTTCCATCGAACCAGATGCTCGGTAACTATACAATTTCTCAATCGTTTAGTTCTTGTATCTAGGATCTTTTCGAGTTCAAGTGGCGACACACCCGATGATTCATCCAACAGGTCCAATCGGTCTCCAGATCCAAGATGCTCTCCTTCATGTAGACTCTTTTAGAGATGACTTACGTGAAATACGGGATGTACTTGAGATCCATCCAAGAGTTTCGATCGGTAAGCGAAGGATCCGATCTTTTTCAAGATCTTAAAAGGTCCTCTATATCTAGGGGACGACTTATAATGCTCGCCGGTACGCACTACACTCGAATCCTTCGGGACTCTTAAAAATATTCAATCTCCCATTTGGAAGTCTCTCGGTGATCTTTTCACACTTGCATAACGTCTGTCCCCTTCCTGGGTACACAAGACATTCACATGTGCAATCCGTAGCATTTCTTGCATATCGCGTAGGAAATCCACTACTTTCTGAAACTTGATCAACCGAGTCTCAACCGCAATGGGTTGTGAAAAATACAGATCCTAAGTGGATCTAAACTCCAAGATCATTGGCTTGAATGCTTGCACTCCAAACTACATAAGCTAGGAATTGGCAACACATTCTATGCTACCTAGAATGCAAAGAACTTGATCAAAAAGCATTTATCACAAATGGAAACTTCCATAAACATCAAGTGCGGCCCAAAATAGCATTATACAGTCCATAATACATCAGCCTACCACTTTTGGAAAGCACCTAAGATCATACACACAAAGCTTGAACTCAATCACTACACAATGCCAACAATGGAAGGAGAACCCAATAGAAAAATCTCTCATTAAGCAAATGAATACAATGGATCTGCTCCAACCTGTTTCTCCACGGCCTACCTGCTATATATAGCTGAGAGAGATGACTCTCTCTCCTCTCTCTAGACCCTCCTTACCTAAAATATGCCCTATATAGGTAAAATTGGCATATATGTCCAAAATACATGAAAATGGACTCATTTCGAAGGTCTTGAAGTTTGACACTTCTTCATACTGAAAAAATACACTTACTAAAAATATCTAGACCTGTTTCACACGTGTGAAAAGTCAGATCCTAAACTATGTGCCATTTTTAGCAATTTTGGCCTAAAACTAGACAAGGAAATGTTGACAATTTTCACACTCCCTCTTCAACTTAACTTGCTAGTTTTACAACACTACTTTGTTCCAACTTAAGAATGATCTCCATCATCAGAATAGATCTCTTCTCAAGGATCCTAATATGTACAAAATAGGACACAACATAATTGATATAGATAATAGTGTCCATATAGGATGCTTCACTATTTCTTACATCAATTTTACATAGAATCATAAAAATGGTACATGTAAAAGAACATAGAATCTCAATTAATGAATTCCTCCATGTATCCATCTCTGGTTTCTCTGTAAAATAGCAGCAAACAAGTTGTAAATGAAAGTGATCAACAAGTGTTTGCATGCCTCCTCCACATTTCACTATACATATAGTGAATGCAACATGTATCTCCATGAATGAACTTCCATCACCACCTTGCCTTTGTAGATCTTCAATCCATGAAAGCCTTTGAGTGAATGAATGCCAAAAAGATGTGTTCCCTACTCCATTTGAATGACCAAAACCTGAACTTGAAATACTTGAAGTACCTCCACAAGATTTGCACACAACGCTTGATCCTACAATGTCAACAAGTTGCCAATCTGCCAACACTAGAATACTAGATCTTGAACTTTGTTCAAAAGAAAGCATATTGACCACTTCAATACCTTTCAAGATCTGAATGAATTCATGTACTTGATCATACAAACCAGCAATGATAACTATTCCATCTCCAAGATCCAAAGGATGCAAAACTATGGAACTAGTTTTATTGAAATTTGACAATTTCAACACATTGACATAACAATGTTCATACATGAGATTAGGCAAGTGAGGTAGAGTAAGAAGACACTTCCTTGCAGCTCCAAAGACCTTACTTGGACCTTCAAGAACCTGTAAAAACAGATCCAAAATGCCTTGACCATTTGTCTCTTCTTTGATGCTTTTCACTAGCTTCGAATTGCCACTTGTCTCTTGGTGTTGATGAAGCAATCCAAGATCAACCTCTTGATCTTCCAATAAGACATCAAAGATCTTGCATATGTGAACATCTTCAGATCTGAAACTCTGAAGATACTCCCTCTCAAACACATGATTAAGATCCCACAAGATCTCATCAATGCTCAAATTTGACCCTTCACTATAGTTAGTGAAAACAATGCCACCATCATAAACCAAAAGATAGATTCCAACATTTCCATTTAACATGAAGTAGAGTAGGTGAAGATGAGTATCAAACCTAATCAAAACAGCCCTCTTGAGTTCATAACAAACCTCAATAAGCTCACCAATGATATCTCCCTTGCCTTGAAGAAGTTGCCACTTGAGTTGCTCCATGTAGTCTTCTTCAACCAACCTTTTGCCATCTTGACCATGAATGAACAATCCACCACAATCATAGAATGCTTTGAGTTGATGAAGAGATGTTAGATCCATGCTTTGGATCTTCCCAAGAACCACTCTTCCATTGCCCTTTCCTTCACAAGACTCCCTCTTAATGCTAGCACCACAAAAGTTAGAAACCTCCCTCTTGATAGTTGCACCATAAGAAGTAGAAGACTCTTGAATATTAGAAGCCAAGAAAAGAATCCTTAGTACCTTCAACATAAGAGTGATTGAAGTACTCTCTCTTTTCAAACATGAACTTCTACTCAATGATTTAGGTAATGAGTCATATGATAATGATTCTTCCTCACTATCGTTCATAAAAACATCATTCAAAGTACATCCTACTTTGAACACTTCACATACTTCTCTTCCTTTGACTTGTGATCTCCCTCACCAAGTCTCATGATAGAAACCTTTGATCTACTCTTTTTATGAAGAAATGTGACACCACTTGTTGCACAAATGACTTTATCACAAAAAGATGTAAAAGAACCATTTCCTTCAAGCATGCTCAAAGCACCATCATCTTTTCCCACATGATTACATACATCAATATGAAAAGAATTAGAAGAACAACCATCTTCTTGCAAAGAATGACACTTAGCATCTCCATCTTTTTCCATATGAACAAACAAGTCATTAGCAACAATCACTTCCAAAGAAGAATCTTCATCAACTCCATTGATGAAGTTAGCTCCTTCCTTACCTTTTCCATTTTTGCACTTGCCATCTAGCACCATTGAAGAACCACCAAGCCTTGGAAGTCCATGAGTAGAAGAGTACAAACATGATGCTAATTTAGCTCCACATGACTCCATATGACTAGTAGGTAACACTAGTGCATCTTCAAGATCCAATGGATCCAAAAAATTGACCATAGATTCACCAAAGCTTGCCAAGTTAGCACAACAATTATCATCTCCAAGAAGTACATTAGATCTCAACCTAGATCTAGCATTTTGTTTCTTATGGCATTCATTTGCAAAATGTCCTTTTATCCCACAATAAAAACATTTGAACTTGGACTTATCTTGCTTCCTACTTTGCAAAGAAGAAGAATGCTTTCCATGCTCCAAACTACCTTGCTTGGACCACTTGCCTTTGAACTTGCCCTTTGTGAAAAGAGCTTCTTCATCTCCACCTTGTGTTGATGCACCACCACCTTTGGCTTGCAACCTATGCTCTTCAGCCACCAAGATCTCTTGCAAGTCATTGACACTTGGCAAGGACTTTTGTATAGCAAAGCATTGTACAAGGTTAGAATGTTCATCAAGCAAACCATTCAACATGACTTGAACTAGTTCCCCATCCTTTATGCTTTCATCTATGCATGCTAGATCATCATTCAAGGATTTAACCTTCAAGACAAATGAATGTGCACTCTCTCCCTCTCTTTGACAACTTTGGAAGATTTGCCTTCTTAGGGTGAGAACCCTAGATGTGGATTTGGACTCATAGATCTTCTTCAAAGCATTCCATGCTTCACTTGAAGAAGTACATTTACCAACTTCTTTAAGAAGTTCATTGGTAACATTCATCTTTATGATATGTAAGGCTCTTTTAGCCCTTCTATCAAAATTTAGTTGCTCTTGAAGAATTAGAGGTCTTTCTTCAATTCCCACAACTATATCCATTAGCTCATTCAACTCTAGTAAAGACTCCATCCTCACTTTCCAAGTTGAATAGTTTGTAGAGTTTAACCTCTCTTTAGCTTCCAACATGATTCCACCATTGGATGTCATGATGCTAAAATCTTCTTGTGTCCTTAGGCTCTGTTCTAATGCACCTAGCACTCTCCTTTCTCTCAATAAATGAAGAAGGAGAAGATCTTAAAAGATTTAGAACCCTAAATGACCTCTATCTTGAAACTATTTGGCTTTCAAGCATAGAAAGGAAGATTGAAACACATGCAACACTTTGCACACACTAAGAATGGATTACAAACTCAAACCAACCTGAACACACTCTTGCTTAAGCTCTCAAACTTTCCAGCAAGTGACCAAATCAAGTTATGGTGTGAAGAGTTACTTGCATTCTTAGAAAATACCCAAAACTAGGATGCCAAAATTACCTAGTAATGAACAAACTTGATCAACATATGATCACCACACTAAGATATTGATTCAACCTGTAAAACCACATGTAAACCACACTTCTAAAAGTTTATAAACTCCAGCAAGTGATAAATACAAGATTTAGAGGTGAATGAATGAGCACACTTAGTGAATCACAAGACTAGCTTCACTATCTTGTCAAAATTTGGTGTTTAGATGTAGATCTAAGATCACTTCACATGAGAATGTTCCTCAACCTGTTAAGAACCTGAAAACACACTTGCATAATGGTTAACACCTTCCAGCAAATGCTCCAATTAAATTACATAAGGAGAGTTACTTACATGCTCAACAAAGTACACCAAAATTTATGCCAAAATTGATGACAATCTTTACAATATGCTCTTCACAATGGAGCTTACAATATGTTCACCCAAAAAAGGGGATCTTTCATCCAAATGGGAGCTTTGCTCAGCCTTTAGGAGAATTACAACTCACTCAAAAGAGCATTTGTCATCCACTTAAGGAGAAGTTTCATCCACTTAAGGAGAGTGTTCATCCAAGAATGGAGATTGTCAACAATAGGATTGAAAAGAACATTGTTAGTATTGAATATGCACAAGCCTCACAATCAACAAATGATTAGGTGTTATGATCTGATCCAAAATAGTTTCTTTTCAGCCTCTGATCTTCAATAGACCTGAAATATGCTTTTGATCCACAAGTTCAACTCACAAAACAAAGGTTAGTAAGATTTGATCAACAAAGCAATGCAAAATCATGCTAGAACTTGATCAAACATCCAAATATCACCAAAAATGGAATACTTACTGTAAATAGAAGCCAACCAGCTCTGATACCATGTGAAAAATACAGATCCTAAGTGGATCTAAACTCCAAGATCATTGGCTTGAATGCTTGCACTCCAAACTACATAAGCTAGGAATTGGCAACACATTCTATGCTACCTAGAATGCAAAGAACTTGATCAAAAAGCATTTATCACAAATGGAAACTTCCATAAACATCAAGTGCGGCCCAAAATAGCATTATACAGTCCATAATACATCAGCCTACCACTTTTGGAAAGCACCTAAGATCATACACACAAAGCTTGAACTCAATCACTACACAATGCCAACAATGGAAGGAGAACCCAATAGAAAAATCTCTCATTAAGCAAATGAATACAATGGATCTGCTCCAACCTGTTTCTCCACGGCCTACCTGCTATATATAGCTGAGAGAGATGACTCTCTCTCCTCTCTCTAGACCCTCCTTACCTAAAATATGCCCTATATAGGTAAAATTGGCATATATGTCCAAAATACATGAAAATGGACTCATTTCGAAGGTCTTGAAGTTTGACACTTCTTCATACTGAAAAAATACACTTACTAAAAATATCTAGACCTGTTTCACACGTGTGAAAAGTCAGATCCTAAACTATGTGCCATTTTTAGCAATTTTGGCCTAAAACTAGACAAGGAAATGTTGACAATTTTCACATGGGTGACCTAGGCTCAAATCCATTTATAAGCATAAATGGGCTATAACCGGTAGCCAAATGCTTACTATAACTCAATCTTCATCAAGGATAACTTCCTCTCCAAGGAGATTGCTATGGAAATATGAATACATATCTTAATTGATCTTCTAATCACACATGTAATCCTTTGTTTGACCGATCAAGTATAACTAGAATCTTAACTATGATTTGCCAATCATAATTCATCGGATTCTTGTCCCATACTCAATAAAAGAATGTGATAACCTCACATAGGCAACTACTAATGATCAGAAGAACTTTTAAGCTCAGAGTCATCTCTAGTTTAGCAAATACGGTCGACCAAAAAGTGACCAATGAATTTCAAAATGTGAACGTTCATAATGTCACTTTGGTAATCTGTAAAGCCTAAACAGATACTCTATAACTTCTTGGTCTATACCCGAATAAACATAGTCGATTTGGTAAGGTGATCAGTCATACCAAAATTCCACTAACTTGTTTATTCATCCAGGGTATAAACACTATCCTTTCCTATGGATTAGGTATTTCCCAGAATCTGAGTTATGATTCACCAATAAGGGCCCCAATTCCCTTACAGTCACAATCAACTTACGAGTTGTTGGTCTACCGGTCCCTAGCGTGGACACGCTACCCGAGACCAGTCTTGGGCATGACACCAGCCCTCAAATAACTGTTCCACTGATGCCACAATTCTCGTCTCAACAGGATCAGATAGAATTGGATGCCGCTATGGATTCAGGTAGGGATCAGGGTGGAGCACCAGAAGTGGAAGAAGTTTAGCTAGTTGCACAAGTCCATCTAGAAGACCAATCAGCATCAAGGACCAGATCTAGAGTTTCCTAATGCAACACCTGCTCGCGTGGCGGTTGGGTTATCAATCTAAATTGTGCTCTTTTGTAAAACCACTAAAAAAGTTGAACTAAATATATATTTTTTGAATTGTGTCCACCATGATTTGTAACTCTATGAAATGCTCCTCTTGCTTGTCAATGTGATTTTTCCATGCCTTGTGATGACTAGATACTTAAGCTCTCATATTCCTTTGCAAAATAAGTTGCATGATGGAAGATGTTCTGCAAACAAGAGTTGAAATAAGTAACATCATTAGAAATAAATATAATCATGAATGAGATAAGTACCATATAATGAAACAGATCAGGACCACGTAATGTGTAATATGATCTTTTTCCCAACAATCATGTACAGATTTTACAAATGTGCTGCAATAATTCTGCAAAGTACTCATATCTTCTGATGATAGGTTTTTCTTCCTGATAACACCTATGAGTTTTTTGAAGTTCCTCCAAACTTGTGCCTTGTCCATTTGATTACTTCCCTCTAGTATTTGTGTGGCTGAAATAATTTTTTTTTCGAATTCCGTATCTGACACTAGAGTCTTTGCATGTGTGATTGGATAAGAATCTTTTTGCTTTAGCATCTCCAATTGATTTCTCATTAGGAACGTCTCCCTTTTTTTTTCAAAGAGTTTGTTACTTTTTTCAATGGTGACATTCCCTTTATGTAGTCCTACCTCTAAAAGAACTTCATCCAATCTCTTAATAGCTGCTTTAGGCACAGACTCCGGTTTTGTATTCCATGCAAGGAGAATTTGCAAATAAATAAGTTTTTCAATAATACGAATTTCAACATGTAATGTGCATATGTGAACATTTTTCAATGGAATTGGGAGAACACTTTTCATATTTGGATCTTCTACTTCTCATGTTGGGCCAGTGTTTGGTCGTCCCAAATTCATATTGTAGCAATCCTTCATGCAATTAAGACATGGATACTTTGATGTTGCCCCACGAGAGACATTATACATACATTTCAATGATTTCAAATCCCCTGCAAGGTGCCATTGAATTTGAAAACTTCCATGATTTTCGACTGTAAATTTCTCACCCTCCATATGTCTCTTTGGAATCTCGCCATAATTTGTTCGTAAAAATATCCATGAAAATATTTTATGGTCCCCTTTCAAGACCTGTAGAGAATCAAGTAATGCATGACATGTTAATAAAAAATGACAATGTATTCAATGTTAATAACGATACTTAAAAAAAAATTGAAAAGTATACTTGGAATGCCGCCAACCATCATATAACATTGTCTCAATTAATGTTGGACTTTCTCAAAATGCATTTCAAAAATGGACATGAGAGTTTCAAGATGTTAATTTATCACAAAATAATTTAAACTTTGATAATGTTTGATACTTGTTTTACAAAGATATATATATATTATTGAGGCCCCACCCGCTGCGGCGGGTGAAGCCTCCAAAAAAAAAAAAAATCTAATTTTGGCTCTTGGCCCTAGACACTTGGCCTTTCACCATTGGCCCATACCGCTTGGCCCTTGGGCCTTAACTCTTGGCCCCTAACCCTTGGCCCTTGGCCCTTGGCTCTTAACTCTTAACTTTTGTCCCTTAGCCCTTGGTCCTTGGTTATGTGCAGAACATATTCAACACCAAAGTTGTCAACAACAAAACTCCTCATGAAGTTTGGCATGGGCACAAGCCTAGTGTTAGCCATTTAAAAATCTTTGGTTGTATATGTTTTGTTCACATTCCTAAACAACTTAGGAAGAAGCTGGATCATAGGACAAATAAATGTATTTTCATTGGCTATTCTGATGAACATAAAGCTTATAAAGTTTATGATCCATCCACCAATGTAGAATTTGTCTCTAGGGATGTAATATTTCAAGAACATACATACTATGATTTAAACAACAATCAATAAACTATTAAAAATGCAGCAAAATAATCCCATTTGATCCTAGAAATGATGGAGAAAGCACCTACTTAAGATCCAAACAAGATCTAGAAGCTAGATTACTAATCAATGTATTAATTCCTAGTTTATCTTGGCTTGAATCCATGAATTAGCTCCAAAACTCTTCACACGTGTGAAAGTACGGCCTGCTGCTGCCTATGTACTGTACCTGCAACTCCAAACTCATTCAATCATCACAAAAAATTCTATGCCAATAGCATTCATCAATCAAATCATAGACTCAAACTAGTCAAGAAGGAAAATCTCGATTTTGCTCATAATTGGATGGAAATCACATCACATATTTATACATGTAGAGCTCGGATCTGAGTATATTAGGGCCTCTATGCATTCATCATAACCTAACCATAACATCTAAACTAAAGATCCACTTGATCCCTATTTAGGGTCAACGCCTTGAGATCCAAAAACAATGAGAAAAATGCTACTTTCTCTCTACCCTATCTATGCACTCTTTGGACATATCCCAAATGTACCATTCCATAGCTAGGTTAAGGATTTGACTTAGAATAAGGTATCCTATGATTTTGGCACGTGTGACATCCCACAACATGGCCTCAACGTTATTTACAAGTGGTAATGGTGCAAACTAGCTTGTGTAAATTTAACACTCCTCCTCACAACTAGTTTGTAGATAACATAGACTTGCTTATCAACCCTAGGGCTGATCTTAACTTCACAAATGTAGCCCTTTGAAGTGGTTTAGTGAGGATATCAACAATACATTCACTACTTGCCACATGCTCCAAAGATATTTCCTTTGATTGCACTTTCTCTCTCACAAAATGATGAGAGATCTCAATGTGTTTTGACCTTGCATGGAAGATTGGATTGGTTGCAAGGTGTTGGGCTGAAATGTTGTCATTGTAGAGAGTTGGAACAACATCTAAACTCATGACTTTCAGCTCCATAAGTAGCCTCTTGGTCCATAATAGCTCCTTTGTTGCAGTGGTGAGAGCTTTATACTCGACTTCGGTTGAAGAAAGTGAGATGGTTTCTTGTTTCTTTGACAACCAAGAAACTACTCCTCCACCAGTGAATGTTGCACTTGTGGACTTCCTATCCCTTTTGTCACCTGCAAAATCCGAGTCACTAAAGGCATGCAAATCAATGACATCTCCTCTATAGATAATTCCGAGATGTATCTCAAGATCTTTTTAGCATTTTTCCAATGTATCACTAATGGATCTTGAATATATTGACTTAGCCTACACACACTGAAGCATAGATCAGGCCTAGTTATGGTGATCCACATTAAGGAGCCTATAAGCTGCCTATAAATAATGATGTCCATAAAGGATGCTTGATCACTTTTATTGAGCACTTTTACATCTTGCTCCATTGGTGTTTCTACATGCTTGCAATCTTGCATTACTTAAGTTTGAGTAATGAAGATGAAATCTGAACCTCTAAGTACTTCTATGCCCAATCCATTTACATCATAGATTATGTACAAAGTTAGATCATATTCACTTTGAGTGAATCTAATAGAAACTAAGAAATCATGAAGTCTTGAATTCCATGATCCCATATTGAGCACTTAGAATTATTTCTGACATTCAATTCTCATAGTAAGAAGTTAGATTTTTCAGTCAGATGTATGCCATTGTGCTCTTGCCATAGATTTTTCAAGTGTTCTGTTCTCTGATCAATCTTGTGCAATCACAACACCTCAGGTAAGATCTTGTAGGGTGTGTGGTGAAGTTCATGTGTGCTAAAAACTTCACATTCACCACTCACTATATCCATTAGATCTTGTAAAATAAGAATTGATTCCATTCTCAGCTTCCAAACTGAATAATTAGAAGCATTCAATCTATCATGTGAATCCAAAAGATATGCATTCATTGAAGCCATCTATCTTTAAACAAGATCTTGATCACAAGAATAGATGCAAAATAGAAATGATTGAAAGACTAGATATCCCACTACCTAGGGACTTGAGAAAGCTCAAAACTTGACCTCTCAATAAGATCCTACCTGATCTTAAGCCAAATCAAATCTATGAATGTCAACAAGAATGGAAACTAGCTTGAATTTTAATAAAAAATGGATTTAGAATTGCCTCCTCCTTGATCTCGACTTCACAAGGATATAAGATTCACCTAACTTGAACCAAAAGGAATCATATGCACATATATGCCTCTTCAAACCATTCCTACAAGATCAGGTTGAATCATCATGCAATAATCAATCCAAACTATCTCACAAATCAATCAAAAATTGAACACAATTTTGACTAGAATTGCATTCCTTGATGAGCACTGATCAAAGTCTTTGGGATGACCCCAAAATTGAATTTCTAAGACATCAATAAGTCTAAGAACTACCTATTACAGTACCAAAGATAAGGATTTACCTTCCTTTACATTGATTGAAAACTATTCCTTGTGATAGACTCCACAAATCGAATAGCATCAATATGATGAAAGTGCAAAATACTTGTTATTTTGATCCAATTGATAAGAGATGACCACAACTCGGATTTTGAAGCTAAAAGGCTTGTAAATAAAAAACCATTAGAATCCTTGTCACTCAAATTGATCAAGAATTGAAGGTACTACTCATAGATTATGTCTAGATAGCAATCAGTGCTTGAATTGCATCAAAATCTATGATTCTAGCATGAAGTGAAGCTCATTTCTTGGAATGGCTCTGATACCATGTTAAAAATGAAACAAAATAATCCCATTTGATCCTAGAAATGATGGAGAAAGCACCTACTTAAGATCCAAACAAGATCTAGAAGCTAGATTACTAATCAATGCATTGATTTCTAGCTTATCTTGGCTTGAACTCCATGAATTAGCTCCAAAACTCTTCACACGTGTGAAAGTACGACCTGCTGCTGCCTGTGTACTGTACCTGAAACTCCAAACTCATTCAATCATCACAAAAGATCCTATGCCAATAGCATTCATCAATCAAATCATAGACTCAAACTAGTCAAGAAGGAAAATCTCGATTTTGCTCATAATTGGATGGAAATCCCATCACATATTTAAACATGTAGAGCTTAGATCTAAGCATATTAGGGCTTCTATGCATTCATCATAACCTAACCCTAACATCTAGTCTAAAGATCCACTTTATTCGCCCTATTTAGGGTCAATGCCTCGAGATCCAAAAACAATGAGAAAATTGCATAAGGTATCCTATGCTTTTGGCACATGTGACATCCTACAACATGGCCTCAAAGTTATTTACAAGTGGTAATGGTGCAAACTAACTTGTGTATATTTAACATAAACGATGCTATGTCATTTTATCCTATTTTACGTAGCATGGAATCTTCCAACAATAACATTTCTTCTACAGAACCTGCAGTTACAGCTACAGAAGCCGAACAACAAACAATAGTTGTCATCAGACCAGACCAAGCCAGTTCGAGCACATATGGAGAAATCCAAGAAGAAGCATCATTGCATCCTGGTCAACCAAACGTTCGTAGATCCTCACAGACTCGGACAGTTCCTGAGAGGTATACACCTCAATCATTCTGGACTTCATCAGAAGAACCAGAGAGCCTAGCTGAAGCAACTAACTCCAAGGATGTTGTGAAGTGGCAAGAAGCTATGGAAAGCGAGTACAACTCACTTTTGATAAACTAGACCTGGACACTGGTCGACTTCTCCACTCACAAGAGAGTTATAGACAACAAGTGGATCTTCAAGAATAAGTGGTTCCATTGCTAAATGGAAAGCACGGTTGGTGGCTAAAGGATTCACTCAAGTCCAAGGTGTGGATTATGAAGAAATTTTCAGTCCTGTTGTCAAGATGCAGTCAATCAGGACTCTGATTGTGTTAGCAGCCACAAAAGACCTCAAAATGCACCAAATGGATGTCAAGACAACATTTCTCAATGGCAACATCGAAGAGGAGCTGTATATCTTCCAACCAGAAGGATTCAAAGTCAAAGGCCAAAAGCACAAAGTGTGCAAGCTGCACAAAGCAATCTATGGTTTGAAGCATGCCACAAGAGCATGGTTTGATAGAATCAACTCTTATCTCATTCAATTGGGATTTGCAAACAATTCAGCTGACTGTAATTTTTATTCGAAGCATATAGGCACCAACTCAATTCACATAGCTCTTTACGTAGATGATGCATTTATTTTGTCTAGTGACACTTCTCTTCTGCACACTACTAAGAGTGATTTGTCAAAGGAATTTGACATGACTGCTGACTTAGGAGTTGTCCATTCTTTGTTAGGAAATCACATTACTACAAATAGGCTTCAGAAAAAGATCTATCTCAGCCAACAGGCATATCTAACAGACATTATAGAAAAATTTCATATGTCTAATTGCAAACCAATTGATACTCCAATATATCCAAATATAGTATTTACAAAACCTACTTGTGCTGATTCTGATAGTGAAGTACTCGACATAGCGAAGTACCCATTATCATTCACTAATAGGATCTTTGATGTATGCAATGTTGTGTACTAGACCAGATTTAGCATACACTGTTAGCACGTTAAGTCAATTCATGTTTAATCCTAGAATCTCTCATTGGAAAGCATTAAAGAGAGTGATGAGATATATTGAGGAAAGTTTAGATCACATTTTATGTTATGATGGAAATGCTATCGACCCACTCATCCTACACGAGGCTACTCCGACTCAGATTGGGCAGTCTATACCAAAAAATCTACCTCTGGGTTCTGTTTCTATCTGGCAGGGGGACCGATTTTGTGGAATTAAAAAAAGCAGAAATTAGTTGCTCTTTCTTCGATCGAGGTAGAGTACATCACAACATGTCAAAACAAAAAAAACTCAAAAAAAAAAAACATAATTTCTTTCGTGTGTGTGTCTGTGTGTGTGTGTGTGTTCTCAAATAATTGAGTTTATCATACTGTAAAAGTCACGTCTTTTTTTATTAACAACTTCCAAAAAAATCATGATTGTTCTCATTGGAGAAAATCCCCCCGACATCAAAACGGCCCTAGCAACATATCACTCTATTTGTGTTCTTCCATTTCTACATCTACATGGACCAATAGAAATCCTCTATATGGACCTCAATATAATGAACACAAACTTCCAGAACATGAGTATAGACTATAGTTGCTCATTAGGTGGGTCTTAAAAGGATGCCATTGGCCTTTGAATTTGCCCATATTCAAAAGGGATGGCCATGCACAAATTCCCAGAATGTGAAAAAGCATTTCTTATGTGACATTTCTTATAAGGCCCTTTTTTTTTTGTTAAGAGCTATCATGACAAGATAGCAATAAGCAACACTAATCCACTCAAAATCTTGTTGGCTTTGCATTCATGTGTATTGTAAGCAAAATACATCCCATTTTGCATTCGTCTTTGGCTTTGCTATGATGAAAACACCCTTTTAAAACCATCCCCAATCTCTATGAGAGCATCACTTAGAACCCGTTAGATGTAATTATTCATGTACCACAACTAACATCAAAAAATGGTTTATCGAAACTCACTATGAGTGTTGTCTATCTCCCATCCAACAATGATGACTTTCATGAATTCTTGCCCATTGTCATAAAGTATGCACTAGAAGTTACTTAGGCTCCACTTGACAATTGTAGATGACAACTCTACATAAAACTTGCCACACAAAATCTCCATTCAAGAATCAAAACATATATGTGTTGTGCATTCAAAACTCTTTCCCAATATTTTCATGAAAGATTACTTGACATCTCTACATTATTCTTGGAAAATGTCTCACCTTAGCTTTGCTAATGGAGACTTTTCAAGTTTTAAGACTCGTCTTAGGATTTTCTCCTAAGTCGGCATGCCTTGTGTGTAGTTCCATTTCTATTGAACCATTGATATAAATCGCGGCTTGAGCCATGTTATTAGCTCTAGCTCTCTCTGGTCCTATGGTGGTGAACACCCCCATCTCTTACTAACATGGTTTTAAAAATTCCAATCACACTTGACCACAATTGACGTAGTTGATTGACTTCCATGTGTATTTGCAACATGCTATAGCAAATCACAAACACTGAAGGAAATCGCCCACTTGATAACGTCGTTGGCTTCTTGATACCCTACACATTTTTCAGGCTTTGACATAGTGTTATACAAACTTGCCAAAACTATTCACGTAGGTGGGGGGGTCGAAATTGCAAGCCTAAAAATATATTTTACGAATCTCGATCAGACATGTAAATGTTGAGAGCAATTTTAAACCAATAGCTGGGCGACAAACGGTGTGGGGTTTGGCTTTGAGCATCTTTCCTTGGCCACCTTAGACTTTAGGGCAAGGTCCTATTTTGGGGGCTTATCCCTTGTGAACTAAAGCCACTCGTTTGTACCACCGAAACATTTTAATACGTTATCTGCTTCGGAAACCGAACCACAAAAATCCCCATCCCCGCCACGCGACGTTTTCCGCTCCACCACTGGGATGGAAGCCACGTGTTCCGTCTGCCACGGGGAGAATTCTCAACGGCAAATCGGACTGCTTGGGGGAATATCCAACGGTGGTGTGTTTATAATGGTGGCGTGCCATTCAGGCTTGGCAAAAGGAACGGCCTTTCTGGTTCCTTCGCAAATATATTGCCTCCTCCTTTTTCTCCCTTTTTAGCTTCAATTCATTCATTTTCTTCGATCAATCATCTCATTCCATTGCTTGATGCTGTGAATCCGTCGTCTTTTGCATGTGGGTTTTTGGAATTCTTCAGCCTCCATCATCATTGAACCTTTGCCCACATCCTTGCACAAAAAAGATCAGGATTTGAGTAGTTTCATGGTTTGCATTTGCTGTTCATTAACTAAAGATTTGTCTTCCAAATCTGAGTTTTGTCTCTGAATTTGAGTCTTTGTGTTAACCTGGAAAGTTTGTGATCAGTTCCCAATCCAGAATCTTGCTCTGCTATCTATCAGCCTTTCTGCAGATTGAAGTTGGTTCATGCAATACAGGGTAAATAAAGGAAGTTAGGATTGTCTTCTGATTTGGTCTGCATTGTGCTAATATGCTTTCACAGCCAGTGAACTTGGCATCTTTTCTTTCAAAGGATGCCAGCAAGCGCAAGAGGGTAAGATTTCTAACTCTATTTCTGCAGCTCTCGTGATTATCTGAGAAATGAGCCTTCGCATTTTTAGACACTGAGAATGAGAAATTATGGAGGGTAATAGTGTAGAGATGGTTAGTTTGTGCGGTCGATTGTGCGGAATGGGGAGTAGTTTGTAAGAGAGTTGCAATGTTTTTTTTGTCACAGCTAAATAGAACTGCGAAGTTAAAGCAGTGCAAACTTGATGCGCGGCGTGAGCAGTGGCTTTCTCAAGGTGAGTTGCAACGACATCTGCTGTTCGACCTAAAGAACTTTTGCTCAATTTATTTACGGAAATTTGCTTTCCATATGCTAGTCCTTGCTTGATAGTATTGCTGGAAAGAGAGCAAAATCCTGAAACTAGCCCAATTGTTCACAGTGAAACACTCTAGTTGCAATTATCAGCATGCGCAAGCTGAAACTGAATATGATAAAGAAGCTCAAGAGGGAAAATCGGAAGATGGCGTGCTGCGACAAAATGTTAACACAACGTCACTGCAAGCGCAAGCCTCCTCTGCTTTCAAAAACCTGAGGGTTTCTACAGAAGAATATAGTCCTGCAGAATCGAGCACAGCAGTCGGAAGCGATGATGAATCTCTTACAGACTTCTCAAAGACTGATGAACCGAGTTTGGTGGAAGAGACTTTGAGCGAAAGGAATTCCAAGCAAGGGAAAGGGAGCGAATGGTCAGGCAGTGATATCTGTACATGCATTTCAGGCAGCAGCGAAAATGGCAGCGACCAAGACAAGGAGTATGACTCAAACGTTGAAGATGACTGGGAAGCTGCTGCTGATGCATTAACCTTCCCAATTTTGCCTCCTTCTCAGGATTTTATTGAAGAAGACAAAAACACAAACCTAGAAATCGAAGTGCTACCTCTGCAAGGGCAAATTGTGCAACAATATGCCATGATTTCATCAAACTATAAACTGCAAACTGATATTCTGAAGCCAGAGTATAAAGTGAACTCCATTGGAAGCAGAACAAGAGCCATTGATAGTAGAGCATGGAGGCCGAATGATATTATTCCTAGACTTTGGAAGCAGCATGCTTCCCACCTGGAGTCTTGTGTATCTGTCTGGGCTGCAGTGCACAGCCAAAGCAGATGGGAGCCTCCTATAGCTCCTTTGGAGTGTCCTATCTGTACAGAGGAGCTTGATAGCACGGATTACTCATTCAAGCCTTGCTCCTGTGGCTTCCGCCTTTGTTTATTTTGTTACCACAAAATAGCTGTAGAAGATGGGCGCTGCCCAGGCTGCAGAAAAGCTTACTCTGCTGATGCATCTGGAAACTTATCCCATTCAGTTGCACATTGTTGACACCACCTTTATTTTCTGCATTGCTGGTAACCATCTCAAATTTTGTGCTAACCTAAAAAAAGGAGGATTTTTTTAATGCAAAAAGTCCCATGAATTTTGCAGGCTAGTTTTGTATAGGATACTCTAAACCGTTCTGAACTAACTTCAGTCAATGTCAGGGGAAAGCATACTCAAATCTTGAGGTTTACATAATCTTTCAAGGACTCTTAGGTTTTTCTTGTGAATGATGTAATGTCTACAAGCCTGAAGGAAAGTAAAGCATTTTGCAGTTTTTAAGTAGGACATGGAAACTCCATGTAGAATAACAGTTCAGTCCTTATGCAGTGAGTCTGGCGTTATTGCTACCGTACTTCCATACTTCAGTCCGCCTCTTCAAGTTTTTGAGCTATCCCGAAGTTTGCTGTTTCCATATGCCATAAAACGCATGCTTCAATAAAAATACACACGATTTACTAAAACCCAATCGATTATCTTAGCAATATATGTATTTGTTTTGTAAGGGTGTCAAGAAACTTTTACGGTCCACATACGCACCATTTGCCAATTTACCATATGCACCATAAGGAAATTTGCCGTACTCTCCTGGTAACCTGTACAAATGGGAGCTTCTCATAACTTTGTTACAGTATCTACTTACATCAAACCTTGAGGTCAAGTGAATATTGCTGGTCATTGAGTCATTGCTGTTCAAGTGAATATTGCTGTTCATTGAGTCATTGTTGCCTACAACCTCAGTTGCACACTCATTTAGAGCATCTTACATCATTATTAGGCAGCTCTGTGCCTTAGTAATCATCATTCAAAAGGTTGTGTTCATTTTTGTTTTGCTGGTCTATGCCTTGGATCCATCTACATGTGTAGTCTGCTTGATCTCACTCGACACATTTCAGGTGTTCCTACTCAGGCTTGCGATCTTCAAGTGCTTCTGCTTTCTATTTTAGTTAAATTTTTTGTGTAGTGTGAGTCGTGACTTATAAACTTCTAGATGGTCTTGTAGTGCCTTGCTGTCTTAATTCAATATTCATTTTGTTATCTCTGATAGTCAGTGCTTCTGGATAACCTCGAGAGTATATTTTCCTGCCACATTACATGCATGTGAGAAACCATTCGATTGCTTATCTTGGTGTATGACTTTTTTAGTTTCAGCTGAAGTCTTCAGAGTCGGATACCTATGCTAGAGATGCTGCCACTATGCCTTCTTTTGTATTGCTTGTGCAGCCGTTTACTTGAAAAACTGCTGTTCCTCCAACTGCAATCCCTATCCATCAGTATGCTAGGCAATCCAGCTTCAAAATGCAAAGCTGCATGCTGGTAGCAATACAAGGTGAATCTTTTATTCAGTAGTTCTTTCGTTAGTTGATTGTTTTGTATTTTTTAGAAATAACAAAGTCAATCAATCAGCATCTCTTTGGGACATTGCATTCTTCATCACGTTGTTAGCATGTCCATAGCTTGCCATTTGAGAATGCCATGATCTTCAATTCTGTATATAGGTTATGGGACCTTACAGAGGTATAAGGGGATTTTATTTTTTATGACTTGCCTAAATGTAAAACCAGTTGATTGCCATCTCGAGAATCATATTCAACAACAGTCAATGGAGGACCAATTTTTGAGCAGTCCATGTATGTCCTGTGCTCCTATTTTGGCCAATAGATTATTAATCTGAGACTGCTCTGTGAAGATCTGAAAAATGGTATTGCCTAGCAAAGAGTTAAGAACATCAATATCAATCCACTAGCTAATGAGAGTCTTCAGCTCCTATTTATACCACTTATGAAACTTCCAGAAGGGTCAAAAGGACAAACAAAACAGGGAGGTAGGGAATTGATTGGTCTCCCTTATTGTAGTGCATCCCTTTTAGGTCCAAGAAAGAGATATCTCCAAACACTTGAAAACACACATGCACAATGGCTCTACTAGTAGCTTTGTCAATTGTAACTATGATGTCCATCTTTGTGGAAATACATTGCAAAATATTATGGCTTATAAACATGAATTATACAATGACACATAGGCATACTACCATTTGCAAGTGTTTTCAGTAAACATTTTTTTTTGTGGAAGTATATGTTTTGGAATTTTATGGTGCATTTTGTGTGTGTGTGTGTGTGTGTGTGTGTGTGTGTGTGTGTGAGAGAGAGAGAGAGAGAGAGAGAGAGAGAGAGAGAGAGAGAGAGAGAGAAGTGCACTTGATTTTACAAAGGATGGCCACAAGGTGATGCGTTTGTTGCATGCTCGCAATATAAAGACTATTCCTTGTTGCATTGGATCCATAGATTTTTAGTATAGTCACAAGATTAAAATGAAAAGCTCTCACATTTTCTTCCTATTACCAGGTTTTTTATCACATACTCTTATTGTTTTAAATGCATTGCTTGTATGATTCCAATAACATGTATGAAAATTGCACTCTTGAATTGTTCCAAATGCAATGTTTCATATCTACATGCTTTCTTTGGACCAACGCCTTAAGATAGCAAATGATCAATTGTTTAAGAACATGTTGAAAACAATTTAGATCAATTGATATCCACAAACTATATTTTTATGCCATGTTGATAGAGGTTACTCATTGTATAATTTGAATCTTTCATTTTACCAAGATATAATGGACATCAATATTTCTAAATGGGTCTCCCCTCTTTCATACTTAGCTTGAGTTACCACTACATGGTGAGGTGGCATGGGACCCATGTGACATAGGGGAAACCCATGCCCATTGTTTGGGCCTAGACACATTGCCCTTCATGTTGAGTTGCCAGGGCCAACTTCACAAAAATGAACCAATCAGATCATGGGGTTCAAACTAGCCAGTCAGATTGCGGCCTTCATTTGGCACTTGCCAGCCAAGTTTAAAAGGGGATGATCCATTGCCCATCAACTCACAACCCATAATTCAAAACATGGGCGACAAGTCAAAGGGCCAGACAAAGGGACTTGCCACTAGTTTGAAACCATCCTTAGACCTTTGAAACACATAATGATTCGAAAATATGGAGCCCACCTTTGAGAGCGATAGCTTCTTTGGCTTCTAAGTTGATGATATGCAACTTGCACAAATCAGTGGCGCACAAAAACACTCAAGGTCATGCTAAGAAGGTTTTTTCTCTCTCTCTCTCTCTCTCTCTCTCTCTCTCTCTCTCTCTCTCTCTCTCTCTCTCTCTCTCTCTCTCTCCCCCCCCACTTCACATTATCGTTATTGGCCTCCAAAAATCTTAAAAGACCCTAAACCTAAAAAAGCCCTAAAAAATTCACTTGCGTGCTCTCTCTCTCTCTCTATTAAATCTTCCTCTAGGCTCCTCTCTCTAGAATATTATAAGATTGATTCATATTCTCAATTATTCTAGAATTCTCCACAATCCCAACTAGCCCATCCAGTTTTCACCATAAAAAATCGTTGGCTGCATGTCATGAAAGTTTTAGGGCACACGTTCCAATGGAAAAGCAAGAATTATTTTTTCTCCATAACATCATATTCTCTCTCTCTCTCTCTCTCTCTCTCTCTCTCTCTCTCTCTCTCTCTCTAGAGGTTTTAACCACTCCAATTAGATGTTCACTCATTTGACATTGTCTTGCTCTTTTCCCCCCTTTGACCTTGTCAGTTGTATTCAAGAAATGACACCCTATTGACAAAATTTTACAGCCAAATGAATCCTAAAAGTGATGGAAGATGCACAAATTAAAGATCTAGATCCAAACTATGAGCTAGAATCAAGACTAGTTACCAAAACTAGCAAATTTGGCATTTAACTCCACATTAGGCACATAGATTTGATCAAATGAACCAAAGTAAAGTACAACAAGATTCTCAGACTTGTAAACAGGTTCAGTACCTTCCAAACCAAGCAATTAATGCATAAGAACACTCACATCCAATAGCTAGAATTTGCCACCAAAAGACAATGATGATAGAAGTGAAAAAATTCGATTTTTCTTGATATCTGGATGGAAATCCTATCAGACATTTATAATTTTCAAGCTCAGATCTGAACATATTAGGGCACCTCTGAACTTTTCATACCCTAAACCTAATATCTAACCTAATAGGTCACTGGATCCACCCTAACTTGGGGTCAAGATCTCAAGATCCAAAAACAATGTAAAACATGCTATTTTTAGATCCTAGAATTTCTCTAGCCTATCCAAACACTATTTGGACTCATTCCAAAGGTGCCACTCCTATGCTAGGTTAGGAATGAGACTTACAAAGAGTATCGTATGCTATTTGGCACGTGTGACAAGCCACAACATGACCATAATACAATTTTCAAGCAATATGACCAAAATTGGTCAAGCTAGAATTGTGAAATTTTAATACTCCTCCTCACAATTTAGCTTGATGAGACTATCCTGGATCAATAATTAATACATGGATAAAAACAACATAATATCAAGGTCCTTGCTTTGTTGAGTGAGTATGATCACTCATCATGATAAGAATATGATTTGAGCTCCAAGTTCTCAAATGTAGTGAGACCTCAATAAAGGTTGTCTTAAAGATCCAAGCTTTGTCTTTGGTATGTTGTTGAATGATCACCTTGGGCTGCAAGATGTGAGTCTCCTCAAAATAAACATGAAAAACAACAGCTTTCCATAAGATCCAACTTTTGTATGAAGCACATACAATCAAAGCTTGAGATATCACCATCTTGACTTTATCCACCAAAACAATGAACTCCAACTTGGCATCCTTCCAATGAAGGTCTTCTTTCGTTGGAAATTCAAGAGTGAATGGATCACAAAATGAGGCCTTTGAATGCATATTTGGAACTCCAATCAAAGTAGTAATGATCATTATTTCATCATCATAAGATATAGGATGAAAAACAATGTTCATACTAGCATCATCAAAGGACTTTGTCAAATACATGACATCAAACACAAAATACGATGAGTAAAGGGAGATATGGATAAACTTCCTTGCTGCTCCTTTCTCTTTACCCAAACTTTCATATTGATGTAGATTCAGGTCTCTTTTGCCTTTCAACTCTTGATCAAGTCAAGAGGATATAATAAAATGCTCCAAGAAGCAAAATAGTACACTCCCCTTCCCACTCTCCCTCTCCCCCAAATTTGCAAAAGTTTCCTTCTACGATTTTTGTTTTTGCGCAGACGTGGGCTCTAACATGGGTGCTAGAGTCTAGTGTTCATAGAAAAAAAAACTAATTTGGTCGAAAATTTCATGCCAAAAGAAATTCAGGCCAATTTTTTTTCTTCAAACAACAAGGTGCCCCAACGAGACCAAAAGACAGAATTTGGAGAAGGCACCCAAGTACTAGCTCGGTGCCCCCAATAGATTTTTTTTTCTAGGGAGAGCACTCAAGCTAGTGCCCAAGTGCCCCAATCCAGCCAGCTAGCCAGGTAAATTTCTATTCCATGCCATTGCCAAAAACTCTAAAAACTAAATATGATGTTTTTCGACCTAAAATAATCTTTCTTTCAAAAAATGTAGAATTTTTAAAAATTATTAAAAAGCTTGCCAAAATTTTCAAAACTGGTAAAAAGCTTGTTGTCAAAAGCTTGTTAAAAATCCACCGAGGAATATAGCCATTGAGCAAGGTTGTTTTGACATCCATTAGATGCATTTTGAGGTCTTCGGCGGCTGCTAGTGCAATAAAAGCCTTGATTGACTACATTTTGACAACAAGACTAACTATTTCTTGGTAATCCACTCCCTGGATTTGAGTGAATCCTTTGGCCACCAGCCTTGCTTTCCATTTTGTAATGGAGCCATCAAAGTTGATCTTATTCTTGAAGATTCACTTGTTGTCGATAACTCTCTTGTGAGTGGGGAAGTTGTTGGATTATTCTCCTTCTTACCAATCGACTAATCGGTTTTAATCTCCATCCATTGTTTATCCAGTTTTGTGGATTTTCCCGTGTGTTTACATAGTCTGTAGAATTACAAGTGTTTTTATACAGTCTGCAGAATTACACGAAGTTTACGACAATGTCTCCTGTTTCGCCTATCAGGAATCCCATTGAAAAATGCAGCTTCTCCTTTTTGCATTTTTCACCTTACAGAAATCTCGTGTAAAATCACAATGTCACATTTTTCGCTTTTTCCAAAAAGCCTCAAATGTTAAAGAAATGACTCTGGCAAAGTGTGGGGCAGCTCTAAATGAGATTTAAGGGCACCTTCTTCTTTTTCTCCTTTTTCGTGAAAAACTCGACAGTGTTGCTTGTGGCTGTTTTAGTTCATTTATGTAGAGCTACAATTTTGGCTAATTTATGTAGACGGAACGTTTACGGCCAATTTCATCGCTTATCAGCAATCAATGACAAGGACCAGATGGATGCCAATTGATCACCAGCCAACTAGCGATTACAATTGATGACCTAATCTTTTAGTATAAATAGTTGTTCATATTCATACAGTTTAATCATCAGAATTTCAGATTATCAGAAGCATTTAAATAGTTAGCTCTTTCTCTCTTAAGTCTATGAGCTTGAACACTCCTGAGCATTCTAGCTCACTTCTTAGAGTTGTTTTAGAGATTGCTATTGCGCTAGTGCTTATCAGCATTGCGCTTAATTCAGACTTCCATTTTATCCACTCAGAGATAGCATAGAGTATGCAGCTTCGAGTCACAACTTTTTGTACTCATTTACTTCTGTTTCATTTTGAATCAATACTATCCTTTATTGCATTGAGCTTCGTCTCAGAATGTATGCGTTTTCTGGAGTTCTTTGCGACTAATTATTTGTCTGATAATTTTTGATGCTTAATTGTTTGTCTACGTAATCATTGTAGTACTGGCGATTTCAAAGTTAGTTACTATAAGTTCAAACATGATTTCTATCACTATTGTTTTGTTTGAAATTGATAGGCATAGTCATGCATTGGAAAGATGAAGATAGTTTATTTCGCCATGCACAAAAAGTTTTCTTTCTAGACACTCAAAATATTTTCATTCGTTTCTTTTTCAAGTTTGTTATCTTTTCGAACTAGACCTATCTTCTGCACACCACTTTCCGACATGGTATCATAGCAATTTCACTACTTTATCTGATTCCAATATGATATCAGAGTGAAAGCTTTAATACTTGATATCTTTCGCGATATCAAATTGATATTATACTCTTCAGTTCTTTTCAACCTTTCAAAATCAGAGAATTAATTTTCTATTGTTGGCATTACCACATCTTAGCGTCATCGATACAATCAACAGACTAAGTTCCAGATGGATTCTCAAAGTAAAGTCGGTCTTATCAAAGACAAGATGAATGGATCCAATTATCATTTGTGAAAATTTAAGATGAAGACCTTGTTAATTGCCAACAACTTAGGGGATGTTGTTACAGGTATAAAAGTAAAACCTGAAGACGACGACTCAAAGTGAAAATTGAAGGACGGTAAAGCTTTCGCGCTTATTATCCTCAATATATTAGATAGACAGATTGGACACATAGTTGAAGCTAAAACGTCAAAAGACGTTTGAGACATTTTGAACTCACTATATGACGTGAGGGACGTAACTACTAAGTTACATCTACAAAGAAAATTCTTCACATTCAAAATATCTATTGGTGATTCTCTTCAGAGTCACAATAATCAGTTTAAGAATCTCTTGCAATAGATGGTCACTGTCGGATCAGTCATAGACAATTAAGATGCAATTATGATATTGTTTTCAAGCTTGCCCTCTACATATGAAAACTGGGTGATGATTGTGAAAGATTCAACTAGTTTCATCACATTTTGCTATATTTTCATATTTGGCATATTGAGGCCAGAACTTTTTTTAGACTTAGAGATTGACTTTTCAAAGTTCATTAGTCAAAATTTCATCTGAATAAATATTTTTTGAAAGTGTGGGAAAGTTACAATGCGAGTTTGAGTAGATTCAAATTTGAATAGTTGGGTACATTGAATCTAGACCCAAAATTAGTAAGTTTAGCATTTTGGAGAGAAAGCCAAGTGGCCAAATAGAGTTTGGACTTGTTATAAAAGGATGTAACTCGTGGAGAGAGCTATCTTCTCTCTTCTCTATCTCATTTCATGCTTATACATGGTTTTCTTGGGTTCTACTATCCATTGGTGCACTATCTTGGTGATTGTTTGCAATTCTATGTGTAGAATGGTCTATATTTGTTATTTTGGGATCCACACTGTGAAATACAGTAGCTTGCTGGTTTGTACAGATAGCAACAGTACTTTTTCATTTCATTCAAGTTTGATCAAGTTCTATTAGAGTTTGCATCTCATTTTGTGTGTAGATGCTGATTTTTCTACATTGGTGAGATTGGTAGTGTATTTCTCTTTCTAACCAAAGATCATTCAAGTAGATTGGATCATAATGATTTGAAATCTTTCACATGGTATCAGAGCTTGTGTTTCAGGTTATGAAAGAGGAGATCAGATCTATCAATGATTTGGTGAATATATCAAGTCTAGGGCATGCTAGAGAGGATTCTACACCAAAATCGAGTTTTTTGTTTTTGTAGATTGAATCTTTTGTAGATCAAAACCCTATATAGGTCAATATACTTGATCAATTTCGATTTTTGAATTCACATACTGGATTTGGCCGATTTTTGGATCATTGGATCAGCCTAAGTGGTGCCTTATAGATTGCATATCAAATTTTCAGCATTTGCATGTAGATTTGGAATAGTCAATTTTTTGTGATTTTGTCAAAACCCTAATTTTGATTGGATCTCTAGATAGTGAGGTTGTTGGACTTCATTTGAGTGTGTTTCAATCTTAGGAAGTGGCAAAAGTCATTAGACTGGGGATAGATCATAGGTTGATCAAGATTTCATGATTCTATGTGTTGATTTGCTTGGTATAAGTGCCAGAAGAGACTTTTTGAGATAGTTTCAAATCTTGGTGATTTGTTTTGAAAGCATTTGTTGTTGTTCAAAGGAGTGCTTTGTGCATTGAAACAGGTTGAAAGAGAAGATCAAATCATTGCTACATGGCAACTTCGATTGGAGTCATGTTGGAAGCCAATGATAGGCTTGTGAAAAAAGTACAAAAAGGACCAAGAGTGGATCCTAATCTGATCCTCAAGAGGGATTTGTTGTCAGATTACTTGATCTATCAATCTACTTCAGAGTAAGATCAATCTAGATCAATTCTAGACACAAAATCCTAACAAGAACAATCATTATTTGAAGGTAAGTGTACTTTATGGTTTCACACATGTGAAACATTGTCTGATTACGGACTCCAACCTGAAAATCAAGTACATATTGATAGAACCTCAAAACAATCAAAACAAATGTAGACAAATGGAGAGAATCACTCAAAATTGCTTCCAAAATCAAGATTGGTGTCTCACCATGATTATGGCCAAATGTGGCTCTATATATACAATAAGTGGGAGCTCGTGGTACTGATCATCCCTCTGATCCCACGTGTGAAGGTGCTTTGTCATATGATGATTCATCATGCAAAACTGACACTTGGACAAAACCTTCTATTTTGAGCACTTTTGGCCTATTTTCCTTCTATATGGAGATCTACTTGGAAATCTTCTAAATTTTTCTACTTCAGCTTATTCCACATGTGTGAGCTGTCCTTTACATGTGGGATATGACACCTAACCAAAGGATGTGGCTCATGCAATCAATAGATTGATGCCTCGTATGATATGTCTAGAAAACTAGTTTTTGGCCTTTTTAGCCACTAGAACTTGAATTAAATCATATGTACATCCTATATGATTATAATACATGACAAGTACACTAGTTTCACACGTGGGAAAAGGCTCCACACATGTGTGTTTATCTATTTACAAGATTTTTGGCCTCTACCAAACTTATTTTTGCATTTTTCACACTCCTCCTCAAAAATCTAGCTTGGTAAATTTAGCTTGATGGAAAACATGATGATCTTGAACCTGACTCCATGGGCTGAATTGGTCTTTGTTGGTTCAAAAGGTGTGAATATCAGCCAATGAGCTTGATGTTGATATGAAATCACCATATCCATGATAGTGCTTCTTTGATGTTGACATCTTTGATGAACTTGAGAGCTTTGCACCATCCTAGCATCTTCGAAATTGATTCCTTCCAAATTTCATGTAGATGCTTGACTTTGAGGCTTGCTCCTTCTTCATGTGCATGCTCCTCCATGAGAAAATAAAGATTTCTTCTTGACTTATTAGGATTACAAAGATCGAACATCATGTTACCACGATCTAGAGAATTAGACTCATCCAAATTGGCAAGACTATGCATGCTATAATAACAAAGTGTTTGCATCATATCTTCATGTTTGTTTACCATGCTAATCTCAGATCCAATGAGGCTAAATACTTCATTATGGAGATAAGTGTCTTTAGAAGATGATTCACTTACTCTCATAAAGAGTTTACAATTTGCCTCAATACAAATTTTCAAACTATGAGTAAACAAATCACTTTTGCTCTTACATGTCTTAAGAGCATACATTTGATGAAATAACCATTTGCTTTCTAATTGAATTAAAATCAATTTCAACCTTTTAAGAACATCATCTATGTTCTCAAGAGAGACTTCATACTCAACTAGTATGGTTTTACTCCAATTTTGAGATGCAATGATCTCACTAAAACAAATTGATTTATCAAATGACATAAGAGAAGTAAGTATGTGATGTATATCACATGAGATATGCTCCTTAATCCCTTGAAATGTGAGCCACATGGACTCAACCATATTTCTTGAGTTTCTTTTTAGAATCACAATTTGATAAGGTCTCTCCTCCTCAATCCTTGGCACACTTGAACCTTGAGAAAGATTCTCCTTCTCAATCCTTGTCACATTTGAACTTTGAGATGACTCCTTAAGATCCTCTTCATGGTGCTCCTTTTTGATGAAAATCCGAGACCTCCATGTCTCATAATGATCACAACAAGTATGATCATTCAATATGCACTTCCTATGATTATCAAGATTACTTATGCTAGAACCATAAGTTCAAAAATCACCACAACTTGGCATGATTTTTCCAATATTGAAATCAAAAGGTATTTCCATCTCAATAAGGCTAACTACTTGCTTATGAATATAAGTGTCCACTTTGGATGCTTCACTTATTCTCATAAGAAGTTTACAACTTGCCTTTAAGATAGAAAACTTACAATTTTCATCTTTATGAATGAACACATCATTCATGATCTTATTGAAACCAAAAGATCCTACATTATGAAGGTATTTCCATTTCCTTGACTTCATAACTAATGTAAGCTTACAAGGAAAACATATGTTGCTATCTTTTAAGGCATCACACTCAACTAGCATTGCCTTAAGCCACCTTTGAGATACAAAAATTCCTTCAAAGCAAAATAGATCTTCATAAGTTGACATGAGAGCATAAATGAAACTATTTTCATTTTGTGACTGATGCTCCTTATTCTTGATTGATTTCTCTTGGATCATAACAATAAGTTTGAACTTATCTAAAGTTCCAAGCAAAATACTTTCCAAGGACATGAAATATATCCAAGTTACTTTCATGAAAGTGACATCTATCTTTGCATCTTGAACCAAACAATGCACTTCCAAATGAAAAATTTCAAAAGATTTGACATGTGTTGTGATGGACTCTTGAAGACAAATCTTGCAAGTCCTTGTGAGACTCCAAGCCTCATTCACCTTTCCACAAAGGAAACACATTTCCTTAGACTTGTCCTTCTTGTATTTGTATTTCAAACTTGAAGCTCCATCCTCCACCTCGGCCCCTTTGCTTTGGTTCTCCTTGGATGGATTGGTCTTCTTTTTGTAGCATTTTGAAAAAATATATCCTCCCTTGCCACAAAGGTTGCACTTAGGATCCTTTCTTTCCTTCAATAGGATGCCACCTATTGATGCCATGTGAATAAAAACCTGTGATATGATTCTACAAATGTAATTTGTGACTTTCAAGAAAATAGATTTGAACATCTTCAATAATCTAGAATGATCTACAAAAGATCTAGCCACAAACCTAAGAATCAATCTTCACACTAATGACTAGTCACTTGGAAACTTTGCTTTGATCACTAAGACAAAAGCACACAATCTTTGAATCAAATCACAAAAGAAATCAGATCCAATCTCCTATTGGACTCATCAAATACCAATGACTCTTTTTTTAAAAAAGTTGAAATGGATATGAAAAGATTTGGCACCTAAATTTTTCTTTTCACTTGACTAATTCTCTCAACACTTGAGATTCTTGAACAAAAGATGGGTTTTGTTTCAAACACATGAAAATCAAACTTAATCACTTCTTTTGGACTCACTCTTGACCTAAAATAATCTCACTCTTGAGATTTAGAATGAATTTGATTTGATTTGAAAACAAACCATACCACCAATTTTTCACAAAGCTTAAAAATTTAGACAACTAGAGATTCACAAAGATCTCAACCATGCATGAATACTCAAATATGGACTCCTCCTCATTCTAGTCATCCAATGGGATCACAAATTGACCCTCACACTCTCACAAAGAAATTTGAATTGAACTAATTTGAGTTTCATACATACTATGTCAATGTTTGCTCAACAAATTGAATTCAATCACTCCTATTGGATTCCACCAATTACTCTACCTTTTAAGACTTGGAATGAAATTCAAAATCAAAATTTGTGATTTTTCTCACTAAGATATTATGCTTCAAAGAGCTAATGTCACTTAGAAAGATTTGATCACATAGGAGAAGACAAAATCTTCACCAATAACAACACATAATGAGCTTCTAGATCTTGCCCTCTCCAAAGAAAGGAACTCTTAGAAAATTGGATCTCTCTCTACACATTTGTCATAGACACCTTAATGACTCTTTTAAAACCTTACAATCACTCAAAAAAATTGAGTAGGGTTGAACAATGTGACTTGGATTTCAATCTCTTTTCTAGAACTCTCAATTTAAGCCAATCTATGTCAAATTCTACAAAAGATTTGCATAGATGTTCTATATGCACTAGAAACTCTCAAAGGTTTCACTTGGAAGACAAATCCAAAGATGTTTTCTAGCAAATTGATGCTTCTAAACATGATCCTATCACTCTTGAACAAATCTAGAGTGATGGTACAATGGATTTCAATCTCTCACCTTGCATATCACTCCTTAATCTATGATTTTTAGCAAAATCTCTCTTAATTTCAACATACACTCAAAAAATCAGAAAAGATCAATTAATGAACCTTTTTTCAAGCTTCAAATTTAATTTCTTGGCTGATCTAATCCAAGGACTAATCAAAGGATCAAATTCTCTATAGAAAATGCTTGATTTTGCACCAAAACTTTCTCAAATTGGGTGTGTGAGTCAAATTTTACAAATTTTTGAATTTTCTTAGTCAAAATTGGATCTGTATGGCCTCACGTGTGAAAAGGGTTCCTACAGCCCACAACAAGATCTGGACCAAAAATTTTGAGGATAGCTATCAAATCCAACTCGCTACACAAAATTTGGCTAGTTTTCAAAAAATTGCTAATTTTGGCTTTGATTTGGATTAACCCTATCAATTTCAACAAAAACTCTTGTACTAGGCTCTGATACCATGTGGAAAAAGTACAAAAAGGACCAAGAGTGGATCCTAATCTGATTCTCAAGAGGGATTTGTTGTCAGATTACTTGATCTATCAATCTACTTTAGAGTAAGATCAATCTAGATCAATTCTAGACACAAAATCCTAACAAGAACAATCATTAATTGAAGGTAAGTGTACTTTATGGTTTCACACATGTGAAACATTGTCTGAGTACGGACTCCAACCTGAAAATCAAGTACATATTGATAGAACCTCAAAACAATCAAAACAAATGTAGACAAATGGAGAGAATCACTCAAAATTGCTTCCAAAACCAAGATTGGTGTCTCACCATGATTATGGCCAAATGTGGCTCTATATATACAATAAGTGAGAGCTCGTGGTACTGATCATCCCTCTGATCTCACATGTGTGAAGGTGCTTTGTCATATGATGATTCATCATGCAAAATTGACACTTGGACAAAACCTTCTATTTTGAGCACTTTTGGTCTATTTTCCTTCTATATGGAGATCTACTTGGAAATCTTCTAGAACTCAAAATTTGCCTACTTCAGCTTATTCCACATGTGTGATCTGTCCTTTACACATGGGATATGACACCTAACCAAAGGATGTGGCTCATGCAATCAATAGATTGATGCCATGTGTCATATGTCTAGAAAACTAGTTTTTGGTCTTTTTAGCCACTAGAACTTGAATTAAATCATATGTACATCCTATATAATTATGGTACATGACAAGTACACTAGTTTTACACGTGGGAACAGGCTCCACACATTGTGTTTATCTATATACAAGATTTTTGGCCTCTACCAAGCTTATTTTTGCATTTTTCACAAGGCTCACCTCAAGTAACTATTCATTGTGGAAAGTGAGGATGGAGTCGCTTCTTGAGATAAATGATGTTTTGGATATTGTTGTAGGTTTGGAGGAGAGACCAGCAACACAACAACATCAAATGAGGTATGACAAGAGGGCCAAGAAGGCTCTACACATGATAAAGATGAATGTTACCAATGAACTTCTCAAGGAAGTTGGTAAGTGCACATCATCTTTGGAAGCTTGGAATTCATTGAAGAAGCTTTATGAATCCAAGTCTACTTCTAGAGTGTTGACTCTAAGACGGCAAATATTTTTGTGTTTTCAAAAGAACGGAGAAAGTCCAAGTACTTTTGTTTTGAGAATGAAAGCATTGAATGATGAGTTGGCTTGCATTGATGAAAGCATTAAGGAAGGAGAGTTTATTCAAGTAATTTTTAATGGCTTGTTGGATACTCATGCTAACATTGTTCAAAGTATTGCTATTCAAAAGACTTTGCCAAGTTTGATGGATCTTCAAAAGATCTTGATCAATGAGGAATATAGGCTTCAAGCAAGAGGCGGATCTACATCAACACTTCAAGAGAATGCTATGTTCACAAAGGGCAAATTCAAGGGCAAAATCAAAAGTAAGTGGTCTAAAGGACAAGATCAAGTGGGTGCTTCTTCAAGTGGCAAAAAGAAGAATAGATCAAAGATCAAGTGCTTCTATTGTAGCATCAAAGGACACTTTGCAAGTGAGTGTTACAAGAAGAAGAGAGATCAAGGAGACAAGGGTGGATTGATAGTGGAGCAAGTTTGATAAATTTTATAGTTTTTAGGACAATGATGATTGTACTTTACAATCATAGAGAGTTATTGGTTGCTTAATCAATGAATCTATCAAGTTCTACACATTAGATCTTGATCTAGATTCACTACACTTGGATTTAAGCAAGAGCAATGGATCAACACATCATTTTTTAGTGAGAGCGGCCTCACACGTGTGGAGTATTGTCCAAAGTATGGCCTGCACCTGAAACAACAAGTACAATGATACTAGATAGCAATCATACATAAAAATCACAAGACAAATGACTAGAAACCTCACAAAAGTGTAGAGTGCAAAAGTCTCATCAATCTTCTTAGCAAAATAATGATCCTTTTATGGATCACGTACACATGAGTCTAGTACAGTCCAGCAGGTCTTCACACGTGTGAAGAGTGCCACATCACTCAGATTTATCCATTTGATCCATCTTTGATCCTTATCCAATAGTTGACCTTCTAGATTATGACTAAAATCCAAAAAGCTAGTCTCCTAGAATATAGGAATATTCCCTACAAATTAGGATCTAAGAAAAATGGTCAACTATTATCTTCTAGTACTCTATACAAACGTGTGAACATCCACTTGCCATGTGGGAGCATTTACTCATGCACATGCAAGGAAAAGCTAATTTGTAGGTGACTAGTCAACTTGAATAAAAACTAGTCATTTCATGTTCACACTAACTAGAATGATACAAAATCAATTTGGATATATACAAACATGAAAAGTACATCCTTTCACATGCGGGAACAGGCTCCACACGTGTGAAATCAGATCATCAACATATTCTAATGTTTGATCAATATTTACATGAACCAATGTCAAGTGAGAAGTGACAATTTTCAGCACTCCTCCTCACTTCTAACTTGGCAAATCTTGTGTACATTTATCTACAATTCTAAGAGCATATCTTAACTTAAAAAATGGATCTTTGGACAATGGTTTGATTAAGATATCAGCTATGCATTCGGATGATGGTACATGATGTAGTTGCACTTCCTTGGATTGTACCTTCTCCCTCACAAAGTGGTGAGCTATCTCAATATGCTTTGTTCTAGCATGGAAGATAGGATTTGAAGCAGTTTGTTGAGAAGCTTGATTGTCACAAAATATGTAAGGGATCTCCTCGGCCTCTAGCACATGTAGTTCCATCAAGAGTCTTCATAGCCATAGGAGCTCTTTGGTTGTTGAAGTTAATGCCTTGTACTCGGCTTCACAAGAAGATAGTGAGATTGTATCTTGCTTTTTCGAAAGCCAAGATATTACTCCTCCACAAAGAAATGTTGCAAATGCACTAATGGACTTCCTATCCATCTTGTCACCTGCAAAATCTGAATCCGAGTAGGCTCTCAAGTGCAAGTTAGATCCTTCATAAAGTATGCCAAAAAATCTAGTACTAGAAACATATCTAAGTACTCTCTTGGCACTTTTTCAATGATGAACTAAAGTAGCTTGCATACTTTGACTCAACTTGCTTACACAAAAACTTAAGTCAGGTCTAGTGATGGTCAAATAGATTAGAGAGCCTATAAGCTTCCTAAAGAGGGTGATGCCCTCAAAGGATGCTTCATCACCTTCATTAGTTGCTTTCACAACATGCTCCATAGGGGTGTCAATCCCCTTACAATATTTCATACCAAATCTTTCAAGAATGGAAGTAGCATACTTAGATTGACTTATGAACTTACAATTGCTACTTCTAGACACTTTTATTCCAAGTATAAACTTTAGGAAGTCTAGATCTACCATCTTGAACTCACTAGATAAGTCAACTTTTACTTTGCCTATGCCATCATCATCATTTCCTGTCATAATGATATCATCAATATAAAGAACCAAAATGATGATCTTTCCTTCATTACATTTGAAATATAAAGAAGGTTCATAAACACTTAATACAAAGCCAAGGGAATAGAGAAAATCATGCAACCTAGAGTACCAAACTCTAGGTGCTTGCTTCAAGCCATATAGGCTCTTCCTTAAGTAGCACACCTTTTGCTCCTCACCAACCTTGATGAAGCCCTCGGGTTGCATCATGTAGATTTCTTCTTCTAAGAATCCATTCAAGAAGGCATTTGTCACACCTATTTGGTAGAGATCCCATTTGAACAAAGTAGTAATGCAAATGATTAATCTAATAGTTACAAGCTTAGCTACAGGTGCAAATGTTTCTTCATAATCCAATCCTTTTATTTGAAGAAATCCCTTAGCAACAAGCCTAGATTTGTACTTACTAATAGATCCATCTTGATTGTACTTAATTCTATAGATCCACTTATATGCAAGTGGTTTCTTTCCTCTTGGAAGATTTACAAGATTCCAAGTATGATTCTCTTCTAATGCATCATACTCTACTTGCATTGCATCTCTCCAAACTTTAGATTTATATGCTTCTTCAAAAGATGATGGTTCTTCAAGCAATGTAGCTAAAAATGAGTAAGAGGTAGAAGGTGTAGAGTCTTCCTTTTGCTTTCCCTTATCCACATAGGTGAGCCTTGAGGGCTCGACCTTGCTCCTTGATGATCTTCTCGGCCCCTTTTGACTCGGATCCAAATCTTCATCCTCGGGTTTGTCATGATCCTCCTCGGGTTTGTCAAGATCCTCCTTGAATTTTTCAAGATCTTCAATGCACAATGGGTTAGATCCATTTTACAAGCTCTTAGCAAATTGTGACTCATCAAAAAAGTACATCCTTGCTTACATTTATTTTCTTGGATGTAGGATCATACATCCTATATCCCTTGCTATTTTCTCCATAGCCAACAAAGATTCCTTTGAAGGAGGTAGCATCTTCTTTCCTTCTAGTCTCCAAAGGAATGTGTACATAACAAATACATCCAAAGATCTTAAAAACTTTTACATTGGGTTTCTTATCAAACAAGGCTTGATAAGGTGAGATCCCATCTATAGCACTACTAGGAAGTCTATTATACAAATAATTAGCACATGTTAAGGCTTCTTCCCAAAATGAGATGGAAAGTGATGCATCAAGTCTCAAAGACTTTGCACACTCACATAGACTCCTATTTTTCCTCTCGGCCACCCCATTTTGTTGAGGGGTGTAGGAACAAGTGTATTGTAACTTAATACCATTGATCTCACAAAAGTCTTTCATTTTATTGGAGGTGTACTCTCCTCCATTATCACGTCTTAGTGCTTTGATAGAAGTACTAAGTTATTTCTCTACTAGAGACTTGAACTTAATGAAAGCTTCATAAACAAGACTTTTCTTTGATAGTAACTCAATCCATGTGAATCTAGTACAATCATCTATAAAAGTTACATACATCAAGGCACCTCCATTACTTGCATGTGAAAAACTATGTACATTAGAATGTATGAGATCCAAGGGAGAGAGAGATCTTGATGAAGATCTCTTGTAAGAAAACTTGTGTGACTTTGCAAGGCCACATGCCTCACACATCTTTCCACACTTCTTGAAAGCTCTTGCTAGGCCGAGATCTAGTTCCTTACTTGTCATTGACTCCATATATTGAAAATTAGGATGACCTAATCTCTTATGCCAAAGCTCCACTTGAGTTAGCTCCCCCCTAGCCAAGTTCAAACTTTCACTTGCAACATTAGCATCCAACTTGAAAAGTCTACCTTGCTTGATGCCACTAGCTATGCACTTATCATTTTTCAAGATGGAACAAACTCCATTTTTGAAATGTACATCTAGTCCATTGTCCATTAATTGTCCTACACTAAGCAAGTTTCTTGAAATGGTAGAAACATACAAAACATTATCTAGATCTATCCTTTTAGATGTGCCTAAGCAAAGAGGTATAGATCCTATGCCATCTATCTTGCATGCTTGATCACTAGTAGTGTATATTGACTTCTTCGAGTCATTACAAGATAGAAGAAAAATTATGCTTGTTAAAAGACATGTGGGAACTAGCCCCACTATCTATCCACCATGTGTCTTGACTTGAAGTTGGTGTAGATGCAACTATTAAGGATGTGTTGAATCCATCATCTTCTTCTTCTTCTTGAGCAATGTTCCCTTGATCTCCTTTGGCTTGTTGATTCTTCTTCAAGTAGCATTCTGAGGCAAAGTGTCCTTTCTTTCCACAAAAGAAACACTTTAGTTTTGCCTTGTTCTTTACTTTGCCTTCAGAGGTAGATCCTCCATTCTTCATCTCGGCCTCCTTGCCTTGATTTTTCTTGAATGGATTTTGCTTCTTCTTACCTTTAGATGTAAAGTTAGCTTTCTCCTCTCCTCCATTAACTAGTACATGCTATCCATTCTTGTCTTGAGGTGTAGAAGCCTACTCTCCTCGGCCACAAGAACATTGTGCAACTTTTCAATGGATGGAAGAGAGTCTTGAATGGCAAATGATTGAACTCAGTTGGTGAACTCATCACCTAGACCATTCAAGGTGATTTGTACTAGTTCTTGATCTTGGATCTTCTTTCCTATTGCACTTAACTCCTTGTTAAGAGATTTAATCCTAAGGACATACTCTTGTTCACTTGGAGGATGTCTTGTTTATTCCATCTATTACCAAGAATTTACTTAGTGTGAGCCAAATGCTAAGTAAAGGCCCCAAGGTGGAATTTGATAGAGATCCTTGTTTGATCAAAAGGAAGGATGTCTTGATTGGAAAAGGTAAAAGACAAAGGAAGTTGTTCAAACTAGATGCTTGTGTTATTGCTAACCAAGTTGGATGTGTTGCAAGGGGACAAATTTCTATTCAAGAGGTTTGGCACAAAAGGATGAGACATCTCAACTTCAAGTCATTGGAGGTAATGGCAAGGAAGAAGGTTGTGATTGGTCTTCCAAGTTCCTTAAGTGATTTCAAGCATGTTTGTGAGTCTTGTGCTTTGTCTAAGTCACATAGACTACCTTATACTAGATCTATTTCTATATCTACAAAGCCTTTTCAACTTGTACATTCAGATATTCATGGATTTACTATAATTAGCAATAGTGGAGCTAAGATGTATGTAACATTCATTAATGATTTTAGTAGATTTTGTTGGGTCTATCTACTAAAGAGCAAGGATGAAGTGTATGATGTCTTTGTCAAGTTCAAGAATGCAAGGGAGAACCAATTTTTCACAAAGATCAAGTGCTTGAGAGGTGACAATGGTGGTGCGTACATATCTAACAAGTTCAAGGCCTTTTGTGATGAGCATGAGATCAATAGGGAGTATACAACATCAAGGACCCCACAACAAAATGGAGTGGCTGAAAGGAAGAATAGGACTTTATGTGAAAGTGTTAAAGCTATGAGGTTAAGTGCTAATCTTGACAAACCATTTTGGGACATTAGAGGAGTTCTAAATCCAAAAAAGACCCTTTGTCAAGATTCATTTTATATTTTTTTCTTACATTTTTCTTACACATGGATCAATCAAAACACTCAAATTTGAAATCTACGTGACGTAACTTTTTGAAATCACATTTTGATTTCACACTAAAAATGACATAACGTTTTAGTGGTTAGTCCAAATTTAGCAAAGTTTGGTGCATTGGAAAGCGCTCAACAAGGGCTTTCCAATGATATGTTATATGACATACTTCTGAGATATGATTAAAAAGTTATGGCAAGTCAAAGGTATGATGACATCTTATGGCAAAATGGAGATGGAGGCTCATTCATGGAGTATCATGGTGGATACAAGGCAACAAAGGACAAAGGAGGAGAAGACATGCAAGCAAAAGTTGATCACTCACATTTATTGTTTGTTTGCTGTATTTTTTCAGAGAGTTCAGAGTTGGAAGCATGGTGGAATCACCTCACTTACATTCTATTTGATTCTTCATGTTCTAGTCACATTTTTACATGTAAAATTGATGTAAGAAATAGTGAAGCATCCCAAGTGGACACTATTCTCTATATCAATTATGGATGTTTCTATTTTGAGAATTACATGATCATTGAAAGGAGATCTATTCTTAGGAAGAAGATCATTCTTATGATGGATCAAAGTTCTATTGACAAAAACTATGCTAGGAACATTGGAAGCTAGGAAAGCGAGTTTTGAAGTACATCATTGGAACTCGAGATTTTGGCATATTGTATGAGAGATCATCACCTAATCTTTTTGGAATTTCAGATTCGGACTATGTTGGAGATATAATGGATAGGAAATCCATTAGTTCTTATTGTTTTTTCATAGGTGATGGAGCTATATCATGGATGTCAAAGAAACAAGCCACTATCTCATTGTCATCTAGTGAGACCGAGTACAAAGCTCTTACACATTGCACAAAGGAGATGGTATGGATCAAGAGGATGATCAAGGATCTTCACTTGCTGGATGTTTCAGAGAGCCCAATCATCTTTTGTGACAATCAATCAGCCCAAATAATGGCATCCAATCCTATCTTTCATGCTAGGAGCAAGCATATTGAGATACAATATCATTTTGTGAGGGAGCGAGTCATTGCAAAGGAGGTGGAGCTTCAACATGTGTCTTCAAGGGAATGTGTAGCTGATATCTTCACCAAAGCATTGGAAAAAGACTTGTTCATGAAGCATAGGATTTCACTTGGAGTATTATCAAAGTCTATGCTAAAACTAGTTGAAGAGGGAGTGTGAAAGATTCAACTAGTTTCATCACATTTTTCAATATTTCCATATTTGGCATATTGAGGCCAAAACTTGTTTTAGACTTAGAGGTTGACTTTTCAAAGTTCATTAGTCTAAATTTCATTTGAATAAACACTTTTTGAAAGTGTGGGAAAGATAGAATGCGAGTTTGAGTAGATTCAATTTGAATAAGTTTGGTACATTGAATCTAGACCCAAAATTGGTAGGGTTAGCATTTTGGTGGGAAAGCCAAGTGGCCAAATAGGGTTTGGACCTGCTATAAAAGGATGTAACTTGTGGAGAGAGTCATCTTCTCTCTTCTCTATCTCATTTCATGCTTATACATGGTTCTCTTGGGTTCTACTATCCATTGGTGCACTATCTTGGTGATTGCTTGCAATTCTATGTGTAGAATGATCTATATTTGCTATTTTTGGATCCACACGTTTGAAATATAGTAGCTTGCTGGTTTTGTATGGACAGCAACAGTACATAACCATTTCATTCAAGTTTGATCAAGTTCTATTAGTGTTTGCATCTCAAATTGTGTGTAGATGTTGATTTTTCTACATTGGTGAAATTGGTAGTGTATTTCTCTTTCTAACGAAAGATCATTCAAGTAGATTGAATCTTAAGGATCTGAAATCTTTCACAACATGCACCTTGTATCACATTCGCATCCAAGTATGATTGAACCTTAATCAAAACAATCTCTACAAATTCATTTTTTATTTTTTCAAACCGAGCATTTTTTATCATTTTCTTTGCTGACTTTCTTGGTAACACATGACTTAAAGATGATCCAATGCATGAACGATCTGTTAAATAGTTTTTTGTCACCAAACATGATCTACAACAAATATATGAAACTCAAATTATGTGTTCAAATTCTTTTTTTTCTGATTGCCGCTATGTATAGATAAGTCATCAATATTCTTCATCGGTACTCTCTTTCTTTTTCTCTTCATCATTGTCTTATTGATAACTTTTATATCAATAGCAGATTTTAAACTCTCAGATCGCAATTTTTTCATGGATTCTAACATTTCTTGGTTTGATCCCCAAAGAGTAGTGACTGTAGCATTTAGCTCTGACATAGCATTCTTGAGTGCATTGTTTTCAGCACTAGTGTATTGCACATAATGAAACAATTGTTGATTTGCATGTTGCAGTTGTTAATTAGCAAACTGTAATTGTTGATTAAGACAAGATATGCTATGCATTTTAATATCACGCAACCTTTGACAATATCCAAGTAATCTGCTATTCCTTCACATACATATCTGAGAAGATGAATTACGGACTTAAAATCTGGACACAAATTGGTAGCTGGATCATTAGGATAAATTGATCCATCCACCCACAAATCTATATTCATATGATTATTCATTCTCAATTCTCTAACTATTGCAGTATCATTCTCTACAACTTTTGCATTTTTCTTAATAATTGGAGTGCATTCCATTGGAAGAGCAACATGCAAATGGAACATTGCCATTGTTAAAAGCTACAATCATGTAAATAAATCAAACTACAGTAAATCAATATGAATAGATCTAGCATAGCTTACTTTTGTAATGTTTATGTCGCATTGAAAAATCGTCCCACCTCATATTTCACTATAAGCATACAATAATTTCAAAAGTTCTACCACTCCCGCTTCAGTTTTTGCATTGAGCACACCAAGATTTTTAGTCTTAAAGCTCTAGTCCCGAATTTTGAAATGAGCATGAAGAGAAGTTATTACATCTCATGCTTAACTAACTATTGTCTGAAGTTAACCATACTAGTTAAATGTCGAGCAAGGCCGAAAACTTGGAAAACGATGACCAGAAGTTACCGGTTTGTATTCTCTCTCTATATAACCTCTCTCTAAAGTGAAATTTCTTAAAGGACCCATTTTGAACCCATATCTCCCCTAATGACAAACAGGGAGATCGACCTTATCAGAAGGATAGTCGAGATCAAGGAACATGGATTGTCTGGACACGTTCACAACAGATGCATGATTCAAGTGTCCTAAGCGATGATGTCATAGTACTACTTTATTGACTAGAACAAAGGTTTTCAAGAATTGACTAGACTTAGAATAGTAATGTGCCAATCTATATAAGTAACTCTGCCTCTTGTCGAGTGTAAAGATCTTATTACTCCTATCAACAATTTTGTATTGATCAGATTCAAATTATATCAGACCTGAATTTGTAATTCTACTCACTGATAACAGATTTGTAGAGAGTTTAGAAACATATAAGACTTTTGATAGTAATTTGAATTGATCATGCTGGAATCGCAATCTTATAGTACCTTCATCTTCAATAGTGCGAGTACTATTGTCACCAAGATGAACAAATTTTTTCATGTTGTAAGGAGTGTAGGAGTCGAAGATCTCACATTGATTGGTCATATGTTGAGTTGCTCCAGAATCCAGAAACCATAAATCCTCCAAAAATGCACTTTGATCTTTGACCATGAATGCGTCTTCGTCCACTTCGACCCGGAGACATGATGAAACTATGTTTGCTTGTTGATCAGGTTGTCTGGCCGCATTCTTCGCTTGAAGAATTCGGCAATCCTTGATCTCATGGTTATTGCGCTTGCAATACCTACAAAACATCTTCTTCTTTGATTGTGGATCTGATGATTGTGCTTGACTTTGAGTCTATTTCTGATTTGTTGTAGCCTTTTTGGAGCTTTTCTGCTTCTGTCGCTTAGAGCCTTTGTTGACATATAGAGTTTGAGAGGAGGAAGTAGACGGAGTGTCTTGACTTCTTCGATTATCTTCTTGCAGCAACATAGTGATAACTTTAGTAAGAGTTAAATTTGTGTGTGTCGATATGATCATTGTAAAAGATTTCAGATCATTATGATCCAATCTACTTGAATGATATTTGGTTAGAAAGAGAAATACACTACCAATCTCACCAATGTAGAAAAATCAGCATCTACACACAAAATGAGATGCAAACTCTAATAGAACTTGATCAAATTTGAATGAAATAAAAAAGTTCTATTGCTGTCCGTACAAAACCAGCAAGCTACTAGATTTCACACGTGAATCCAAAAATAACAAATATAGATCATTCTACACATAGAATTGCAAGCAATCACCAAGATAGTGCACCAATGGATTATAGAAGCCCAAGAGAACCATGTATAAGCATGAAATGAGATAGAGAAGAGAGAAGATAGCTCTCTCCACGAGTTACATCCTTTTATAACAGGTCCAAACCCTATTTGGCCACTTGGCTTTCCTTCCAAAATGCTAACCTTACTTATTTTGGGTCTAGATTCAACGTACCCAACTATTCAAATTTGAATCTACTCAAACTTGCATTCTAACTATCCCACACTTTCAAAAAGTGTTTGTTCAAATGAGATTTAGACTAATGAGCTTTGAAAAATCAATCTCTAAGTCTAAAACAAGTTTTGGCCTCAATATGCCAAATATGAAAATATAGCAAAATGTGAAAAACTAGTTGAATCTTTCACACTCCCTGTTCAACTAATTTTAGCATGGACTTTGATAACACTCCAAGTGAAGTCCTATGTTTCATGAACAAGTCTTTTTCTCAATGCTTTGGTGAAGATATCAGCTACACATTCCCTTGAAGACATATGTTGAAGCTCCACCTCATTTGCAATGACTTGCTCCCTCACAGAATGTTGTTGCACCACAACATGCTTGTTCCTAGCATAGTTTCTGACCATAGAACTTTGATCCATCATAAGAATGATCTTTTTTCTAAGAATAGATCACCTTTCAATGATCATGTAATTCTTTGATATAGAGAATAGTGTCCATTTGGGATGCTTCACTATTTCTTACATCAATTTTACATGTAAAAATGTGAGTAGAGCATGAAGAATCAAATATAATGTAAATGAGATGATTCCACCATGCTTCCAACTCTGAACTCTCTGAAAAAATACAGCAAACAAACAATAAATGTGAGTGATCAACTTTTGCTTGCATGTTACCTCCTCCTTTGTCCTTTATTGCCTTGTATCCACCATGATACTCCATGAATGAGCCTCCATCTCCATCTTGCCATAAGATGTCATCATACCTTTAACTTGCCATAACTTTTTAATCATATCTCAAAAGTATGTCATATAACATATCATTGGAAAGCCCTTGTTGAGCGCTTTTTAATGCACCAAACTCTGCTAAATTTGGACTAACCACTAAAACGTTATGTCATTTTTAGTGTGAAATCAAAATGTGATTTCAAAAAGTTACGTTACGTAGATTTCAAATTTGAGTGTTTTGATTGATCCATGTGTAAGAAAAATGTAAGAAAAAAATATAAAATGAATCTTGACAAAGGGTCTTTTTTGGATTTAGAACTCCTCTAATGTCCCAAAATGGTTTGTTAAGATTAGCACTTAATCTCATAGCTTTAACACTTTCACATAAAGTCCTATTCTTCCTTTCAGCCACTCCATTTTGTTGTGGGGTCCTTGATGTTGTATACTCCCTCTTGATCCCATGCTCATCACAAAAGGCCTTGAACTTGTTAGATATGTACGCACCACCATTGTCACCTCTCAAGCACTTGATCTTTGTGAAAAATTGGTTCTCCCTTGCATTCTTGAACTTCACAAAGACATTATACACTTCATCCTTGCTCTTTAGTAGATAGACCCAACAAAATCTACTAAAATCATAAATGAATGTTACATACATCTTAGCTCCACTATTGCTAATTATAGTAAATCCATGAATATCTGAATGTACAAGTTGAAAAGGCTTTGTAGATCTAGAAATAGATCTAGTATAAGGTAGTCTATGTGACTTAGACAAAGCACAAGACTCACAAACATGCTTGAAATCACTTAAGGAACTTGGAAGACCAATCACAACCTTCTTCCTTGCCATTACCTCCAATGACTTGAAGTTGAGATGTCTCATCCTTTTGTGCCAAACCTCTCGAATAGAAATTTGTCCCCTTGCAACACATCCAACTTGGTTAGCAATAACACAAGCATCTAGTTTGAACAACTTCCTTTGTCTTTTACCTTTTTCAATCAAGACATCCTTCCTTTTGATCAAATAAACGTTTCTATCAAATTTCACCTTGTGGCCTTTACTTAGCATTTGGCTCACACTAAGTAAATTCTTGGTAATAGATGGAATAAACAAGACATCCTCCAAGTGAACATTCCTATTTGTAGAGAGAGAGATAGGAATTGTGCCAATCCCTTTGATTGCACACTCACCGTCATTGGCCGTGTAGATCACCCTCTTGTCATCTTCATATGCCAACAAAGAAGTGAAATACTCTTTGTGAAAGGTCATGTGTGAACTGTTGAAAATTGTCACTTCTCACTTGACATTGGTTCATGTAAATATTGATCAAACATTAGAGTATGTTGATGATCTGATTTCACATGTCTGGAGCCTGTTCCCACGTGTGAAAGGATGTACTTTTCATGTTTGTATATATCCAAATTAATTTTGTATCATTCTAGTTAGTGTGAACATGAAATGACTAGTTTTTAGTCAAGTTGACTAGTCACCTACAAATTAGCTTTTCCTTGCATGTGCATGAGTAAATGCTCCCACATGGCAAGTGGATGTTCACACGTGTGTATAGAGTACTAGAAGATAGGAGTGGACCATTTTTCTTAGATCCTATTTTGTAGAGAATATTCCTATATTCTAGGAGACTAGCTTTTTGGATTTTAGTCATATTCTAGAAGGTCAACTATTGGATAAGGATCAAGGATGGATCAAATGGATAGATCTGAGTGATGTGACACTCTTCACACGTGTGAAGACCTGCTGGAGTGTACCAAACTCATGGATGTACTTGATCCATAAAAGGATCATCATTTCGTTAGGAAGATTGATGAGACTTTCGCACTCTACACTTTTGTGAGGTTTCTAGTCATTTGTCTTGTGATTTTTATGTATGATTGCTATCTAGTATCATTGTACTTGTTGTTTCAAGTGTAGGACATATTGTGGACAGTACTCCACACGTGTGAGGCCGCTCTACACACAATTTGAGATGCAAACACTAATAGAACTTGATCAAACTTGAATGAAATGATTATGTACTGTTGCTGTCCGTACAAAACCAGCAAGCTATTGTATTTCACACGTGTGGATCCAAAAATAACAAATATAGATCATTCTACACATAGAATTGCAAGCAATCACCAAGATAGTGCACCAATGGATAGTAGAACCCAAGAGAACCATGTATAGGCATGAAATGAGATAGAGAAGAGAGAAGATGACTCTCTCCACTAGTTACATCCTTTTATAACAGGTCCAAACCCTATTTGGCCACTTGGCTTTCTCACCAAAATGCTAACCCTACCAATTTTGGGTCTAGATTCAATGTACCCAACTTATTCAAATTGAATTTACTCAAACTCGCATTCTATCTTTCCCACACTTTCAAAAAGTGTTTATTCAGATGAAATTTAGACTAATGAACTTTGAAAAGTCAACCTCTAATTCTAAAACAAGTTTTGGCCTCAATATGCCAAATATGGAAATATTGTAAATTGTGATGAAACTAGTTGAATCTTTCACACTCCCTCTTCAACTAGTTTTAGCATAGACTTTGATAATACTCCAAGTGAAGTCCTATGCTTCATGAACAAGTCTTTTCCCAATGCTTTGGTGAAGATATCAGCTACACATTCCCTTGAAGACACATGTTGAAGCTCCACCTTCTTTGCAATGACTCGCTCCCTCACAAAATGATATTGTATCTCAATATGCTTGCTCCTAGCATGAAAGATAGGATTGGATGCCATTCTTTGGGCTGATTGATTGTCACAAAAGATGATTGGGCTCTCTGAAAAATCCAGCAAGTGAAGATCCTTGATCATCCTCTTGATCCATACCATCTCCTTTGTGCAATGTGTAAGAGCTTTGTACTCGGTCTCACTAGATGACAATGAGATAGTGGCTTGTTTCTTTGACATCCATGATATAGCTCCATCACCTATGAAAAAACAATAAGAACTAATGGATTTCCTATCCATTATATCTCCAGCATAGTCCGAATCTGAAATTCCAAAAAGATTAGGTGATGATCTCTCATACAATATGCCAAAATCTCGAGTTCCAATGATGTACCTCAAAATTCACTTTCCTAGCTTCCAATGCTCCTAGCATAGTTTTTGTCAATAGAACTTTGATCCATCATAAGAATGATCTTCTTCCTAAGAATAGATCACCTTTCAATGATCATGTAATTCTCAAAATAGAAACATCCATAATTGATATAGAGAATAGTGTCCACTTGGGATGCTTCACTATTTCTTACATCAATTTTACATGTAAAAATGTGACTAGAACATGAAGAATCAAATAGAATGTAAGTGAGATGATTCCACCATGCTTCCAACTTTGAACTCTCTGGAAAAATACAGAAAACAAACAATAAATGTGAGTGATCAACTTTTGCTTGCATGTCTCCTCCTCCTTTGTCCTTTGTTACCTTGTATCCACCATGATACTCCATGAATGAGCCTCCATCTTCATCTTGCCACAAGAAACCATCAAACCTTGGAAATCCATGAGTAGGTGAGTACATAAATGATGCAAATCCAGCACCACATGACTCCATAAACCAAGTAGTTTGCACTAGTCCATCTTCAAGATCTACTTGACACAAGAAAATGACCATGAATTCACCAAAAATTGACAATCTCCAAGTATTGGCACCAAGTAGCTCAACACTTGAGAACTTATCCATGGATGAGTGATATAATGAACCTCCAATAGCTTCATTTCCATTAGAAAAATCATCCAAGAATGCTACTACAAATCCAACATCAAAACAATGCTCACCAATGTAGCTAGTTTTGCCATATCTTGACAATTTGCACACATCCACATGAAATTGCTCAAACATGAGATAGAACAAGTAAAGTAAACTTGAACAACACTTCCTTGCTACTCCTTTGACCTTACTTGAGTCTTCAATATGCTGCAAAAACAGATCCATAACACCCTTGCCAATTACCTCTCCTTTTATGCTCTTGACTAGTTCCAAATTGCCACCTTCCCTTTTGACTAGTTGAAGCGCTTTGAGATCAACTTCTTGATCTTCAACTTGATCATCAAAGTCATTAAACAAACTTTGTTTTCCAGATCCATTACTTGATTTTACAGCAATATAACATCCATCCACTTGCATAGCTCCATATACACAAGAAGATCTTCCAAAAGATGTTCCACTCTTCATAAGAGATTGATACTCAAGATCCATTGTTTGGATCCGCTCCTCTTCTTTCCTTGCTTGATCTACACTTGTAGGCTCATCCAAAGAGGCTAGGAAAGCAAAACTACTTGCTTACCCTTTTGATCATATGTGAGCCTTGAAGGTACTTGTCTTTCTCTTGATGTTCTCCTTGGTTTTTGACTTGATGAAGGTCCATCATCACCACCATCCAAAGTAGGATCCTTCTCATCAACATCAAGAATATTAGATCCATCTACTTTACCATCAATCATGCTTGAAAACACCTTTGGAATGTTTCCCTCATCAAAAATGACATCTCTACCAACAATCACTTTGTTAGTAGAAGGAATGTAAATCTTGTAGGCTTTACTCACCTCACTATATCCAACAAAAATACCTCTTCTTGAAGATGGATCCTCCTTGGTCCTATCATCAAGAGTAATGTTGACATAGCATGTGCATCCAAAGGTTCTTAGAAAGTTGACACTCGGCCTCCTCTTGAGTAGCATCTCAAAAGGTGTCCTTCCATCCAAAATAGCACTCGGCCACCTATTGCACAAGAAATTGGCACACAACAAAGCTTGATCTCAAAATGGTTTGTCAAGATTAGCACTTAACCTCATAGCTTTAGCACTTTCACATAAAGTCCTATTCTTCCTTTCAGCCACTCCATTTTGTTGTGGGGTCCTTGATATTGTATACTCCCTCTTGATCCCATGCTCATCACAACAGGCCTTGAACTTGTTAGATATGTACTCACCACCATCGTCACCTCTCAAGCACTTGATCTTTGTGGAGAATTGGTTCTCCCTTGCATTCTTGAACTTTACAAAGACATCACACACTTCATCCTTGCTCTTTTGTAGATAGATCCAACAAAATCTACTAAAATCATCAATGAATGTTACATACATCTTAGCTCCACTATTGCTAATTGTAGTGAATCCATGAATATCCGAATGTACAAGTTGAAAAGGCTTTGTAGATCTAGAAATAGATCTAGTATAAGGTAGTCTATGTGATCAAAATTAGGGTTTTGACAAAATCACAAAAAATTGACTATTCCAAATCTATATGCAAATGCTGAAAATTTGACATGCAATCTATAAGCCACCACTTAGGCTGAACCAATGATCCAAAAATCGGCCAAATCCAGCATGTGAATTCAAAAAATGAAATTGAACAAGTATATTGACCTATTTAGTGTTTTGATCTACAAAAGATCCAATCTACAAAAGCAAAAAATCCGATTTTGGTGTAGAATTCTCTCTAGCATGCTCTAGACTTGATATCTTCACCAAATCATTGATAGATCTGATTTTCTCCTTCATAACCTGAAACACAAGCTCTGATACCATGTGAAAGATTTCAGATCCTTAGGATCCAATCTACTTGAATGATCTATGGTTAGAAAGAGAAATACACTACCAATTTCACCAATGTAGAAAAATCAGCATCTACACACAATTTGAGATGCAAACACTAATAGAACTTGATCAAACTTGAATGAAATGATTATATACTATTGTTGTCCGTACAAAACCAGCAAGCTACTGTATTTCACACGTATGGATCCAAAAATAGCAAATATAGATCATTCTACACATAGAATTACAAGCAATCACCAAGATAGTGCACCAATGGATAGTAGAACCCAAGAGAACCATGTATAAGCATGAAATAGATAGAGAAGAGAGAAGATGACTCTCTCCACGAGTTACATCCTTTTATAACAGGTCCAAACCCTATTTGGCCACTTGGCTTTCCCACCAAAATGCTAACCCTACCAATTTTGGGACTAGATTCAATGTACCCAACTTATTGAAATTGAATCTACTCAAACTCGCATTCTATCTTTCCCACACTTTCAAAAAGTGTTTATTCAAATGAAATATAGACTAATGAACTTTGAAAAGTCAACCTCTAAGTCTAAAACAAGTTTTGGCCTCAATATGTCAAATATGAAAATATTGCAAAATCTGATGAAACTAGTTGAATCTTTCACACATGTGATGTATCTGGAATTAGCAAAAATGCTTATTCTACTTTTTTTAAAATAGTTAAAAAAGTTTTTTCCCAAGTGATGGTGAAGAAAATTTATCTTCCGCGTCCATATCAGCGGGTAAGATTAGCAAGAAATTATTATAATGACAGAATTTTGAAAGTAGTTGGTCAACCACTTCATATAATTGAATTATACAAATCAATATATAGTGAGCTCAATTACAACGACTGCAATAATGTTTTCCTTGATATTGAAAATATTCTAAAATACATTATTCGATTTTATAAACTAGACGAACATCAAGTAAATGAAAGGATCATTATTGTAATAAAATTGGATGAATCTAAAATTATCCAGGGTCAAAAGTTGGAACGAGTGAGTGTCACTTTGATGAACAAAATTTTAGATACAAATGATCAAATGTTTAGTGTTCAATCGGAAAATCACATATGGTGGTTGGCGGCATTCTAGGTATACATTTCAATTTTCATTTAGAATATCGTTATTAATAATTCATACATTGTCAATTTTTATTGACATGTCATGCATTACTTGCTTCTCTACAGGTCTTGAAAGAGGACCATAAAATACTTTCATGGATATTTTCAGGAACAAATTATGGCGAGATTATAAAGAGACATTTGGAGGGTGAGAAATTTACAATCGAAAACCATGAAAGTTTCCAAATTCAATGGCACCTTGCAGGGGATTTGAAAATATTAAAATGTATGTATAATGTCTCTCATGGGACAACATCAAAGCATTCATGTCTTTATTACATAAAGGACTGCTACAATATAAATTTGGAACGATCAACAAACACTGGCCCAACACAAGAAGTTGAAGATCCAAATATGAAAAGTGTTCTGCCAATTTCATTAAAAAATATTCACGTATGTTTATTGCATGCTGAGGTTCGTATTATTGAAAAACTTATCTACTTGCATATTCTACTAGCATGGAATCATAAACTGGAGTTTGTGGCTAAAGCAACAATCAGGAGGTTGGAGATAGTTCTGTCAAATGTAGGACTACATAAAGAGAATGTCACGATTGAAAAAAGTGACAGACTCTTTGAGAAAAAAAGAAACGTTTCTAATAAGCATCAATTGGAGGTGCTAAAGCAAGAAGACTCTTATTCAATCACACATGCAAAGAATCAAGTGTCAGATACGAAATTTGGAGAGAAATTGTTCAAGCCACACGAACACTGGAAGGAAGTAATCGAGTGAAAAAGGGACAAGTGTGGACCAACTTAGACAAACTCATAGGTGTTATCAAGAAAGAAAACCTATCATCAGTTGTGCTTTTTGTAGGTTGTAAAAAGTCTATTCTAATAGCAAGTGATCAAGTTTGTAGAATAGATGGAGTGAAAACTATTCCCTTAAGTCTTGGATCCTCTAAAAGAGTAGATCTTGATAATGTACTCTATGTTCCTACACTCACTAAGAATTTGTTAAGTGTAGGATAATTGATGGATGATGGTTTAGATGTACATTTTAAGCAAGGTGTTTTCTCCATAATGATGAATGATACTTGCACTATAAAGAGATTCAAGCAAGGAAGGCTTTTCAAGCTAGATGCTAATGTTTTTCTTGGAAGTGTGAACATGGTGAAGGAGGAGCTCAATCAAGTGGAGCTTTGGCATAAGAGGTTGGACCATCCCAACTTCAAATCAATGGAGATGCTATGCACCAAGGATCTTGCTCTCGGCCTTCCAAAGACACTCTCAAAGTGTGGAAAAAGATGTGAAGCTTGTAGTCTCTCAAAGGCATACAAGCTATCTTTTGTTAACTCTTCCACTAGATCTACAAAAGCATTTGATCTCATTCATAGTAATGTGCACTCTTTTTCTCAAGAATTTAATGGAGGTGCATCTATTTATGTATCTTTTATTGATGATTACTCTAGATACACTTGGATTGAACTTTTGGATTCCAAAAGTAAAGTGTTTGAGGCTTTTGTTAAGTTCAAAACTCTAGTTGAGAAAAAGGGAGGATCTTTATTCACTTATCTCTTACACTTTTCTAACATCTATGTTTGATGAGCCAAGTTGCTTTGAAGAGGCTATGGAGTCACAAGAATGGAGAGATGCCATGCAAAAGGGTATGATGCTCTTATGGAGAATCATACATGGAAGCTTGTGGATCCTCCTCTTGGAAGAAAACCACTTGAGTGCAAATGGATCTATAAATTGAAGTACAATCAAGATGGGAGCATCAACAAACACAAGGCAAGGCTAGTGGCAAAGGGGTTATTGCAAACCAAGGGAGTTGATCTTGATGAAACTTTTGCTCCTGTTGTTTTCACTATTATCTGAAGTTGCTCTTGAGGGTTTATTCTAAAATCTTGATCAAATGGCTTCCAAACATTTTTGCATTTAATCCATCATACAGCTGCAAAGTGAGCATTTGTTCTCGATGGGATATCTAAATGTGATGAATGAGTAACATACTCTGCACTCAACTTGCTGATTTGTTTTGTATCCCAACCATCATCCAACAACTCGGTGATTATTTCAGCACTCAAGTCCTTACAACTAAACATTGTTTTTGTTCTCTGAACATAAAAATTTGGAAAAAAAATCAACAAAAATAGTAAAAGGTAGATACCAACTTAATCTATTATTCTTTGATCCAGTGCTACATCTTAATATACTCTGAATATCAATATATAGCCTAGATCGAAATCTTTCTGAAATTGCTACATCAGGAGAAATCCATTCCTCACTTAAAAAATCTGGTAGAGGATATGGCTCTAATCTACCAACTAAACCATTTTTATCCAAAAAATAGGTGTGATCATTAAAGAAAACTCCTGAATCTAAAAGTGATTTTGGAGAACGACCTTTATATTGTAAAATATTGATATCTGAATGTATGACATTGATTATTCCTACAATCGATTAAACTGTTTGTCATTCAACAAAATTTGAATATACAAAACCAACAAAAAAATCGCAAGAAAAATATAATTCAAAGAATATGCTAATTCTAAAAAAATTAAATCTGAAAACTTACAATTTCATTTTCTTCTATCATTTGGATTCAAATCATGAATGTTGAGCTCATTGTGAAGATAAGCATGCTAAACTAAAACTTCTGTGATAGTTTGACCGGTAGGTGATACTTTAAAATCCATTATCCTGTCTTTCCAAGAGCTTCTATATATGTTATCCGATCTTTTTCTTTTTTCGAAATGAGCCTTTTGCAGAGAGATACATCAAAATCCATTGATATTTTCGATATATTCTTGGTATCCATTGATCTTCTGCATTTTTTTCATTGCAGATATTGATTGCATCAGTGGTTCCTTTTGGTCTCTGATTATGTGTAGCCATTAGTCGAAAATACGAGTACGCAAGCTGAGAACGGAGAGAATGTAGAGATTGCAAAGTAAGCCTAAGAATGACAATCCAAAATAAGAGATAGAAGGAAGAAAATGAGAGGTATACCTCTGAATGACAAGAAGTTCCTAAACTACAAGAATTAGTCAACTATAGTTTACAACTATTCATGTCAAATCAATCTCGAGTGTACAATGAAGGGCATCATAAGAGTATTCGGGCAGTAACTATGGTCCAATCACAATTGTTTGTTCTGCCCAGCGGGATATTTGAAAATCACAAAAATTTGGTCGGGAAAGTTAAATACAATTTTCGTTTGTCAACCACTGTTACAATGCGTCATAGATGGACACCATTCATTGGGACACATAAGCGTTGAAAGCGTGCGAAGTAAAAAAAAGCATCTTGACAAAGGGCCCATTTTGAGTTCTAATATTCCCTAATGTATAGCTACATATTTGGAAAGTAGACTAGGATTCCTTTTAGATCAAACCATATGCATGCAGCAAAAGATCTGTTAGATGTTGTTCATACAGATATATGTGGAACTATGCAAACTCTTTCATTACTAGATGCAAAGTATTTCATTACCTTTATTGACGAATTCTCTAGAAGAACAGTCATTTATATCTCATTAAACAGATTTTAGAGGCTTTCATCAAATTCAAATAATTCAAAAAGCATGCTGATAATCAAACTGGCAAACGAATTAAAGCATTGAGGTTAGATAATGGAGGAGAATACATCTCCAATGAGTTCAAGGACTATTTCCTTAACAACGGCATTGAGTAACAATACATCACTTCTTATTCGCCTCAGTCGAATGGTCTTGCTGAGAGAAAAAAAAGGACCTTAGTTGAATCGGCAAAGTGCATGTTATTATCACATGCGACACTTTGGAAGTGCTTCTGGGCTGAAGCTGTTTCAACAACAATCTATATTCAGAACAAATGTTTCACTAAAGGTCTCTTAAACAAAACACCATTCGAAGTTTGGATAGATACCAAACCTCTTTTATCAAACTTATGAGTTTTTGGATGTACTACCTTTGCACAGATTCCTCGTGATCTCAGGAAGAAGCTCAACTTCTAGAGTATCAAGTGTGTTTTCATCAGCTACACTACTTCAAATCAAGCCTACAAGTTGTTTGATCCCATTGAGTCAAAGATATTCACCAATCAGGATGTCATCTTCATCGAAGACCAGTTTCAATACCTCAAAGGAAAAAAATAGTTCCTATGTAGCTGACCTATCAGATTCTCTTGACGCTTTGAACTTTCCAGTTCCTCAGTCGACTATTCCTATTAAAGGTCCAAGCTCCTCTCTCTTGATGAACAACAAATCAACGATGGATCAGAAGATGATGATGTTGCAGATCAGCAACTACAGTATGATGGAAATAATCAACTTCCTGTATTACCCAGAAGATCTTCAAGATCCAGCAGACCACCTAACCGGTATATCGATGAGTCTACAACTTATCTTGTTCAGGAACTGACGTCTGTCCAAGAGGCACTCAGTCAGCTTGATTCAGATCTCTGGAAAGAAACTATGGATAAAGAATATTCATCTCTTATCAAGAACGAGACGTGGCACAAGAACTGTATGATTCCAAGATCTGCGGACGTTTGGTTGACCAGGATGCGATGATGCTTCTTCTTAAATTTCTCCAGATCTGTTCGAGCTAGCTTGGTCTGGTTTGATGATAGGTATTGTCCACTGCTCGGCTTCTGTAGCTGTAGCTGTAGGTTATGTAGAAGGAACATCAACTTTGGAAGAATCCATGCTATGTAAAATAGGATGAAATGACATAGCATAGTTTATCGATGGTTGTTTGAAATCATAGTATGTATGTTCTTGAGATATTACATCTCTAGAGGCAAATACTACATTGGTGGATGAATCATAAACTTTATAAGCTTTATGTTCATCAGGATAGCGAATGAAAATACATTTATTTTTCCAATGATCCAGTTTCTTCCTAAGTTGTTTAGGAATGTGAACAAAACATATACAACCAAAGATTTTTAAATGGCTGACACTAGGCTTGTGCCCATGCCAAACTTCATAAGGAGTTTTGTTGTTGACAACATTGGTGTTGGATCTGTTCGGCACGTAATAGGCCATGGAAGTATCTTCTGCCCAGAACTGTAGGTAGGTGTGCTTGATGTATCATGGATCTGGCTAAGTTGAGAAGAGTTCGATTCTTCCTTTCTGTAGTCCCATTCTGTTGAAGTGAATAGAAAGTGGTGAACTATCTTCTAATGTCATGTTCAGCCATGTAGTCGGACATCTCGTTAGAGATGTATTCATCGCCACCATCAGTTCAGAGTGCCTTCACTTTTGTAGACGTTTGTGTCTCAGCCATGGCCTTGAATCTTTTGAAGCATTCAAAGGCTTCAGATTTGTGCTTAATGAACATGACTGTAGACCATCTAGAATAATCATCTATGAAAGTGAAAAAATAGATTGCATCTCCTAAGGACAGAGTTGACATTGGACCACAAAGATCGCTATGTACAGGATCCAATATATGCATTGTTTTGATGGAATGTGATTCTGGAAACTTGCTTCTAGAGTGCTTCCCATAGATGCATGATTCACAAAAGAAAGTTTTCCTATCTAATGAAAAAGAGAAATTCAATCCATCAACTAAATTATTACAACGCATATACAAAAGTGATCTTGTATTCACGTGTCCAAATCGACTATGCCATAGAATAGCATTGTTGTCTATATTTTCATTAGAGATACTAACTAATGCAACTGAGTTAGAGAGTACATAAAGATTTCTCACTCTAGTGCACGTAGTCAAAGTAGTATCTTCCTCATAGTAGCCCTCATCAGTTATCTTAGAGACTGATAACAGATTTTTTGATAACTGAGAAACATGAAGGACGTTAAGAACACAAATAGATAAATCATTGTTCTTCATTGTTCCTTTGCCTTCCACATGTATGGTTCTAGAATCTCCGAGGTAGATGAACTGATCTCTACTGTAAGCTGCATACTCAGTAAACCATTCCTTGCGAGAAGTCATGTGTTGGGTAGCGCCGCTGTCCAGGTATCAACTATCACAGTCTTCGTTGCTGTTGTTGTAAGCCATTAACAAGTGTGTGTCTTGCTCCTTGAATTCTGCTGTATTGGAGTCTGACTGATGCTATTTTTGTTGCTTCTTTGCCTCGTTGTAGATCCGAGTACGACACTCTTTGATGTCATGATTGGCTCTTTTGCAATATCTGCAGAAAAGCTTCTTGCGCGATCCACCATGCTCACCTTGAATGTGAGGCTTCTGTTGTTGTTGTTACACTTGATTCTTGCCCTTGGAATAGTCTTTTTTTTGGTGTATAAAGCCATGATTTGTCTTTGATGGACAGGCTGCTAGTCTTTCACCACATTTCTTCTTGAAGAAGATGACCGATCACCTTTTGAAGAGTGAGGTCGGGTTGTTTGGAGATCCTCCCTTTGGAAGAGAAGAAAGCAAAGTCATAATGATATCATCATCTTGAATAGAACATCCTACAATTGATAACTGATCCAATAAAGATTGGAAGCTGTTGATGTGAGAAGTGATGGCAGTAGAATTAGACATGCTAACAGTAAAGAACTTTCTTCTAAGATGTAATCTAGTGGTTGCATCATGAGTCTCATACAGATTTGATAACAAATTTAATGCATCTTTAGAAGTTTGCATGTAGTAACATGGGATATTTGGGAGTTTGCTAGATTAAGTGTGACACATGCTAAGACCTTCTAATCTTTGATCTTCCATGTCTTTGCTTGATTACCATCTTCTGATCAGGTCAGCACCTTCTACTACATCCCAAAGATCTCTATCTATCAATATAATCTGGAGATTTAACTTCCAGATATAGAAGTTAGAATGATTGAACTTGTCAATGATTCTAGCCTCGTCGGATGATGACGAAGAGCTACCAAGATGAGACATGATAACAGTAATATAAATGGAACAACTTAATCTCTCGGTTTATTTGAGGTGAGCTCTGATACCAATATGATGAGACAAGGGAGATAGAAGAATGCGAATGAAGAAGAGAGTAGATATATTGTGGAACAGGTCTCTCATTACAGGAGTTTTGAGCTCCAAAAAGACCTTTTAAAAATTTGTGCAAGATGTAGTTTATATTATTGAAATATTATAACACTAATACTTTTGACTTGCCATAACTTTTTAATCGTAGCTCAAAAGTATGTCATGTAATATATCATTAGAAAGCCCTTGTTGAGCACTTTTCAATGCACCAAACTTCGTTATTTTTGGACTTACCACTAAAAATTTATGTCATTTTTAGTGAGGAATCAAAATGTGGACTAAAAAAATTACGTTACATAGATTTCAAATTTGAGTGTTTTGATTGGTCCATGTGTAAGAGAAAATTGAGATAAAATATAAAAAGAATCTTTACAAAAAAATTTGGATTTAGAACTCCTCTAATGCGTTCTAATCAGCTGCTAGATGCAAAAACCATTTAATAGACAGCTTATGCTAAATGTAATCACAACTTTAAGTGATTTTAAAAATTAATTCATACTCTCAAAAACGAAGGTATATTCCACCAAAGAGATTAGAAATGGTTTGTGTTTGATATTACTGAAAATTTGATTCAATGTGAAGTATGATTTTGAAATAAATGGAAGAGTAGTATAATATCGCGAGTTCCTCAAGCATCAAAGACAGACATCGTCTGATCAGAAACTGAGGAGTCTTAGACGTCCGTGTTCTGATCAAAGTGAGTAAACAAGCAAGATTAGACAGTAATAGAGTGCATTCAATCACAACAAACATTCATCTACGTTATACACAGATAGAAAATCTGCTATTGCTATATTACACTGAAGCACAAAACAAATAACAATTACAACCAAAAATTGACGACATAATTGAGAGGCTCAAATAACACGTCTCATGGACGGAGAAACCACTAACCTGTGCTTGGATGATCTATTTATAGATTTCATCCATGTATTAAATACATGAATGTTTGTCACCTAATCAAAAAACCGTTGTACTTGGAAGTATATGGCTTTTCTGACAACTATACATAGTATATATATGGTCAACAAATCAATATCGTTGACACGGGTGTCGCAAAATCTCTCACTTCACATTTTACGTAAAGTGGTTTTCTCTCACTTCGCAAATCACGTGAGAAGTGGCTGGGGACGTTCCTCGTTCAAAATGGAAGGTGCCTTTAAAAAGACAAAGATCTCTTTAACAGTTCAACTCTCTCGCTCTTTTCAGGAAAGCCGAAGGTGCCCTTTAAAACAAATTGGAAGTGCCCTTAAAAGTTGGCGAAGGTGTCTTTAGCAATTTAACCCTTTAAAATAGAGGATCTTCTAGAATTTTCTCTCTTCGCATTTTTTTAAAAAATGCGAAAAAAAGATGAAGGTGTTGAAAATAGTTAAACTGTTGAATTGTGAACAAGTTGACTTCTTCAAAAATAATTGAACGGAAGAAGTCGAAGGTAAGTGTCATAATTTTCAAAAAGTGTGAAATATACGAACTGCGACACTTAGTGTATTTCTGTAGACTGTTCAAAAAATGATGTAAATCTGTAGACTTGTTCAAGATGCAAGTTTTGTGAAAGTCATTGAAGATGGCCAAGACTTCAATGGTTATTAAACTTAACATCTGAACTTAAAATTATGATGGGATTGGTTACCCTTTGTTGGAGATCAGCCGAAAGTCCGTTGTAGGTGTCCTTCAAATAAATTGGCTGTCCAAGTTATGATTTTAAGGAGACAACTGTAAGCTTAATCTCCAACACTAATCTCTTAGTAAAATTAGTTGTTCATATTCATACAGTTTAATCATCAAAAGTTCAGATCATCAGAAGCATTTGAATAGTTAGCTCTCTCTCTCTCTCTCTCTCTCTCAAGCCTGCAAGCTTGAACCCTCCTGAGCATTCTAGCTCACTTCTTAGAGTTGCTTTAGAGATTGCTATTGCACTACTGCTTATCAGCATTGCACTTAATTCAGACTTTCATTTTAGTCACTCAGAGATAGCATAGAATACATGGCTTCAATCCACAACTTATTGTACTCATTTACTTTTGTTTTGTTTTGAATCAATACTATCTTTTATTGCATTCAGCTTCGTCTCAAAATGTATGCATTTTTTGGAGTCCTTCGTGACTAATTATTTGTCTGATAATTTTCGATGTTTAATTGTTTGACTACATAATCACTGTAGTACTGACGGTTTCAAAGTTAGTTACTATAAGTTCAAACATGATTTCTATCACTATTGTTTTGTTTGAAATTGATAGGCGTAGTCATGCATTGAAAAGGTGAAGATAGTGTATTTCGCCATGCATGAAAAGTTTTTATTTTAGACACTCGAATTATTTTCATTTGTTTCTTTTTCGAGTTCGTTATCTTTTTGAGCTAGACCTATCTTCTGCACACCGCTTTCCGACAGAAGTTGACCAAGGTCTAGGTCTGGTTCAAAAAAAATGAGTTGTACTCGCTTTTCATTGCTTCGCGCCACTTCACAACATCCTTATAGTTGATTGCTTTGGCTAGGGTCTCTGGATCTCCATATGAAGTCTAGAAAGATTGAGGTGTGTACCTCTCAGGTATTGTCAAGTTCTTGAAGATCTTTGACCAGATTCGAATGGTGTCTCTTCTTGAATTTCTCCAAACTTGTTCAAGCTAGCTTGATCTGATCTTTTGACAGGTGTTGTCGGCTGCTCGTCATTTGTAGCGTGAATATCTTCAGTTGCAGGTTCTGTAGAAGGGACATCTTGAGTGGATGATTCGATGTTGTGAAAGATAGGATGAAAGAACACAACATCATTTGTCGATGGTTGTTTAAAGTCATAGAATGCATCCTCTTTGAAAATTACATCTCTCAAAACAAATGCTATGAATCATAAACTTTATATGCTTTATGTTCATCAAGATAGCCAATGAAAATGCATTTATTTGACATGTGGCCCAATTTCTTCCTAATCTGCTTAGGAACATGAACAAAGCATAACAAAGATTTTTTGATGGATGACACTAGGTTTGTGTCCATGCCACACTTGGTAAGGAGTTCTGCTATTGACTGTTTTTTTGCTGGATCTGTTATGTAGATAACAAGTTTTGGTTGTGGCTTATACGCAAAACTTCAAAGATAAATTAGATTTGCTTGATCATTTACATTCTCATAAGAAGTAGTAGCTAGTGCAATAGACTTAGAAAGTACATATAAGTTCCCAGAGCGAGTGCAAGTAGTCAAAGTAGTATTTTTGTCGAAGATTGTACACTGCTCAGAAGAAAAAAAAAATTGATAGGAGATTCTTAGATAATTGAGGTTCTTGAAGGACGACATTTGAAATAGAAATGAAGAATGCATTTTTGAACATGATCTTGACTATTCCTTTGCCTTTCACACGGATGGTGCTAGAGTCTCCGAGGTAGATGAATTTGTCTCTATTGTAAGCCACATATTCAGTAAATCATTTTCTTCGAGGATTCATATGTTGGGTATCGCCACTATCGAGATACCAGCTATCGTAATCTATATCATTACTTTTCCAAGCCATTAACAGTTTTGATGGTTCATCATCATCAGGGGTTTGCTCCTTATATTCTGCTACATTTGTAGAATTTGGATGTTGGTGTTGTTGCTTCTTTTTTGCATTGTAGATTCGAATACGACAAATTTTGATGTCGTGGTTCACCCTCTTACGGTATCTACAAAGAGTCACCTTCTAGATCCACTGCTCTCTTATGGAGGTTGAGGCTTTTGCTGCTATTGTTTTTACACTTGATTCTTGCCTTTGGAGTTTCTTTCTACTTGGTGTATAATACCGTAGATTTATCTTTGATGGACAAATCGCTGGTCTTTCTTCGCATCTCTTCTTGAAAAAGATAGTTGATGACCTTTTGAAGAGTTAGATCGAGTTGAGGAGATCTTTACAACAAAGTTCTCATAAGACTTTGGCAAAGAAAAAAGTAAGGTCATTACAACTCACTATCCTTAATAGCGCATCCTACAGTTGAGAATCGATCTACAAAAGATTTGAAGATGTTAATGTGGGCAATGATGGCTGTAGAGTTAGACATTCTGAGAGTAAAGAGCTTCTTCCTAAGGTATAACCTAGTGGTCACATCTTGAGTCTCATAAAGATTGATAATAAATCTAATGTTTTCTTAGAGGACTTGCAAGTGGTAACATGAGATATTTGGAAAACAACCAGATTCAGTGTGATTGATGCTAGGTTGATCTTCCATGCCTTAGCTAATTTGAAATCAACATCGCCTGGTTTCGGGTCAAACCCGTCTACGACATCTCAAAGATCTCTATCTATAAGCATCATCCTAAGTTTCAACTTCTAGATATAAAAGTTTGAGTTGTTGAATTTGTCGATGATCCTGACTTTGTTGAATGATGATGAAGAAGATGAAGTGTTACTAGTGTGAGACATATTGACCTGATAGTAATTGAAGGGAAATATCCTCTTGGTTTTAATGTGCAAGCTAATACCACCTTGTTGGGAGAGGATGAGAGAATGCAAAATGACTCCCCCGATATGGGCTGCTATTGACTATAAGCAAGAACGATCTCAATGATGATAGAGAGATAGAAAATGTCGAATAGAATCATAGCTCAGGCATTAAGGATCACTGAAACACACGAGGCCAAAGAAGAGGATGAAGCATCAAGCTAAAAGAAAAAGGACAAATCAAAATTCAAATGCTTTTTCTGTGGCAAAAAAGGGCATTTTGCATCAGAATGTTTCAAGAAGAAGAAGGCACAAGAGAACAAACAAAGCAATATTGCACATGAGGAGGAGGAGGATGAAGAAAAATCATCCTTGATGGTATCCAACACATCACCATCATCCAAGAGCAACACAAGTGATTCTTGGTGGATTGATAGTGGGGCTAGCTCCCACATGACTTTCCAAAAGGACTATTTCTACACTTTACTCTCTTATAATGTAAAATTATCTATCTTTACTACTAGTGATCAAAAGTGTAGAATAAGTGGTATTGGAATGACTCCATTGTACATAGGATTGTCCAAAAGGATGAATCTTAAGAATGTCATTTTCGTACCTAAGTTAACCAAGAATTTGTTAAGCGTTGGCCAATTGATGGATAATGGCCTAGATGTACAATTTAAGCATGGAGTTTGTTCCATCCTTAAGAATGATGAATGCATAACAAAAGGACTTACAGAAGGTAGATTTTTTAATTAGATGCTAATGTTGCAATGGAGAGTGTGAACATGGCAAAGGTGGAGATCTCACGTGTGGAGCTATGGCACAAAAGGTTGGGCCACCCCAACTTTAAAGATATGAAATCCATGTGTGCAAAGGAGCTTGCACTCGACCTCCCCAAGAGCTTGGCAAAATGTGGAAAGGATTGTGAGGCTTGTAGTCTCTCAAAGGCTCATAAGCTACCATTCTCAAGATCTAGCCATTAGAGCCCGACAAGGGCCTCTGAAACAGATGTCTTTTTTTTTTCTTCTCATTTTTGTAGCCATGTGGACCAATATAAACCTTGGTATCAGGCTTCTACGTAAAGTAGCTCTTCTCAGATATAAATAAATTGAAAACTTTTTAAATATATAAATGTTTCATTGGACAGCATGTGGAAATGCTATTGGATGTTGAGGCCTGCCCTTCCACCTCATCACTGCCCGAAGAGACCCAAACATATTGAAAATGAATATGACAGATGGTTGGATTGACAAAATCGATGTAACATTAATGTAATAGCATTGTCAAATCATGGTTTACAAGATTAACTAGAGTTAACTCGTAGCACCAAATAGTTCAGTGTTTCAAATTTTGCCTACACATATTTTCAAATTCATGGCTTTTTGCCTACACATATTCTCAGATTCATAGTTCAGTATTTCAAATTTTAGCCTGCACATAATGAATGGTGCCATCAAGGAAGTTGTGCTCCTCAATCGACTCTGTGATTCTCTTCAATGAGAAAGATGACAATGGATTATGGTGCCAAGAAAATATTCAAAAAACTCTTGGGTTTTGATGCATCCATCATCAAAAGGAATATTTCAAAAAAGCAAAAAGACAAAACTATCATTTTGATCTTATTGGAAGGGCATAATTTTGGACTTCAGAACATCATCAGGAGGAAAATCTATTTTCAAGATTTTAGTCCAACATGTATATATGCATTCAGAGATAAATGTGCAAGGATTCAACCATCAAGATCACAAAAAAAAACAACTTTGAGTACTGATACATTATAATACTTTGATTTTTTTGTCATTCCTTATCATCTATTACTAAATTTGCCAATCTGACTATTGTTCTCTTGCAGATTTATATCCATCCAATATAAATGAATAGGAGCCAAGTGGATCTCTTGCACGTGTGTTAAATGTAGTACATACTGATATTGGACATCTACAATATAGAGGTAGAACTACATAAGATCTTGTTGATTATGGAATCTTCTTTTATGAATCAATGTAAATTCTTGATATAAATGAAAACTTTGGACAACTAGTCCCAATTCCATTATCTAGTTTTGAAAGTGATGAATGGGTTGCTCTAGATACTATAGTATCAGAATTATTTCGTTGCAAACTATATAATGATATAAAAAATTCATTAAAGATAAGCACAGATTCAAAAACAGTCCGAATAAGTTGGATTATTTCTTTGAATATATTTGTGGATTTTTTTTCAAGTACACAAACCTCCAATAATGTTTGTATGCAAAAATTTATCATATAGTTTATTATCTGAACTTATGGATGAAGGCTGGGACAAAAAATCAGATGGAGAAATAGAATACAAAATTAAAATGTTTTCCATGTGCTTTTGCTATCAAATAGAAAAACAAATGTTGAGCTTATGCTTTTATTATCAAAGATGGAAAAAGAACATGAGTAAATGGGTATCACTCGATTAAGACTTGGAAGCCACTAGACATTCTAGACAAAAAAATATTGAAATAATATACAATGATGCACTTTTGACATGTATTGAAGTGGAAGAAGATTGGAGCCTAAATTACATCAGGCAAGAACTGTTGCTCCTACAAGATATACTTTCAAACTTCAGATGTATATCAAATGGTAAACTCGTAAGTAACTGTAAACACTCTATTCTTTATGTATAATTGTTTTCAAAAATTGCTCGTATAATCTTTATACGAAATGTAACATTCTTTGTGCTAAATTTATGCAGGTACGTAAAAGACATGAATTTGAGATCAAATGCAGAGATATTGGTGAAACTATCCAACTGATGGAAGAACACTGATATTTACTATCAGAAAGTACACATCCATTATCGTTACTCAAGATGAAAACAAGAATCTTGTCTTTTATCAATGTAGAAAGATTGCAATCTAGTATTGTACTATGGACACTTGTAAGAATCTATATTAATATCAATAAAAATATCATAAACGAGTTGTTTACATGTATGATTCTGTCTTCTTTTCCGGATGATAATATATACATGTTACAATTGAAATACTATTCAGTAACTTTATTTTTACTTTCTACAGTACTATCAGGAGCTGTGATGGCAACAATCTCATGTCCTGTAATTTTGTCTTTCTCTGTATTATGAAGGACTTGTATGCCTCTCTGATCATATAAAATAAACTCTGCATCCTCAGCAACTTGAAAGGATGTTAGGGCAGAAGCAGGATTCTTTACAACGCCCTCAAGCTCAGGCACAAAACTTATGCCATTCTGTGCAAATGTTTTGATCAACTCTTGTCGCAATCTATATACATCGTCGGAATTGTACGGCTCAAGAGTGAACTGTCATCACAAACCAGGTGAATGAGTAAATAACTAACAATCACACTAAAGAAATAAAAATTTGAATCAATAGAACAACAAATGAACAAAATTTTATCTTTTCAATATCTACATCGACCTATAAATTGTACCACTCGAAAAAGAACTTTGTATTGTACAAGACGATCCAAGCACAACTAAAAGCATCCTTTTGATGTATACACTGTAGATATTCAACAAAAATTATTAATATTATGACATACAGTTTATTCATGCTATGACGATAGATTGAAAAAAAAAAATACAGAGTCAACGATAAATTGTATATACCTTGAGAGATTTAATAGTTATCTCTCTGAAAGATGCTGCCGTTGCTGATATTTCATGCACAACATCATGAAGTAGAGAATCAAATTTTCTATGTGTATTTTCAACCGAGGTTATTTCTACACATACAAAATTTGATACTCCCTCAATTATTTTTATAGAAAGAATATTCAGGCTCCAATGCCAACTACAACAATCAAAATTAAAATTAGAATCAATTTTGACATGAGTATAATGATCAAAATAAAAAGAATCAACAACATATAACAAAGCTTACTTATTCTCATGTGAAATTTGGCCACAGGACTGCAATTGATGAAATATACAATCCTTTTGAAATTGGTCTCTTTTGCCTTCACAACACCCATGAGAATGGACTGTCGACAAAAACGATTCTCTTCAAATCCATACTAATACTATGATGCAAAAAATTTTGGCCGGCTTCAACAATTACATTTGTGATTTTTGAAGTTTTATCTTTAAACTCTGTACAAAATTTGGGACCTAATCTATAGTCAAAATAATCTCCAAGCATATCAATTTTACTGCCTAAATAAACTTCATATTGATTGTAATTGTTAGAATAAAAAAAAAAATCTGATTGAGATCATATGAGATTCTAACAAAAAGGTTATGTACAGGTTCTGAGTCCGAAGCCCCAACAATACTGATAGATTATTTAGTTATCTTATCAAACTCCTCTTGGATTATCTCCACCTTCGGTGAAGAAACCTTCTGAGGAGCTGGATGGATAACAAGAGGAGGAGATGGAGATTCTACTTCTGAATTAGAATCCGATTCAGAGGACAGAACGCTCCGGAGTTTGTAGGAATTACCTTAGAACACATGGCATCATGTCACTGGTCCACGTGTTTGTCCGTACACATTATTATGACTCATTGATAAATCTCGAATTGATGTTGGTTTCTTGGATATCGCTCTCAAGCGCGCGTTTCGCATCCAATTTTCTTTCCTATATACCCTCGTTCGAAATCGATACTTGGTCTTGTGATATCTATCTTGAGCACATACTTTGTTGCAATTTGATTTTATGTTCTATTTCACGTTTGAGATCGATATCCAGTCCTTGATTTTATCAGTTTTCCAGAATCTTTTTTTCTGTATTCTCTTTGTTTAAATGGCTAATTTTGATTCCAAGTCACTATTTTTTTTGTTCTTCCTTCTATTACAAAGGGTCCTAGTGTAGAAGCATTTTCCAGAGATTTATCTCAAAAAAACACTTGGTGGCACTCAACAAACATACTTATAAAGTTAAGTTTGACAGAATGTCCACCAAGTTGCATAATGATTTCAAGTTTGTAGATGATTGTCAAATACATAATAAAAATATATATTTGTAGAGTTTCAATCTGCAATTATTTTTTTATCTTTTGTTAAATATTTTTGACAATTCGGATGTTGCTGCTCCTTCTACTTCTGAAACTGCTTCTTCTAGCGATACAAAATCTGACAAGTCCAAACCTATAGATATAGAAATTTTTTTTTATTGATACAAGTGTTAGTTTAGATGATTGTATAGATTTTGATCTTGCTCGAAATAGGGCATCATTTATAGGCCCTAGAATACCCACTATCCTTTCTCCTCTTGATAAATCTCTAATCACATCGCCTACTTGCGCGGAATCTCTCCGGAGGGAATAATTCTTTTTTGACACTATCGGATGTATCAGATCTTTTTGAGTTTACAAAGACTGAGACTCTTTGCATTTGAGCAAAAAGCTTCATGAATTTTCAGATATAATTGATTTTGATGCTGATGATGTAAATAAGAATGAGTTTAATTCAAGACAAGATTTTTTGAAAATGGATGTAGAGAAAATGCGCAAAAAAAAAATGATCTGTCTTCTAAAGAGGAGTTTCTCAGATTTCAAAGTCATCTTGGTTTTTCAAAACCAATCGTCTATTCACCAACCATATTGATATCGAAAGGTGGACATAATGTTGATGGAGAGACAGTAATCAAGGAAGACAAAGTCGAATGCATAAGTTTTGTATCTTATTATGTACTGTGAATATTATCAACATTTCCTAGCTAGTTTGAGGCCTAAATTGGCAAGTTTTGTACATAGTTTTGGATCTAACCTTTCACACATGTGAAGTAGGCCTAAATACTTTTATTTATTTTATTTTAGGCTACTGGTGCCCTCAAATTGGGTCCTAAGTTCTAGAGAGAGAGGAGAGAGAGTCATCTCTCTCAACTATATTAGGCTAAAATTCGTGGAGAACAGGTTGGAGAAACTTATTATATAGTTGAGAGAGATCAATAGATCATTGTCACAGTTTCTTCCTCCATTTTGAACATTGCTTTGTGTATTGTCTTCAAGCTCTTGTGTACGATCTTAGGTGCTATCCAAAAGTAGTAGGCTGCTGTTCCACGCCCTGTTTGCTATTATTTTTGGCTGCCATCAGTATCTTTCATTAGTTTCTTTTGTCTCTTGAATGCTTTGTCAAGTTCATGTGTATCAAAGGTAGCATTAGGATGCTTTGCCATTTCTAGCTTTTGTAGCTTGTTGTGCAAAGATCTTAGCCATAACATTTGGGATCTTAAATCCATTCAAGAGCCACTTTTTTCACATGGTATCAGAGCTAGCTGGCCACTATTTACTGTAAGATTTCCATTTATGGTGATATTTAGATATTTGATCAAGTTCTAGCATGATTATGCATTGCATTGTTGATCAAATCTTACTAACCTTTGTTTGTTGAGTTGAACTTGTGGATCAAAAGCATATTTCAGGTCTATTGAAGATCAGAGCTGAGAAGAAGCTATTTTGGATTAGATAATAGCACCTAATCATTTGTTGATTGTGAGGCTTGTGCATATTCAATACTAACAATGTTCTCTTCAATGTATTGTTGACAATCTCCACTTCTGTGGATGAACACTCTCCTTTGTGGCTGAACACTCTCCTTAAGTGGATGAACCTTCTCCTTAAGTGGATGACAGATACTGTTTGTGATTTTGTATTTCTCCAAAAGGCTAAGCAAAGCTGCCACTTGGATGAAAGATCCCCTTTTGGGTGAACAGATTGTCAACAATCTTTTGCATAAATTTTGGTGTACTTTGTTGAGCATGTAAGTAACTCTCCTTATGTAATTTGATTGGAGAATTTTTTGGAAGGTTTTAACCATTATGAAAATGTGTTTTCAGGTTCTTAACAGGTTGAGGAACATTCTCATGTGAAGTGATCTTATATCTACATCTAAACACCAAGATTTGACAAGCTAGTGAAGCTAGTCTTGTTATTCACTAAGTGTGATCTTTCGTTCACCTCTAAAGCTTGTATTTGTGATTTGCTGGAGTTTATAACATTTTAGAAGTGTGATTAACATGTGGTTTTACAGGTTGAATCAATATCTTAGTGTGTTGATCATATGTTGATCAAGTTTGTTCAATTCTAAGTATTCTTGGCAGTCTAGTCTTGTGTATATTCTAAGAATGCAAGTAACTCTTCACATGATAACTTGATCTGGTCACTTGCTAAAAAATTTGAGAGCTTAAGCAAGAGTGTGTTCAGGTTGGTTTGAGTTTGTAATCCATTCTTAGTGTGTGCAAAGTGTTGCATGTATTTTAATCTTCCTTTCTATGCTTGGAGACCAGCTAGGTTCAAGATAGAAGTGTTTTAGGGTCCTAGATCTTCTGAGATCTCCTTATCCATCATTTGTTGAGAGGAAAGTGAGTGCTAGGTGCATTAGGACATAGCCTAAAAGTTGAAGAATCATTATATTCATGGCTTCCAATGGTGGGATCATGTTAGAAACTAATGATAGGTCGAGTTCATCAAACTACTCTACCTGGAAAGAGGATGGAATCCTTACTTGAGTTGAATGAACTCATGGACATAGTTGCAGGAACTGAAGAGAGACCACCCACAGTTCAAGAGCAACAAAGGTTTGATAAGAAGGCCAAAAGGGCTCTTCATATCATTAAAATGAATGTTGCCAATGAACTTCTCAAGGAAGTTGATAAGTGACAAAGTGCAAGTGAGGCATGGAATGCCGTCAAGAAGTTTTTTGAATCAAAGTCCACATCTAGGGTATTGACCCTAAGGAGGCAAATATTTTCTAGTAGACAACGGGAGGGAGAAAGTGCTCATGCATTTGTCTTGAGGGTTAAGTTCTTAAGTGATGATCTAGCATGCACTGATGAAAGCATAAAAGATGGTGAAATAGTCCAGGTTATGTTAAATGGTTTGCTAGATGAACATGCTAAGCTTGTGCAAGGTTTTGCCATTCAAAGACTCTTGCCAAGTGTGGTTGACTTGCAAGAAATCTTATTGGCTGAAGAACATAGGTTGCAATCAAAGCTTGATGGTGCATCCTTGCAAGGTGGAGGTGAAGAGGCTTTCTTCACAAAAGGCAAAGGCAAAGGCAAAGGGAAATGGTCCAAAGGTGGTAACTCAGATCATGATGATCACTCTTCCTCCTCTTCTACTTCTTTTAGAAAGAAAGATAAGTCAAAGTTCACCTGCTTTTACTGTGGGATAAAAGGTCATTTTGCAAATGAATTTCATAAGAAGCAAAGTAATGTAGGTAGCAAGCAAAACAACTTTTGTACTTCTAGATTCTTGTGAGACTCTCACGATGTGTTCTTCAAGTCTAGTGTCAAGTGGAAGTGACAAGGATTCATGGTGGATAGATAGTGGATCTAGTTCACACATGACTAGTCACAAGGAGTTCTTTACTTCTTTGATCTCTTATATTGGAACCAAGAAAGTGGTTCACATGCCAAATGGTGGTGAATTTATGATCAGAGGTATTGCCTCAATTCCTATTGGCTTGATGGTGTTCCTTACATTCCTTCACTTTCAAGGAATTTGCTACGTGTTGGTCAAATGTTAAAGAAAGGGTACAAGACAAAGTTTGTTGGAGATGTTTTCTTCATTACTAAGGGAGATGTCTTGATTGCTAGGGGCAATAGACAAGGTAGACTTTACAAGCTTGATGCCTTTGTTATGTCCAACAAGAGAAATGAAATGGATGTTGGTGGTTCTCCCAACTTTCAAAAGTCAATTCCTAGATCTTATGCAAAGTCTAAAGAGCTTTCTTATGCTAGATCTAGGTTGAGATCTAATGAGCTTCCTGGAGATAGTTATTGTTGTGCTAACTTGGCAACTTTTGGTAAATCTGTGATCAATGTTTTGGATCCATTGGATCTTGAAGATGGACTAGTGCTACCTACTAGTCAAATGGAGTCATTGTCGGAAAGTGGTATGCAGAAGATAGGTCTAGCTCGAAAAGAAACGAATGAAAATAATTTGTGCGTCTAGAAAGAAAACCTTTCGTGCATGGTGGAATAAACTATCTTCATCTTTCCAATGCATGACTACACCTATCAATTTCAAACAAGACAATAGTGATAGAAATCATGTTTGAACTTATAGTAACTAACTTTGAAATCGTCAGTACTACAGTGATTACATAGCCAAACAATTAAGCATTGAAGATCATTAGACAAATAATTAGTCGCGAAGAAATACAAATATGCATACAATCTGAGACGAAACTAAATGCAATAAAAAATAATATTGATTCAAAACAAAACAGAAGTAAATGAGTACAATAAGTTGTGGATTGAAGTCATGTACTCTATGCTATCTCTGAGCGGCTAAAAATGAAAGTTTGAATTAATGTGCAATGCTGACGAGCAGTAGCGCAATAGTAATCTCTAAAACAACTCTAAGAAGTGGGCTAGGATGCTCAGAAGTGTTCAAGCTTGCAGACGAGAGAGAGAGAGAGAGAGAGAGAGAGAGAGAGAGAGAGAGAGAGAGAGAGAGAGAGAGAGAGAGAGAGAGAGAGAGAGAGAGAGAGAGAGAGAGAGAGAGAGAGAGAGAGAGAGAGAGAGAGAGAGAGAGAGAGAGAGAGCTAATTATTCAAAAGCTTCTGATAATTCTGATTTTCAATGAATTAATCTGTATGAATATGAACAGCTATTTACACTAAGAAATTAGGTCATCAATTGTAATCGCCAGTTGGCTGCTGATCCGCTTGCATCCATCAGGTCTTTGTCATTGATTGTTGATAAGCAATGAAATTGGCTGTAAACATTCTGTCTGCATATATGAATCGAAACTATAGCTCTGCAGAAATGAACTAAAACAGCCATAGGCGATACTATCGGGTTTTTTGCAAAAAAACGAAAAAGACAAAGGTGCCTTTAAATCTCATTTAGGGTTGTCTCACACTTTGCTAGAGTCATTTCCTTAATATTTGAGGCTCTTTGGAAAAAGTCTTAAAATGCGACTCTGCATATTTGCACGAGATTCCTGACAAGCGAAATGCAAAAAAGATGACACTACATTTTTCATGAGATTTATGTCAGGCGAATAATGCAACACTATCATAAACTCTGTGTAATTCTGTAGACTATTTAAAAATACTTGTAATTCTACAGACTGTGTAAACACACAGAAAAATCCACAGAAGTGCATAAACAATGGATGAAGATAGAAACCGATTAGATGATTGGTAAGAAAGAGAATAATCCAACACTGCCTCTTAATCTGAATCCTTGAATGCCTCGACCTTCATTGAGTTCTACACAGAATCTTCTGTGTGACTCCAAACTTAATGCTTTAGTACAAACATCGGCTGTCATATCTTGCATTCTACAATACTACAATCTGACCTCTTCATTGAGAATTTTGCTTCTGACGAAATGATACTTCAGCTCAATTGCTTACTCATGGAATGAAATCTAGGGTTGGCTGATAAAGCGATGGCACTTTGATTATCACAAAATAATATCGTCGGAGCATATTGATTCAGACCGATATCTGAGAGTAAGTTTCTCAACCAAATTGCTTCCTTTGTAGCTTGAGAGACTGTGATATACTCTGATTCAGTGGAAGATAGACCTATCAAAGATTGCTTGTGACTATTCTAGAAAACTGGACCATTGTTGAGGAAGAATGTAAATCCAGAAGTAGATTTATGAGTGTCTACATCTCCTGCCCAACTCGCATTTGTGTAACCACTGAGGAAATTGAGTTTGTCGTTGCCGACTGCTCCATAAAAAATGCAAAAGTCCATAGTAGCTCGTAGATATCTCATGACTTTGATAAGAGCCTTCCAATGTGTTATACCAGGATTAGTCATAAACTGACTAAGAGAGCTAACTGCAAAAGCTATGTCTGGCCTGGTACAGATCATGGCATACATAAGAGATCCTATAATAGAATGGTAAGGATACTCACGCATTTGCTACTTCTCATGAATTGTTTGGGGACAGTGGTCCTTTGACAATTTGAGTCCTAGTTCCATTGGTGAGAGAGCTAACTTGCAATTGATCAGATTATATCTGACTAAAATGTTGTAGATGTACCTCTGTTATGTAATGTAGATCAACTTTGGTTTTCGTCTCTGTGGATTTGTATACCAAGGAAGAAATGAGCTTCGCCCATATCGGTCATGTCGAATTTGGAAGATAGCATTGTTTTCTCCTCTTTTATGAGATCAGTACTATTGCTGAAAAGCAATGTATCATCCACGTATAATGTGATAATGATAAAAGACTGTTGCACTGCTTTGAAGTAAACGTTGGAATCTGAAGAGCTAGGTGTATAGCCATGATCAATGAGAAAAGTATTGATCCTTTGAAACCATGCTCGAGCAGATTGCTTCAAGCCATAAAGCGCCTTATGGAGTTTACAAACATGATTACGCTTACCCTTGATAATATAACCTACGGGTTGCACCATGTAAATGTCTCCTTCGATAACTCCATTGAGATATGTTGCCTGTACATCCATTTGATGTATTTCCAAATCTGTTGCAGCGGCAAATGATAGCAAAAGTCGAATAGAAGAATGCTTGACTACTGGATTGAAGGTCTCAGTGTAATCGACATTGTATACTTGAGAAAAACCTCTGGCTACTAGTCGTGCCTTTCTTCTGTTGATGCTTCCATCTGCACCCTATTTGACTTTGAAAATCCATTTGCAATCAACTACGTTTTTGCTAGCAGGTAATGCGACAATTGTCCACGTCTGGTTCTTGATAAGAGATGAATACTCTTTATCCATAGCTTCTTTTCAAAGATCTAAGTCAGGTTGATTGAGTGCCTCTTGGACAGACGTCAGTTCTTGAACAACATTTGCTGTAGACTCGTCAATATACCAGTTAGGGAGTCTGTTAGTCCTTGAAGATCTTCTGGGTAATACAGGAAGTTGATCGTTTCTATCATACTGTAGTTGCTGAACTGCAACATCATCATCTTCTGATCCACCATTTATTCATTGTTCGTCGGAAGTAGAAGAGCTTGGACCTTCAATGGGAATAGTCACCTGCGGAACTGGAAAGTTGAAAGCATCAGGAGAATCTGATAAGTCGGCTACATGGGAGCTGCCCTTTTCTTTGAGGTCTTGAAACTGATCTTTGATGAAGATGACATCCCAACTAGTGAATATCTTCGACTCATGGGATCAAACAACTTGTAGGCTTGATCTGAAGTAACTGATGAAAATGCACTTGATACTCTGGAAGTTGAGCTTCTTCCTGAGATCACGAGATATCTACGCAAAAGCAGTACATCCAAAAACTCATAAGTTTGATAATGAAGGTTTGGTACCTGTCCAAACTTCGAATGGTGTTTTGTTTGAGAGGCCTTTAGTAAAACATCTGTTCTGAATATAGGTTGATGTTGAAACAGCCTAGAAGGACTTTGGAAGTGTCACATGTGATAACATGCACTTTGCCGATTCAACTAAGGTTCTGTTCTTTCTCTTAGCAAGACCATTTTACTGAGGCGAATAGGAAGTGGCGTATTGTTGCTCAATGTCGTTGTTAAGACAGTAGTCCTTGAATTCATTGGAGATGTATTCTCCCCCGTTATTTGACCTCAGTGCTTTGATTCGTTTGCCAGTTTGATTCTTAGCATGCTCTTTGAATTGTCTCAATTTGATGAAAGCCTCTAATTTCTGTCTAATGAAATAAAAAATTGTTCTTCTGGAGAATTCGTCAATAAAGGTAATGAAATACTTTGCATCTAGCAATGAAGGAGTTTGCGTAGGTCCACATATATCTATATGAACAACATCTAACAGATCTTTTGTTGCATGCATATGGTTTGATCTAAAAGAAAATCTAGCCTGCTTCCCAAAAATGCAGATATGACAAACAGGGAGATCGACCTTACCAGAAGGATAGTCGAGATCAAGAACCATGGATTGTTTGGTCATGTTCAAAATAGATGCATGATTCACGTGTCTAAAGTGATGATGCCATAGTAATGCTTTATTGACTAGAACAGAGGTTTTCAAAGCTTGACTAGACTCAGAATAATAGTGTGCCAATCTATATAAGTAACTCTGTCTCTTTTCGAGTGCAAGGATCTTATCACTCCTATCAATAATTTTTCGTTGATCAGATTTGAACTCTATCTTATGACCTAAATCTGTAATTCTACTCACTGTTAACAGATTTGTAGAGAGTTTAGGAACATATAAAACCTTTGATAGTAATTTGAATTGATCATGCTGGAATCGCAATCTTACAGTATCTTCACCTTTAATAGTGTGAGTACAATTGTCACCTAGATGAACAAATTTCTTCATGCTTTAAGGAGTGTAGGAGTTGAAGATCTCACGATGATTGGTCATATCTTGAGTTACTCCAGAATCTAGAAACCATGAATCATCCAAAAAAGTGCTTTGATCTTTGACCATGAATACGCCTTCGTCCACTTCAATCTGGGGAGATGATGAGACTATGTTTGCTTGTTGATCAGGTTGCTTGGATGTGTTCTTCGGTTGGAGAATTCGACAATCCTTGATCTCATGGTTATTGCGCTTGCAATACCTGCAAAACATCTTCTTTTTTGACTATGGATTCGATGATTGTTCTTGACCTTGAGTCTTTTCTAATTCGTTGCAGTCTTTTTGGAGCTTTTCTACTTCTGTCGCTTTGAGCCTTTGTTGACAAATAGAGCCTGAGAGGAGGAAGTAGACAAAGTGTCTTGACTTCTTCTATTGTCTTCTTGTAGCAACATAGTGATAACTCTAGTAGAGTTAAATCTGAGTGTGTCGATATGATCATCACCCAGTTCTCATATGTAGAGGGCAAGCTTGAAAGCAATGTCCTAATTGCGTCTTCATCATCTACGACTGATCTGATGGCGGCCATTTGTTGCAAAAGATTCTTAAACTGGTTAATGTGACTCTAAAGAGAATCACCAGTAGACATTTTGAATGTAAAGAATTTCCTTCGTAGATGTAACTTAGTAGTTACATCCCTCACGTCATATAGTAAGTTCAAAATTTCCCAAACGTCTCTTGACATTTTATCTTCAGCTATGTGTCCAACTTGTCTGTGTATCTGATATATTGAGGATAATAAGTGCGAAAGCTTTACCGTCCTTCGATTTTCACTTTGAGTCATCGTCATCAAGTTTTATTTCTGTACCTGTAACAACATCCCATAATTCATTGGCAATTAGCAAGGTCTTCATCTTAAATCTCCACAAATAATAATTAGATCCATTCAGCTTGTCTGTGATAAGATTGGCTTTATTGTGAGAATCCATCTGGAACTCAGTCTTTCGATTGTATCGATGATGCTAAGATGTGGTAATGCCAATAATAAGAAATCAATTCTCTAATACTGAAAGGTTGAAAAGAACTAAAGAGTATGATATCAATTTGATATCGCAAAAGATATGAAGTATTAGAGCTTTCTCTCTCATATCATATTGGAATCAGATAAAGAAGTAGTGAAACAACTCTGATACCATGTCGAAAGTGGTATGCAGAAAATAGGTCTAGCTCGAATAGAAACGAATGAAAATAATTCGTGCGTCTAGAAAGAAAACCTTTCGTGCATGGCGGAATAAACTATCTTCATCTTTCCAATGCATGACTATGCCTATCAATTTAAAACAAGACAATAGTGATAGAAATCACATTTGAACTTATAGTAACTAACTTTGAAATCGTCAGTACTACAGTGATTACGTAGCCAAACAATTAAGCATCGAAGATTATCAAACAAATAATTAGTCGTGAAAAAATACAGAAACGCATACAGTCTGAGACGAAACTGAACGCAATAAAGAATAGTTTTGATTCAAAATAAAACAGAAGTAAATGAGTACAATAAGTTTTGGATTGAAGTCATGTATTCTATGTTATTTCTGAGCGGCTAAAAATGAAAGTCTGAATTAATGCGCAATGCTGATGAGCAATAGCGCAATAGCAATCTCTAAAACAACTCTAAGAAGTGAGCTAGAATGTTCAGGAGTGTTCAGGCTCGCAGGCTCGAGAGAGAGGTAACTATTCAAACGCTTCTGATAATTTTAATTTTCAATGAATTAATCTGTATAAATACGAACAACTATTTATACTAAGAAATTAGGTCGTCATTTGCGATTGCCAGTTGGCTGGTGATCCGCTGGCATCCATCCGATCCTTGTCATTGATTGCTGATAAGCGGTGAAAAAAATTGGCCGTAAACATTTTGTCTGCATAACTGTAGCTTTGCATAAATGAACTAAAACAGCCACAGGCGACACTGTCGGGCTTTCTGCAAAAAGCGAAAAAGATGAAGGTGCCCTTAAATTTTATTTAGGGTTGTCCCACACTTTGCCAGAGTCATTTCCTTAACATTTGAGGCTCTTTGGAAAAAGCAAAAAATGCGACTCTGCATATTTGCACAAGATTCCTGACAGGCGAAAAATGCGAAAAAGATGACACGACATTTTTCATGAGATTTCTGTCAGGCAAAAAATGCGACACTGTCGTAAACTCTGTGTAATTCTGTAGACTGTGTAAAAACACTTGTAATTCTGCAAACTGTGTAAACACACGGGAAAATCCGCATAACTGGATAAACAATGGATGAAGATTAAAACCGATTAGACGATTGGTAAGAAGGAGAATAATCCAACAGTCATGTGGTGCTAAATTAGTATCATGTCTGAACTCTTTTACTCATAGATGTCCAAGTCTTGGTGGCTCTTCAATGGAACTACATGGCAAGTGCAGAAATGGAAAGGTAAGAAGAGATCTAACTTCATCAATGGAGGTGATGAAAATTCTTCTTTGAAAATGGTTGTTGCTAATGAGTTACTTACTCATTTGGAAAAAGATGGTGCTTTGAGCATGATTGAAGAAAAAGTTTCTTTTGCATCTTTATGTGATGAGTCCAAGAAAGTCATTCGTACAACAAGTGGTGCTACATGTATTCATAAAAAAAGTAGGTCAAAAGGTTCTATCATGAGATTTGGTGAGGAAGATCTCAAGTTAAAAGGGAGAGATGAATGTGAAGTGTTCAAAGTAGGATGTACTTTGATTGATGCTTTTGTGAATGATAGTGAGAGTTCATTATCATTACCTATATCATTGACTAGAAGTCCCAAGAAAAATTACTTCAATCATTCTTATGTTGAAGGTACTATGTATTCTTTTCATGGCTTCTAATGTTCAAGATGCTTCCATTTCTTATGATGCAACTATCAAGAGGGAGCTTGCTAACTTTTGTGCTGTGATCATTAAGAGGGAGTCTTGTGAAGGAAAGGGCAAAGGAAGAGTGACTCTTGGGAAGATCCAAGGCATGGATCTTACATCTCTTCATCAACTGAAATGATGCTATGTTTGTGGTGGAGTATTCATGCATGATCAAGATGGCAAAATGTTGGATGAAGAAGACTACATTGAACAACTCGAGTGGCAATTTCTTCAAGGCAAGGAAGATTTCATTGGTGAGCTCATTGAGGTTTGGTTTGATTAGGCTTGATACTCAACTTCCTCTACTCTACTTCATGTTGGATAGAATTGTAGAAATCTATCTTTTGGTTTATGATGGTGATATTGTTTTCACTAACTATAGTGAAAGGTTGAAATCAAGCAATGATGAGATTTTGTGGGATGTTAATCATGTGTTTGAGAGGGATTATCTTCAGAGGTTCATATTTGAAGATGTTTATAAATGCAAAGTCCTTGATGTTTTGTTGGAAGATCAAGATGTTGATCTTGAATTGTTTCATCAACACCAAGAGGCAAGTAGCAATTGGAAGCTAGTCAAAAGCATCGAGCCACATGGGCAAAGCATTTTGGATCTATTTTTATAGGATCTTGAAGGTTCAAGTAAGGTTCTTGGAGCAGCAAGGAAGTTTTCTTTTACTCTACCTTACTTGTTTAATCTCATGTATGAACATTGCTATGTCAATGTGTTGGAATTGTCAAAATTCAATGAAACTAGTTTCATAGTTTTGCATCCTTTGGATCTTGGAGATGGAATAGTTATCATTGCTAGTTTTTATAATCAGGTACATGCAAGCTTGATCCTGGGAAGCGCTTTGGTGAAGATGTTTGTGACCACTTCTGTTGTGGAGTAGTATTGAAGGATCACTTGCCCTGAGAAAACTTTCTCTCGAATAAAATGATACTGGATTTCTATGTGCTTGGATTTGCCATGAAATTTGGGACTCAGTTATAAAGTCCTCACTCCAAGGATTCTATTCTAAGCATGTCAATCACAAGCAACACAAGGGAACCTGACCAACCCAACAAAACCTAGATCGAACGGATCTAGTGCTGAATTCACACGTGTGGGATGCCCTACACATGTACTTTTGATCTCCTAAGCCCAATAATACCATAAAGATCATACTAGCATTGGTTGTCAATAGGAAAGCTGATCATACAAGAAATATTATTGTGTTACAAGCAAGATCTGTCAACAAAACATAAGACTAAGCATAATAAATGCCTCAACTCGACTAGAGAGAGAAAATAGAAAGTACAAAACTCATGTAGAGAGAGAGGGCACAAAGAGCTTGTCTCCAAATTTGCAATTCACACAAATTTCATCATCTTTTCAATGAGAGTACATCACATATACATAGATTCATGAACTCTCCTCCTACTTTGAGTTGAATTGGAGTTGTGAATCCACCTCTCAAGCTATCTAGACTTATTCAAGCCACCTCACTGTGTCTAATTGTGCCACCTAGTCTTTTCATGCATTAAATGTGGCATGTAAAATACAAATGGCAATTCCTATGGTAGCTCGAGTTTCTACTTCTACCTACCTTGAATATTTTATTTTGAGATGGGTCTTTACTAAGCCAAAGAGCTTAATTCATCTTTGGCATTTTTAGGACCCCTACTCACAACATTAGATAGATTTTTCCAATATTTTGACAAGATCTAGCCCCCAAGCTATGGATCAATCACAAAGAGAAATGAGACATCACACTAGCAGCATCCTGCGATCGGTCATGCTATCAAGCATACACTAGTGAGAGCCCAACACGTATACTTATACCCTCCAAGGTCCATGCACCACTAGTAGTGCAATGTGACACCTCACTTGACACCTCTGTAGCCTATCTGGGCCACGTCACCCAGTCCTCCAATGACTCACTGATAGACCCATACAAATCCACCATCAAGTGTTTAGGCCTACAACCATTAATTATGACCATGTATACATAAGGGCCCCAATTCCCTTATAGTCACAATTAACTTACGGGTTGTTGGTCTACTGGTCTCTAGCATGGACACGCTACCCGAGACCAGTCATGGGCATGACATTCTTCCCCCCTTATTCAAGTTCTGTCCTCAGAACTTAAAACTGAAAAAGTTCCTCCTTAAGCTTCCTTCCTGTTCCCAAGAATCATCATTGTTTGTACATTCTTTCCATCAAACCAGATGTTCGATAACTATACGATTTCTCAATCGTTTAGTTCTTGTATCCAAGATCTTTCCGGGTTCAAGTGAAGACACACCCGATGATTCATCCAACAGGTCCAATCGATCTCCAGATTCAAGATGCTCTCCTTCACGTAGACTCTTTCAAAGATGGCTTACGTGAAATACAGGATGCACTTGAGATCCACCTGGGAGTTCCGATTGTTAAGCTAAGGATCCGATCTTTTTCAAGATCTTAAACGATCCTCTATATCTAGGGGACGATTAGTAATACTAGTCGGCATGCATTACACTTGAATCCATTGAGATTCTAAAAAAAAATCCAACCCCCCACTTGGAAGTCTGTTGGTGATCTTTTTAGACTTGCATAATGTCAGTCCCCACTAGACATTCTCACGTGCAATACGTAGTATTTTTTGCATATCATGTAGGAAATCCACTACTTTCTGAAACTTGAACGTTTGAGTCTCTACTTCAATGGGTGATATAGGTTTAAAAACAATACATAAGCACGAACGAGCTATAACCGGTAGCCAAATGCTTATTATAATTCAATCTCCATCAAGGATAACTTCCTCTTCGAGGAGATTGCTATATGAATACATATCTTATCTGATCTTCTGATCATGTAGGTAATCCTTTTTTTAAACGATCAAGTATAACTAGAATATGAACTATGATTCGTCAATCATAATTCATCGGATTCTTGTCCTATACTCAATAAAAGAATGTGATACCCTCACATAGGCAACAACCAATGATCAGAAGAACTTTTAAACTTAGAGTCACCTCTAGTTTAGCGAATACGGCTGACCAAAAGCGACCAGTGAACTTCGAATCGCGAATGTTCATAATGTCACTTTGGTACCATAAAGCCTAAACAGACACTCTATAACTACTAATTCTATACCCAAATAAACATAGTCGATTTTCTAAGGTGATCAGTCATACCAAAATTCCACTAGCCTGTTTATTCATCCGAGGTATGAATACTATCCTCTCCTATGGATTAGTTATTTCCTAGAATTTGAGTTATGATTCACCAATCTCAACTCTCCAGATTCTAGAGACCATACCCTATCATAAGAATGCATCACAAATCTTAGAAGACACATGAGTTGTACCTGAAAGTCCTTTCCATCTGGAAAGTTCCAGACTTTTTCAACTCACACACGGTGCCAATATAAGGATTGTAATCTAAAAAATGTCCTTACTTTAGACATGGCACAAATTGTCATTCCAAAGTTAGAGTCCCAATCTAGAATATGTCTAGATTTTCCTCTTAAGTTCTAATCTAGAATAACTTAAGATTTACCGGAATCTCATTATGTGAAGTTCTAACTTTTGGCAAACAACAATCCAACTCTCCTGAGTCTTCCGGGATAGCATTACATTTTTTTTGAAAGAGAAGAGATAAGTCCACAAGTTTTCATGTATTGTATGCACACCCATTTGTAAATGAATCCAAAATGACTTATAAATGTTGTGACTTATAAGCACTACATTTCAACAATAATATCATAAATAAGATTTCTATTGTTGATTTACAATAACTAACTCAGAAGTAACGCTCTTGACTCGGCTAACTGTATCAGATTCAAAAAATATTTAAACATCTAGGTGTGGTACCAAAACACCACATTTATATTCTAAATCAATCCTAGGTTAATAAACTATTCTCAATGAGATATTACTATAACCCAGTGAGAAATTGTCTCAAACACAATTCTCATCAATATGCCTATATGTATCAACAACTAGTTTAGGCATGCAAATAAACTTAGTTCATGGAATACTTTGTAGATCCACAGGATTAAAAGTTTGTACAAAAGGTTTTAATGATCCCACAAAGATTCACTACATAGCATATCTCTACAGATAACTCCTGATCTGTACACAACACTTTCATAACCGAGAATCCTCTAACTTGGTTATCCTCTAAGAGAGAATATTTCTCAAAGAGTGCTATTTCATCTCAAAATCTCAACCGGAGATCAACTCAAAAGAATATATTGCTAGCATGAATTTCCTCCCTTGCATCAACCCACAAATCTCAGTCCATACTAAGATCAAGTTGACTATTGCCAACAAGGAACAAGTTTCAACAAACCCCCATCTTGCAATAGAATTACCAAGTTCTGACACAAATCAATCAGACTTGTTATTGACCCATAAATCAGAAAAGGATTTTTTAAAGATTTAAGCAAGGAAAACAAGTTTTAAAAAACAATTCCATTAACCATTTCTGTGACATTGTCCATGGTCAACGGGGAATTAAAATTACCTTCCAAGGAATCACAAAAAATCGGGTTAATTAATGTGTTCATAAATTCACCAATATATCCTTTATAAAGAAATAGCATGTTGGGTTTCCGGTTTTGTAAATTTGAGATATCTAGAAAAGGGGTCATGACCAATATCTCAAATTTCCAACAAAACACCCATTTCATATTGGAGTTGCCTGTGTCCCATACCACATGTTCTTCCTCCATGAAGGCCCTCCACTTCTTGATCAAAGTGTCAGAAAAATAATACAAGTATATGAAGTTCTCGAGAATTTATTAGAAGATTCCAAGTTCAACTAGACCAAACATTTCTTCGTCCCTTTTCATAATCTTTACGGTCACTAAAAGAATCAAAGTATACATGCCTTGAGTGACAGATTAAGAAATGGGGAAGAATGAACCGGCTTTTTCTTTTTCTTAACAACACATAGTGATGGTACGCCCCAGCTTTAAGTACATCAAGAAAACAACTTTTTCGTTCCATTTTAGTCTTTCCATCTTAGGCTTCTGGGCCATTTTTACTCGTGTCTGTTTTCGAAATAATGACATTTCAAAAAAATCCAAAAATTTATGTTCTCGGTTGCCCACAATAGTTAATTACAACGAATCTAATTCGTCAATTGTGAAAAAAGCCTTACGGAATTCCTCCAAGAATTCAGCCCAATCACAGTTCTATGGGTTGCATCCTCCACCACGAGGAGGTCTTACCCAAAGCAAAAAACTGATGAAATTCACTTTTTTATTCTGGGACATTGCATAAGCTAAAGTAGCTTGTCCAACGATTGAGAGAGAGAGAGAGAGAGAGAGAGAGAGAGAGAGAGAGAGAGAGAGAGAGAGAGAGAGAGAGAGAGAGAGAGAGAGAGAGAGAGAGAGAGAGAGAGAGAGAGAGAGAGAGCCCACACTCCATCATTTTCAGAACTTGTTTTGTAGAAAGATTGGTAGCTGGAGGGCGCACTACACGCATTCAGAGGGAGCGCTTAGGAGCATCCTCCCAACAGGTTTATGATGATTTCCCACAAACAAAGAACCCTACTCATTTTTCTGCTTATGCATAAAGGTTTTGATGTGTTTCTACAACTATACCTATAGATTTCTGAAGCTTCTTGGGTAGTTTTACAATGCTTTGCATTACCACAAGTCTGAGCAACACTATTTGTGGAATAAATAGAGCTTAGACTTGTCTAACTAGAGTTTGAAGCTATTTACCCTTCTTATTGTAATTCAACAAATAATAGATATAAATAGAATGCCTTTACAGTTTAGCATGCCCAATTTACATTAGAGTTGATAAACAGGGTAGATGCTGCCCAATTTTTTTCTGAACTAAGAATTTGTAGGTTTGGCCATTCCTCATTAAGAATAAGCTTCACAATGACCCAAACCATCTCACAATAATGGCTTTACTGGCTCATTAACCTGCAAACCACCGTTAGTTTGCTGAGAAACGCCACAAACCCCTGTAGCTCCATAAAGAATCGTCATGCAAAACCTATAAATAAACCACCAACACTCACAACAACCAGTGATTAGTCTTTTTTATGCTTCTTTTCCAACTTTTTTTTAGATTCAAGCCAAAACAGGCTGAAAAAAAACAAAAGATAGCCAACAAAACCACCTAAATCACTACTTAAAGAACAAAAGGCCATAAAAACCAGCATTCACTCTAATTGATCATGTTGCTGATGGAAAAGTGTCCCTAATGAAGTAAACGACAATACAAGTGAATTGAAAACCGAAAATTTACTTTTTGAAAACCAATATGAAGTGTCTAAAAATTGAACCGATTGTATACCTAGTAGCGCACTTACCACACAACATATTACATTTCAAACAAGGAAATCTACGGGAAGAATAATCCGCACTTTCACCACTTCATTGCATACTCCATTGAATTCTCAAAAAAGTGTCAAGATTCCATATCATACAATAAAAAAATCCCCACAATTCAAGATTTCATCATGAACACAAATCAATGGCAAAACGAGCTTAGAATTGGCTCTGATACCAATATAAAGTTCTCACTACAAGGATCCTATTCTAAGCATGCCAATCACAAGCAACACAAGGGAACCTGATGGTGGACAAACCAACCCAACGGAACCTAGATCGAACGGATCTAGCCCCCAAGCTATGGATCAATCACAACGAGGAATGAGGCATCACACCAGCAGCATCTTGCCACCGGTCATGCTATCAAGCATACACTAGTGAGAGCCCAACAAGTATACTTATACCCTCCAAGGCCCATGCACCACTAGTAGTGCACTGTGACACCTCATTGGACACCTATGCAGCCTATTCAGGCCCGTCATCCAGTATTCCAATGACTCATTGATAGACCCATACAAATCCACCATTAAGTGTTTAGGCCTACAACCATTAATTATGACCATGTACGCATAAGGGCCCCAATTCCCTTATAGTCACAATTAACTTACGGGTTGTTGGTCTACCGGTCCCTAGTGTGGACACGCTACCTGAGACCAGTCATGGGCATGACATGAGTGATATTGAAATACAACTCAAGTTGTTACACAGAATGGTGGTAGCGTGTCCACTTTTTTAAATATATATCATCACTCTCTTTAATGCTTTCCAATGGGAGATCCTAGGATTAGACATGAATTGACTTAACGTGCTAACAATGTATGCTAAAATTGGTCTAGTACACAACGTTACATACATCAAAGGTCCTATGAGTGAATGATAAAGGTACCTCGCTATGTCAAGTACTTCACTATCAGAATTAGCACAAGTAGGTTTAGTCAATACTATACTTGGATCCATTGGAATATTAATTGGTTTGCAATCAGACATATGAATTTTTTTTAATATGCCTTTTAGATATGTTTGTTGGCTAAGATACATCTTCTTCTGAAGTCTATATCAAGTAATGTGAATTACTAGCAAAAAATTATATAGCTCCTAAATCAGTCATATCAAATTACTTTGTACTCATTTACATCTATTTCACTTTCATATTGAATCAATACTATCTTCTTATTGTGTTTAACTTCATCTCAGAATGTATGTATTTTTGTAATTCTTCACGACTAATTATCTGTCTGATAATTCAATGCTTAACTTTTTGGCTACGTAATCACTATAATACTAATGATTTCAAAGTTAGTTACTATAAGATCGAACGTGATTTTTATCACTATTGTTTTGTTCAAAGTTGATAGATGTAGTCATGCATGAAGAAAGAGGAAGATAGTTTATCCACTGCACACGATAAGTTTTCTTTCTTGTCGTTCGAATTCTTTTTATTCAAATCTTATTCGACCTATCTTTTATACACTCTCTTTCTGTTTATATGAGTGATGATAGATTGCTTGCAAATTAGCTAACTATACTACACGTAAGACCTTTGACATTATGGTCCAAAAGTACTATACTTTCACAATCTATACCCAACTTCGCATTTTTCCTTTGAACTTTGAGCAATGCACTCCATCCTCACCTTCCTTGGAATTATTGCATTGTTGAAATAGTGTTTCCAAAGCCTGGTGAAATGACTATAGCTAGTAAATTGCTCAATGTTTCTATGAACCATTTTCTCCCAATAGATGTTGTACACATCATGCCTTGTAAAATTGTCCGTAAGGTGCCACCTACCAATAGTTGGCATAATCTCGACATGAGAACTCTCTATTCAAGATATCGATAATTTCCAACTGATCCAACCATACGATTGTATCAGGGATTGTGAAAAGAAGCATTTTTTAAAAGCCTCTCATGCAACCTGCCAAGTCTTGAATTTCCAATAGTATGAACATGTTCGAATGCACTTCTACAAACAATGTAATGTCTCAAGCTGTACTCAATTTGATCTTTGATGTTCGGATTTAGTGCAGATGTAAGATACACCTCTTGCTCTTCTTGATTAAGATTCAGCTGAGATGACGTCCGACTCAGAACATGAGTTTTACAAAACAACATGCTCATTTTGAAACTCTGAATCGACATAAGAGCTCACAAAAATAACGACATCCTCACTTCTCGATATGCTTTCCTGAGACTTGACCTCAAATTTGAAGAGATAGCTTAAGGGCGAAATCGTGCAACTAAAAACAAAAAGTTCATCTTGAGACATGGACGTCTCGTATGATGAGATCGATATGGACATAGTGAAAACAATGTGCACACAGAGCAAAGAAAAAAACAAACCAAGGTCATTAAAAAGAAAATTCCAAGTCCTTTTATAGCCTGAATTGCGGGCATCAAAAACCATTAAATTCAGTGAATGGATTTGAAATTTTTATAAACCAAATCTTGTAAAATTTGGAGTCCACCACTATATAAAGTTTTCTACGTCTCATTTTTGCTCACGCAATCTAGGGAGCATAGGATTATTGTGTTTTCATGCCAATATAATTTTGCCTCTGTTTCTCGGGCACACCCGACAGACGCTGATGCCGCTTGCGACTATTTTTTCACAACGACTTATTCCACAAGAATATTCGTTCAGGAGAATCTGCGAGGATGGCCAGGTACTCGAATAAGTATTTTTGGTGCATATAATTTATTGATTCTTTAAAGATGCTTTGACCATTTATAACAACTTCACATTACATTAGATCCACATTCAATAATGTCTAAATTTTTAGTCATTTGAAACTAGTTAGAATTTTTGAAAATTGTGTAAAATTTGTGTTCTTATGCGATAAATTCATATTACAAATTTTTTCAGAATGATTTTGAACATCGAATCCGAGAGATCAATACATGATATCGTTCTCGAGTATCATATACTGCTAATGATACGACAGATCGATATCGCGTATCGACATGATGTATCATTTGTTAGAAGTGACCCACTAACATTATAGATTCATTTCTATACAAAGTCTATGTTTGTGAAAAAATCCATAAATAAATACAGAACTGGCTCATAGCTATGAATTTGTGTAGAAGATAACCTAATGACTTTCGTTCTATGGTAATACGGTTGAAGATTATACGAGAAAATGATACCAGGTATCGATTTGTTGTATCATTTTGGTAAATGCACATCAGAGCCACAACCTCCTCTAAAGGATGAATCTGGAGATTTTGCTGATCTCCAAGATGGAGATATTGATGTTGGTAATGTTGGTGACAATGACCACGATGGTGATGGTCAGTCTTGACCAACTCATAATGATCAAGAAGAGATTTTGGATGTATAATTTTGATTGACAATATAGAAATTAGCATTTTGTATCACCTATGAGATGTTTGAAATGTCAATTGTCTGTATGTTGAGTGTATTTATTGAATGATGAAAGGTTTTTATTTTCTCAATTCTATCATGCTTGAGATAACATATATATACAATCTATAAGCACTATATTTTAATATTATTTTTTGCATTAAATTCTATATAACTAACAAGAATGATTAATTTTTTATTGCATTTTATAAACAGTTGTAAGAATGTACGTATATATTTTTTCAGGATATAATTTTTTATCACTCTATATTATTATAATTATGATACAAATCGAATTTTATTTTTTTGATATTTTAACAGTAGAATTATCAATTTTAAAAAAAAATGTTATCAAATTATAACAATTGTATTTAAATTATAAAAAACAGTCCTGACATGATTTTGATTATGTTACAAATTATGATGAATGTATCATTAAATTCTTTATCATTGTCCATTGTAAAATAGTCGTGTACATATTTTTTCACAGATTGTATACGACAAAGTGACAAAGGGTCGTACATATTTTTTCACTTTGTCATATTATACACTTTGTCGTATACAATCCAATTGAAAGATAGATTCTAAATTGACAAGTTTTAAATTAGATAACATAAAAAAATGATAAATATCTCCTACAATTTTATATTTGGTGTAAAGAATATTTATTAGACATCTCATTGTTTTAAATTGTGTTTATTGTTCTCATAAAAATTTCAAACTTCAGTAGATTTTTTATTGTTTTTATTTTTTTGATGTTATTTTAATTTATATTAAAAATTCTAGTTTTTTTTATTGCTTTTAAAGAATTGTATTCTTTTACAATTTTATACACGCGATATAAATTATTGATTTATTCTAGATTTATAAATTTTTCCGATGAAAATCTTGTTGAGATCAACGGTGGAGATCTCTTGATCATAGATCCAAATCAACGGCCAGCATTCGTTGGGCCCTCAAATTTCATTTTAAGAAAAAATTAAAGTTCTTGAAGTGCAATCTACAAAGGACTGAAGGGCCAAAAATTGAAATTCTTCATTAAAAAATTTCATTTTGAAGGGACCCAACTTTTTGTCCATATTTTGGAGGGCTTTCCCTATCTCTTTGCACCACTGCCAAGGAGGCCTGGGACACTCTCAAAAAAAATCTATGAAATTAAGAATACTTCTAGATTGCTTACACTTAGAAACCAAATCTTTCTAAGTTATCAGAGAGCAGATGAGAGTGCTTCATCTTATGTAATGAGAGTAAAGGATCTTCATCAAGAGTTAGCTGGTATTGGAGATGCTCTTAAGAACACTAAACTTGTTCAAGTAGTCCTTAATGGACTTAGAGATGAGTATGACAATATTGTGCAGACTTATGCTGTCAGGGAGGAACTTCCACCCTTGGAGACACTACAAGGTGTTCTCATTGCTGAAGAAAGCAGGCAAGAGAACAAGATGGTGAGGATCAACAGACTTTCATTGAAATATGGTGGGCACTCTTCACCAAGGACAAGTCAAGAGGCAAGGGCAAAGGTCAACAACACTTCAAGAAGGACAAAGCTAAAAAGGTGGTGAGGATCAATCCTCACAACTTGCAACATCCAGTGGCAAGAAGAAGCTGTCAAAGATCAAATGTTTTTTTTCTGGCAAGAAAGGCCACTATGCATCAAACTGTTTTAAGAAGAAGAACCAATCTAAGCAAGCTAGCCTTACTAATGAGGAAGAGTGTGAGGGTGTTGAGAGTGAAAGAGAGGATTCTTTAATGATGTCTAGTTTTTCATCTTTTCCTTTCAAGAATGAAGAAATCCGGTGGATAGATAGTGGGGCTTATTCCCATATGTCTAGTTCTAGAAACTCTTTCACAAGTCTCATGCCATATCTAGGTGCAAAAAGATCAATCTATACTGCTAATGATTCCATTATGCCTAGGATCATCTAAAAGGATAGATCTTGATAATGTTCTGTATGTTCCATCCATTACAAAAAACTTGCTTAGTGTTGGTCAATTAATGGACAATGGACTAGATGTACATTCCAAGAATGGAGTGTGTTCCATCTTGAAAAATAATAAGTGCATAGCTAGTGGCATTAAGCAAGAAAGGCTTTTCAAGTTGGATGCTAATGTGGCTATTGAAAATGTGAATATGGTTAGGAAGGAGTTGACTCAAGTGGAGCTTTGGCACAAAAGATTGGGCCATCCTAATCTTCAATCAATGGAATCCATGGCATCAAAGGAGCTAGCTCTCGGCCTACCAAAAGCTTTCAAGAAGTGTGGCAAAGTGTGTGAGGCATGTGGCCTTGAAAAGTCACACAAGACTTTCTACAAGAGATCTTTAACAAGATCTACCTCACCTTTAGATCTTATCCATTCAGATGTACATACTTTTTCTCATGAAAGTAATGGAGAAGCTTTAATGTATGTGACTTTTATTGATGATTATACTAGGTACACTTGGATTGAATTATTGCCTAAGAAAAGCCTTGTATATGAAGCTTTTGTAAAGTTTAAGTCTCTAGTGGAAAAGCAAATGTTCTTGCATTAAAGTTCTAAGATGTGATAATGGAGGAGAGTATATCTCCAACAAGATGAGAGACTTTTGTGAGATCAATGGCATTAAGAGAGAACTCACTTGTCCTTACACCCCCCAATAGAATGGGGTGGCCGAGAGGAAAAATAGGAGTCTTTGTGAATGTGCAAAGTCTTTAAGACTTGATACATCTCTACCCCTCACTTTTTGGGGGGAGGCCATAACTTGTGCTAATTACTTATGTAATAGGCTTCCTAGTAGTGCTATTGGTGGGATCTCACCATTTCAAGCTTTGTTTGGCAATAAGCCCAATGTAAAAGATTTTAAAGTGTTTGGATGTATATGTTATGTCCACATTCCTTTGGAAACAAGAAGGAAAGAAGATGCAACTTCTTCCAAAGGAATATTTGTAGGCTATAGTGAAAATAGCAAAGGATATAGGATATTTGATCCTATTTCAAAGAAAGTAAGCAAGGATGTCTTGTTTGATGAATCTCAAAGTTACAAGTTGTTTCCAAATTCATCTAATCTCTTAGGTGATGAAGATCTTGCAACACCCGAGGAGGAGTCTCTTGAAAGTGATCTTTTGGAAGATCAAAATCATGTGCCAAAGGAGCCAAGAAGATCCACAACGAGCAAGGCCGAGCCTTCAAGACTCACATACTTTGAGAAAGGAAAGCAAAGGGAAGACACATCTCCTTCTACCTCTTACTCTTTTCTAGCCACAATGCTTGAAGAGCCATCATGTTATGAAGATGCAAGTAGATCACAAGTTTGGAGAGATGCAATGCAAGTAGAGTTTGATGCTTTGATAGATAATCAAACTTGGAATCTTGTACACCTTCCATATGGGAAGAAGCCACTTGCATGTAAATGGATCTATAGATTAAAGTACAATCAAGATGGATCTATAAGTAAGTACAAAGCTAGATTGGTTGGTTTCTTCAAACTAAAGGCATAGATTATGAAGAAACATTTGCTCCTGTAGCAAAACCTGTAACCATTAGATTGATCATTTGTATTGCTACTTTATTCAAGTGGAATCTCTATCAAATGGATGTGACAAATGCTTTTTTGAATGGCTACTTGGAGGAGGAAATATACGTGTTGCAACCTAAGGGATTCATCAAGGATGGTGAGGAGGACAAGGTTTGCCACTTAAGGAAGAGCCTATATGGCTTGAAGCAAGCACCTAGAGCTTGTACTCTAGGTTGCATGATTTTCTCTACTCTCTTGGCTTTGTGATTAGCTCTTATGACTCTTCTTTGTACATCAAATGTAATGATGGAAAGATCATAATTTTAGTACTTTATGTTGATGATATCATATTGACAGGAAATGATGGTGAAGGCATAAGAAATGTTAAAGTTTTCTTGTCTAGTGAATTCAAAATGGTAGATCTAGGACTTCTTAAGTTCATACTTGGAATAGAAGTTACTAGAGGTAGCGATTTTACTTCTATAAGTCAATCAAAGTATGCTACCTCCATTCTTGAGAGGTTTGGCATGAAAGATTGTAAAGGGATTGACACCCCTATGGAGCAAACTTGTGAAGTTACTAATGATTGTGATGAAGCATCCTTTGAGGACATCACACTCTTTAGGAAGCTAATAGGCTCCTTAATATATTTGACAATCACTAGACCATATTTGAGTTATAGTGTAAGCAAGTTAAGCCAATATATGCAAGATCCCTTGATGCATCATTTGAAAAGTGCCAAGAGAGTGCTTAGATATGTCTCTTCTACTAGATTTTTTGGCATTCTCTATCAAGGATCTAAGTTGTATTTGAGAGCATTTTCGGATTCAGATTTTGCAGGAGATAAGATGGATAGAAGATCCATAAGTGCATTTGTCACTTTTCTTTGTGGAGGAGTGATATCTTGGCTTTCAAAAAGCAAAATACAATTTCTCTTTCCTCTTGTGAAGCCGACTACAAGGCATTGACTTTAACAACCAAAGAACTCCAATGGCTAAGAAGAATTTTGGTGGAGCTTCAAGTGCTAAAGGCCGAGGAGGTCCCTTGCATCTGTTGTGACAATCAAGCTTCTCAACAAATTGCAACCAATCCGATCTTCCATGCTAGAACAAAGCATATTGAGATAGCTCATCACTTTGTGAGGGAGAAGGTGCAATCCAAGGAGGTTCAACTTCATCATGTGCCTTCATCCGAGTGCATAGCTGATATCTGAAGCAAACCTTTGGCTTAAGATTCATTTTTCAAGTTAAGAAATGCCCTTGGAGTTGTAGATATGTGTACATTAGACTTGCCAAGTTAGAAGTGAGGAGGAGTGTTAAAATATCACCTCCAACTTGTTGTATCTTGTAGATCTCAAGTTATTTGAGCTTGATAGGATCTCACACGTGTGGAGTCTGTTCCCACATGTGAAAGAATGTACATAAGTCATTTTTATTAAGTTAGATTGGTTTTAGCTTGATCTACACTAGTGTGAAATTCACCTTTGAGTAGAATCTTGAAAATGGTCAAATTGGTCAAACTTTTTGTAAATAGATTGGACTTCCATGTGAATGAGTTATTACTCACACATGTCAAGATACCATTCACACATGTGGATAAGCTTCTAGATGATAAGATAGGAAGATTTCATTAGATCCTATTTTATAGGAAATATTCCTATAAATGTGGAAGGCTAGCTTTTTGTTTTCTAGCCAAAGAGAATAGTCAACTTTGGAAAATGAGTCCCATTGGTGGATCTGAATGACTAGGCACTCTTTTGAGGTATATATCTTCTACCTTAGACTATGGATTAATCTACAAAGGAGAAGATCTGACTTTGATTGCTTTTTCAGATTTAGATTTTGCAAGAGACAAATTGGATAGAAAATCCCAAGTGCTTACACATTTTTTCTTGGAGGGAATCTAGTTTCTTGGCTATCAAAGAAGCAAGCAACTATATCCTTATCATCCTGTGAAGCTGAATACAAATCTCTTACAACCACGACAAAAGAGGTTTTATGGATCAAAAGGCTACTCTTGGAGCTAAAGTGTTATGGAGATGAGGACCTTCCAATTATCAAGAATGATAACATCTCAGCTCAGGCTCTTGCAAATAATCCTGTGTTCCATGCAAGGAGCAAACACATCAAGGTAGCTCATCATTTTGTAAGAGAAAAAGTTATTGGGAGAGAGATCTTATTGGAGCATGTTGGATCTTCAAATTGTGTTGCAGATCTTCTCACCAAGCCATTGCTCAAGAATCTTTTTATCAGGATGAGGTCTAACCTTGGCCTAATTTCAAAGTCTATGTTGGATAGGAATATATATTTTAAGGAGTGAAAATAATATTTTTCTATCTCGAGTTTTGGGGCCATGCCTATCTTATTCCATTGTATACTTTATTGTACATAAAGGTATGTGAAGAGCTGAACATAATTTCAAAAGCCACAAATCTTCCAATAATTTGAAAAATGCCCTTCTTCAATGCTAACTAGAACTAAAGTTGAAACCAAAACCAAAAGAAAATATGCAAAATGCTCTCCCATGCTGGTCTCCCCAACACTCAAAATGCAAATTTCATGTATGCGTGCCAAGTATCCTCCACATGCAACAACAAAGACATGCACATCTCCACTTCCCACTTTTTTGCCATGGCTTTATATAACTTTTGCTTCACTCCACCTCAGGCTTTGCAAAATCCAATAGGCGCACATGCACAACACAAAATGAATCAAGCTTTTCTTGTGCAAAAACTAGCTTAGATATATGTACATGGCTAACCACTATAAAAGAATGTTTAATCTATATTAGAATTAGAATTAAGGCACTACTAATTAAGCTGCAATCTGTAGTCAAAACATGACCAAACCTATTTGAAAAAAAGCCTTGAAAACGTTTCAGAGTTAAATAGTTTCTCTACTGAATGAGAAAAGCTAAAAGCCTAAAGCAAATTGCAAAATAGCAAAAGCTAATTGCTAAAATAAGGCCTGATCTCTCTTCTTGTACCATTGTCGGGCTGATTGCTTCAGACTGTATATGCTTCTATGCATTTTGAACACAACGAGCAACTAAGGGACAATGCGAATGTCAACACTCACATGTGTCCAATCGTCAGGCTCATGAATACAAAAAATGAAAAGTAATAAATACATATATATTATATGATAAATAATGAATTAGAAAAAAGCCACTTTATCCTGCCCTGACCATGGGAAACACATGTCATCCAAAGCCAAAAACGTCCCATAATCATGCTATATACGACAAGGCCAATAAAATGAAAATTGTTACCCCATAGCAGTTGTGAGGAGTGATATCGGACACATATCATCATTTGGTTGGCTAGGAAGAGGCAGATTCTGAGCCATAGCAGAGGTTCTAAAATGTTTTTAATCCCCACCGTAGATCTGCAATTGCTATGTTTGGTAATCGTCATCCAACGGTGGGCTACGTGTTGTAGCCACCCTCGCCGCTCCAGCTGCTCAGAGTGCTACATCAGGTAGCCCACCTCTGCACGACGAATACCTAGTCCTTATTGTGTGCTCCAAGGAGCGTGCGAAGATGCATGAACACACCCCTTCTTGTGTGCTTGGAGGAGTGTGCAAAGATGCGTGCCCATACAGCTTCTTGTGTCCTCGGAGGAGTGTACAAAGATACATGCCCATGAAATTTTGGGTGCCACAAAATTTTGGGTGGACAAAATTCTTGTGCTGCTTATAGAGGTACCTGGGTCAAATTGTCGATCCCCATTCCCACCTTTCTTCTTCCTCTTCTCGTCCTCTTGCTTCTTCTTCTTCTTCTACATGGGCTCTCGCAACACTCTATGCTAGTGCAAAAAGAGGAACGTTCTGTCTTCATCCAGAATAGCTCCCCTCGCCAGCACTTGTTGCTGGATCCTAACTTCTTTTAAGCTAGAGGTGATTGCATTGGACCCACCCATTCATGAGAACAATGCATGAGCCCTTCAGAACTCTTTTGTCAAGACTAGCCTGGGTTTTTTTGGATGTAAGCTGATGATAAACATGCGAGGTTCTAGGGACTAATTGCTTGCTTGAACAGAAGGTTGCGCAGCTCATGCAAACATCCATAGATTGAGGAAAGAATATATCACAAAGGACATGGAAACAATCTAGCTATGGCTTGTCTCACATTCACGCCCATAAGCGCTGAGTTCATTAGCTAGTTGAGGGACATAGTATGTTGAGAAGTTGGTCTCAATGCTCATAGTGGTGGATTTCTTTCCAAGCTCATGTTTTCCGTCTTTATAGTGTACTTATTATCACGGAAAGCAGCCTTGATCCTATCCGAGCATGTCTATAGAAATTAGAGGCTCTGATTACCTAAAGCCGTTACATGTTTCATTTCTAATGCAAAGGCTGTTCATTGCAGGTATGGAAACAAATACGATTGCAGTCACCAGCTTCAATCACCACACATAATATATTGTATATGCAAAACATGAATAGCGGGGGGTCTATCCGGGAAAGTAAAAAAACTAGGGCGTGTTGAGCCATGGATTAAATTGCTCGCTTCAACCAAAACGGACACTCAGAATTCATATCAAACAAAAAGCTGATGTCAAGGAACAGAGTCTTTGGTTCTAGGGGAAACAGCGATAGTCACAACAAGCGACGGTCTCTTACTGCCTGCATGCATCCCGAACTGCAGCTATACCCGGAAAAAGCTGCAGAATATCACCACATCGATGAAAAAGAAGTTGCTGATGATTTTATAAGCAAGAATCTTTTAGCAGAAGGTGTTGGAGACAAGATGACCGCTGAAGCTCAGGACTTGTCATTAATTAAAAGTGAAAGTGAAAGCAACGATCCTCACTTAAAAATTAGCATTGACGTATGTAGCAAAAGCCAAGCCTCAACTAAGACGAAAGATATGATCAAAACAGCCCCTAACTGTTCCGAGATAGAAAGCAGACTTACAAAGGTTGAAGAAAGAATATCCGAAATTGGCAAGAATTACGACAGAGTTCAAGAAAGACTTGGTGATATTAAGTTGGAGACAGTCGAACAAATCAAGGTACATATTGAAAGAGTAGAAAATCAGATAGAGGAGATTCCAGCTCGGCAGACGTTGCGCCTCGGAGATCTGAAATCTCATGTGCAACAATCCCAGAAAACTCTATCTGACAATCTGGAGCAAGTAGACTCATCAATCAAATGCCTACAAGAGGCTATGAATGATCTCAAGATCAAAGCTGACAAGCTCTCTTACATCAGCTATATTCAAATGAAGATCGGAATGGCAAACCTATCATACATGACTGTGGGTATAACCAAGGAACAGGAGGCACAATTCCGGAAGAATGCTCTAAAGTTTTACGGATACAGCAAATCCGAGTACGAAGGATCCGAATCTCGCATGTACTGTATTGTGCTAAATCAAACTGTGCCAGCAGTTTGCGTGGTGACTCCTCATCTTTTCAAACCAGAATGGGCAGCAGTAGCTTGGGACGTAATGGGATTTGAAAATATTAATAATCCTAGAAACGCTCTACCTATGTACTGCGCTATAGCTGAAGCTTACGACACTCTCAGGCTTTGTTTCATCTCCAAGAAAAATGAGCTGCTTTGCTATGTCTTGGATCCAAACCTTATTCGAAAGCCAATTATCTCACTAGCATGCGATAACTGCAAACTAATTAAGGAACCCGATTCAGCTCTTGCTGCAAGTGTCACCTTTGAAAAGATGAATCGAGAGCCAGTGATCGGATTTGCGAACAATCAGAGGCCTTTCCGCAGGGTTTTGAACTTCCACGCAAGGCAAGCTTTGGCTCATGCTGTCAGTCAATCATGGTATAGCCCGAACTGGCAGTTTACAGACTACTATTCTGATGATGATGAACTGCTGAACTGGGCTGAGAAGGTAGAGCCATTACTGGGACACCTTCATCACTCAAAATCTAGCTCATCACACTAGCTAATCATCCAATCCAAATGAATGAAGAGAATAAGATGTTAAAACAAGCACTAACCATTCCATGGTCTTGATCATTATACTCTTGGAAGTACATGAAACATCATTGAAGTCATATCACAATAGATAGACAGTGAAGAGATAAAGATAGCTATTTGGTGCCCATTTGTGTGACATGGAAATGCAGTAGATACTTGTTTTTTGGTTCAAGAAACTCATGACATAATCATTGATTAATTAGGAGCTACTTCTCACATTACTACTCATTGGAACATTCTAACAAGTTTTCGTAAAGTTCTAGTTGAATAATGTGTCTGCCTTGGTGATGATAGCAAGCACACACTTGGAAGGCATAGGAAACCTTCTGCTGTCCACAAATGCCAGAGTCAAAGAGCTCAGCGAAATGATTCTCTTTCCATCACTCAAGAAGTTCCATCACTAAAGAAGGATCTCTTGTAGGTTGCTCGTATTGTATGGCTGATTTGAATTTGATAGGTTTATTTGATAAAGATTGTTGTAAAATCATAGATTCTACCACAAACAATGTTATTAGTGTAGGTTCTCGAAAGGAAATTTATATGAGACTAAAATAGCATGCTACATTGATTCATTGAATGTCATAGATAATAGTGATAGTATATGGCACAAAATACTTTGTCATTTGAACTACAAGTCATTGTTAGAAATGTCTCAAAAAGGGCTGGCTTTGGGTATCAATGTGAGAAATAGTCCTCATGAATTATGTGATGCTTGTGTGAAGGGAAAACAATCTCGTCTTCATTAATAATACAAATCAGCGTGTTGAAAATTTGTTAGAAATAGTATTCTCATCTATATGTGGCCCATTTGAAGTTGATTCGTTGTCCGGTTCAAAGTATTTTATCACGTTTATAGATGGTCATTCACATATGGTTGTTACCTACTTTCTTAAGTCCAAATCGGATGCCTTTGAAAAGTTTAAAGACTATGCTTTGTTAAAAAGCCATGCTGGTAGATAGCTCAAAGTGTTGAGGACTGACAATGGAGGCGAATACACAAGCAACGAGTTCAAAGACTTCTGTGCAAGGAAGGGGATTATTCATCAATGCACTCCACCATACACACCTCAATACAACAGAATATCTGAAAGAAAAAATAGAACATTGGTAGAAGCGCCTGCCCATTGCATGATGGCTGAAGCAAAGCTCCCATAAATATTTTGGGCTGAAGCTATTGCCAGAGTCACTTACTTACAATATCGTACTGGTTTCGGATACAACTCCTTATGAACTATGGTACAACAGAAAACATGATTTATCTAATGCTAAAAAATTTGGTTGTGCTACGTATGTTCATGTTTCAAAAGCTAAGACTGTGAGATCAAAGTTAGATGAAAGGTCTACCATGGGAATGTTTATTGGCTACTCTACTGTGTCTCATGCATACAAAGTCTATGATTTTTCTGGCAAAACAATTATGGTTTCCAGGCATGTAAAGTTCAACGAAGACTTATTTCTGGCTATGGTGGAGGGATACAAAGCTTTGGAGTTCCCCAGATACTTCAATTTATATGAAGATGTACAACAAGGAATGCCTCAACAACAAGTTGAAAATCATGTCCAAAATCAGCCACCTAACGAAGAATGTCACCAACAAACTTATAGAAGATCATTAACAAAAAGGAAACTCTCATAGAGGTTCATTGAAGGTAAGGAATCACACATTACTAATGACTTTTGTGGGCTAACAGAAGAACTTAGAAACATACATGGAAGCAATTAGTAGCCCCAAATGTATGCAAAAATAGTTGAAGAAGAACAAGGTTTGGACCATAGTACCTCTTCCTCAAGAATGGAAGGCCATCAATTGTTGCTGGATTTTCAAGAAAAAGTTGAATGCAGATGGTAGCGTTTCTCGCTACAAGGCAAGGCTTGTTGCCAAAGGATCTGAACAAAAATACAGAGTGTGAAGAAACAAAATGTTTCTATTACCAAAGCTTTGCTAGCTTTCAGCCCTCTGCTTGACGAAAATGTTTGCGAACACGAAAGTCAAGAAACACGAAGCACAAAAGATTCGCGAACACTTGAGGAGAAGACATGAACACGAAAGATTCGCGAACGAGAATCTTTTGCGGTCCAACACGAGAAAGTCAGACGATGGAAACGAAACCAACGACGCGACAAGAAAAATGTCGCAAAATCTTTTTCTGCCCTCACGCTCCATGAAGGACTAGCAAGGTCATACAAGTACCCAGATGTACAGATGTCTGATCTGATGGCATGACATCAGCAGATACACTCTAGGTCGTGGCTAATCTGCCACTCTTGTAATTTTTTGATTAGTTGTAGATCTAATTACTCTAATCTAAAAGGTTACACATAGCAACTATATACTTACTGGATGATACTTGATAGAGGGGCATATACAGAGATCTATGTAGAAGTCTGATGCTAGTAAGCTATCAAGACGAATTATAGACAAGAACTCCACCTGCGTGTGAGACAAGTTCTGTGAGCAGGATCCATAGAGATCCACAAGTCTGCTAGTAAGCGAGACATCCAGTTGTGAGAGAACTGTATTCCTCTCACGCCAACGCACTACATAGATCTGCATGTTGTGCTTGAAGAATCAGAGAAAATCAATAGATGATCTTGTAGCCATTGTGCACATATCACTTTTATGATGTATGATCTTGAATGCAAATGTGTCTGCTATTATTCGTGTGTCTGATTCTCTCATTCATTTAATTCCGCACCTTGGTTGAAACGTTGAATGCTACATTAATGTATAAACGTAGATCAGTAGTGCCTGACTACATTCTGGAGGACTGTAGGATTGATTCAGCTGGCAGTGTCCAGCGATCACATCTGAGCTCCATCCGAATCGCATTGAATCGTTCGCTTCGCTTTCGCGACTATTTAGTGACTGTTTCACGACTGAGACGGCAATCAAAACTCATCAGTGATATCAGAGCCTACCTACCTTGTCATAACCTAACATAGCCAAGAAGCTATCATATCCAGGAGGCCAAGCATTTAGACAAACAACCATCTACAAGAGAACAGACTTCCGAAGCAATGGCTTCAATCAGCAGCATACAGAGCAAGATCTTTACAATTTTTTATTCCTCAGGATCTAACTTTCTAGCCTAGAAAGTTAAGACATCACTAATACTCAAGGGCGAAGGTTTATACCCCTGGGTGGATGGCACAGAGGAGATGCTTGCAACATCAGGCAAGGAGCTACGCGAGTGGAAGGAGAAAAATGACAAGGCAGTAGCCTTGCTATCTTCATCCATCAAAGATAGTCTCACAATTGACCTGGCTACACTCTCCAAAGCTAAGGAGATGTGGGATGCATTGCTCACAAGATTTCAAACAAAATCAAGAAGTCAAATCATGATGCTGGAAGATCGGTTGACAAATCTACAGTGGGATGGAAAAGACCTCACTTCTTTCGTAAGAAAGATGAAAGATCTATTTTTATCACTACACAACTCTGGAGCAGAGAACGCAGTGTCAGCTGAGAAGCAGCTCACATACATGTTGAGAGCCTTGCCCAGATCATTTCAGATGACGAGAACCCTGCTCGCGAAAGATCCTACCATGAACCTCGAAAAGGCAATTGTCGAGATTCGAGAGGAAGTCGAGCCCTGAGAACATCTTGATAACAAAGATGGTTGTGACCAGGCCCTCTACGGCAACAAAGAAACAATTCAAGCCTAAGAGGGAGTCGAATCAGAGGCAAGATCGTGATCAACAAGCATAGGGGACCAGCAAAGGAAACTAGAAAAGCAAAGGGAGGTCAAAACAACAAGGTGGAAAAAATAAGACTTGTGTGGATGCAGACGAGACGGGCACATGGTTGATACATGCTAGCTCAATCCAAAGATTGAATATATCCACTGCCACAAGAAGGGACATGCAACAGTGGATTGCCGCCAGAATCTGAGAAACAAATCAGTGTAGAATAGATAGGAGAACAACAACAGTTCATCCTATGTCAAGGAGCCAGAGAGCTCAAAAATGGGCGAGGAAAGATCGAACAGAAATTGTTCGACCACCTACATTTGTGAAGACGTGTGTGTAGCATTAACATTTGACACACATGAGGTGATCCTAGACTCAGGAGCCACCTCACACTTTGTGACATCAAGACAAATAATGTCTGATTTCAGAAGTGCGGATCCTTCAAGATTCATAGTTTTTGGAGATGGATCTAAACAGCAAGTGAACGGTATTGGTTCACTATGGCTCAACACCAACGGTAGAGACAGACGGCTCAAAGACATTCTGTTCATACCTACTCTGTAGCAAGGATAGTAGATGCAGGAATGCGTGTGACATTTTCTGACAAAGCATGCAATGTGGTTGACGCCAATACTAGTACTCTGATCGCTCAAGAAAAAAGAAAAAGAAATCTATATCATCTGAAGGTATGCCTACTTGCAGATCAGGTGCATCAAACTCATGATGACTTGCCAGACACTCTGTGGCACAGAAGACTATGCCACATGAACTCAATAGCACTTTACCAAGCAAGCCATCATGGAGCAATAACAGGGGTCAGCATCTCGAATGCAACCAGTTCGACCACATGTGATGCATGTTTGAAGGGTAAGATGTCATGCACTCCATTCATCAAAGACTCCTACAGAACGACTAAGATTATGGAGTTAGTGCATTCTGACATCTGTGGGCCTTTCAATGTGATCTCAGTAGGAGGCCCCAGATATTATATAGTCTTCATTGATGATTATAGCAAATTTGCCAGAGTGTATTTTATTCAGAATAAATCTGAAGCAGTTAATAAATTCACAGGAGTACATGAATTGAGCTAAGAGATGTACAGGCAGCAAAGTGAAGCAGATCATAATGGATTGAGGTGGCAAATACATCTCGAATCGCTTCATTGACTTCTGCAATGATTGTGGGAATATTCACAGAAGGATTGCAGCCTACACACCGCAGCACAATGCTGTTGCGGAATGAAAGAACAGGACCCTGATGGAAGCTGTCAGATCTATGATGGCCTACTCGAAGGCTCAAAGGGTACTGTGGGCTGAAGAAGTAGCTACAACCGCATACATCCAGAACAGAACAGGCAAGTCTCGTGTCCCTCACACGACACCACACGAGGGAGTAGAAAGCCCAACCTGTCTCACGTCATAATCTTTGGCTGTGCAGCTTACGCACATATTCCTGATGTAAAGAATTGCCAAAAATTAACCAATCTAGCTTGATCAAAAACCATGTAGAATAGTGTAAATTGTGTACACAAGTAGGTCCCATGCATGTGAGGCCATGATGCCACATGGAAAAAATATCCTAATGTAGGTTAGGTCAAGTCAAAAGAGTTGGTCATGTCTGTTTGGTGGTCATCCCTACTTTATAGGACCTACACCTAAGTTTAAGGTGAAAATTTGACCAACTAGCTACCTACCAAGCATAACTCTAGGATCTAGGCTACGATTTCATTTTAGGGCAAGAAGGGTGAGTTAACTTCCTTATTACATGCTGGAAATGCACCTAACTTCAAGAAGGAAGTCGAATTTGCTATGTATTCCAAGCTCCCATAGTGAGAAGATAGAAAATTTTTGGAGCTCATTGGCAATCTCAAGCTAGTTCACTATGTACATTGAGTTTTTGTGATCCAAATGAACCCAAATCAATTTCTACTTGTTTTTCAGTTTGAAGACCGTACTATAGCTTGTATTACACACGTGTGAGTTCAGATTTCAATGTTGATCAATGATTTTGATTGAAAATGCTTGTTGTTTGTCAAATTGCCAATCTAGATCAATTTTTTTGTGTCTAGTTTTTTGATCGATTGTTAAGCAAGCATCCAATCACTCTTGTGGATATTTTGTAGATCCATTTGTGGTCCTAAAGTATAGTATTCACATGGTATCATAGCCAAGTACAAGAGCATAAGCCATTGATCTAATGCAAATCCATTTTTAAGCAAGTTTTGGTGCTAAAAACTAGTATTGAGAGGGCAAGCTAGAATCTTGATTTTGGTGAGCAGATTTGATCTCAAACTTGGTAGGGGTCCAAATCCATACTATCTACATGTGTGGGCATCTCTGAACCTGAATTTAATGCATGTTATTCATTTGATCCAAAGAAATTAAATTTGTGAGCTTTTGATGTAATTTTTAGTGGAAATCTTAGAATAAGCTACCAAGATTGAGTGCCATTGATTATATTTGACTTAGGGTCATGAGATCTAATTAAACTAGGCTGAAATCAGGTCCTCTAAACTTGTTTCACAGGTCTTGAAAGTACATCAAAAAGTGTGAAAGAGATTAAGTCATTTTTTTGGCCAAAAATAGCCAAAATTGACAAGATTTGATTGTAAGTAGATTTCATATCATCTTATCTTCATTCCAACTTTGTGAGGGAGTGCTAGAACTGAGATTATAAGTCCATTTGTTGGATTAGAAATCTAATTTGAGTGAAAAACTACAAGAGAGAGACCTTAGTGAGTTTCTAGAGACAATCAAATCCATTTCTTGGCAAGATTTGTTTGAAATTAGTTATCACTTCATCTTATCTTCATTCTAGCTTTGTGAGGGAGTGATAGAACTATGATTATAAGTCCATTTGTTGGATTAGAAATCAAATTTGAGTGAAACACTGCAAGTGTCAGACCTTTGTGAGTTTCAAGTCAATCAAATCTATTTCTTGTTTGTAGAAGTCACTAGTAAGATGGGATCTGCTAGAGCATACCTTGTAGAAGCTAGTGAGAGATTGAACTCTACAAATTATGCTATTTGGAAGGTTAGGATGGAGTCACTCTTGGTGCTCCAAGACCTTTATGAGTTCTTGATTGAAGATGAAGATGAACCTCTAGGTGCACAGGAGTTAGCTAGCTACAAGAAGATATCTAGGCTTGCATTGTATTGTGTGAAGATGAATGTGAGCAATGATTTGTTGAGAGAAGTATCAGCATGTACTAGTGCTAAAGAGGCTTGTGATTCTTTAAAATCAATCTATGAATCTCGTAACACTTCAAGAGTATTCATGCTTAAAAACCAGATTTTGCAAATCATGAGGAGAAGTGAGGAGAGTGCACAGGATTATGTACTTAGAATCAAGTCTCTAAATAGAGAGTTGGCTTCCATTGGAGAGAAGATTCATGATGGAGAGCTTGTACAAATTGTCCTTAATGGTCTAGGAGATGACTTTGCAAATTTGGTCCAACGTTTTGCCATCCAAGACACTTTGCCAACTATAGAAAAACTTCACAGTGTATTAGTGGCTGAAGAGTGTAGGATGCTCCATGCAAAATCTAGGATGAGTTCCTTGTCTTTGCAGGATGGTGATGAGAAAGCCAATTTCTCATTCAAGGGCAAAAAGAAGACCAATGGAAAGAAAAAGCATCCAAAGGAGGCCAAAGCAGAGGATGACGCATCAAGCTCAAAGGACAAGTCAAAGCAAAAATGCTTCTTTTGTGGAAAGAAGGGGCATTATGCATCTGAATGCTACAAGATGCTAAGAGCACAAGTGGAGGAGGACAAACAAGGAAACCTTGCAAAGGAGGAGGAGGAGGAGGATGAAGGAGATGTATTCTTGATGGAATCTACATCCTCACCAACAAGCAATAGCAATTCAAGAGACAATTGGTGGATCGACAGTGGGGCTAGCTCCCACATGTCTTGTGAAAAAGGACTTTTTCTCAACCTTAAACTCTTTCAATGCTACTAAAAAGTTTGTCTTTACTGCAAATGATGAAGAGTGTAGAATAGATGGTGTTCATACCATCTCTTTGTGTCTAGAATCCTCAAAATGCATGGATCTAGAAAATGTCCTTTATGTACCATCAATCACCAAGAATATGCTTAGTGTTGGTCTACTCTTAGAAAGTGGTTTGGATGTCCACTTTAAGCATGGTGTTTGCTTCATCTTGAAGAATGATGTTTGCATTGCAAAGGGATTTAAACATGGAAGATTGTTTAAGTTGGAAGCTAGTGTTGCTTTTGAAAGAATGAGCTTGGCAAAGGAGGAGATCACTCAAGAGGTGATCTTGGCAAAGTGTGATCTTGCTCGCATTGAGGAGGAGCATCAAAAGGAGGAAGATCTTGAGAATCAGCCTCAAATCATGAGAGTTACAAGGGAGTCCTCAATGGCAATGGCTGAGTCATCAACTTGCATGCAAATTGTCCATTCAAGTGTGCATCTTGCAAGGGTGGTGAGCATTGGAGAGTCTACTATCTTTGAATATTGTTTGGAAAGTAGTAGTAGACATGAGGTGACTTGTTTCTTACCTTTAAGATTCATGGTGTTTATTACTTTGTATGACAAGACAATGAAATGGGATGCTTTGCAATCTACATTTGTTGTTGATAAAGCAATTTCATTGCATAACTATTTTTGTAATAGTTTGAATAGAGTCACAAAAGATGAAACATCATTTGCTTTGGAAATCTTTGTGTCCACATGCTTTGAGCATGATCATTCCAATGTAAGGACCAAAGGATATCATATTTCAATGATAGGAATAATGGTAGTGTTTTGCTCTTCAAGTAGAGATTGTAGAATCTACTTGTTTTCCATCAAAGAAGTTGTCAATCGTGGAAATGTGATCTTTCAAAAGTGGAAGATTTGTAAACTTGAAGAAGCACCTTTGGATCAACACCTTATTCAATTCATTGATGGTTTGGAGTCAAGTCAAGTGGAGGAGCAAGCTCAAGACCCGAGGACTCCAAGAAGAACCATGAGTATCAAGATGGAGCCATCTAGGCTCAATCATATGGATCAAGCAAGGCAAGTTGTCTTTGGCAACAATTTGTATGCACTTAATAGTTTTATTGATGTATCTTCAAGTGCAAAAAATGCCTTGGAATCCATGGCTTGGCATGATGTATAGTTTTTGAAGTGTGCTATATGTATATAGACACATTTGTGGAACATCTTGTAAGGGATCCTTTAAGAGGTGGTGAAAGATCCTTCATGGACATCATTCTCTATTGGAGTCTCAAAAGTTCCTTGTTTGTAGCTGGATTTTTTAGACATTTCTAAAAGCATTCATTCATCTAGAGAGAGAGTTGTAAATAGATCAAGCTAAATTTGAGGAGGAGTGTGAAGAATTGCCAAAAATTGGCAAATCTAGCTTGATCAAAAACCATGTAGAATAGTGTAAATTGTGTACACAAGTGGGTCCCACACATGTGAGGCCATGATGCCATGTGGAAAACCCATCCTAATGTAGGTTAGGTCAAGTCAAGAGAGTTGTAAATAGATCAAGCTAAATTTGAGGAGGAGTGTGCAGAATTGCCAAAAATTGGCAAATCTAGCTTGATCAAAAACCATGTAGAATAGTGTAAATTGTGTACACAACTGGGTCCCACACATGTGAGGCCATGATGCCATGTGGTAAACCCATCCTAATGTAGGTTAGGTCAAGTCAAGAGAGTTGGTCATGTCTATTTGGTGGTCATCCCTACTTTATAGGACCTACATCTAAGTTTAAGGTGAATATCTGACCAACTAGCTACCTACCAATCATAACTCTAGGAACTAGGCTAGGGTTTCATTTTAGGGCAAGAAGGTTACATGCTGGAAATCCACCTAACTTCAAGAAGGAAGTCAAATTTGCTATGTATTCCAAGCTCCCATAGTGAAAAGATAGAAAAATTTTGGAGCTCATTGGAATCTCAAGCTAGTTCACTATGTACATTGAGTTTTTGTGATCCAAATGAACCCAAATCAATTTCTACTTGTTTCTTAGCTTGAAGGCCGTACTACAGCCTGTAGTACACACGTGAGGGCTCGGATTTCAATATTGATCAATGCTTTTGATTGATAATGCTTGTTGTTTGTCAAATTGCCAATCTAGATCAACTTTTTGTATCTAGTTTTTTGATAGATTGTTAAGCAAGCATCCAATCACTCTTGTGGGTCTTTTGTAGATCCATCTATGGTCCTAAAGTACAGTACTTTCACACCTGATAAGATTTGAAAGAAGCTTGATGAGAAAGCTGAACAGGGATTTTTGGTAGGTTATGACAACAATTCGTCATACTACAGAGTCTACATGCCAGACACAAACACTGTGAAAACAGTAAGACATGTCAGATTTGATGAGAGTAGGACAATGGCCAATGATGATCCTGTTAGCTACAAAGTTCTGGAGAGACAGTACTATGACTTGCTGCAAGTGACAGAGGGAGCAGAGGACGAATACGAAAATGAAGTTTTTCAAGTCGTTTCCCATTCGAACGATGAATCTGAAGACAAAAGATTCGAGAGGCAGCCTACTGCTACAGTTCTTGTAAACCAAGATGGTTTCGTACCTAGCAGAGCAGAAAAAGACAAAGGCATTGTTGTCCCAAGAGGATCTCCTAGAAGGTCGACAAGACCATGAAGAGCACCAACAAGATACGTGCCAGGCAGCTCAACTTCCACATCAGAAGAGTTCTGCGGATTCAGTGGCAAACCAAAGACTTTCGAGGAGGCGATTGAATGTCCAGAGAAGGACAGATGGATCCAGGCCAAGAACGAAGAGATGGAGTCCATGAGGAAGAACCGGGTATGGACGTTGCAGCCATTACCACATAAGCACAAGACTGTCAAATGCAAATGGGTTTGCAAGCTCAAATACGAACCAGATGAGAATGTGATGAAATATAAGGCAAGACTGGTAGCGAAGGGATTTTCTCAGAGATATGGTATTGACTACTCTAAAACCTTCTCTCCTGTCATCAACCATTCATCTCTACGTCTGTTACAAGTTCGCTAGTAAGCGAGACATCCACTCATGAGAGAACTGTATTTCTCTCACGCCAACGCATTGTGTGGATCTGCGTGAAGTGCTTGAAGAATCAAAGAAAATCAATAGATGACTTGTAGCCATTGTGCACATGTCACTTTTATGATGTATGATCTTGAATGCAAATGTGTCAGCTGTTATTCACGTGTGATTCTCTCATTCATTTAATTCCGCACCTTGGGTTTGAAACTTTGTTGAATGCTACATTAATTTATAAACATAGATCAGCAATGCCTAACTACATTCGGGAGGACTGTAGGATTGATTCAACTGCCAGTGTCCAGCAATCACATCTGAGGTCCATCCGAATCGCATTGAATCGTTTGCTTCACTTTCGCGACTGTTTAAAACTGTTTTGCTACTGAGACGGCAATCGAAACTCATCAGAGTGGACTATCCCGATGTGTATTCTCCTATTGTCAAAATGACTACTATTAGGTTGATGTTTGCATCTGCTATTCAGTTGGATCAATTGATGTCAAGATTCTATTTCTCAATGCATGCCTATTATAAGTGATGTATATGCATCAACTTGAAGGCTTTGTTGATCATGAAAATCCAAAAGGTGTTTGTTTACTACATAAATGCATCTATGGTCTAAAGCATGCCTCTAGAGAATGGTATCACACTCTAGATTTGTTTCTCAAGTCCATAAGTGTTGTACCATTTGATGCTGATTGCAATGCCCACATTTATGAAAGCATGCAAGAGGCAACATGCTGAGGGTAAATGCTTGACAAGAGGGCATTGTCTTTTCAACCTTAAGACAACCCTTCCTCCACAGCTTACAAATAGAGTTAAAGAAAGACAGAATGTGCATAGTGGTAGAAGACTTCTTGGCTTTAGAGGGAACTCTTTTGAAGAGAGTTTTTGTGTTCAAGTTTAGGGTTTAGGGGGGCTGATTTTCAGCCATCTTTCTTGTGTGCAGGGGTTTTTGTGTCAGAGGGAAACAGATCCCAAACTAGAGGGCTCAATGCCCTTTACTTCTGATGTATGTACAAGAAGGTGGTATGGGGCCATTGCGCCGTCTGGAGTGCTGTCATTGTCCAAGTACTTGCATAATACATGAAGTGAGTGTGAGAAGGCTTCGACTATTCGGAGTCAAGCGTGTTGCTGCCGATAGTCAATAAGATTGGGATAGTCGTTTGACGGTCCTCGACGATAATCGGTTGAGTCGATAAATTGGACTCCCCGATAAGTCAGCCAAGTCAGACTTCCCCGATAGTTGGGCCAACTCCAACAAGTCGGGTAACTTTGACAAGTCGGATTGTCTCTCTCTTACCTGTCTTCGATAATAGAGTATTTCAGCAGATTGTCCGACAACGCGTGCAAAACTACAGCAATATGAATGGAACTAGATTAACATGGGACTTAGGAGAGTAGAAGAATATATGCAACTATGAATAAATCCCTTAATCTAGATCCATGAATGCCTTTATCATTAGACTAAGCAATGCACAAATTTGTTGTGTGCATCAATGCTCAAAGCCTTGGTACACACGTCTGCGATCATGTTTTGCGTTCGACGGTACGTTAACCTTACCTCTCTATTGAGAGCCTTACTCCTTATATAGTGATATCAAATATGATTCAAGTGACCAAGTCTATAATGTCAAAGTAAACCTTTATTGATTTGTACAGAAGTACTAAGAGCTTGATTAGAGGCAGAAAAACAATGACTTATGTTAGCGGATTCCAGAGAATCCCCAGATGCCGAGCCAAGTTGAAGACACAGAGTATCTCTCACCCATGACCAAGGAGGTCTCAGAAGGAGGAGAGCAGAAGAAGTTGAGAGCTGAGCATGAGAGCCGAGAAATTACTAGCTAGGATGACAGTGAATTATCTATGTGAGCCTACATGGTGTATCCCAGAGAAGGAACGACCGTGTAGGAGCTAGTAATATTTCCTAGGCATTGTAAATAAATGTAGACCCCCCTTAAATAACTTAGAGTGAGCCACTTTTTGATGGTGACCTCTAGTGGAAGGGCAAATTCCACATGTAATTTCTAATTTGGTGGAATTGCCACTTGGGCTCCACATGGGCAGCCCTCTTGCTTATTTAAGGGCACCTCTCTCTTGTGAGGGAGCTTTGAATGTATTGTCAAGTTCCCTTAAGTGAATAAAGAAGATCTTCCACGAGTTCTTGATGGTTGCTAAGCTCATTGTTCATGGCAATGTTCTTGAGTGAAATTTCTATGAGCATGTTTTGATTTCTTTTTTGTTGTGGATTAATTAGTTTTCTTGCTTACTCCCTTGCTTCTTAGTTGTGGATTAGATTTCATTTCTTGTTTGTGGATTAGTGTAAGAATCAGCATTCAAGTAAACTATATAGGCTGGATTTGTGGTGTAGATCTTGCATATTCTTTGACATTCTAGCTCTTGATTGTTCTTGGGCATTCTAAGCATCAAGAAATGGGTGTTTCTTGATTCTTGGGCTGCTAAAGTGTTGTTAGGAAATTAGTTTCCTGGTTTCCGAGCTAGGACTAGTTGCATGGCTTGTTTATGCATGTAGCTGAGTAACGAATCTGTCTCTCCCCACTGACAGGCTAGGGAATACTCATTGTAATCTGCGAATACGCTTCTACTTGAAAATTGTTCTAATAAGAAGACCAATCCGTAAGAACCGTAACCTACAGAAGTAACAAAGAAGAAAAAACGGTAAAAGAAATCGTGTTCACAGATTTAGTGGAATCTGTGAACATTTGGTGCCATTCCACGGCTACACAGACACTAAACCAAGCCACACCTTTCCGATCTGTGCGGCAAAACCATCGCTCTGAGGTCTCCCACACATTCATTAATCTCAATCGGAGCCTCAAGTCCTGATCTCGACCAACGGCCTGAGTTAAATCTCAACCAAAAGCCTCTTTGAAATCTCAACAGGAGCCGAAACGCTTTCTCAAATCTCAACCGAAGCCGAAACACTCTTTCAAATCTCAACCGGAGCCGACGCGCTCCTTCAAATCTCAACCAGAGTCGAAGCGCTCTTTCAAATCTCAGCCAAAGCCCATCGCTTAAATCTCGACCGAAGCGATTTTATCAAATCTTGACCGAAGCGATTTTATCAAATCTCGACCGAAGAGATTTTATCAAATCTCGACTGAAGAGTTTTGGGTCCAATCTCAACCGGAGGGTCTAGGTCCAATCTCGACCAAAGGGATTCCTCACAATCTCAACCGGACCAGATCCACACTAGATCACAGAACTTTCCAACGACGATCAAAACTGACGAGCACAACATTTTTAGAAACCAATCATAAACTTGTTACTATTTATGATTTATTGTTGACAGCTGTTACCAGTTGTAAGTAGTTGCAGGCTAGTCTATAGTCAACTAGTAGTTTTCTCTCTATATATATTCAGGGTTCATTGTACTCTCTTTCAGTTAGTGTGATACAATGATTGTGTGTTCTTCCTCCTCTTCTTATGGTGATTGCTTAGATGAATGATTGATAGTGCTTATCAGATCATTGACATGGTATTAAAGCTCCTCTGATCCTGAGTGCCTGAATACTGGGTTCGACTTGTCACTGGCTCTGTACTGAGGTGAGATAGTCCTTCACAGGAGGTGAAAACAAGAAAACTTACAGTGTTGATGAAAATAGTCTCTTGAGCAGATTGCAGGCATTGAAGCATGGTAGGAAGTGTTTGAACACTCCTTGAAGAGTTTATTCAGAGGATAAGGAGGCAAATACAGTGGGGAAACCATTAGGAACTGACTGGGATAAGTTTGGTGAACATTTGAGCATTTTGCAGTTTAAGTTGTAGTGAGAGAGTGTGAGGTAGTAACAACTCTACTTGCATTGTTTTCAGATCATTCTGAGTGCTAGAAGCTACAGTCAAGAGCTAAGAAGCAGATCAACTTTGAAGGAACTCAAACTTGCAAGGAAAAACATAATGTTTGGTGGAAGAAAGTACAAAGCAAGTTGTTTTCTCAAGCAAGGGTTTATAGAAGGAAAATCATTGATCTCAGGCTATAGGAGAGCATTCTTGGTGAAACAAGCTGCAATGACCTGCACCCTAGAGACACAAAATCGAGTTTAGACGGTCGTGGAAGGCTATAGAGCAGAGAGTGAGATTAGCCTGACATAAGTTGGACATGTCTATTCTAGCAGGCTGCTGAAAAACGAGTTAATGTGTTCCATTGAGAGGAAAGTTTTCAAGAACTACTCTCACTGGGGGGCGATTGCTGGGTGCTCATGATGCTGTGGGTTTTTCGTGAAATGATGGAGAACTGATGTTGTGATCTTCAGTTCACTTCACGGCCGCCATAGCCTGCGCGCTCTCTCTCTCCCCCCTGGTCGCGGACTACTCGGGCACCCAACTCACCTGATCAGTTAGCGTAAAGAAGTGCGTAGCGTCTCCAAGAATCAACTTCGATGCACGTAAATGTTCCAAATCGTCAGATGGCAATATTATTGAAATCAATGGTGTAGATTTGCTGATTGTGAATCCAGATCAACTGCCAGAATTCGATGGGCCCTAAAACTTCATTTAAAAAAAATTGAAGTCCTTGAAATTTTATTAACAAAGGACTAAAGGGCAGGGAAATGGTTTCTCATTAAAAAAACTTCATCTTGAAGGGTCCCAGCTATTATGACTTTAAGTTGAGGATTGTCCCTTCCTCTTTAAAACCTCTCCACTAGTGTTTTTTGCAAAAAAGCGAAAAACAGAGTGATATTTGAGCATGGAGAACGCGATTGTTTTGCAGATTTGACGAGACAGGAGCTATCCTGGTGCAATTGCCTATGCGCTGATATAAAAATCTTCAAAATCGAAGATCTGTGCACGATAGAGAAATTTTTCAAAAAAGGCAGTTTTGCAATAGTTGTCATTGTTTCAGGCTTAGGGGCAGTAGTGAGCCATTTTAAGGCCAAAATCTTCAATCTGGCATAACTTTCACTCCATAGCTCGGATTGGAAAGTGGTTAGACGTCATTTGTCAATTTTGCAGCAAATTTTCCATTTTTGCAGTCATTTTTGAGATTTGGACTCATCTAAGTGAAGTTATGGCAACTCTAAGCGAGAGCGTCCTCAATGAGTCAAGCAAATTGGAAAGAGCCGACAACTATGCAATTTGGAAATTCAAACTAAAGAATATTTTGATGGAAAAGGAGCTACGGGAGATTGTGACAGGTGAAGAAACAAGGCCAGTGATTGAATAAGATCAGCGGGCATTTAAATGACCGGAGGAAACGGAAAGCACAGAATGTCATCAACTTGTCAATCAAAGATGCTATCATTCCCAAAATTTTGGATTCGGAAGGACCGAAAGAAGCGTGGGATACGTTGGAGGCATTTTTTGATACCACAAACACATCTCGAGTGCTATTCCTGAAGACGAAGTTGCACACATTATAGATGGATGATGGTGCAACTATTGATGATCACCTATTGAAGATAAAGAAGATCGGTGATCAACTAGCTGCCATCCGAGAGCAAGTACAGGATCGTGATATCGTTCAATTGGCATTAAACAGCTTGAGTGAGTCACATCAGATGTTTGTGACAAGCATTGCCACATGGGAGAATCTTCCAACCTATGAAGAGCTAGGTGGATTATTGTTGTAGGAAGAGCAACGTCAAGAGAATTTGAATCATCGTAACAGGGGCTATGATCAAGCTCTTGCAGTTAGAGGACATATAGGATGTATGATACAAATGCACAGAAGCTTGTGATTTCTAGGGATGCTACATTTGACGAGATGGGTCAAGTTGAACAATCTGAAGAAATCACTAAACCTTTTGATGAGGGAGCGGAAGTACAGGTCAAGAAAGAAGTGGATTTTGATGTAGAAGATCCAATGGAAAAAGATAAGTTTAAAGCTGAAATCCCTAAGAGAGTACCTAAATGGTACTTATCAGTCACAGGTGATGCTAAGAAGGGAGATACTCCCAAATCTAGCGAACAGGAAGAGCTTAAAAGGACAAGCAGAAATCGGAATCCTCCTGCAAGTTCAAAAATGAATCTAGCCCTAATGGGATCCGTGCTAAAGGCTCAAGAACCAAAAACCTTTCATGAAGCAAAGGAGCACAAAGAGTGGCGTGTGCAGAATTGTCAAAAATTGGCAAATCTAGCTTGATCAAAGACCATGTAGAACATTGTAAATATTGTGTATAATTGGGTTCCACACATGTAAGGCCTAGGTTAGGTCAAGTCAAGAGAGTTGCTCATGTCTATTTGGTGGTCATCCCTACTGTATAGGACCTACACCTAAGTTTAAGGTGAAAATTTGGACAACTAGCTACCTACCAAGCATAATTCTAGGAAATAGACTAGGGTTTCATTTTAGGTCAAGGGGAGTGAGTTAACTTCCTTATTACATGCTGGAAATCCACCTAAATTCAAGAAGGAAGTCGAATTTGCTATGTATTCCCTCTCTCCATAGTGAGAAGATAGAAAATTTTTGAAGCTCATTGGCAATCTCAAGCTAGTTCACTATGTACATTGAGTTTTTGTGATCCAAATAAAACCAAATCAATCTGTACTTGTTTCTCAGGTTGAAGGCCGTACTAAAGCTTCTAGTACACACGTGTGGGCTCAAATTTTGATGTTGATCAATGCTTTTGATTGTTATTGCTCGTTGTTTGTCAAATTGCCAATCTAGATCAACTTTTTTGTGTCTAGTTTTTTGATAGATTGTTAAGGAAGCATACATGTGTGGGCACCTCTGAACCTGCATTTAATGCATGGTATTCATTTGATCCAAAAAAATTCAATTTGTGAGCTGTTGGTGTAATTTTTGGTGGAGATCCTAGCATAATCTACCAAGATCATTTGCCATTGATTAGATTTGAGTTTTTTTCATGGAATCTAATTATTCTAGGCTGAGTTCAAGTCCTATTAAGGCTAAAAACAGGTCTTGAAAGTACACCAAGAAGGAAGAAAGAGATTAAGTCATTTTTTGTCCAAAAATAGCCAAAATTGGCAAGATTTGATTGTAAGTAGATTTCACATCATCTTATCTTCATTCCAACTTTGTGAGGGAGTGCTAGAACTGAGATTATAAGTCCATTTGTTGGATTAGAAATCTAATTTGAGTGAAAAACTACAAGAGAGAGACCTTAGTGAGTTTCTAGAGACAATCAAATTCATTTCTTGGCAAGATTTGTTTGAAATTAGTTTTCACTTCATCTTATCTTCATTCCAGCTTTGTGAGAGAGTGATAGAACTGTGATTATAAGTCCATTTGTTGGATAAGAAATCAAATTTGAGTGAAACACTGCAAGTGTGAGACCTTTGTGAGTTTCAAGTCAATCAAATCTATTTCTTGTTTGTAGAAGTCACTAGTAAGATGGGATCTGCTAGAGCATACCTTCTAGAAGCTAGTGAGCGATTGAATTCTACAAATTATGCTATTTGGAAGGTTAAGATGGAGTCACTCTTGGTGCTCCAAGACCTTTATGATTTCTTATTGAAGATGAAGATGAACCTTTAGGTGCACAGGAATTAGCTAGATACAAGAAGAGATCTAGGCTTGCACTTCATTGTGTGAAGATGAATGTGAGCAATGATTTGTTGAGAGAAGTATCAGCTTGTACTAGTGCTAAAGAGGCTTGGAAATCTTTAAATTCAATCTATGAGTCTAGCAACACTTCTAGAGTTCTTATGCTTAGAAATCAAATTTTGCAAAGCATGAGAAGAAGTGAGAAGAGTGCACAGGAATATGTACTCAGAATCAAGTCTCTAAATAGGGAGTTGGCTTCCATTGGAGAGAAGATTCATGATGGAGAGCTTATACAAATTGTCCTTAATGGTCTAGGAGATGACTTTGCAAATTTGGTCCACAGTTTTGCCATCCAAGACACTTTGCCAACTATAGAAAAACTTCACAGTGTATTAGTGGCTGAAGAGTCTAGGATGTTCCATGCAAAATCTAGGATGAGTTCCTTGTCTTTGCAGGATGGTGATGAGAAAGCCAATTTCTCATTCAAGGGCAAAAAGAAGACCAATGGAAAGAAGAAGCATCCAAAGGAGGCCAAAGCAGAGGATGATGAATCAAGCTCAAAGGACAAGACAAAGCAAAAATACTTCTTTTATGGAAAGAAGGGGCATTATGCATCTGAATGCTACAAGATGCTAAGAGCACAAGTGGAGGAGGACAAACAAGGAAACCTTGCAAAGGAGGAGGAGGAGGAGGATGAAGGAGATGTATTCTTGATGGAATCTACATCCTCACCAACAAGCAATAGCAATTCAAGAGACAATTGGTGGATCGACAGTGGGGCTAGCTCCCACATGTCTTGTGAAAAAGGACTTTTTCTCAACCTTAAACTCTTTCAATGCTGCTAAAAAGTTTGTCTTTACTGCAAATGATGAAGAGTATAGGATAGATGGTGTTCGTACCATCTCTTTGTGTCTAGAATCCTCAAAATGCATGGATCTAGAAAATGTCCTTTATGTAACATCAATCACCAAGAATATGCTTAGTGTTGGTCTACTCTTAGAAAGTGGTTTGGATGTCCACTTTAAGCATGGTGTTTGCTTCATCTTAAAGAATGATGTTTGCATTGCAAAGGGATTTAAACATGGAAGATTGTTTAAGTTGGAAGCTAGTGCTGCTTTTGAAAGAATGAGCTTGGCAAAGGAGGAGATCACTCAAGAGGAGATCATGGCAAAGTGTTATCTTGCTTGCATTGAGGAGGAGCATCAAAAGGAGGAAGATCTTGAGGATCAGCCTCAAAGCATGAGAGTTCCAAGTGGGCACTCAATGACAATGGCCGAGTAATCAAATTGCATCATGTGTATTGGAAATCTTTGGGTCCACATGCTTTGAGCATGATCATTCCAATGTAAGGACCAAAGGATATCCTATTTCAATGATAGGAATAATGGTAGTGTTTTACTCTTCAAGTAGAGATTGTAAAATCTACTTGTTTTCCATCAAAGAAGCTGTCAATGGTGGAAATGTGATCTTTCAAAAGTGGAAGATTTGTAAACTTGAAGAAGCACCTTTGGATCAACACCTTATTCAATTCATTGATGGTTTGGAGTCAAGTCAAGTGGAGGAGCAAGCTCAAGACCCAAGGACTCCAAGAAAAACCTTGAGTATCAATGGAGCCATCAAGGCTCAATCATATGGATCAAGCAAGGCAAGTTGTCTTTGGCAACATTATGTATGCACTTAAAATTTTAATTGATGTATCTTCAAGTGCACAAAATGCCTTGGAATCCATGGCTTGGCATGATGTATAGTTTTTGAAGTGTGCTACATGTATATAGACACATTTATGGAACATCTTGTAAGGAATCCTCTAAGAGGTGGTGAAAGAACCTTCATGGACATCATTTTCCATTGGAGTCTCAAAAGTTCCTTGTTTGTAGCTGGACTTTTTAGACACTTGTAAAAGCTCTCATTCATCTATCAAGAGAGTTGTAAATAGATCAAGCTAAATTTGAGGAGGAGTGTGAAGAATTGCCAAAAATTGGCAAATCTAGCTTGATCAAAGACCATGTAGAACATTGTAAATATTGTGTATAATTGGGTTCCACACATGTAAGGCCTAGGTTAGGTCAAGTCAAGAGAGTTGCTCATGTCTATTTGGTGGTCATCCCTACTTTATAGGACCTACACCTAAGTTTAAGGTGAAAATTTGAACAACTAGCTACCTACCAAGCATAACTCTAGGAAATAGACTAGGGTTTCATTTTAGGTCAAGGAGAGTGAGTTAACTTCCTTATTACATGTTGGAAATCCACCTAACTTCAAGAAGGAAGTCGAATTTGCTATGTATTCCCTCTCTCCATAGTGAGAAGATAGAAAAATTTTGGAGCTCATTGGCAATCTCAAGCTAGTTCACTATGTACATTGAGTTTTTGTGATCCAAATGAAACCAAATCAATTTGTACTTGTTTCTCAGGTTGAAGGCCGTACTAAAGCCTGTAGTACACACATGTGGGCATGGATTTTGATGTTGATCAATGCTTTTGATTGTTAATGCTTGTTGTTTGTCAAATTGCCAATCTAGATCAACTTTTTTGTGTCTAGTTTTTTGATAGATTGTTAACCAAGCATCCAATCACTCTTGTGGATTTTTTGTAGATCCATTTATGGTCCTAAAGTACAGTACTTTCACATGGTATCAAAGCCAAGTACAAGACCATAAGCCATTGATCTAATGCAAATCCATTTTTAGCAAGTTTTGGTGCTAAAAACTAGTATTGAGAGGGCAAGCTAGAATCTTGATTTTGGTGAGGAGATTTGATCCCAAACTTGGTAGGAGTCCAAATCCGTACTGTCCACATGTGTGGGCAGCTCTAAACCTGCATTTAATGCATGGTATTCATTTGATCCAAAAAAATTCAATTTGTGAGCTGTTGGTGTAATTTTTGGTGGAGATCCTAGCATAATCTACCAAGATCATTTGCCATTGATTAGAATTGAATTTTTTTCATGGAATCTAACTATTCTAGGCTGAGTTCAAGTCCTATTAAGGCTAAAAACAGGTCTTGAAAGTACACCAAGAAGGAAGAAAGAGATTAAGTCATTTTTTTGTCCAAAAATAGCCAAAATTGGCAAGATTTGATTGTAAGTAGATCTCACATCATCTTATCTTCATTCCAACTTTGTGAGGGAGTGCTAGAACTGAGATTATAAGTCCATTTTTTGGATTAGAAATCTAATTTGAGTGAAAAACTACAAGAGAGAGACCTTAGTGAGTTTCTAGAGACAATCAAATTCATTTCTTGGCAAGATTTGTTTGAAATTAGTTTTCACTTCATCTTATCTTCATTCCAGCTTTGTGAGGGAGTGATAGAACTGTGATTATTAGTCCATTTGTTGGATTAGAAATCAAATTTGAGTGAAACACTGCAAGTGTGTGACCTTTGTGAGTTTCAAGTCAATCAAATCTATTTCTTGTTTGTAGAAGTCACTAGTAAGATGGGATCTGCTAGAGCATACCTTGTAGAAGCTAGTGAGAGGTTGAATTCTACAAATTATGCTATTTGGAAGGTTAGGATGGAGTCTCTCTTGGTGCTCCAAGACCTTTATGAGTTCTTTATTGAAGATGAAGATGAACCTCTAGGTGCACAGGAGTTAGCTAGATACAAGAAGAGCTCTAGGCTTGCACTTCATTGTGTGAAGATGAATGTGAGCAATGATTTGTTGAGAGAAGTATCAGCCTGTACTAGTGCTAAAGAGGCTTGGGAATCTTTAAAATCAATCTGTGAGTCTAGCAACACTTCTAGAGTTCTTATACTTAGAAATCAAATTTTGCAAAGCATGAGAAGAAGTGAGGAGAGTGCACATGATTATGTACTCAGAATCAAGTCTCTAAATAGGGAGTTGGCTTCCATTGGAGAGAAGATTCATGATAGAGAGCTTGTACAAATTGTCCTTAATGGTCTAGGAGATGACTTTGCAAATTTGGTCCAAAGTTTTGCCATCCAAGACACTTTGCCAACTATAGAAAAACTTCATAGTGTATAAGTGGCTGAAGAGTGTAGGATGCTCCATGCAAAATCTAGGATGAGTTCCTTGTCTTTCCAGGATGGTGATGAGAAAGCCAATTTCTCATTCAAGGGCAAAAAGAAGACCAATGAAAAGAAGAAGCATCCAAAGGCGGCCAAAGCAGAGGATGATGCATCAAGCTCAAAGGACAAGTCAAAGCAAAAATGCTTCTTTTGTGGAAAGAAGGGGCATTATGCATCTGAATGCTACAAGATGCTAAGAGCACAAGTGGAGGAGGACAAACAAGGAAACCTTGCAAAGGAGGAGGAGGAGGAGGATGAAGGAGATGTATTCTTGATGGAATCTACATCCTCACCAACAAGCAATAGCAATTCAAGAGACAATTGGTGGATCGACAGTGGGGCTAGCTCCCACATGTCTTGTGAAAAAGGACTTTTTCTCAACCTTAAACGAGAAGTCTTAGTTGTATTAGATGGTGGCTCAGGTGTCAACATCATTTTCACATCTCTCATGATAGAATGAAACCTGAGAGACAAACTCACCAAACTCACTTGTCAGCTCAGGATGGCTGATCAAAGTGTGGTATGACCTACAGGATTCCTCCCACAAATTCTGATCAAAGTAGGAGGCCTGAAATTTTTCACAAAACTAGTAGTATTCAATATTCCTAGTAACACCAATTCCTATGAGTTACTTCTTGTCGACCATGGCTCACCAATGCAAGGGTCATTCATGACTATAGCAAAGGCCGAGTCACCTTGGTAATAGATTTAGCTCCATTACCATTGATTCATCTGAGAAACTCAAAATCTAATGATATCATAAAATGGAGCCACAGTTTGGCTATGATTGATTGTGTGAACGCTGATTATTGTGCTCAAAATTAGACTGATTGTACGTATACTCCCCGGGATGATAACGAACAACCACCTGATCTAGACACGCCTATCATTAATATCAATTTTATTGATATTCTTCCACACAATGATGAATTTTTAATATTCCATGGCTACCTACTAATGAATTAGACGATTTATTCGTAGATGATGAAAATGTCTTGCGAATTCATAATTGCCCAGACGATTTGGACATTTTTGACTTTCAGATCCTCAACTACATGGAGGCACTTCCACTCAAAGATTTTTTGTAACATTCATCCAAGGTGGAACCAGTTGCCAAGGTTACGGTCGAAAAACCTGATACCAAACTATACCATGTCAAATGACCAAATTATCCATGGGACCACTAGCCATTGACATTTTGGGCTTCTAGGGTGTACAAAAGGGGAAACTTGAATGGCCTCCCTAGCCTTTGACAAAAATGGCATCTTGGCTAGTTTTGGAAGAGAGCCTTGAATGCACCACTCCCCCACTCTTTTATGGAGGCCACTAGGTGTACTATCAAATGGGTTGGGGACAAATGGCAAAGAGAGCTTGAAGGGCATGAAGAATGGCAAGATGGCATTGTGAAGGGGATGCATTGGATTTTCCTATAAGAAGGAGCCAACTCCTTGTATTTCAAATGTTAGGACTTTTGTATGTTAGTACTTTTGTATGTTAGTATTTTTAAGAGTTGGCACTTTTGGGAGTTGCTTGTTTGTTTGAGTGTGCTTTGAAGTTAATTCCATTTTGTGGCTAATTGTTGTGAGTGTTAGTTGCTCAATGTTGGTCACTTGCAATGCGGGTTAGTAGTTTGTGGGAGGTTAATAATGGTTGCTTTGTGCCCTCATGCCTATTTGTTGCTTGTGTGTTGTTAACTCCATAGTTAGTAAGGTGTATTCTAAACTTTGGCTTGATTGATTGCTTGAGGTGAGTTCAATGTTTGCAGGTTGTTTAGTATGAGTTGCTTGAAATAGCTCAATGATAGTTGGATAATAATGAGATGATGTGAAGAGTTAGTACTTTTGTGAGTGAGGATTTTAGGAGTGGGTATGTTTGAGAGTTGAGAGTTGTAGCTGTCTTGTGGTTTGGGAGTGATGGTACTTACTATGCTTGCTTGCTCATATTGAGGAGTTGAGAGAGTGTGGTTGTTTGTGTTGATTGCTTGGACCTCATTACATGTGTGAGTTCCTAGTTGAGTGCTTCAAATTACTTGGAGAGGATGTTTACTTGCTTTTGTTGAGAGGATTGATGGGTGAGAGTGATTTCGTGGTGAGGGTTGGTTGGTTGGTTGTAGTCCATTGTCATACTAGTAGGCTTATATCTTGAATGAGAGAGATGGATTGCTTGAGGGCTTGGTGTGAGTGATGGGTTGTTGATTTTTCTTAGCCATTGTATCTTTCTGGCCTGTTTTTTTTTTTTTACACAATTTCGGTTCAGTTTTCTCTTAACTGAACCATTAGCATTTCAATCGCACCCTTCATATTCTAGAAACTTTAGTTTTCTTCATTTTCTCTTTTTACACCAATTCGATCGGACACGCGTAAAGTAGAGAAAACTGCGTCAACATGCCTGGCTCTAATTTTTGCTACAAGGTTCATGACTAAAGTTTCCACGCAATGGCTACCTAATGGCACATTGAGGTAAGACTCACACTTTTCACATTCAGTTTATCTTCACGATGCCATTTTTTTGTACGTTGTCTTCTTTTAGTTGGAATAGAGTGTGGTATGTAGCCATAAACAGTTTTGGTTTGAAGAAGGGTTTCTGAAGTATTTTCGTTGATTTTGAGTTTTAAGAATTGATCGTACTTTCTTAAAACGATAAAACCATTATTGTTGGGTGTGTATTATGTTTGAGTCCATCGTTCCTAGGGTGATTGAATCGTACATTCACGTTCTCTTAATCGAATAATTAGTTTTGATATCAATACTGAAGCACTTGGCACTATCACGAGTACGAAAATTGGGTTGAGATTATAGCTAGGCTATGGGTATATATGAGTGATTTACCTATTTGTTGTTGTTTTCAATGTATGAAACTGGAAAACAATTTGGGCCATGTGTTGTTAATGTTGCATTGGAGTACATGTGTTAGCAAAGAGTAAGAAAAGGATTTTTGGACAATTTTATGTTTTACTAAGTCGTGTGGTATATTTTCCGGTTAGTAAAATGACTATACAAGATGGTCAAGTTGTGAAACGTTTTTTCAGATTTTGTCAATTATGAAACGTATCAACTGAACCCGACCTCTGTGAAACACCAGAGTGGGTCGTCCACCATCCGCGGTTGAAATACACCGCCTTGGTTAAGCGTCACACTAGTCACACCCACCATCGGTATTGTCTGGTAAAATACCTAGACCCGACGGTCGGCGAAAATGCCACCGCTTATCAAACAAAGCGGTGTGTATAACTTGCACCCCACGAGCACATCATAGGCAATAAATCGGTTTCAAGCAATCGTATGATTCTTGTGTTTAGCTACACCATTGAGAGCAGGAGTACGAGCTTGCGTAAATTGTCTTTTGATCCCACATTGATCACAAAGATCATTGACGTTGTTAGACTTATACTCACCTCCACTATCTGATCTTAAAACTTTGATCTTCCTACCTGTCTGATTTTTGACCAATGCTTTGAAGCTCTTGAAATTGTCAAATACATCTGATTTCTTCTTCAATAAGTAAATCCACGTCTTACGTGACATATCATCAATAAAGGTCATCAATAAAGGTCAGAAACATGATTCTTAACGGATTTGACATCTCGAACTGTTCCTTTAGCACATCCCATGCATGTCTGGGTGTAACAGCATCACAAATGTGGGTAATGATGTGGTCCTTCACTAACAAGTTAATGAAGGTCAAAGCTTTCCTCAACTTCTTGTCGAACACTTTGATGCTCGCTTCATTTGGCTGTCTTCTCTCATCACTTGTGACGACATCCCACATTTCCTTCTCCATCAGTATGTTTTTCATTTTGAATTTCCACACTGCATAGTTGGAAATCTCGTCCAATTTGCTACTTTCACTCAAAATGGACTCTCCCATGTTTGTCATCGCAAAACTGCTTGAAACTTCAACTGTAGGCTAAAAGCAGTATGCCAAGGCCAACTTTGATGTCAGAAGTCGAAAATAATGACCTACGCTTTTTCCCTTACTAGACCACCCGCCGCTTTTCCGCCAAATTGAAAGCCAAATCGGCGTCGCCTTGCAAAATGCACTCTGTCGTCAACTCCCAACTACGTGCCCAATGGAAAGGTGAAATCACTTCGGTGCACTCTGAACACTTTCTCCGCTGCAATCACTCTCTTTTGAGGTACCATACTTGCAGGTACAGTCCAAGTGCCCTTCGTTTGGAGGTTATAGCCTTTCATTTGAGTCAAAACGGATAAAGGACCCAAAACTAGGGACTTTTCTAGTTTTTGAACTGTTTTTTCGAAGTGAAGAAACTTCACCTTTCATAAACTTGGGACCCAATCTTTATTTCAAAGTGAAAATTTTTATTGAAGTTGAATGCCTAATCACACTTCAATAGCCTTCAAGTCCCTCCCAAGCCAATCTAATGGCTTCTTCCCATCCAACGGCCTTAGTTCAATCTCCAACTCGTGATCTAATCCATTGATCCTTGTAGGAACTTATCCTACAATCACCAGTTTGCCCGTGTGCCGAACTCTTTTCTTGGAGACACCAACTCCCTCGAGCCACTATGATTTTAGCTCGGTTGGATGCATGTGAGCCATGCTCTCCTCTCTGTCTACGACCGCACCTACCTTGGTCATTTTCAGCCTGATCAAACTCAGTTTTGGATCAATTTGAGTGCGATCTGAGGCCTGGAGCAGGGTCTCCCTACTGATTCCAAGTCTACAGAGTGTTCAATCATGAAATTCGTGGAGAAACGGTGATTTTTGCTCAGCTTGAAAAAGTGGCTTTATCTCACTTTTTACCACAAATCTGCTAGGTTATCTATCTGCAGACAAATCTCTGACAGAAGGCTCAGAATCTCTCCATGGCTGATTGACAGTATGATTAGCTTCCTTCCTGTCTTTACGGCATGCAAACGAAGGAAATCTGGGAAATTTCCAGTTTTGTGGGATGTTGACGGATTTTTGGGAAAATCAGCGTGTTTGCATTCGATACCGCACCAATTGTCAAACTGTAAATTGCATCAGGACACTGGAGGTAGGGTGACCTCAGTGTGAAAGAAATCTGCAACAGAAAGCTCAAAAAAATATTGAGCAGAGCCCAAGAAATTTCTCTATTTCTCAAGCTAGGGTTTACAGTCACAAAGTAATGGATCTTTGGCTGTAGAATAGATTTTTTGGATCTATAAAGTGCCACAGAGGTGTGCCCTAGCAGTGCGCATCAGGTGTTAGATGGTCGTGGAGTGCCGTGGATCAGCCAGGGAGCTGTAGCGGATTTTGGACGGCTGACATAGCCATAACCTATGAAGGAGTGAAGAGAGATGGAGGAGCTCACGGGCCAGTTCGCGAGCGGCCAGTCGCAAGGAGTGCATAGCGGCTACAAGTGTGTAGTGGTTGTATGGAGGTCAATTCAATGTGCAGATGGTTTCTGGATCATCAGATTTGATACCATGAAGATGAGCGGCCATATTGATAGAAAGCTCAGGGAGCAGCATGGGCCATCAGATGTAGAAGGGTCATTAGATGGCAAGTGAAAGGAGCCCTGAAAAGATGAAAGACATTTTAGCCTTCATGTTCAGGCCTAAAGTCCTTTTATTACCTTGTAACTAATCAAATAACTATGTGATCATCGAGTTGGACTTACACACTCATGGTGCCAAATCCTCGCACTTATTAACTAAGGTTAGGGTTGCTTCGGGGTCCATAAACCCTCCAACACCCCAAGCCATGTCATGTGAAAGCAAGAGAAGAAGAGAGAAACTGGTGACCTAAACCCAAATTGTCGACGTGATAATCTCTAACTCAATATAGAGAGTAGAGTCTTGTGCATGAACTCATGCAATCTCCATGCAGGTCAACTATAAATAGGTCACCTCTCTTCATGTAGTCCTCCTGTCACAATTTGGGCCATGTGTTGTTAATGTTGCATTGGAGTACATGTGTTAGCAAAGAGTAAGAAAAGGATTTTTGGACAATTTTATGTTTTACTAAGTCGTGTGGTATATTTTCCGGTTAGTAAAATGACTATACAAGATGGTCAAGTTGTGAAACGTTTTTTCAGATTTTGTCAATTATGAAACGTATCAACTGAACCCGACCTCTGTGAAACACCAGAGTGGGTCGTCCACCATCCGCGGTTGAAATACACCGCCTTGGTTAAGCGTCACACTAGTCACACCCACCATCGGTATTGTCTGGTAAAATACCTAGACCCGACGGTCGGCGAAAATGCCACCGCTTATCAAACAAAGCGGTGTGTATAACTTGCACCCCACGAGCACATCATAGGCAATAAATCGGTTTCAAGCAATCGTATGATTCTTGTGTTTAGCTACACCATTGAGAGCAGGAGTACGAGCTTGCGTAAATTGTCTTTTGATCCCACATTGATCACAAAGATCATTGACGTTGTTAGACTTATACTCACCTCCACTATCTGATCTTAAAACTTTGATCTTTCTACCTGTCTGATTTTTGACCAATGCTTTGAAGCTCTTGAAATTGTCAAATGCATCTGATTTCTTCTTCAATAAGTAAATCCACGTCTTACGTGACATATCATCAATAAAGGTCATCAATAAAGGCCAGAAACATGATTCTTAACGGATTTGACATCTCGAACTGTTCCTTTAGCACATCCCATGCATGTCTGGGTGTAACAGCATCACAAATGTGGGTACTGATGTGGTCCTTCACTAACAAGTTAATGAAGGTCAAAGCTTTCCTCAACTTCTTGTCGAACACTTTGATGCTCGCTTCATTTGGCTGTCTTCTCTCATCACTTGTGATGACATCCCACATTTCCTTCTCCATCAGTATGTTTTTCATTTTGAATTTCCACACTGCATAGTTGGAAATCCCGTCCAATTTGCTACTTTCACTCAAAATGGACTCTCCCATGTTTGTCATCGCAAAACTGCTTGAAACTTCAACTGTAGGCTAAAAGCAGTATGCCAAGGCCAACTTTGATGTCAGAAGTCGAAAATAATGACCTACGCTTTTTCCCTTACTAGACCACCCGCCGCTTTTCCGCCAAATTGAAAGCCAAATCGGCGTCGCCTTGCAAAATGCACTCTGTCGTCAACTCCCAACTACGTGCCCAATGGAAAGGTGAAATCACTTTGGTGCACTCTGAACACTTTCTCCGCTGCAATCACTCTGTTTTGAGGTACCATACTTGCAGGTACAGTCCAAGTGCCCTTCGTTTGGAGGTTATAGCCTTTCATTTGAGTCAAAACGGATAAAGGACCCAAAACTAGGGACTTTTCTAGTTTTTGAACTGTTTTTTCGAAGTGAAGAAACTTCACCTTTCATAAACTTGGGACCCAATCTTTATTTCAAAGTGAAAATTTTTATTGAAGTTGAATGCCTAATCACACATCAATAGCCTTCAAGTCCCTCCCAAGCCAATCTAATGGCTTCTTCCCATCCAACGGCCTTAGTTCAATCTCCAACTCGCGATCTAATCCATTGATCCTTGTAGGAACTTATCCTACAATCACCAGTTTGCCCGTGTGCCGAACTCTTTTCTTGGAGACACCAACTCTCTCGAGCCACTATGATTTTAGCTCGGTTGGATGCATGTGAGCCATGCTCTCCTCTCTGTCTACGACCGCACCTACCTTGGTCATTTTCAGCCTGATCAAACTCAGTTTTGGATCAATTTGAGTGCGATCTGAGGCCTGGAGCAGGGTCTCCCTACTGATTCCAAGTCTACAGAGTGTTCAATCATGAAATTCCGTGGAGAAACGGTGATTTTTGCTCAGCTTGAAAAAGTGGCTTTATCTCACTTTTTACCACAAATCTGCTAGGTTATCTATCTGCAGACAAATCTCTGACAGAAGGCTCAGAATCTCTCCATGGCTGATTGACAGTATGATTAGCTTCCTTCCTGTCTTTACGGCATGCAAACGAAGGAAATCTGGGAAATTTCCAGTTTTGTGGGATGTTGACGGATTTTTGGGAAAATCAGCGTGTTTGCAGTCGATACCGCACCAATTGTCAAACTGTAAATTGCATTAGGACACTGGAGGTAGGGTGACCTCAGTGTGAAAGAAATCTGCAACAGAAAGCTCAAAAAAATATTGAGCAGAGCCCAAGAAATTTCTCTATTTCTCAAGCTAGGGTTTACAGTCACAAAGTAATGGATCTTTGGCTGTAGAATAGATTTTTTGGATCTATAAAGTGCCACAGAGGTGTGCCCTAGCAGTGCGCATCAGGTGTTAGATGGTCGTGGAGTGCCGTGGATCAGCCAGGGAGTTGTAGCGGATTTTGGGCGGTTGACATAGCCATAACCTATGAAGGAGTGAAGAGAGATGGAGGAGCTCACGGGCCAGTTCGCGAGCGGCCATTCGCAAGGAGTGCATAGCGGCTACAAGTGGGTAGCGGTTGTATGGAGGTCAATTCAACGTGCAGATGGTTTCTGGATCATCAAATTTGATACCATGAAGATGAGCGGCCATATTGATAGAAAGCTCAGGGAGCAGCATGGGCCATCAGATGTAGAAGGGTCATTAGATGGCAAGTGAAAGGAGCCCTGAAAAGATGAAAGACATTTTAGCCTTCATGTTCAGGCCTAAAGTCCTTTTATTACCTTGTAACTAATCAAATAACTATGTGATCATCAAGTTGGACTTACACACTCATGGTGCCAAATCCTCGCACTTATTAACTAAGGTTAGGGTTGCTTCGGGGTCCATAAACCCTCCAACACCCCAAGCCATGTCATGTGAAAGCAAGAGAAGAAGAGAGAAACTGGTGACCTAAACCCAAATTGTCGACGTGATAATCTCTAACTCAATATAGAGAGTAGAGTCTTGTGCATGAACTCATGCAATCTCCATGCAGGTCAACTATAAATAGGTCACCTCTCTTCATGTAGTCCTCCTGCCTATATTCGTCATACGTACATGCACTACTCCATATGTCTCAATTAGAGTGTCTGGGTCCTCTCAAGGTAATTAGTCACAAACATGCCTCGACATGGAATTAAATCTTGGCGTGACCAATAATCTTAAACACTAGAGGGCCGGTCTACCATATTAAGATTATTCCATGTCCTTAGCTGAATATGGCCATGACACTCTCAGTTTGGATTCAAGATTATAGAGAGTTAATTGATTTTCATGGTTTAGATTTAGCATGACATAATTCTAGGGTATGATTCGTTATTTAATAAATTTCCTGATAATGATTTTGAGAAGCATGTGCTCTCATTTCAAGAGGTTAATGAAGTAGTTACGCTGTATGGAGATAGATACGTACATCCATCTGGGATGATGTCATACCAGACCATTTGATCAGTGTCCCAGTGATTTGCAATAGTTGACTTATGGCTTGGTCTTATATCATACCGATATTATCTACCATAGTCAGAAGCTCGATTTTCCAGCATTATAATACTTTAGCAGCAGCTCTGTCACTACTCTCTACAGAGTATCCCATTGTAAGTGTTGCTCTTTTCTAAAAGATATTTTGCTAAATGTTCAGTGTAACCCTTCATTCTTGTTGACAATTGTAGGCCTGATTTTAGGAGAATGACTGTTGATTGTAATGTTGTTCTGTGAAAGCACAGTCTGCAGACTAGCATAAGCAACTTTGCAATGCTTCACACCAATTTTGTGGGTGCAGCCGAAGGCTTTTTATAATTAACCAGATATTGAATCTGGCGAGTGTGGAGGTGACATCAAAATCTCACCTCTCAAGTCTCTAACAGATTCCTTTCCATTAAACTCTGAATTCTCCTAACCAAAAAAAAAAACAAAGTTATGCTAAATAAATTCTACATTGCAAAACAAGACAAGCCAGATTAATAGCAGCTGTAAGAAACCATCTTAATTCCATCATTGGTTTATGTCTCAAGCGCTAGCTGATTTACAAGATACAATTGAAGCTTGCTTGTGTTGAGTGCACATGTCTATAGGAGTAGACAAATCAATCGACTCTCTCTGGCACACTTCCTGGATGGAGTTGGAAATTCAGAAGCACAAACAAACTGTTCATTTACGGGAACCGAAAATTACCTCCAATACTTGAGTTAGCTGAGGGAGGACTTATTGAGACCCATAATAGAGAGATTATTATGGCTAGAAGTCCTGACCACACAAAAACAATAGTCGGTGTTTTTCCCCCTCTGCCCATGAGGCCCTTTGCAAAAGGATAGAGATGGCAGAGAACCCAGAAACTGAAGAAAACACCCCCCAGAAGCTTGCTCCATTGAGGAACCTCATTATACACCGTTCGTGACACTCCCACAGCAATGGCAATGAGATTGGTCATCATGATTGTGATTGGGGGAATCATCAGGGCTGACCATTTCACCACATAAAGATCTGCAAAGCCATCCTCCTCTCCTCCGTCACCCCCTGATTTGGATGTCAATGTGAATGAGATGTCTACTCCAGCTATTACCTTCAGCAGACCTTGCAATACAGCTGCCAAGTGAGCACTAGTACCTCCAATGACCCAAAATTGCTCATTTCTCCACCATTCCTCCAATGTAATACCAGACCATTTGATCTCAAGAACACATAGAAGACATAGTGTGGTAGTAAGTATCAGCAAGTACACTAAAAAAGTGACATTAAGTTTTTCCACTATGAATTGTCCAGTGAACAAGGATAAGGCAGGTAGAAAGCAATAAACCAGCAGAAAGATTGAAGTGAAAGGGTAAATGCCCACGTTCAGATATGCAATCCTCTGCAGTAGTTTTAACCGAGAACTTGCAAAGAGAGCATTGTTCCGAGAGAAGAAGATCTCTACAGAGCCAGTTGCCCACCTCAACACTTGATGCAATCTGTCTGTTAGATTGATTGGTGCTGTTCCCCTGAAAGCATCTGGCTTTGTGACACAGTAAACTGATCTCCAGCCACGATTGTGCATGCGGAATCCTGTGACAATGTCCTCCGTCACTGATCCATAAATCCAGCCAACTCTTTGACCCCATTCTGTTTTATCCTCATACCAGCAAGAGATCACATTGATGGCCTCAGCAACAGTTCCTACGTCTAGTGGCTCTCTGGGTGCCGTGAGAGCTCCAGCAGGTCTGCCAAATTTTACCCCCCGATCACCCAGAGGCAAGCCTTGGAACTCGGCAACAGGAATCGATGCAGCAAAAGTGTGAGAGTTACCATATCTCTTGGAAAGCAAATGGATCATCGAGTCATCCTCATCACTGCCGACACCATGAATTGCAGCAAGTTCTGGATCATGTCGAATGGCTTCGTTTCCACGCCCTCCACAACAGGCACTAGATTTGAGTCCGGGAGGATCAAATCCATACAGTGCAACTCTACGGAACACGCAACCTGTTCCCACATACATTGGACCTTGAACCCCATCAAGAGCACGCATGTTCACATCAAAGAAGACTGTGTTGTGATTAGCATAACGGTCGTTGGGATCGATGCCTTCAAAACGTTGAGGAAATTGAACATAGCAAATGCGATCTCCACTTCTATCCATCATGAAGCACATGGCTTCTCTCAAGGCTAAGGAGTTGTAGACATAATGATCACAGTCAAGGTTTAGGATGAAGGCACCATTTGACATAATTGCACTTGTACGCACCAATGCATTCATTGCTCCTGCCTTTTTGTTGTGATCGTAGCCTGGGCGCTTCTCTCTTGACACATATACAAGCATGGGAAGACGAATATCCAAATCTGTTGTGTCAATCAAATTTTCTTCATCAGCAGTTCCCATCAGAGGCTCACTGCTTGGGGGAGCAAGCATCACCTGGAAATGCAACAATCCAATTTTAAGCATTTTGCTAAAAAAACGGGAGGAGAAACACTTGAAAGGCGATCTGATCTTGTAAGAAGCAGGTATAGCATGAGACATGAAAATACAATTCCCTTTAATTGCATCAAGGTTAAATTTTCCATGTAAAAATATAATCAATGCTTTGCAGAAGCTAATACCTGGATAATCCCAGCATGATCCCCCCTGCCATGCTCGTTGCTCGAAATAGTCCAAGTACCAGGCCAATGTGTGCCATCTGCCATCCATGTAGCTTTTGCGTAGTGTAAAGGTTCACCAAGATCACCTCCATCCTCCATTTGTGCCCTTTTAGCTCTTATTTCCTCATGTGCATTGTAAGCATCTGATCTTCTACGTATAGCATCAGGCAGACCATTGATCCGAACTTTAAACTCATCATACTCCCGTTTGATTCTTCTTCTATCCTTCACAAAGTCAGGCCGCATTTTGTTCTTGGTAGGATCCCCTTTCAGCAGGAAATATGACTCTGGATTCCGAGGCTCAATTTGATGCTTTCTGCAAAAAGGCACCCAGTATCTAGCAAAGCTTGCTGCTTCTGCCAGTGCCTCAAATGTCAGCAAAGCTCCTCCATCATCCGAGAGATAGCAAATCAACTTTTCCACTGGATAATCAGAAGCAAGGATAGATAAGATTGTATTGGCGGTGACCAATGGGGGTTCCTTTTCTGAATCGGCTGTAGAGACAAAGACATCCACTCCTGGCAAATCTGATCTGCCCATTGGATTTTCTGGGCTTGCCGTCTCGAACATGTCCTTCAAAATATTCAAGTCGGTCACTCGATTCACTGGACATAGCTTAGGAAGCTGATCTAGAATCCATGAAAAAGCAAACCATATTTCGCAAATAACAGACATGCCCCACAGCCACATTGCATCCTTGTTGCGATGACGAACTCGCCATGTCAAGAACAATCCTAGTACTGCCAACCGCATAACAACCAGCAGCCTTCACCCACACAGGAACGTCCAAAAATTAAAACCAAACTGGCACAAAAATCAGAATTATCAGAATCATGCCTTCTATTAGGAAAGTTTAAGATATCCTGACTACATATTTAGCAAGAACTTAGAGTGAGATACCTGTAAGGACTAAGGATAGCTGCAGAAGCATGGACCTTACGTGACAGAGGTTTCCTTGCCTTCTCATTGAATGTTGGAGGTCCTCCATTGTTATTTCCACCGTTAAAGTACGAGCTATCCTTGGGCCAAAGGGCGTTTCCATAGCCGTAGGTCGCCTTGGTTTCGTACAACCAGCGAGCATGATCAAATTCTGAGGTATGATTCCCCATCAGAAGGGTCGGCTTACTGGATTTCACTCGAGATAGCCTCCGATCCATTTGCAAGGGTAAGGGATTATCCGCCTCAGGTCCATCATCAAGCTCCATCCTCTTGTACAGCTCCTTGCAGCCGGGGCACTTTCGGCCATTGTTAAGAGCATCTATGTAACAATCCGTGCATATCTTATAAGCGCATTCACATGGAAGCACATCTTCACCTCGCTCATCCCTTATCGCTTTTGCATCACAGCCCGGCATTGAACAGGTTAAACCACGGGCGCATGCCATTTGCGGATGGTTAGCCTCGCCCTTGATCATCTTTTCTATCACATGTCCCCTTGTCATGCTGTTGAAGCCGCCTGTGAAGATGGTACTCGACACGAACTGTTGCTCTGCCTTCACAGCAATGGCAGGATCCATCAAAACTGTGGGGGTTTCAGACATGGGCCGGTTATCGTGCGTAGGAGGGATATGTACAGCATACTGCTTAAATTCTGAGCTCACCTCACCTGTCAGATCAATGTTATCCCTTGAAAGGCTTACATAATACCCGCTTGAAGTGGGTCTTGCTGCGCTACTAGCAGGGGAAGGAGTGTTGGATCTAAGCAACCTCGGACTGACCAAGTTTCTGTATGATCTGACATTTTTCATAGCAAACGAAGAGGCAGGAGAATCCATAGCTCTATTTTCAAGCTCTCTTTTCGGTGAAGCTTAGTGTGGATCAATGAAGCTGAGGCACTACTTAATCTGGAACAAGCTGAAATGCTTATCAATTCAGAATGTTCATTGTGTTTTGAGCTGATGGTTTGCCTGCGTATGCGTAGTTCGCATTTTGAAAAATTGATCAATCAAAGCAAGTTGAAGCTTCTTACTTTTCGCAATGAGTAGGATGCTATCTTATCTTCACTTTTCTGTTGTAATCAACACCAGTCCAAAGCTTGAAGAGAATTTTATCTTCACATTCCTGTTGTAATCACTCAAAATCGGTCTAAAGCCTGGAAAGGATTTTTGCCATTCAATGTAGAAGAGGTGAGTGAAATCATGTCTCAGCACATAAGAAAGAAAGGTGAATCAAAAGCCGTTGAACTACATAACCCAAAACGGCAGAAGGATTAAAATGCTAACAACAAGTAAGATGCTTATGCTTTCTCTTAAATAACTTTCTTTTCTGAATTTTGAGCACACCATGTTATAACTGAGCCTCCTGCAAACATCAACAAATCTCACGGTACAAGCAAGACAAAGCACAATTGTCAGATCTTAACACAAAACCGTACAGAGCCAGAATTTGAAATTGTTCAGAAAGCAGAAGCCCAAATGGCGAAATCTTATTAAGAGCAGCTGAAATTTAGCATTAATCCTTGCAGCTAGTGAACAATGAAGGAAAAGAGAGAGAGCGAGCGAGCGAGAGAGAGAGAGAGAGAGAGAGAGAGAGAGAGAGAGAGAGCATTCAATGTAGTGTGAAGTGCCGTTGAATGGAATGGGCAAGAGCAACGGCCAAATTGGTGTCAGCCTTCCGATCGACCCCATCGACGGTTGTGGCTCTTTCTTGTGTCAACGGATAAAATTTCACTGGAAATTTAATGAAACAAGGAAAGGCTACTTTGGTGAGGACCAGGTTTTCAAAAAAATTGTAAAAAAATTATAATACCAGTTTTGAGAAATTATGTGGTTCCATTTTAATACTTTGCCAATTTTCAATTTTCTTGAGCAATGAGTCAAGTTCCCTGTAGCATTCCTTTTTAGGCTGTGGTCGCCCCCCAAGTGCATTAATTTGTGAAAAATAACCATGATGGCTTGAGGTTATAAAAAATGATGATGACATCTCATAAAATAATTCATAAACTTTTATGTATTAGGTTCAAGGAGGGGTAGCAACTCGAGCCTTGAGAGTGGTGAAGCCTCTTATAAGAGCCTCTTTGCATGAATCCCACCCGGCTCGTTTCAACATCTCAAACTACCGCTACTACTATTTGGCCTTCATGTCTACTTTATTGTACGATCAGTCCAAGGCTGACTTGAAATAGAGTAAGTGAATTGTGTACATATACAAAGTTAGATGCACATTTTTAAAGGGATTTATGTATGAATTGATCAAGATAGATGTATCGATCTTTTGATTAGAAGTATCGCACTAGCGACACTCATGATGCTTTTGCCTAACACTATCATTCAATTTTAAATTGATCTTCTAAGACTTGTCTTATGATAAGTAGATTATTTTATAACAATCGTATGTACATTCGTGCATCTGTAATATACTCTATGTTCTTCAAATCGGTGTATAATGTGTAAACAATTATTAATGTTTCTACTTTTTGATTGTGAATCAAATGCTCGTTATTGCCATGTGTGTCTTATCAACTGAGTTGGAGAGCATAATCACGGTCGTCCTATGAAATTTTGGTAAAAGTTATCTATGTTGAGTTTAGGGGTGTCGAGACTTTTTTAGTCCTTGTAGTAGGTGATAGGGCCAAATTTGGAGTGTGATGCGGCTCAAGCTAGCTTAGGCTTTCTACATTTGTGATGATGAGAGAGGATGGGTGACACTTTCCTATGTGTTGGCATGAAATCATGTGACCAATCAAAAGAGAGAAATCCATGAAATTGGTCCAATCAAATTTGAGAGCCCATATGTCACTAAGCCAATCAAATTAGGAGGAAAAGAAAGGGTCCAATCATATTTCACTCCTCTCCACCTCGAGTTACTACTTAGATTACCACTTTTAGAAAGTTAGGGAAAAGTAGAAGGTCAAGTTTGGAAGATGAATATCTTGTTCATTGAATCTTAGTGTACAAGCATGGGAGACTCAGATCTTCTCTCTCTCTTATCTCATTTCATGCTTATACATGAGTTCTCTTGGGTTCATCTATCCATTGGTGCACTATAGTGATGATGTCTTGCAATCTTGTGTGTAGAATGCATTGTTTTGTTGATATTCAGATCCACGTGTGAAATACAGTACCTGACTGTTATTGTACAAATAGCAACTTCATTTTATCATATGTTTGATGTTTGATCAAAGTCTTGTTGAGTTTGCATCTCTTTCATCAAGTAGATGTTGATTTTCTATATTGCAATGGTGTAAATCGTGTTGTCTTCAATACCAAAGATCAATAGATGATTTTGGATCTTAATGATTGACAAAATCTTCACATGGTATCATAGGTTGATCAAGAATTCTTTATTTCTTTTTGGAAACACTTGTTATTATCCAAAAGAGTGCTTTTGGCATTGGAACAGGTTGAAAGAGAGGATCAGGTCATTGCAACATGGCTACATCAAGTCGATTCATATTGGAAGGCAATGATAGGCTTACCTCATCCAACTAATCTACATGGAAGGTGAGAATCATGAATCACTTTTTGAAATGCATGAGTTGATGGACATTGTTGTAGGGTTGGAGGAGAGACCCTTGGTACAACAAGATCAAGTGAGGAATGACAAGAGAGCAAAAAAATCTCTACACATAATCAAGATGAATGTTACCAATGAGCTACTCAAGGAGATTGGTAAGTGCATATCATCTTTGGAGGCTTAGGAAGCTTTGAAACAGCTTTATGAATCCAAGTCTACATCTAGAGCGTTGTTTCAACCTGTCAGAGGAAGAAAAATCTACCTGGGAAGCGGTTAAGGCGGCTGTCATTACACGCTTTAAACCAAAAAAATTTCTAGAAGACCCATTTCTCCTGCTGAGCAAAGTCAAGATGGGAAAATGAGAAAGGGTCAGAGACTATATTGAGCATGTCAAACACTTACGATCCGAGTGCAGTGCAGCCCTAACTCCCGATCACACGGTGATCATGTGGTTCCTAGCCAGACTACCATGAAGCATCAGAAGAGAACTGAAACGACGGGAGCAGTACACTACTCTGCAAGAAGCTATGGAAGATGCCATCAGGGAAGAGGATGAGAGATCTGACGACGAATATCCATCCACCCACACTCCTACTCCTTCGATCGCATCATCATCATCAAACGCATCCACTCTATCCACAGAACTATTGTTGGAGCAAATGACAAAATTACACAAACAGCAGATGGAGCAACTTACGGCGTAGTTTGACCATAAACTGAAAGCCCTACAAGGAGCTGTAGCAGTAACACCACATCAACTGGAACCTAACCAGCTGCAATATCCTCAACGAGAAAATGTATGGTGTTCAGTGTGCACGCAAAACCATACAGCAAACAAGTGTCCAGTCCTAAAGCAAAATATGAGACTGACACATAGATTCTGCCATCCATGCAATGCAACATTGCACGATACGGCATTTTGCCTGTTTAACCCCTGGATTGTTCAACAGAAGAGAAGTCCTTATCAGACTTCTTATCCTTAGATCTTTGTTGATGAGTAGGTTTGGTTCCTTATAAGTTTGGTTTGATGGATGGTTAAATGTGGTTTTGCCTTATAGTATGCTTATGCATTGGTACAAGTATTGTCTTGCATAGTTGCTTGTGGAGTGATGGATATTTGGGGTTGAATGCTTGTTAGTGGATTGAGAGTAGACTCACTTGTAGTTGATAACAATGGATAGGTTGGGTGTTTGTGGTTTGGTTTGAGAGTTAGTGTTGAGGGGGTGTGTGTAAAATGTGTGTTGAGAGTTAGTGTTGAGGTTATGTGTGTTGAGAGTTAGTACTTTTGTTGGTTAGTATTTTTAGGAGTTGGTATTTTTGGGAGTGGGATGTTGAGAGGTAATTCTGTTTGGTGAGAGAGATGGATTGTGCTTTCCTTTTCTTCGATGCTTGAAATGGATGTTTGGTGAATGCTTAAGTTGGAGAGTTCAATATTGATTCTTGTTTTCACTTTATGTAGTACTTGTGGATCGATGCCTGGTTAGTAATGCTTGTTTCATAGTTGTTGATGCATCGTTAGTGTATTTACATTTATGTCATGGAAGAGGTGAAGTTGGTGGTTATTGCTTAGTAGGAGTGCATCATGGATTGTTTTGGTTTGGCATTGGAAAAGAAAATGATTGCTTTGTGTGCGTACCATTTTAGGTGTGGGGCCTGAGAATGTTTGGTGGTGGCTTAGTGTTGGGTCGCACGTTGGTGGTTGAATGTGTAGAGTGTATCAGTTGGTTGCATGTTGCTCCTACCTTGTGTAGTTGTTTGTGGTGGGGAAATGTGGTGTGATTATTAATGGTATTTGATTCTTGCCGTTGCTATTGAGAGATGGGAAAGTGATGTGGGTTGGGTATAAACTTGTTTTGTTTTGATTACTTGGGTTAAGCTCGCTCTTGTATTGTAGTGTGCTTGTGCGTTGTGACAGGAGTGTTGGGTTGCATAGTCATTTGTGGATTGTTAGATTGAATGAGTTGAACGCTCATTATGTGTGTGGGTTGAGTGTAGGAGAAGGATGATTGGGAGTTGTTTATAGGGTTGTCCCTCGTATTGAGAGTGCATAGAGTTGAATGAGTTTTATGAGAGTAACATTGTTCAGAAGCCAGATCTGTAGCCAACAAATAGTGTGTGGCTAGCCTGCAAGCCTGCGGCCCTTTTCTTATCCCTACTAGCGGCCTACTGTAGATCTCTGTGGGTTGTACCGGTCAACCATCGACCTAGTAGCCCTGTCGGCGGCCTACTCGAAGTCTATTTGCGGCCTCCTACTGTGTTTTCAGACCTACGGCGACCTGGTTGCGGCCTACTATGACCTGCCCATCACTGGTAATCACCAAAAATCAGAAGTTTTTGCCTATGATCGCTGCCCACAGCCTGCAAAAGTCTGCCACAATCTGCCTGCGGCCAGTTTGCAGGCCCTTTTGTTGTCCCGCAATTTGTACCGCCTACCCACAGTTGGGTAAATGCTTGTATGACCTGTCTGCGGTTTTCTAAGGCACCTGTGACCTGTTCCGGACCTATTTTTGGCCTCTCATCACTGTTCAAAACTTCACATTTGTTGTCTGTGGCTTGTAGAGCCTGCCACAATCTGTATGAGGACTGTTTTCCAGTTTTCTTGTCTACTGTGACCTGTCTACTGCCTATTTGTGGCAAAAATCAGACCTGCTGGCCCTACGACCTACCTGGCGGCTACCTCTGCTCTCTGGGTGCTCGCTGGAGGCCACCTTTTCTACTTGTCTGTCTGCGACCTACAAAGCCTGCCTGCCGACTGATTTTTTCGGTGCCCTGTGGATCCTTCCAATGACTTGTGGTAAAGTTTTTGTTCTCTGTAACTTCTACTAAGGATTGCAATGGTGATGATTGCAACAATGCACTGCTTGACATGGTGCAAAGAGTGCACAGGGCTGTTTAGATTAAGCACAACTAGGTCATCATAATCCAAGAAGTTTCAAGTTTGAATCCTAAATTTTGATGTTAAATATGTTCTTAAGGTTCATAAAAGCTTTGCTCTCTACTATCAGTTCATTGTTGTCGTTTTACTCGTTGATGCCTTTTGTTCGAAACATATTTTCACATTCCACAAAATTGATCTCGATCATCTATTGTAAAAGATGAGGACACCTGCAAGGAAGTGCAAAGCCGCCTCTAAGGCCACTGTTGAAAATCCTGAGACATCGAGCTCACCTCCCAACATACACAAATGGCCACGGACTAGTTACCACGACGGATCACAAGCTAGGATGGGATGGATCAATCAGAAATCACACATTCATAGCTTGACGAATCATTTGAGAGAATGGCTGCTGCGGTTGGCGACCGTTCAAGCCACAAGAGAAAGGGTAAATTAAGCATCATAGGGTTCTGTTTGCTGCGGCCGATGATCATTCAAGCCACAAGAGAGGATGGCTGCTACGACCGAAGCCACAAGGGAAATGGTAAATTAAGCATCGTAGGGTTCTGTCTGTAATAAATTTTATTTCTTTTAGTACTTGTAGTATTATGGTAGTAATTAGCTACTTTTGGTTCTTAATTTGCAACTATAATTGGCTTTATATCTCAATCGACTACTTTAGCTGATTTTGGTACTTAACTTGGTACTTTAGCTGCTTTTGCACATAATTTGGTACTTTAGCTGCTGTTGATACTTAACTTGGTACTTTAGCTGCTTTTGGAACTTATTGTGGTACTTTTGATATTGTGGTAGTAATTTGCTGCTTTTGGTTCTTAATTTGGTAATTTAGCTAATTTTGGTACTTAACTGGTACTTTGCTGTTTTTGGTACTTTAGCTTATTTTGGTACTTAAGTAGTACTTTAGCTACTTAATTTCGTAGTTCTGGTAGTGATAAGTTGCCTTTGGTACTTAATTTGGTACTTTGGTTCTATTTGGCTCTTAATTTGATACTTCAGCTAATTTTGGTACTTAGTTAACTTGGTACTTTAGTTGCTTTTGGTACTTAAGTAGTACTTTGTTGTTTTTAAAACTTAGTTTGGTACTTCTGGTATTGTGGTAGTAATTAGTTGCTTTTGGTACTTAACTTGGTACTTTAGCTACTTTTGGTATTATGGTAGTAATCAGCTACTTTTGGTTCTTAATTTAGTACTTTATCTACTTTTGGTACTTTTGGTATTATGGTAGTAACCAGTTGCTTTTGGTCTTTAATTTAGTACTTTTGGTACTTTAGCTTCTTTTGGTACTTAATTTAGTACTTTAGCTGATTTTTGTACATAACTTGGAATTTAAAAAAAAAACTACTTATGGTACTTAATTTGGAAGTATAGCTTCTTTTGGTACTTTATTTGGTTATTTGGTACTTTCTATATGAGGATTTACACTGAACAATTTGTGTTAAAATTAACACTATTTGTTTTGCAGGAAAAAACAAAATGGATGAATACCTTATCCTGCCGAAGTTTTGTTACTCAGCCGAGGAGCTTCATGAAGAGTACGGCTTGAGCCTAGAGAGGAAACTTGCAAAAGACCCGCTAGACACTAATCTGCCAGATAGTCAGCGGCTAACGGTATTTAGACTGAAATATAAAAAAAAATGTTAAGATATATCCTAGCCAACCGCATCCACAATTTGTGGATGACTGCTGTCTACTGTTCCACAAGGTGTACCAAGCTCCTCTCTCCTACGCGAAAGAAGCAAAAACTACTAGTCAGGAAGGGTGAAAACACGGTTGTCCAAGTAATCAAGGATGAGATACAAGAGTTGGAGACGCGCCTGGTTGAGCTGAGAACACGGACTCTTCCCAATGAAGAGGAGATAAAAGAAGTGGATGATGAGCTCAATTTAGCCAGGCGCATGTACTTTTCATTCTTTTGAAGCTTATGAATGAGTTGTGGTCATAATAATGAATGATGATTAAAAAAAGATCAATAGTTTCTACTAATTAGTCAAGGCTTCTAAAACCAATTATTGCTAAAGTAGGGCCAATCAGTTTAAAACTAAAGACTACCTATCATACCAAAATTGAAGAATAGAGAACCAAAGCTAGTACCTTGAAACATGAAAAGACTCAAAAATGTTTTATAAGTATAAATCTAGGGGTCTCCAGAGTAATAAATACTATTGTTGGGATACTCCAAGAGTACCAAAGCAATCAGCACCAAAAGAAACTTACTCTTTCCAAACCCCTTGTGAGCCCAAGCCCTGGCCTCCTTGGAGATCTTCTCGCTGCACCCTGGTGCACCCTGGTTTCACACAAAAGTCTTTGGTGCTTATGGTTACAACAAAACATAATGGATGGTAAGAATTCCTGCAGGCAAACATGAACGTTCCGAGAAGAAAGGTGGAGTCCAAAGACTCGCCGCGTGCAACGCAAAACCCAAGGGTGTGGGTATAGTCTGCCCCACCCACCACGTGGGGTCTCGGGAACAAAGTGAATTTGTGCCCCCGACTGATCTTCTCTTGCATGAGGTTCACAAAATCAGTGCTCACAAAATCCGACTCCAACTTTTTGTATTCCCTCTGCAATGAAAATCTGAATTATTACAAAATAGCACCAAACAATAAACAATTATACCAAACAATAGCAAACATTGTATATACTATACATTAGCTTCAAAACTATCAAGCATTTTCAAAAAACTACCAAACAAACCATAAAAGTACCAAACAATACTAAAAAACAAATCCAGAAGTACCAAAAGCACCAAACAGAATCTTAAAAGTACCAAACATTGCATAGAAAATGCCAAACATTATTAAAATGCAAATCTAGAAGTACCAAAAGTACCAAAAAAATCTCAAAAGTATAAAAAAAACAACATGAAAATTATTAAAAGTTCCAAGTTCTTGGGTACTATGGCAGAACATATTGAAAGTACATATTGGGACTTTTGGTTCTTCCCTTGATTTGAGAGCTCAGATCTGACATATTTGGAACTATTTTGCTTTGAATTTGGTAGTATTGTATGTGTGCATGAATCCCATTTTGATACTTTTGGCACTGTTTTTTGAAAACTATTGAGTTAAGCATGTGTGTTTATTAGCACAATTTGTGTGCCTTTTATTCCCATGTTTGGGATATACAAAAATTCAATAGAAAGTATTAATTCAGCAAGGTTTTGTTTGTGCAAATTGTTTGAGAAAGAGAAAGAGAGAGAGTTTTCGGTGGAGTAAAAGATAGTCAACAATCCCAATTCTCGGAAGGGGTGTAACCCTTGTTTTTTTCCCTATTGAAGGCATGGTATCATATACGATTCTTTGTTGGACTTAAAACATCCACAAGGAAGGCCATGCTGATGGGAGGGAGCATTGTGGTGACATTCTGAAATAGGATACAACCATATGGTTCGAGAATTTTGACTAACACTCTTCATGCTTTCTTTCTATCACTTTCATTCTTGGTGGATTACGTTATGTGCACAAGTATCGTGACCTGATTAGACCACCAGTGCATGGACTGTATCTCATTCTGCATCTTGAATGAATAATTCTCCGCAAAGTCAATGACTGAAACAACAACATCCGAAGGGAATTTTAGCAAGCAGTCTTTAAATTGTTGTGACTGCCAACAAAACACAAAGTTATGCTTGATAAAGTTTTCAGATGTGCTGAAACCAGGTGATCAACAAAAGTAGTGCTCCGCATTCTTTACACATCCAAATCATTTCTCTTCTTGATAGAACCGCCCTCATCAACAAACCTTGACACAACATTTGTAAAGATCTTCATGGACAACTCCCTGCTTTCCACTGATGTCTCATAGGGACATAATGACAACGTGCAAATGCCGTATTTACTACAGTCCTCGGACAAGCATTTTTTTGCATGGTGTTTTGAATTAGGAGACTTTGCACATAAAAGCGATTCCCACATATTGCTGATGCTGGGACAAACAGATTGGTTTGCCTTGCAAATATCTGATTCCTGAATTTTGTAGCAGATAGAACATGTGCAGGCATGATCCTTTCCATGATGACTAAATGTGTTTTGTCTCATATGATTAAATGCCTCTTTAAAATATATCATTTGCATATGGTACACACAGCAACAGGTGTACCGCTCTTTCAGTTTTCGAACAAAATAAGACTTCAATGTCTCAAAGCATCTAAGAGATATCTGCACTTCTGGGTGAGCCCTTCTGAATCTTTGAGATAGCTCGACCTGTGGCCTTAAAACTTACAGCTTACTAAAAGAACATAATAATATGCCTAAGAATTACCACTAAGTTGATCCAAGCCGACTTGAACATTAAACCAAACTTAATTTGTGTGTAAAATTCATAGCAATATGAATCAAACAAGAGAAAATGAAAAGAAAAAAAAAAAAACATGAAGAGTATTATTCAAAATTCCCGAACCATATGGTTGTATCCTATTCCAGAATGTCATGACAATGTTCCCTCTCCAACGACATGGCCTTCCTTGTTTCAAGTCCAACAAAGAACCATTTATGATACCATGCCTTCAACAGGGAAAAAACAAGGGCTACACCCCTTTCTAGAATTGGGAACGTTGACTATCTTTAACTCTATCAAATTCTCTCTCTCTCTCTCTCTCTCTCTCTCTCTCTCTCTCTCTCTCTCTCTCTCTCTCTCTCTCTCTCTCTCTCTCTCTCTCTCTCTCTCTCTCTCTCTCTCTCTCTCTCTCTCTCTCTCTCTCTCTCTCTCTCTCTATATATATATATATATATATATATATATATATATTTCTAACAAAATCTGCTGAAACCGCGTCATAAATTATAATTATATTTCATGATACATTGAGAAACGCACTGGTTCAGTTCAATACAGTGTTGGTTCACTTGAAACTTCTTAAAGATTCCTTCTGTATTAAAGTCATTGTTAACATCTTCAAAGTGGAGGAGTATTTTCATTACCACCAGTCTATATTCAAGAAGTCTTATCGTGTTACACGACATAAGTGATTTTAAACCCCCTCCAAAACTTGAATGTTTATTGACAAGTTTTGTTGTTTCCCTTGAAAAAACAATACCAAAAGTATCAAAATAGGTAACATGCGATAGTAACAAGTTTGAAATAAAATATAACCAAATTTGGTAATCTGAACTATCTAAATTGAAAATTGATAAGTATCAATTGAAAGAAGCATTTGTACTATAGAGTTTCAGAAAGCTTTGGTGCTTGAGGGTTGCGGCCAACACAGTATCTTTCTGCACATTGCAATAAAATTCTCACCAAATTTCTTCTGTTGTTGCATATTACAATTACCAAAGCACACTGCACGCTATTTAAAAGCTTGTTATAGCACCAAAGTACCAGAGCGGTAGAAAGTGTTAAAATCCTGTTAGGATCTAGTGCAATATGCAGGTCACATAATCAATCACCATAGACACTCCTCACAAGCTCTCAAAGATGGCACAGCAAAAGCTTTGTATTACAAAGAGAACACTATACATATACCAAAGCCCCAACTGCATGAAAGGACAGGTGTCCTAAAATTGGCCTACCACCTGATATGGCCAAATTCGGCTGACAAACTCGAGACATGCCCTCGAGTATAGCATACACTATATATAACTCTGTACAGGCTAACTTCTCCTATGTGTGGCTACCCGGCTAACCCAAGTAGCCATCTACAGGATCAGTGCCCGACTGATATGACGATAGTGGGCCACGTCCCGATAACAACCAAAAATTGTAAATCCTAATTAACTGAAGATATGTATAGCTAATTACAATACTGCATTTCGAGCTTACAATAAAAATATATCAAATCAAATCTGATTCTTAACACTCTCCCTTAAGCTCAAATGCAGTAGGAGTAAAAATATATTTTTGCAGTGTCTGGAGTGTCCAAAAGATGTTATGCATGTCACAGCTACCATGTACTGACTCACACTCAAGCACACCATCAAACCACCAGGTTTGGCACACAAAATATCACGCAAACACAATGCTCATACAGAGAGTCTACCACACTCTCGACCAACTGACTCATCATCAATCCGACTTGAACACAAGTGGACCACATGAGCGACATGGCTCAAACTGAGGAAATCCCACTGCCACCATGAGACTTACATCCTCCATCTAGCTAGGCTGACATCCTACCAGGAACTTACAAGCACAAACCTGTAGAGCTGACATAAATGAGCGACTAAGGCTCAACTTGAGAAAATCTTACTGCCACCATAAGACTATACCCTCACCAGATAGACAGCTAGTAGACGTAATGACAAGTCAATGAGCATAAATGACTACTTTGTTTTAGACCTAGCAAATGCACAACTGCATAAAACTCTGACTCACATCTAGACTCTCGTGACAAGGTAACATGCAAGCCCACATACACACATGCAAACCAGCACAAATGATAAAGCATCAAATACGTGACCATGGCATGCCCATAAGTGGTATCCTGTCGTACCAACACCTATGCCACCAAAAGGTCTACTGCTACACCACTGGTCACCAAATCAGATCCTCACCAAGATGCCCTCACGTCCAAGCATATCCAACTGTCCAATATGCCCTAAAAGTTGATTCCCATCCATTCTCCATGCTCCAAAAGCACAAGAGTCTACCAAGGACTCAATGAATGAATGTATGCAAACCTCACCATAGGCTATACCTGAGTAGCTCACCCATCTCCTAGAGATACTGATGACGATCTGCCTCTCCTACATCCCATGTAGTCTCACCTTTCTGGTAATCAAAACCCAAAGGTCTATGAGCTAACTTATGCTTGGCTAGCCAAGTGGATAATCGACCCCGCATGTCATTATTATTACTACCACTATTATTCGTAGAAGTACTCATTGAACCTAAGAACAGACCCATGCTTGACGTTGCCAACTCTGATTTGACCAGTATATAGGCCTCCCACCAAGGAGCCTATCTCACCAATACTGTATCCATCATTTCAACCAAACCAAAGCAAATGCACTCTAGTTTTACTATCATGATGGAAAACTCAACTACGATTCATAGCATATCAGGTAGGATAGCTCCAGAATCTTGTATCCTCCTGTACCATCTGATCACTAAGTATCCATTACCCGTTGATAGCTCTCCAAGAATCTGTCCACCTGTAGTGCAACTAGACTCCAACTAGATCTAACCAAAAGCTGCATCCTACTTACCAAATGATGATGGATAAAAACAACATGTGATGCCAACCTAGAGACAACTGTGCATATAACCATGCAGCTCACCTGATCACTCGCCAAAGTATTAGTTGTCACTCCCTGAGAAACCATCTCCATCCATGCTGGCTCACAACCATGGGCATGCTGGATCCACATCACCCTGTAATGCACTCCATGCCCTCAGGATATGAACCACCCCAGGTACACTCCATGCTGCCTATCTCCAAGTAGGCATGACCCATCCCTAGGTCACCACATGATGCACAACTGAAGATCATCATCCATACATCAAATGACATGTCATACCTGAGCAACTGTAGCATCTCCTTGAGTGCCACTCCAATAGACTTGTCATCCACATACTATGCTCACCTGATGTCTCTGATCCTGGTCACCATCCTACTAGACAAGCCGAACTCCAAAGCATCACCTGCTCCACCCGGCTCCTAGCATCTGCTCTCTCTCCTTGGCTATGTGCCACTCGACACCATGCCAACGCAAGCTTGTCCCTGAGTCGCCGCTCATGGATCCCGAGACCACTGTCTCCCTGAGCGTGCTGAGGTATATGGCTTTGAGTGACTCCCTCTAGGCTTTTCCATGATCTCACCACCTGAGAATATGCACCATGAAAATTTCAACACCTTTACTAAGCCTAGACTCCTGCAAATACAACCAACTACATGAAAGCTATAGATAGCTTATCCACGCCCATGATGGTAGATGCCTTCCCATCGATGCCAATGTCCAAAACTGGTCCCCTTGAGTCGCCGAAGAAAATGTACTTTAAATCTGTTGTTGTGAGAGTATAAAATAGGTTCTTACATGTCGTCATGTGTTGTGAAGCACCTAAATCAAGATACCATTGATAGACATCTCTACTTGGTTGATCTTGTACCATCAGCGCCTTGTCCTCTTCTTGTGGATTTCTGACAATGTCAGAGCCTCCCTCTTGGTGCTGCTGCATCTTCTTCCTCGCTTCATTGTGCTTGACGATGTGACAATCCTTTATGTCGTGATTGGATCTTTTGTAATACCTACAAAAGAGTATGATCTCTGGTGATTGTTGACTGTGCTGTTGCTGTTGTTGTTGTGTTGTGATTGGCTGCTTCACTTTTGTTTTTTTTGTCCTTGAAGGTCTTCTTCTTCTTGGATTGCTGTTTATTAGAATACAATGTCATTGACTTGGTACTCATTGTGGATATTAAGCTTTTTCTCCTGACTTCTTCCTGCAATAGGCTTGTTGTCAGCCTCTGGAGAGACAACGCAGGAATATTGCTCAGAAGCAATACTAGGTTGTCGTAGGAGGATGGAAGACTGGCGAGAAGAGACATTGTTGATTCTTCTTCTGAAATAGGAAAACCTATGGTAGTAAGTTGATTCAGCAATTGTTTGAATTCGTTCAGGTGATCGTTGACTGAAGTGCCTTTGCTCATCTTGAGAGTGAGGACCTTCTTCCTTAGAAAGAGACGAGCTGATACATCTAAAGTCTCGTAGATACTTGTTAGGATATCCCATGATTCTTTGGAGGTGGTGTTGTTTGATACGTGAGCTATCTGAGTGTCTTTTAGATTCAATGATACAATGGCAAGTGCTTTGACATCCTTTGCTTCCCATGCTGGGAGCAATTTGGGTTCTGTCGGTCTAGCTATTGAACCATTTATGTATCCCCAAAGCTCCTTCTTGATCATCCTCATCTTGAACTTCCACATGTGGAAGTCATCTCCGTTGAATTTGTTGATCAAGCGGGTTGAACTTTCCATTGTAATCGAGTAGCAAAGATAGAACACAAACAGAATGAACTAGTTCTATAGAATCAGAACGTATTAAGTTCTATTATAGATCCTAAACTCTAGTAATCTAATAAACCAGTGCTCTTATACCACATTTGGTGGGTGAGTCTACTGGCTATATGGAGATCGTCAGCTACTACAGATACCAACAAGATGAAAGACAATTATGAATCATCAAAGCATAGTGATAACTGTGTTAATAGAATCATGGATTACTTAGAGAACAGAGATTACGAGCTGTTCTTTTGTGTTGAATAAGATTATCAGTGTAGGAGTCTTAGACTGTTGTGAAAGATAGATTGTAGAAACAATTAGGCATTTGAGACAACCATGCAATCCTCTAATGCTGATAATATGATATGAAGAGAATGTAGAAATAATTTAGGTGTTAGAGACAGTCATACATTTCTCTTTATAATGATGTTTGCGTAAGAGGAGTGAGAGTTAATTTCTCTCAACAAGAATGCAAAGATGTTGAACAATAGCGAATCCGTACAATAATGTTGTAAAACAACAATCAAACCACAATACAATTGCACTGATAAGTGTGTGATCCTAGTAACAAATTCAAATCAATTGCTAAAGTTTTGAATATTTCTCTCTCTATAACCACTAACTCTGAGGAGTCAGCTACTAGAAGACCCGTTCTGGTCGTTTGATCTTTGCTTGAGTATTCTTTTTTCCCAAAAATCCTCTATGAATCTCTATGTTCTTCAATCGCTCATTTACATTATATAACAACTGGAAGATCTTATATTATTCTATTTTTACATTTACAAGATTGTTTAACAGTTGATTAACTGACTAATTAGAATAGTTGTTATTGGAGCATGAAGACGTAGACAGTCTGTACTTGGAATCCTGTGTATTTGTGCAGAGTGTCGCATTTTTTTGTCTGTGTGGAATCCTGTGTAAAAAGTGTCGCATTTTTCGCCTGTGTGGAATCTTGTGTAAAAATGCAATGTTGCATTTTGTGCTTTTGTCGCCTGTCAGAAATTGCATGTAAAAATGCAGTGTCCCATTTTCGTGAAGCAGTATCGCCTTTCTAGAAGTGTCTTAAATGGATGAAAAAATGATTAGCACAAGTGTCGCAAAATACTTAGTTGCTCAAGATGGCCCGAAGGTGGAAAGACGACAGTGTTGGGTGTCGGGTTTTTCGCCTGTCAGAAATTGCGAAGAAAAATGCAGACTGTTGCGACAAACAGTTCAAATATGCAGACTGTTGAAAAACAGTTCATTTTCTACAGGTTTCATTTGAGAGAGTAAAATTGAGAGAAGGAAGGAGGGCAGTTAGGAAGAGTAGGAGTAAGATTAAGCTCCATCTCTAGAAAATGGCTTTGTCAAAATATCAACCAACATATTGTCTGTATGACAGTAACTAAGTACAACATCTTGGTTATGAACCTTCTATCTAAGAAAATGAAATTGAACTTCTATGTGTTTAGTTCTATTATGAGTTCGTGAGTTCAGAGATAGAGCTATACAGCTTTGATTGTCACACTGGAGACCGATCTGTGAAAATTGCAGATCTTGCAGTAGCCTTCTTAGCCAAATTATCTCCTTCATTGTTGATGTAGCTGCAACATATTCGGATTCTGTGGAGGACAACAAAATGCATTTTTTCTTTCTACTGTTCCATGAAATGGGTCCTCCTGCAAGGAAACAAATATAACCTGATGTGGATTTTCTGGTATCCACATCTCCTGCCCAATCTGAATCTGAATATGTGATTCAATCGCTCATTTACATATATATAGGTACTGTCATCTCATTTGTATACATATCACTTAATTCAATGATCATGCTAGACTGCACAAAGATAGTCATTATTCGAGTGTTGAAAAGAAAGTATTCGCGACAGACGAATAAGATGATTTGAAGACAGTTCTTTAGAGCATGCTTTATGGAAACACAACAAACGACTGTAACGCACTAGAGTGTATGTCTGATCAGAGAGTAATTCATGAAATTCGTTAGAGATTGTTAGCAGACTCAAGATCACTCACACTCAACAATGCGGAGAACAGAGATAAGGGAGAATAACTCACAGAACTCTATTCACTTCTTCAATCTCTTACATAAGCATAAACTCTTCTCTCTCGATGATCGAGAATGAAGTGTGAGATCAATATATGTTCTACAGGGCGAACAAACACACCTCTTAAACAATAGGCGTGTCGCTCCCGCGAAAGTGTCTACTCAAGAATTAAACTGAAAATATGTTCAACTATACCATAAGAGGTATATTTAACTATGAGTTAAAGTTACTCTAGTTTAACATGTCTTTTCATAACTAGTTGTTTCGTATGGACGACCTAGTTAAGGGTTATCCAAGGAAATGTCCTTTCCTATTAAAGGTCTAGCCCTTAATTTATAAGGCAAGTACTTAGGAGATATATTCTCGAAAAATTACTTAGGCCTCTTCATGATCTATACTTAACCAGCTCATATCTTCATTTTCGAGTATATCATACCATATTTATGTTGATATTCAATTTTTAACATTTACGTGGCATCACAGCCCACACACACTTATGCAAACCAACATGAATGATAAAGCGTCAAATACATGACTAAGGCATGTCCATAAGTGGTATTCTGTCATACCAACTCTTGTGCCACCTGTAGACATATCACATAGATGTCCTCATACATCATCCAAGATCAACCATCTCGAAACAATGAGCGCTCCAAGCCTCATCCCTAATGTATTTCCCAAACAAAGCTATGCACCAAGCCACTTTGGCTTGACATCCTGTCCAATAAGCCCTGAAAGCTGATCCCCATCCATTCCCCGTGCTCCAAGCACAAGAGTCTACCAAGGACTCAATGAATGAATGTACGCAAAACTCACCATAGGCTATACCTAAGTAGCTCGCCCACCTCCCAGAGATACTGATGATGATCTGCCTTTCCTATATCCCATGTAGGTTCAACTTCCCATGCTTGACGTTACCAACTCTGATTTGACCAGTATATAGGCCTCCCACCAAGGAGTCTATCTCACCAACACATCCATCATAGCGTCCAAGCCAAAGCAAATGCAAACTAGATCCACTATCGTGATGAATAACTCACCCACGATCCATAGCATTTCAGGAAGGATAGTTCCAGAACCCTATACCCTGTACCCTCTGATCACCAAGTATCCATTACCCACTGATAGCTCCCCAAGAATCTGTCCACCTGTAGTGCAACTAGACTCCAACTGGATCTAACCAAAAGCTGCATCCTGCTAACCAAAAGATGATGGATAGAAATAACATGTGACGACAACCTGGAGATAACTGTGCATATAACCATGCAACTCACCTGATCACTCGCCAAAGTATCAGTTGTCACTCCCTGTGTAATCATCTCCATCCCTGCTGGCTCACAACCATGGGCATGCTGGATCCACATCATCCTGTAATGCACTCCATCCCTCAGGATATGTACCACCTCCAGGTACACTCCATGCCACCTACCTCCAAGGAGGCATGACCCGTCCCTAGGTCACCACATGATGCACCAGCTGAAGAACATCGTCCATATATCAAATGACATATCATACATGAGCAACTGCAGCATCTCCCTGAGTGCCACCCCAATGGACTCGTCATCCACATACTATGCTCACTTGATGTCTCCGATCCTGATCACCATCCTGCTAGACACACCGAACTCCAAAGCATCACCTGCTCCACCTGGCTCCTAGCATCTGCTCGCTCTCCCTGTGGAGTGTCGAAGTAGATTTGTTGCTCTACTTTGAATATTTGTATATTAATTATGCAAATTGTTTAGATATACATGTAAAACTACATATTGTCTCGAATAATAGTTTATTTTTTGTGGACTGTTATACAGAGTGAGTATTTACATTGTACAGGAGTACTCAGAAGATACCAAGTGCAGGGATGAGTTATCTACAAATAAAGACATGGTTAGCCAAGAGTGTGGCTTGGTTGGCTCTTGCAAGGAATAGATGAGAAAGATCAGCCACTGCAATGTGTGAAGTGATATGAGACTACAAAGTGACATGTAGAAAGTGTCTTGTGTCGTACCTTTAATGATAATGTTGATTATTGGCATATTGTGTGTATTCTCATACGATGTTGCTAGCACTATCTTGAGCGATAAGCCATCGTTGCTCATCGTGGAGTCTTCTTGTGTGAAGCCTCATTGTCCACTTTAATCCTTATATCATTGCTTTCTTTTCCACCATCTCCATCATCGTTATCAACACACGCTGGCTTTTCCAGTGCTAATATTTTAACATAATTGTAAAAACATTCAACTTAATATGATGTTAGTTCATATTTTGGCTTTCAAATGAATGGGCAAAGCTTTTATGAATCTTAAGAACATATTTAACATCAAAATGTAAGATTCAAACATGAAACTTCTTGGGTTATGCTGACCTAGTTATGCTTAATCTAAGCACCTTGTGCACTCTTGTGAAAGGTTTTAGCACGTGTGAACTTCACCACACACCTTACAGGATCTTACTGAGGTGTTGTGATTGCACAAGATTGATCAGAGAACATATTAATTGAAAAATCTATGGTAAGAGCACAATGGCATACATCTGACTGAAAAAACTAACTTCTCACTATGAGAAATGAATGTCAGAAATAATTCTAAGTGCTCAGTATGGGAAAAACAAACTGCTCTCAGGTAGAGAGAGAAAATCAAAGCTAGAATACTCGAGTAGAGAGAGAATGAGTCCAAAACACCAAAATCTCATTATTCACAATATGGCAAAACATGCCACAGCTTCCCTACATCAAAGTGGCTCCAGTCCTACAGTGGTGTTGCATGGAAAGTCCACTTAACTCAGTTAACTCAACTCCATCCACATGTGTAACTGCATGCATGGATATTGCATGTACTGCATGTCAACTCATAAAACTGCCTAGACATGTGTAGATCACATAAACCACTTTGCATGTTGCATGCACTGATTGCATGTGGCTTGCATGCATACTGAATGACATTGCATGCTATCTAAACTTTTGCATGACATCAAATTTGAATCTACCTAACTCAAACTCGACCTATTCTAGAAGGTTATGTGCTCAATTCACATACCTTTATGTACAACATAGTTTACAATAAAAATAATCATGGACATGGCCCCAAAACTTGACATAGGAAGATCTTCACACTCCCCCTTAAAATATATATTTCCATCCAACATAGACTTGGAAATTAGGCCAATATTAGATCTCATCTTGATAAAGACATTCTTGAGTAATGGCTTGGTGAGAAGATCTGCAACACAATTTGAAAATCCAATATGCTCCAATAAGATCTCTCTCTCAATGACTTTTTCTAATACAAAATGATGAGCTACCTCGATGTGTTTGCTCCTTGCATGGAACACAAGATTATTTGCAAGAGCCTGAGCAGAAATGTTATCATTCTTGATAATCGGAAGGCCTTCATCTCCATAACACTTTAGCTCCAAAAGTAGCCTTTTGGTCCATAAAATCTCCTTTCTTGTGGTTGTAAGAGATTTGTACTCAGCTTCACAGGATGATAAGGATATGGTTGCTTGTTTCTTTGATAGCCAAGAAACTAAGTTTCCTCCAAGAAAAATTGTGTAAGCACGTGTGGATTTTCTATCCAACCTATCTCCTGCAAAGTCTAAATCTGAAAAAGCAATCAAAATCAGATCTTCTTCTTTGTAGAATAATCCATAATCTAAGGTAGAAAATATATACCTCAAGATTCTTTTAGCCAACTTCCAGTGATATAACTTTGGATCCTGCATGTCTTGACTTAGCTTATGCACACTAAAGCTTAGATTGGGCCTAGTCATTGTTAACCATAGATTGCATGGCTTTGAAATTAGGATGTCCCAATCTCTTATGCCACAAATTCTCCTGAAGAACCTTGGTCTCATAAGCGATATCTGAAATGTTAGACTCTCCCTAGAATCTAGTTTGTACAACTTACCAATTCTAGATCCTCTAGCAATAACTTCATTTTCTCTTGAGATTATACACTTGTCAACTTGAAACTTGACATCCAATCCACTACCAAACAACTATCCTACACTAATGAGATTCTTGGTTAGTCTAGGTACATAAAGTACATCATGCAAGCAAAAAGATTTTGATGATGATGCATGCAGTTGAATACTACCTATTCTTTCAATTCTACATCTACATCATTAGCAGTATAGATTGATCTTTTTGCACCTAGATATGGCATGAGACTTGTGAAAGAGTTTCTAGAACTAGACATATGGGAACTAGCCCCACTATCTATCCACCAGACTTCTTCATTCTTAAAAGGAAAAGATGAAAAAGTAGACATCATTAAAGAATCCTCTCTTTCACTCTCAACACCCTCACACTCATCCTCATTAGTATGGATAGCTTGCTTAGATTGGTTCTTCTTCTTGAAATATTTTGATGCATAGTGTCCTTTCTTGCCACAGAAAAAACACTTGATCTTTGACAACTTCTTCTTTCCACTGGATGTTGCAACTTGTGAGGACTGATCCTCATCACCTTCTTTGGCTTTGTCCTTCTTGAAGTGTTGTTGACCTTTGCCCTTGCCTCTTGAATTGTCTTTGATGAAGAGTGCTTTGCCATCTCCACCATCTTTCAATGAAAGTCTGTTGATCCTCATCATCTTGTTCTCTTGGCTACTTTCTTCAGTAATGAGAACACCTTGTAGTGTCTCTAAGGATGGAAGATCCTCCCGACAGCATAAGTGTGCACAATATTGTCAAACTCATCTCTAAGTCCATTTAGGACTACTTGAACAAGTTCAGTGTTCTTAAGACCATCTCCAATACCAGCTAACTCTTGATGAAGATCCTTGACTCTCATTACATATGATAAAGCACTCTCATCTACTCTCTGATAACTTAGAAAGATTTGGTTTCTAAGTGTAAGCAATCTAGAAGTATTTTTGATTTCATAGATTGTTTTTAGAGTGTCCCAAGCTTCATTGGCAATGTTGCATCTACTGATCTCTCTTAACACTTCATTTGTTACATTCATTTTATAAAATGAAGAAGAGCAATTCTGGTTCTTTTGTTGAATGTTGCAGCTTCATTAGATGTTGTAGGTTCTTCTTCAGCTCCACTCACAATGTCCATTACATCCTGTAGAATCAAAAATGATTCCATTCTAATCTTCCACATTGCATAATTGGAAGATGTTAATCTCTCACTGTGCTCCAAGAAATGTGAACTAGATGAAGACATCTTCACTATGAGAAATTCAAGTAATGACAAAGATGGAGTTGAAAAGTTATTCACAATATGGCAAAACATGCCACAGCTTCCCTACATCAAAGTGGCTCGAGTTTCTACAGTGGTGTTGCATGAAAAGTCCACTTAACTCAGTTAACTCAACTACCAAGGACACATGTGTAACTGCATGCATGGATATTGCATGTACTGAATGTCAACTCATAAAACTGCCTAGACATGTGTAGATCACATAAACCACTTTGCATGTTGCATGCATCGATTGCATGTGGCTTGCATGCATACTGAATGACATTGCATGCTATCTAAACTTTTGCATGACATCCAATTTGAATCTATCTAACTCAAACTCGACCTATTCTAAAAGTTTATGTGCTCAATTCACATACCTTTATGTACAACATAGTTTACAATGGAAATAATCATGGACATAATCATGGACATGGCCCCAAAACTCGAGATAGGAAGATATTTTTTACTAATCTTCACACTCTTTGCACCATGTCAAGTAGTGCATTGTTGCAATCATAACCATTGCAATCCTTAATAGAAGCTTTTTCTTAGTTTTCAGTCGTAAATGCACTCCTTGACATGGTGCAAAAAGAATGCACAGGGTGCTGAAACCAAGCGAAGGGATGATGAGTCAGACCTCTAACCTATTCGTTGAGTTTTCAAATTTAAAAGGGCACATTTTGACAACGGCCTTCATGTGTCATTCACTAAATTCTCTTGCCTTTCATGTGACATCCATCATCTATCCAAAAGTATCTCATTATTCACCATGTCACTTTCTCCATTCGAGAAGAAAAATCCCAAAAGAAATAAAAGTCTTTCAACCATCAATTCAGGAATAAAACCTTAACTATACATAAAGCATGCCAAAACATTAAGAAAGCATATTGCAATGGTAGGTGGGGCGTTTCCATTCCAAGAAGCTTCTTCATGCCCAGGGATCAACCAAACACAGCTTAATGGCACGAACATTTCAGGCGCGCCCCGTCCGATGCTAGCCACGAGTCACATTGCCACTTGTAATCTTATCGATGGTTGCTGTAAGAAACGTGGCGAGATCTCGATGATCTCGATGATATCCGACGGTGGACGGTGTGTCTTTGAGATAGGGATGGATTTCCTGTTGTCGTGTCACTATATAACTGGGCGATCAAGACGAGTAATTCTCTGATAGTGTGTATATTTTCTGAGAGCTTTTCTTCTTTACGCAGATCTCTCTCTGTCTCTCGAGATCGATCGATCGATCGATCGATCGTCGATCTCTGTCTGTCAAGCTCGCTCGATCATCCTTTGAGACTGTAGTTGCATTAGATTGTTGTAGATTTTTGCAGGAGCATTCAGACGTTGTCTCGATGGCTTATTCAAAACGTGCCATAGTTGCAGTAGCAGTGGTGATTACGCTGCTCGTTACCCTGTCAGAAGCAGCTACTCGTGCGCCAGCTCCAGCTCCTGCTCCCCATTCTCATCCTTTCTCCGGATCTAACCATGGGACTTCGGTGCCAGTATTTGCAGGGATTGCAGCGGTTTTTGTTGCCGTGTTGATTAACCGCTTGTAGCTAGTCTGAAATATCCCAAACATGGATGGACAATTTGCGAAGCTGCTGCTTGTTTGGATGTGAATATATTTTTTCGTTTGCAGATGTATGCGTGGAATCGGTTTCGCGCTTGTCCGATGATATGTTACTAAGCAGTTTTACATATACAACCTAAGCAAATGCTCATCAAGGTTCACAATCTGCCAAGGTCGATTATCACAACTTCACAAGGTCGGCGACCTTGATTTCTTTGTGATATTTTTCCACCTGGAAGGGATTGGATTGCTCTTATATCTGATATGCGGTGTCAGAAACTGCTGTGAATAGGTGGATTTAGCTCATGAGTACTTCTGCAGTTCAAATTAGTAAAATTGTAATTAGTACATATACGTCAGTGTGCATATATTTTCGTCTTATCGAAAAATCACATAACTAGGATTCATATGAGCCGGTTCACTGAGCAATTCACGTTGTAGTGCTCATGTAGAACCATATACTAGTTTCTGGTATTTCAAACTCTTTAGCATTTAAATTTTTATGCTGGTGGTTTCATCTTATAAATTTTGTGTATCAGGCTTCAAAGCAGCAGTGAACGTCGCTAATACTTTTGTATAGAAAATGGGCTGTTGAGATACCTGCTCGTTTGGAGAATGTACTTCACTTTTGCTACTTGCATACTTTAAGAACGAAGATCTTCTGGTCACACTTACCAACCACAAATACTAACGTGCAACCCGTAGTTTTATAGCTCAATTAACTCCTCAAGAACATGTTTTGTATTTCAAAGATCTGACGAATCTGCGAAGTTAGGATTTTGCCACCGGTGAGCATGAAAAATCTGAAATTCTGCATGCTAAGAACGATGACCCAATTGTATTGAATGATTATCTGTCTTAGAAGCCAAAACTGAATGCTTTACAATATCAAAGTATTAATCAGTACAAATTCCTTGTATGTCAACCCTGCATCAAAGTAAGCTCGAAGCCTATGGGCATGATAATGTAAATGAAAGGTAAATTGGGTTATAGGAAAGTCATGATGACGATCATGCATCAATCATCCCATCACAACTCTTAGTGATGATCGATGATCGATCGCCTCATCCCAATTTCTAAGATAGATAGGAAGCTCCCTCTTGGATTGCAACCCAACCTCATTAGTCTTAGCCAACTAGTATCTCCAAAAGTTATGTGAGTGATTCGAGGCTGATTATATGTTCTCAAACTGCATACATTCATTTCCACATTATCCAAATCTGAATTTGGAGGTTCCACTTGAAGCTCCCTCCATCAAGAGGCCTAGTGCGCAATCATTTAAGACTCCCCTTGAAGTTCCTGAATCCCTCCATCCCTCCATCAGGTGTGGCCTAGTGCGCAACCATGCAACAATCTTATTAATGTGAGAATAGATTGTGGGAGGCAACTGAATTTAAAATGGACTTGGCCCCTGTGTGGGTGAAAACACCCTTCCATGTGGGTGGTTACCACTGCTGGGTGGGTACTAATATTTTTAATACCAGCTAGTTGACTCTGCTGGGTGGGTACTAATATTTTTACCAGCTAGTTGACTGTAGAGGTATTACACTTTTAAAAAGATTGATACCAATCTAATATTTGAATGTAATATGCATATGATTTGGAAGTCCAATACTTTGTTGGTGCCCACCAATGTCTTTGAGGCACCATAAATAATATTTTTCACATATTATGTAAATTTTGGAAACCAATTAAAAAGGCATACTATATTAATACCATGTTAAAATCTAAGTTTTTGCCCTTAATCCAAGTATCAATATGTGCATTGATGGGTAAAACCATTGTTAATACCACCAGAGCACCTATATACCCACCCAACACTGGTCATTACATGGCTCATTGACTGCTTATGCAATTCACATGAATACCCGGATGTGGGCCCCTTTTATGTGTGCCATCTACTCCACCAACATCCCTTTTGAATTAAGTAAGCACATAAATAGACCACGACAACATCCACATCAGATTCTTCTGTGTGGTCTATTAGAGGTTGTAGCAACGTTGGACTATGGATGCAACGTGATGGGGTCCCATTCCCACATGCCGAGACTCCTGCCATTCAAAGTATCTCCCAAAAAATTGGTGGAGGCATAGAGGACATTATATCATCCTCGTAAATTTCATGATATCAGACGAAAAAAGTATATGTATTATATCGCATCATGTGTAGTACAATGCAAGGCAAAATCATTGTTTCTCTTTGTCTTTAATGATCAGCTTTGTTGTGTGGTCATGAAAAAAAAAATTCTATCATATGGATCTAGAAAATCAATCGATCTTCTTTTGCTCAAGTCAATGTATCCAGAGAAAACAGCTAAGGAGGAAGACATTTTCAGAACTTCCTCAGCTACATAACCAAACACTTTTATGGCAATGTCTCTCTTCACAAAAATAATTTTATATGTATTTGGAGGGTATTTATGCCCGTTTGAAAAATAGGATAATGCTTTAATTGCCATTATTATTGTCGCAGCATCTGAAGAAAATTTGCTATGATAATGCAAATCTCTTTATTTACAATGCACTTCAAATAATTGGACAGGGATGAATCCCTTTGTCGTGATCCCTGGCCTTCCCTCAAATATCTCTGCCTTTTTGCAAAGGCATCCACCTCAACAGTAGCCTGTAAAATACGAGCAAAGGTCACATGTCTTGTAAAACAAAATGACTATATTTGAATAAAAATCTTATTAAGATAAAACCAGATTTACCTACCAGATCACGCTCATCAACTTCAATAAGTGCAACAGTATGTAGATCATGACCAGCAACAATGGTCGACGAAGCACTGGATGGACTAGTTTCCGAAGACTGTGACACATATCTACTCCGGATTTTCAGAAATTCCTCCTCACCGGGCAAATTTGCCTAGTATGCCCTGCTTTCAGACATCATTGACTGCAGTGCTTCAGTCCCATCCATCCATTCATCTCCGTCTTTGTAATCAATAGAAGCACGTAGATCATCATCACCGTCGAGATCTATGAAATCCTCAAATTCTTTGATGAAATTAGACAAAATTGATAATATTTTGTCCTCCCTCAAATCAAGAACATCTCCAACATCATTCAGTGAGAGGTATGCGACACTATTCATGTAATACACTGGCAAATCGAGGAGAGTCTTGGTTTTGTCATATGGATTCACGTCAGATAAGGAAGAAATGGACAATGCACGAGACTCGGCTGGGTCGTACATTGAAGCCAATCTTGCCTCCTCCTCAGCACCCAAGGCATCATCAACAATAGCTGACTCTGATATCACATAATCAGTTGATGATGAGGCACCCTCAATGCTAAACGTCAAAGTTTTTGCCTCATCAGGAATAAGAGCACAAAGATAAAACACAAAGCCCATGCCTTCCTGCAAAAAATGACATGATCGATTGTGTTGGTCACAATGGACCACACGTTTAAAATCACTCATGATTTTTGTGAATCGTCGGTTGTGGCTTTGCTTTGAAGATGGTTGGGCAAGTACTAGGTCATGGAAATGGATGAATCGTAGATTATCCATGATCAACATAGACTGATTCAGACTATCATAATACTCCTTATACAACACTTCTGATCTCGAAAGCAGCCTTCTATCGGGCTGTGAGAGAGGTTACACAAGACATGACCACCCATCTGCCCTATGCAGTGAGGTGGAATATTACTGCATTGGAGGCCCTCCATATTGCATACGAGGATTTCCAGACAAAGTTGTTTGAGGATTCGATGTTGTGCTCCATTCATGGCAAGAGGGTGACACTGATGCCCAAGGACATGCTTCTTGTCATGAGGCTTTGAAACACCTATGACAGCATTTTTAAGTCTGGATTCACGCAGAGGCAAGTTCCTCTTGAAAGGGGGCCTGTCCCACCCCGCAAAAAGATAAAGCAAGCACAGCCCAAGCGTTCGCAACCCAAGCCCAGGTCTCCCAGCTCTTCACCCTCACCTCCTCCCATTAGAAAAGATCTGGCTAGTACGTCCGCAATTCCACTGGTTGAGAGTCCTCCCGTAACCCCCGATCTTCAACTGCACAATTCTCCTTCTATACATGAGGATGACCTCAATACAGTGGTAGACATGATTGTTTTTGATGTTGATGCAACTGATAAAGAGTTGCACATCAGACTTCCGAATGAATCTAAAGACACATTTTTTTATTCTAAGAGGTACATTGATTTTGACCTGTATATAGCCAAGAAAATAGATGATCTCGGAGGGGAGTTTATGTTTCGTATAGACAATATTAATTTTGCAATGCATATCAAAGGCCCGCATTGTAGGGAGCTAAAAGAGAAGACCTCATATATCTCAGACACAGTAGTTGAATCTGCTTGTGCATACTATCTACATAAATATACATATACAGTCACGAAGGAGATTTTTGTTGTATCTCCATTCTTTGGGCATCTGTTGAATAAAGAGAGGAAAGCCAGAAGGCTCTTCAGGCACATCAGCAAAGAGGCATCAATGTTCATCATCCCATATTGTTCAAAGTAAGATAGTTTCTTCTTGTAATATCTGTCTTCCAGTAAGATTTTTCTTTTGGAAACTCTTATAGATTCTAGTAATTCATTGCTTGTCTCTTTCTGGCAGCAAACATTGGAGTGTGCACATCATATCCATGAAAGTGGATTCGACTGGAAGCTGCACACCTGTGTGCATGACAATAAATTCTTTGCATGCCACCCATTCCATGATTAAATCAATGTACAAAAGGATGGTGGAGCTATTGCCCAAGCCGGATGGGCTGGTTGTAAATACCAACATAGAGGTTGTTGATGCAAAGGTGAAAGGAATCTTTTTACGTATTTTATTTGCATGATGGCATGTAGTTTAGAATTATATTGAATTATACTTTAACAATTTTTCGCTGTGATTTCTCAGTCTTCACAACAAGACGATGCTTTCAGCTGCGGATGGTATTCAATCTAGAGCATTAAATCGTTCTTGGATTGGTATATGGTGCAACCTCCAGATGCTAGTATTCGTGAGGTATTTTTTTCAATGTTCTAGTATCCTGATGATATATTGTTAGCTTTGTGAATTTATATATTTTAAAACATTGGCTGAAACATACATACACTCGATATTTTTTTTTGCAGTTCCAATGTCCTGAGGTATCAACAAATGCGATTCAGTATCGGCATGAAATGTTGGATTTTTTACTATCATGTGCAAGGCCCTACAAGCATGAAGGTGCCTCGGATGAACCTGCCAGGGGATCCGTGGATGAGGTTACAGTGCTCGAGGATATGTCTCAGGCACCTTTGATTGAAACGTAAATATAGTTCTGACAGACACATAGAAATATATCATCACATGATGATCCATAGAACAATAGATAGGCAAATAGAAAGTGGGCTATTACTGAATGCCACAAATATATTATATCGATTTCAAAAACAATGTACATTTTTCAAAATACTAAATACAAATTGCTTGATTCTATTCAAGGCCTTGCACTCTATGCGACTTTCTTGTCTTGGTCTTACCTGTACATCAAAGAAACTTGTTAAACAATATCAACATTGAGATTATGTCAAATGAAATATTGCACCGAAAACACTGAAACATGTTTAAATAAAATCATTGAAAGTCATTTCAAATGTGTACTGGAATAAATACACATACACCTACCAATCTCTAGTTGACTCGAAAACAGAAGTGTTTAGGAACATCATATTGCAGCAATGTAAGCTCTGATCGAATGTGATCGAGTGTCCAATCTTCTTCCACCTCAATTGTTGTAAGAGTAGAATTATTTTTCCTCACTTGAATTTCTATTTGATCTTGATGATTCACTATAAAATCCTGATCCAATGCTTTCCATCCGTTGCCAACTTTGGACCATCTTCTATAATAAAATGTTAAAGAAAGCACTTGTTTTTCTATAAGATATCTAAATTTCATTGACGATCTATTAACTATGCACTCGATATTGCCATTACTCTTTTTATCCCAATGATCATCAAGGAGGCTTGATAACATATTGTCTGTTAAATCACTTCAAATAAATATTGTCACTGTTTTACAAATATTACATTCAACAAAAATTGCAATAGGCAAAAACCAGTGCAATCTATTGTTTTTTGAACCTGTGCTACATTTCATACAGTTTTGAATGTCCATAAAAAACCTTGATCGGAAGCTCTCTGCTACGGTGGAATCTGGAGGAATCCATTTTTCGCTTGAGAAAGAGAGTAATGATATCGCCTCTAATTTTCCACCTAAACTGGGTGGTGTGTAAAATGAATCATAGAAGAAAATACAAGAATCCAAAAGTGATCTCGTGGAGCGGTTCTTGTATTGCAGAAGACCAATATCAGAATGAATAACGTCCATGATGCCGACAAGGGATTGTATAGGTTGCCATTCGATTATGCTTGATGGATACAAATCTGCACAAATCCATAAAACTATATGTCATTTAAATACTCAGATACACGTCTAAATGATTAATGCAAAGCTCAAAGCAAAAAATTCTCCAAAACTTACAATTGCATTTGAGTCTGTCATTTGAACTTACGCCTTCCACTCTAATTTCCTTATGCATGTAGACATGTTGAATCAAGACCTCTGAAATTGATTGACCACCGGGTGAAACTTTGAAGTCTAAAATTCTACCTTTCCAAAAATTCCTATAATCCATATTTGATTTTCTCTTTTTACCAAAAACACCTCTTGAGGAGGGATGCATGAGAACCCAGTGAAATTTTCTATAGATACGTGGTATCCAAGAGCCATCAGAGTCTTTTTCATTACAAACAGAAACTGAGACAATATTGCTTCGTGGTCTACGGCCTTCGGAAGCCATTGCAAAGCTAAAAGAAGATGAACAACAGAGTCTGAAACAAAATATAGTTGAATCAGTATGAAAATAAATAATCTAATTTGTAATACATGTTGGCGGTCTTTCGTAAATCATATATGTTAGTCTAACTACGGTTAGATCAAAATAGACTTACTTTAACCACAAGTATTAGGTCCCGGGCACTTAGGAAACTCACGGGCAGCAATTACGTTCCAATCACAAGTCAGGACCCTGCCCGGTGGGAGTTTTGAATTGTATAAAAATATGACCAGAAAGTTCCAAAAAAGAAATCGACCGGCAACAACGTTACGGTCTTTCACAGGTGTAAATATATAATTGGGCCAAGTGTACGTCAAATAGTTGAAAAGTCAAAAACAGCATCTTGACAAAAGGCCCTTTTGGTGCTCAAAACTCCTCTAATGTGACTAGAGAAAATAAGTCCAACACCCCCTCCTAATCTGGATCCATGAATGCCTTGATCTTCAGACTAAGCAATGCACAAAATTTATTGTGTGCATTAGCACTGAGTGCTTTCATGAATATGTCTACAACCATGTCCTGCGTTCTGCAGTACGTTAAGCTTACTTCCTTGTTGAGAACCTTGCCCCTGATGTAGTGATATCTGATTTCAATGTGTTCAATCTTAGAGTGAAATCTAGGGTTGGCTGATAAGACAATAGCACTCTGATTATCACAAAATAAAATTGTAGGGCTATACTGATTCAGATTAACATCTGACAGTAAATTTCTCAACCAAAACGCTTCTTTGATAGATTGAGAAGCGGCAATGTATTCTACTTCTGTAGAAAAAAGTGCGACAGAAGTTTGCTTATGACTGTTCCATGAGATAGGACCGTCGTTGAAGAAGAATGTAAATCCAGATGTGGATTTACGATTGTCTACATCTCCTCCCCATCTTGCATCAGAATAACCACTGAGCTGATGGAGATTGTCGTTGCTGACATCTCCATAGTAGATGCACTGGTCCATGATAGCTCGAATATATCTCATGACTCGCATGAGAGCCTTCCAATGGGTAATGCCAGGATTAGCCATGTATTGGCTGAGTGAGCTTACAACGAAAGAGATATCAGGTCTTGTACAGACCATTGCATACATGAGAGATCCTAGTATCGATCGATAAGAATACTCTCTCATTTGCTCCACTTCCTGCTTGGTCTGGGGACATTGGTCCTTTGACAGATGCAGGCTTGGATCCATTGGTGAGTGAGCTAATTTACAATTCATCAATTTGTATCTGTTAAGAACATTGTGAAGATACCTTTGTTGAGTGATGTAAATCAGTCGATTTGCTCTGTCTCTGTGGATTTGAATTCCAGACAGAAGTGAGCTTCGCCCAGATCAGTCATGTCGAACTCTGAATATAGCATCTGCTTCGAATCTTTGACCATATAGGTATTGTTGCTTAAGAGCAACGTATCATCCACGTACAAGGTGATGATAATGAAGGATTGAAGTACTGACTTGAAATAGACGTTGCAATTAGCAATGCTTGGTTTGAATCCTTGTGCGATGAGGAATGTGTTGATCCTCTGAAACCAAGCTCTGGCAGACTATTTCAAGCCGTACAATGTTTTGTGGAGTTTACAGACATGATTTTTCATACCTTTCAGACCGTATCCTTCGGGCTAGATCATGTAGATATCTTCTTGTATCACTCCATTCAGATAGGTTGTTTGTACATCGAGTTGATGCACTTCGAGGTCAGCAGCTTTAGCATAAGACAGGAGCATTCGGATCGACGAATGCTTGATGATTGGACTAAAAGTCTCACTATAGTCGACACTCAGGATCTGGGTGAATCCTCGTGCTACCAGTCTTGCCTTCCTTCGGTCAATTGCTCCATTGGCATTGTATTTGATCTTAAAGATCCATTTGCAATCAATGATATTGCAACCAATAGGAGCTTTGACTAATGACCATGTCTGGTACTTGATCAGAGAAGAATACTCTATGTTCATAGCTTCTCTCCAGAGATCAGAGTTTGGTTGGCTGAGTGCCTGTTCAACTGTCGTCGGTTCCTGTATCAAAAGACAAGCAGACTCAAGAGTATATCTTGTGGGCTGTGTGCGCACTCGGCTTGATCTTCTGGGAGGATTCGACTGAAGAGCCGCTCCTGGGATTTGTTGTTGGGTAGCAGCAACATCTTCATCTGATTCGTTGTCTCGAAGTTGGTCGACAATAGACACGCCTGAGCCAGAAGCTCGGACTGTCGTGTCAACGGCAGGTGATGAGGGTTCTTCTTGAGCAACATCTTTGCCTTTGAGGTCGACGAACTGATCCTCGATGAAGACTGTATCCCGGCTGGGTATCAGGATCATACAACTTGTATGTATTATCAGATGAAGTATATCCAATTAGGATGGTCTTGAAGCCTTGGAAGTCCAATTTCTTCCTCGTGTCTTTTGGGATCTGCGCGTAGGCAACGCATCCAAACACTCTTAGGTTCTTCACAGAAGGCTTAGAGCCTGTCCACACCTCATGGGGTGTCATGCCTAAGAGGGCCTTGGTCGAACATATGTTTTGGACGTAAGCTGTAGTGGAGACAGCTTCAGCCCAGAATCTTTTAGGCAACAATGCATGCAATAGCATACATTTGGCAAATTCAACCAGAGTACGGTTCAGCCATTGGACTGAGGACTGTACAGAGTGATGAATTGATGTTCAATGTCTTGGCTTTGGCAGTACTCCTTAAACTCGATAGAAATATATTTTCCACAGTTGTCTGATCTGAGGGCCTTAATCGTCCTTCCAGTCTCCTTATCTGCACGCTCCTTGAAGATTCTGAAGCAGTTGATCTGATTTCTTCTTTATAAAATACACCATGGTCCTTCTGAATAATTCATCAATAAAGGTTATAAAATACTTGGCATCCTTCAGCGAAGGATTTTTCATCAGGCATATCTGAATGTACAACATCTAGCAATCCTCTAGCAATGTGCTGACGCCTTGATTTAAAAGGTTTCCTAGTCTGTTTACCAGCTAGACAGTCTTGACAAACAAGTAACTCGACTCTTTCGCGAGGATAGTCGAGATCAAGAACAATAGATTGTCTAGACATTCGTTGTACAGCAGCATGATTTAAATGACCAAGTCTATAATGCCAAAGTAAACTTTTATTTGAATGAGTTGAAGTACTGAGAGCCTGACTAGAGGTAGAAAAGCAATGACTCAATTTCTACAAGTATCTATGCCTCTTTCCAAGTGCTAGGATCTTGCTTGTCCTATCAATTACTTTACACTGATCACATTCAAATTCTACTCTGTGTCCTAGATCCGTGATTCTATTTACAGAGAGCAGATTCGTAGATAAATTTGGTACATAAGGACTTTAGAGAGCAGCTTAGACTGATTATTGGCAAAGCTTAATCTTACAGTGTCTTCACCTTTAACACCATGTGTGCTATTGTCACCAAGGCGGACATATTTCTGGGTACTGTAAGGTGTATAGGACTCGAAACAGCCAATGAGACTAGTCATATGCTGAGTGGCTCCGGAATCCAGAAACCAAGAACTGTCACCAGATGCTCCATGATGGTTGGTTATGAAGACATTATGATCCGCTTCTTGAATAGGCTGTGGAGCTTCTACAGCTGCATTTGCCACTTGATTCGACTGTCCCTTGCTGTTGTTCTTCGCTTGAAGTATTTGGCAATCTTGTATTTCGTGGTTGTTTCGTCAGTATCTGCAGAACAGCTTCTTCTTTGTCTGTGGATTCGACTGTTCCTTGTGCTGAGCTAGTTTCTGGTCTGGCTTTGATTGCTTCGGGCCTTTCTTCTTCTTCTGCTTTGTCGTGCTCTTGTTGACGTACAAGGTGTGAGAATCAGCTAAGGAACTTGAGGCCTCGTTCCTCCGCATGTCTTCCTGCAACAACATAGTAATGACTCTCAAAAGAGTCAATTCTGGATGAGTCATGATGATCATTACCCAGCTATCGTAAGAGCTTGGCAAGCTTGTAAGTAGTTGCATCACTACGTCTTGATCGTCAATGACAGATCCGGCAGCAGCCATTTATCTTAGCAGGTTCTTGAATTGATTAATGTGATTCTGTAGAAGATCACCATTCGTCATTTTGAGGGAGTAGAATTTCTTCCTGAGATGTAGCTTGGAAGCTATATCTCGCACTTCATATAGTGTGCTCAAGATGTTCCAGACTTCTTTCAATGTCTGAGCCTCGGATACATGGCCGATCTGGATATCCATGATGTTGAGAATGATCAGCGCGAAAGCCTTTCCATCCTTCAGCTTCCATCTGGCGATTGTTGTGTCCTCTGCATCGGATTTCTCTTCTGCATCTGTAACAACGTCATAGTACAGTTTTCATCTTAAATTTTCACAGATGGTAATTGGCTCCATCAAGCTTGTCCATGATCGGACTGGTTTTCCCTTGGGAATTCATGTGGAGGAATTAGTCTAAGTGATAGGAGAAACTATCAGTGACTTAAGTATGAAAATCTGATGCTGAAAATACAGAACAAAAAAACAATTACTCTATCGACTAGTAGAGTCTTGTACTGTGGAAGCTTATCAAGCTATGAAAATAGCTCTGATACCATGTTGGAGAGAGGGAGAGTTGAATGAGAGTTGAGAAAGGTGTCGTAATTTTAGAAACGAAAAATTAGCTCGGAAGGGTAAGACGAACACAAACGATAAACAAAACACGAACGAGAAACGAACTTGAACAGAAATTGTTCGTGCGCAGCGGAACAAGCTATACGACTCTCTCCGTAAGCATATCTACGCCTATCAGAACAAACAGAACGTTAGTGATGGAAATCACGGTCGTTCTTGATTACGTAGCCAAACATTAATAAATGAAACGCCAGAAGAATAATTTGTCACGAATAGCAAGACAAATTATGTGTTGTGAATAATTCACGAAGAGCTAGACAGTGCTCGACTGATAATTAGTCGCAAAACATTCACGAAAGACAAGACTAAATGTTAGTCGTCTATTACCAGAAAGAGCAACTAGAAAGATCAGACAAAATGAATAATAAGCATAGCAATATTAACACAAATCTGAACGCAGAACAAAGAATTGTATTAGATTGAGTATATCAAGTATACATGTCAATAATGCAGTAGAGCACAAGACAATAGCAGACGAAACCATGTGCCCTACGAAGCTTATTCAATCTATAAAGGAATGAAACCTTATTACTGACGATAAAGAATCAATGCACAGAGCATCTACTTTTGTCTATCTCTGATAAGCTTCTCTGCTTCGTTCTCTCTCACTTACTTACTAATGAATACGCAAATGGTATTCAATATATACATAATGTTATAGGTGTGCAGATGAAGAAAGTACACAGGGGGGATGTGTTGTTTGTAGGAGATCGTGGGTGGCTGCAGTCGTTGTCCAGTCTGTTAGCACAGCTACATGAGCGTGAAGAGGGTGTGACGTCAGCCTTTGCTTTTCGTCTTTTCATTGCCTGTGAGAATTTGCATGTTAATATGCAAACTGCGCGACAACGCGAGTAAATATGCAGCATGAATGAAGGCAGATTAAAAATGGGATTTAAGTGACTAGAAGAAATAAATCCAACAGTAGCATAGTAGCATGGATGCATCCTCCTACTCCATGTACTTTTTCAAAAAAGAACTAAGTAGAATTCTGAAATGATACATGGGAGGAGGAGGATGTATGCATCCTGCCCCATGCATACACATTGTTCCGCTCTCCTGATTCAAATGCACCTATCCTCCCCCATTCCCTCTCTCACGATCTTCCTTCCAAGATCGATCGATCGATCTCTCTCTCTCTCTCTCTCTCTCTCTCTCACACACACACACACACACACTAAAACCCGAGCGAAAACAATCAATACGTCTTGGTGGCCTCCAGTTCAAGCTCTCCAGGGTGCGCATTGCAACCACTATGATTGCCTCTGCAACACTATCATTCATCGCGGCCTCCAGTTCAAGCTCTCAAGGGTGCGCATTGCAACCACTATGATTGCCTCTACAACACCATCATTCATCGCTTTCGGTTTCAGATACTCTGAGAGTAGTAATGCAAGAAGCATTTTGTCTAACAAATTGCCATGTGCAAGCGCTGCCAGCAGTCTAGCGGCCAAATCTCGAGCAAAAAGTTCATTCTTACTCGTGGGAAGATAATCATCCAATATGCGCTGAGAGACACCTTTGAGTGTATTTGCATAAGGGTGTTTGTGAGTCCAGAGACCACTTTGTCAAGAGTCTTTGATCTTGAGAAAAACTTCGTGTTCTGAAAAGTATCAGAAGGCAATTTCGGAGCTACTGCCTAGAACGCTGAACTGCTGACAACGAACATGCGGATAGCTACTGGAAGTAACTCTGCTCTAAGATTCAATAGCCATTGAAGACATGCATCTCTTTTTGACCTGACGAAGCTGATTGATTAGGATCTGAACAAGAAAGCTAACATAGAAGGAGGAGGTTATGTTCCAAGGGAGAGCCACCCTGTTGCCCACACTCACACACATCAGCCATTTGCACAACCTGATTTCCATCTCAGGCCAACCGGCTCATTTCATGAAGTGCTGTTGTGCCTCATTTCCTTGCAAGCTCAAAAAATTCGCCGGAAAGGCTCTCCCAGATCTCATTCTCATCCTAAAACTGTCCCTCATGTTGATCCAAAGCCATGGGCGTAGCGGGAATGTCGATGAGAGCGCGGCCAAATGCAGAAAGAACAGCATATTCAAGATAGAGGCACCACTGAATTTGAAAGTGAGGAATCCAAACAGAACAGAGCAAAAGAAATCAATGTAGTGGAGGTGGATGATGCTGATGCCGCGGGCGATGGACAACAAAAAAGACAGTAAAAGCCTTAGGGAACGAAAATGCCACGAAAGGCCTTGTGCTACAAAAATGCCATAGAAGTAAAAAATAGATTGTCATGCCAAAGTTTTCCAATGCTTGCTGTCAATTAAAGTAATATTATTTGCTCTTCCTTTGTGCTTGTATGGAGCTTTGTGAATAAAGCTTGCTAGAGATGTGAAATCATGCATTAATGAATCTTGCTTTTTGTTGGTAAGGCTCTGTGCCACAGGCCAACAAGTAGATTAACGGCTGTCTAAAAGCAGAAATGAATGAGGATAGCTTGGATATTGTTGTTGAAGTGAGGGTAATATTGATTGTTGTCTCTTGCCTACTCAATAAACCTGCATGCAAACAAACATGTGTGATGAACTGAATGATGTGAATCTTGTGGGAGCATGTCATTCCTTATTGTTGGAGCAATTTGATGCCTGATTGGATGCATATGAACCGTGGCTATTTAGTTAGGTGTAGGAGGGCACGATGGCATCCTCCATCATTGCAGGGCTCTCTCTCTCTCTCTCTCTCTCTCTCTCTCTCTCTCTCATATTCTAGGTTTTGCAGGTTTCTCGCTTTTCTTGGCTGTCGAGATAGAGTGAAATTGAATGCGCACTCACTTTTTATGATTGACCTGCATCAAATCAGATTTTATTTGACATGTCCAATTTGGTAGCATGTTGAGGAGCTTTCATTGTTGCACGCAGCACCTGCATGGTGCATTTTCAGTCTTTGGTGGTAAAAACAGCTTGAGATTGACCATTTTTTTGCGGCGAAAGCTTTTTTGTTTGGGGAGGTTTATTTTCCATGTTTGATTGTTCCATGGTTTATTTAAGGCAGAAATAAGATCCGCAAAACTCAATCATTGCTTATTCACTGTTTTTGAGAAAACTTGCTGCCAAGACGGCCTTCACAAGACCGTTTCCTACCATATTTGTAGGAAACTATGTTGCGATCGATGTGTCCCTCTCCAACTTATGATCCATGAAAAATGCACTTTCCAGTGCTCACAAATTTGCACAGGTACAGACAACTAGCCAGCGCATTTTTCAGTGCTACAACACACATAGCCAAGTGCTTGGATTAGGATGATTCAGAAAACATATTTATTTGTAATTGCCACAATAGATGCACTTCCACATGTGATTAAAGAGTTGGTTCTGGTCTGCACATAACTACTTATACAATAATAGCGGACATATTCAGCCACACATTCTCAAAAAGCATCACACAACCACCAATCAGAGCGCTTATACATCGTAGGTTTAAATAATGTTGGAGGCATTGAATAGCACGTTCATTAGCAAGCAGAGAAGTAACTCATTACCAGATCTTGAAGGCATTGAATGGCACATTCATTAGTTACCAGGGGAGTAGCTCATTGCTAAGACTTGAAGGCATCGAATAACATGTTGGTGGTGGTAAGATCGAACGCAAAGGTGATCGATCAATTCTTGGCTCTTTCCTGTCCTTTTGCTTTGATGCATTCACAAATAAGTCTCAAAAAATTGGCATGAAAGAGAGCATTATTAATAGCCTTTGAGGTGGACAACAAAAGGAGTGTGTAGATATATTTGAGTTTCATCATTTCATCTTTGCTTCATGTCTTGGATCTTTCTCAATGCGATGTGCATAATCTTCGCTCCTCTTTTTGTGTGCAGTTGGATTTTAGATTTATTTTGGAGTCTTTCTTGAATCCGAGGGTTAATGGGGTAGTCGTGATAGAAGAGTCTATCGCTATTGATGCTTACGTTAGTTTTTTCCATTGTTGTCAATTTGGAGTGTGGATTTTAAATTGCGTTGGAGCAAGCTTTGATTCTTCAACTTAGGTTTCATGTAGCCTTAGCTTCATGAAACATTGCAAAAAATAGTAGAATCGAAGTAAAAATGCCACACTAGACTACAAACCAAAAGATCAAAATGGAATGCATAAATAAAATCACTGTACAATAGAAATCCTTAAATCTTGGCTTTGATTTATTACCAAGACCAGCCCTTAGGCAAGGTTTTTCCTAAGAGCCTTTGAATATTAGGGATAAATATTTCGTTTTGTTCATTGACAATTCAAGGAATCGATAAACTATCTGAAACTATTGAGATGATAGCAGTTCCACGATAAATCTACCTGTTTGTATTAGCTTGCATTGTGATTGACCTAAAGGTAGCTCAAATTTGTGGTAGGGCTTGAAGCAAGGATATTGCAAAGGCGTTCAACCTCTTTCTCGACGTTGTCGCCTCCAACCATGTCAAAGGAACAATTATTTTCGTCATGCGCTTTTGACCTGGCGATAAAATTATGTGACTTTCCTTCAGTGTCTTTCTTTCTTTGTTGCTATGCGTTGTTCAGAGAGTGATGATGGCATCTGCTATTTGCTTTCACTAGCACATGAATGCTTCCATGTGTCGGTAGTTAGAATGTTATGAAAGATTGAAGAAATAGTGGGAAGTTTGTGAAGGATTGACCAGTTCATGACCATAGAGAGTTTGAACGACCAATGATCGTTTCTTGATTCCTACAACGTTAGAATTGTTGAAGCATACACTACATAGTGAACTAAAAACGATTCACATTTTCAATTCACTATGCAGAAGTTACTGGTTGAAATCACAAAAAGGTCTCTGGAGTTTAAATATTGTTAGATCATTCTTTCTTACACTATTAAAAATCAGCGAGACATTAGTTTAAGTTTGAGCAGAAAATTTGTTTTTGAAGGAATCTCACTCAAGTTTGCACATCACACAACTTCCAAGATCTATGAAAATGGCTTCACTATTTATTAGAAAGCTGCATTTGTAAACTCTTACGTTCTTTGTAAACTCTTAAGTTCTTATATCAGATAGTACATTCAAGTTTATCTTCTAAAGGATAACATCTTTTACAATGTGTATAGAATATTTCACTTTAATGAATATAAATTCTTTCAACTTTGTAAACTCTTATGTTTTTTTTGTGATTTCAACCAGTATCTTCTGCATAGTGAACTGAAAACGTGATTACTGCATTTGCATGTTAAATTGTTGAGAGAACTCACCAGAAATGAACCATTTATTAGAAAGTAGATTTATTAGTTTCCTAAAGTTTAATGGCAATTCGGCAATGAATTAAAGAATGTTTTGTTTTGCACATGACATTTTGTTAATTTGCCTACACAATCACAAATTTATTGGTATGACTTTTAAGCACACAATTGTCATAAAAAAACCACATTTTTTATGAGTACTACTTTCATACATACATGGAACCACTAATCTTTCACCTATTATTGGCACCAATTATGAAGGTCTTTAGAGGTGATTTCAGGCGAAATTAGTCGAGTCAATCTTCACACCAGTCAGATAAGCATCTTTGCCCTGGCGCCCTCATTCACAATCGGTTGATTACGGAGTCATTCCAAAACCATACAAATGTCAAGATGCACTCCAACCAACCACTCGAATGTCGTACACGATGAAGTGCTAAAACCAGCCTCGGATCTGAAGACGCTGCACTTGCACTCAGATCTGAGAGATTTTGGAACAAAAAAACTGTCTTTGGATTTGACCTTCGGATCCCCTCCCAGTCGGACGTAGCACCTTTGGATCCCAAGCCTTCGGAATTTTCCCAAGACTCGAATTTTTCTGAAGACTCGAATTTTTTGAACGACTCAAATTTTTTGAGACTCGAATTTTTGGAACGATTGAATTTTTTCGATGGATCGAATTTTTTCAAAGGATCGTATTTTTTCAATAACTTGAATTTTGTCAATGACTCAAATTTTTCCATTGACTCGAATTTTTTAACAACTCAAAATTTTCAAAAGGATCACATTTTGCCAAAGACTCGATTCTTTCAAATGACTCAAATTTCCAAGACTCGAATTTTTGGAACGACTCAAATTTTTGAAAAGACTCGAATTTTTGGAAAGACTCGCATTATGGGAAGACTCGAATTTTTCAATGACTCAAATCTTCGGACGACTCGAGTTTTTCAGACAACTCAAACTTTTGGAATGACTCGAATTTTTGGATCTACCCAAATTTTCGAAAAGACTCAAATTTTTGCAATGGATCAAATTTTTCCAAAGGATCATATTTTTTCAATGACTTGAATTTTTCTGCTAACTTGAATTTTTCAATGAATCGAATTTTTTCAAATGATAGAATTTTGCAAACGATTCGATTTTTTCAAACGACTCAAATTTTTTCAATGACTCGAATTTTTCGAACGACCCAAATTTTTCCAATGACTCGAAATTTTTGAACAACTCAAATTTTTGGAACGACTCGAATTTTTCGAGATTTGATTTTTTCGGAGGACTCAAATTTTCCAAATAAATGAATTTTCGCAATGACTAGAATTTTTCCAATACTTGAATTTTTCAAATGACTCGAATTTTTCTTAAAACTCAAATTTTTTCAAAGGATCGAATTTTTGGAAAATCTCAAATTTTTTCGACGACTCAAATTTTTTCGAAGACTCGAATTTTTTCAAAGACTCGGATTTTTCCGAAGGATCGAACTGTCAACTCGAATTTTTTCGATGAATCGAAGGTTTTTTGTACTGTCAAGTCGAACTTTTCAAAAGACTCAAATTTTTCCAACGACTCGATTGTTTTGAAAGACTTGATTTTTTTTTTCCAAAGAATCGAATCTTTCCGAAGGCTCGAATTTTTCCAAAGACTCGAAATCGGCCATCATCCAAATCATCGCCCGCCACCTAGATTGGCCTCCATTGCCCGTCAACGACGGGCACTCTTTACTAGTATATATATATTTAAACTTACATACACTTTTGTATGCATGGGTGAGGGAACCATGCATCCTCCTCCCCTCACCCATGCATACACATTTTTTGAACTAAAAAACTTGGAGAGGAGGATGCATGTATGGGGAAAAAGGATGCATGGCCCTCCTCCCCAAGCATGTATCTAAGGGGCCCACTCCAAATTCAAATTACCCTTTACCAACACACATAGTGTTTGAAGTGCATGTACATACTTTCATGGTGAAAGGTGTTAAACAAATGGGACTTTCATTATCAAAAATTTGAAGGGTGCTCTAAGGATTTTTTAAATTATCAGACTTTCTATGGGAAAGGCTGAATTAATAATTGCTAGGCACACAACATAGAAAAAATATATACATACTTTTACAAATGTATTGATGACCAAAAGAGGTATACATGATTTTATTAGAAGTTGCATCTAATTTTATTGCTCTTCTACAATATTGATTGTTGTTCATACCTCTTTGCAATTTGTGGTCAGCTCCTGGCTCTTTCGTATCTGTAAGAAGAGCAATGTACATTATCAATGTACATTATCATTGTAGACTATTTTACTTTCATTTTTTTGAGTATTAGGTAAACATATTGTAATCATCAAGTACTTACAAGTTTCTCGTTGACGATGAATCTGAAATAGTTGGATAGGTCATTCTGTAACAAGACAAGCTTTGTTTTAATTCAGTCAAGGTTCTAGTGCTCTTCCACCTCTATCATAGCTAGAAAATTCTCATTGTATATAATGTTTAGCTATTTTCTTTCTATATGACCATCTGTTTGTAAATCTTGATCTAGTTGTGTCCAAGAATCACCACTTTTTTATTTAAATCTTTGATAATTGTAGGTTAGAGTAAGCATTTGCTTTTCAATATGATAACGAAAAATCATTGAAGACTTTTTTATTCTGTAATCTATATCTCCATTTGTCTTATTATCCCATCCTTTATTCATAAGATTTGACAAAATATCATCTAAAAAATCCTTGCAAACAAAGAAAGTTGGCGTCCTTCTGACATGTGCACTTGAGAAGAAATCAACAAATATATGTACTGAAAGAAACCAGCTTAGGCAAACAATTCTTGATCCAGTACTTATTTTCATTGAATTTTTTACATCTAGGAGTAGTTTGCATCTGAAAGATTTTAACGCAGTACTATCATGAGTAAGCCATTCATTACTTCCAAAACTTGGCAATGAAATAACTTCAAGCTTACCAAAATCTCATCCATTTATGGAATATTTTTGAAATTATAAAAAAGTATGCCATTGTTTGCTAGCTGCTTCGGACTTATTTTTTTATAGTGCAATTTTTCAATATCTGAATGAATGACTTTCAATATACTTGCAAGTGACTGTACTGGCTCCCATTCGCTTATGGTTGATGGATATAAATCTGATAAAAGAAAAACCTTTATAATGAAACACTTCTTAAGAGCTTAAATCAAAATACATTAATGATAGCAGCATAGTGCATATATTCTTATATACTTACAGCTACATTTTTTATAATCATGAGGATTGAGATCTTGTATTTTTTATTCTGAATGCATATACACATGTTGTACCAATACATCTGATATAGAATGACCTCCAGGAGTTGTCTTAAACTCTAAATTCTTCGCTTTCCAATATGACTTATATGTCATCTTTGCCATTTTCTTTGTCGAAAATTGCCATTTGATGATGGATGCAGCAATACCCATGAATCCTTTGTATATTTTGTTAGTTCCTACACACCATTTTCATCTTTCTAATTATGAATAATCATAGATACAATTGTTGATCTTGGTCTCCTTGCCATTGTTACTACTAGAGCTTGGCTGTCGAGCTTTTTCCTGTATGATATTCATATCGTTTTTCAATATCACATTTAATCTCATGAGAAAGTCACAATAACCAGATCAGATTAATGTGCATACTATAATTCTATAACTATAACTAGTCTAATTAACAAATTTCATTATACTAGCCAACATAGTCAAACAAATTTAACTTGAGGTATTGATGTCGGGCATATTAGCACGTGTTAGACAGGAAGAGCCAACCAATGGAATATATCCATGTTGCCCGACGTAAATTTCAAAGTTTGCTATAATATATTTTTATTTTCCAATTTATTTGAGCCATGTTACATAGATTTGAAATGCGTGCATTTTGATTGGGCTAGGTGGTGGTCGAAACTAAAGAAAAATAAATAAAAGTATCCTTACAAAGGGTCATTTTTTATTTTGAAATTCCTCTAATGCTTAGTGCCTTTGTCTATTTGTAATGCTACTATAGTAGATAAAGGCCTTGGCATTCCTGATTTTTGGCCGCAGATTCCCTAACACTCAATGGTATGTCGACATCACTCTAATCAATCACTAACCTCAATCAATTCATGCAAGCAAAACTCACCCACCCTTGCGTATCTATCATAATAAAAGCTTACCAACGATTCCATACGAATTATTCAACACTCATCATACAACACACTATGAGTTTATGTGAACCATCCATAACTAGTTCATGATATCACAAGAAAGCACACAACACCAATAATCATGCTAGCAATGGACTCTCTCTACTCGCTCTCTTGTCAACAAAGCAAGCGAGCATTCCTTCCAACAACCTAAAACAATCAATGATGCACTCCTACTAACGGTGAGAGTTAAGCACTAAACATCAACACAAACTTTTCCACTCCATAAATCCGAATACACTAATGATGCCTTGACAGTTATGAGACAAGCATTACCAACCAAGCATCAATCCGTAAATGCTACATAAAACGAGAGCAAGAATCAACATTTAACTCTCCAATCTTCCAAGAATACACTAATGATGCCTTGACAGTTATGATACGAGCATTATCAACCAAGCATCAATCCACAAATGCTACATAAAACGAGAGCAAGAATCAACATTTAACTCTTCAACCTACGAATACTTACAAGAAACAAGCATGAGACAAGAGTGAAAATCAACTTCCAATGTCCCAACAACAAAAACATGGCAACGTCCAAGTAAACATCAGAGCAATCCATCCCTTTTACAAGGAGTCAATCCCACTAATAAGCCAAGTTCTATCAACATCACTTTTAACAAGAATCCAACTAACTCACCCAACAAGATTACCTCTTACCATGAAACTCTCTCAACATTGAACTGTGCTTCTAACTCAAAATGACTCTCAACCAACATAACTTCCACATGAATTTCAACTTTCAACTATTACATCAAATCTATCACATCAAACTCATTATCTTCCAACTATCAAACCCAACTATCAACTCACTATATGCTAACACAAAGAGTGGTCTCCTTTTATAGTAAATCTCAAGTGTCCTCCTTCAAAATGAGGCTTTGCTAGTTTTCATGCCCTTCAAGCCTTCTTTTCCATTTGTCCAATCCCCATTGCCAAGTACATCAAGTGGCTTCCATGAGAGTGTAAGGATTTGGTGCCATTTGAAGCCCTTCATTGGTTACCTCCAAATCTAGCCAAGATGTCCTCTTTGTCAAAAGCTAGAGAAGATATATTTTAGCTCCCCTAGTTCCTAAAGTCTTGTTTACATTTATTATCCAAAAGGTGGGTGAGGACTTTTGTCAAACCCCTACTCCACATATTGTGCCCTCCATTTCCTTGGTCCTTTATTTCTTTTAGCCCTTCATTTGATTTTTCTTTTCTTTGTAGTAGGTACGGCCCGCCGGCCCTTGGCTTTTGGTTTCTCAATATTACCGACTGATTTGCATATTTTGCTCGTTTCTCGTAGTTTGCCCAATTTTACCCATTAGTGTTTCTGCAAGTTTTCAGTATTGCCCATAATTCACAGCTTGGGATTTGCCTGATAAATATTTTTCTTTGATGGCTCTTTGACTGAAGTTGACTTTTTCGGCATTCAGGACTAATTATTGCGAACTTAAGCTTCAATATTAGCCTGATTTTCCGTGCGAAAATATCGGCTAACAAATTGTCCACTCCAACTCTAAAGATCCAGTATAGTATTGTCATAAATACATTTTACAAAAGAATAACACCAATGAAGTCTCATTTTTCTTCCGTTACAGGGTTAGGAATTTCAAATTTCATCAATTTTTTTAATACCATGTAAACAGTTGTGCCAAAGGCTCTCTTTGAGTTTTGAGCTTTTATCCTAAAACCTAAACCTTGCATGACTGGGATGAAGGGCGGGTATGTGCTCAAGATGCTCGCCTTTGTAGTGAAACTGCTCGCCGCAAGGATAAAAGTTTCAACTTTATGACTGGGATGACGGTCGAGCATATGCTAGAGATGCTCTCACCTTTGCCATAAAACTGCTCACTGATAAATTGAGAAATGCTCGCCAAAAATCATCCCCCATTAATATGAAACTTATGCATGCATGAAACAACTACTCACAATTTGGCCTAAGTTTACCATCAAATGAGTTCTTTTATGCCATAAAAACACTCATGTATATTCTTATTGAAAAATATATGCAATATACTACAACAAACTCATGTGATATGTAAGAAAATTGACTATGAAACATGCATGAATGTTGTTTGAGATTTTTGTGTGAAAAATGGATTTTACCAAGATCACCCAAACTTGACATGAAAATTTTGTTTCAAACACATGAAAATCAGATCTAATCACCCCTATTGGACAACCTCTGATCTAAAGACTCTAACCTTTAGATTTGGATTGAATTTGAATTGGTTTGACAACAAACAATGTCCTAGATTTTCACCAAACTTGACTAGTTTTGAGAGAAACTCACAATTTTGGTCAAAACTTTTAAGATCTAAGTGAATTGATGCCTCTAATCTGAAATCCACCAAGTAGACACCTCTACCTACTCTCAAAGATCAGTTCTCAACTCTCAAAAGGTACTACAAAAATTCTTGAAGCCTTATGCATCTCAATCTACAGTTCAAGACCTTTCCAAGAAGTGGTCAATTGGACTATATGGACCAAATTGGTACATAAATCCAAAGTGGATGGATGCTACATGTGTTATGAGAACTTCACACATTATATGGCAACTATTGATCCAAAAAAATCATCCAAAGATTGCTTTCATAGAAGAATTAGAGGCTGCAAACCAATTGAGACTCAAGAAGACCTCAAAATCTTGATGTTTTCACTCAAAACTTTAATTGAATTGATCTACTATCAAGCATGCATGGATCTAGCTCTAATACCGTGTTAAAAACTTGCATTTAGGACCTGAAAAGATCTACAAATATCTTCGTGCATGTGAGGTTGCACATTATAAAACCAAGTACATATCAAGTAAACATGTGAAAACAAACAAAGCTTCATAATAAGCTTCAACCAAAATGAAAGTACAAAGAGTTTTAAAGAGAGAGAAATCTCATGCTCTCGGGTTTCTACTACCGTAAGCGAAATTGACCTCCAATGACGCAAAATCTCTATCTCTCAAAAAGGTCCATATGTACAAAGAGCTCTCATATATATAGAGGAGAGGGTAATAAGCCCAATGTTACTATAGGGGCAAAGAAGCCTTTTCTAGTGAGTGGAGCAAAGCCGAGAGAGGCAACAAGGCAAACGTTGTAATGGCATGCTCGGCCAAATTTCCAAAAACATTCCTCTATGGTGCTCATCTACATAGCATTGTGTAGAGGCCTCTCCAAAACAAAAACAACATCAATTTTAGCAATGATAAGGATGTCATCCTGGTAGGCCCATATGAAACCAGCTTGTAGAGCAATAGGGAGCACAAGAGACAAGAACTAAGCATGCAGCAAAGGCGTGGACATCACGTGTGCAATATCCAGAGAGGTTGCTGCAGCAGTGCAAGTAGGAGGGAAAATACTAGGATTGGTTGAGAAGTGAGAACACCTACAGTGGGGGCAGGAGAAGTTGTGGAGTGTGAGTAGTGCTGCAAATTGCCCATCCAAGGTCATTTGCCCTTCAAATGACAGTCTATTAAGGCATTATATCCTTCAAGTTTGAAGGACAAATATTTTTTCATTTCGTCATTTTGAAGGATACAAAATAATATACCCTTCATTGAAGGAAAGAAAAAATTTAAACCCTTCTTCACGATTCACGGGCTCCTGCTCCTAGCCTCTAGGCAGTGTGGGCACGGGGGGCAATTGGTTGCTAGGGAGTATAGGCACGATAGGCACTGCTAGGTAGTATGGGCATTGGTGGGCAGCTTTGTGGGCACTGCTTAGCGATGGGCTTTGGGCATTTTTGAGCAAGCTATAAGAACTTAGAAGTTTGAAGCAGGCCAGCCAGCCTCCATCGCTCAAGGCTCAAGCCTCCAGGGCCCATGCTCCATCGTCCAGTGCAGACAGCAAGCCAAGCTACAGCTCTAACCTCCAGGTTGTAGCGAATCAAAGAGAGCCTTTGAGCAAAATTTCAAAGAGCTGGGCAGCGGGCACAGGACTTCTGCAGCGCAAATTGAGGGTAGTTGGCAGGGCGCAATGCTATTGGAGTGCACTCATTGATGTAGCTGTCCTACTGGCAGCAAGTGCCAACAGGGCAGCGTCTTGCTGCGTGAAGCGTGTAGCTCGTGATTTTTGCTCAAGCCTCATTGGCACATTGCTATCATCTATGCTAAGCAATTGCCAATGAGTAGTGTCGCAACAGTGAACACCCTGGGGCCTGGACTCTGTAATTGTTGAGAATTGAGACTTTGAGTATGTAACATGTTCCTCTCAGATGTGCAATGTGCATTATTATTGTATGCTAGATAGTAGAGCCTATCACACTGAATCCCTGATGATGATACTAACAGGAAAAGCCCACAGACATTGCTAAGAAGGATCATGGGAAGCAGGCCACAAGCGTAAGTCTTGTTTGTGGGTGTTGCCGGTGTTGCCGGCCGCTGAATACTAGAACATATATTTGATTCAAAGTTCAAGCACCTGTTTTACTGAGTTCTTTGTGCATAACCTGCGGTAGCCAAGATACAAACACCAATATTTAGTTGGATGGACAATGGATACAACCAACCACAACAACATTTGTAGCTCAGGTTAGCAAAATTTATGTGAAAATTTTTATACAACTTAGTATTTCATTTATTAGTTGAGCTGCTTGCTTGAAAACAAATTCAACACAAACAGATATTGCCATTCAATAGAGCTGAAATTATAACCCATTATTTTTATTAAAGTTGTAATTTGTTCTCACAAAGTAATTGCTACCTATAATCATGCTTTGCATTCATGATTTTTTCATTAAAAAATTAGCAAAGGTAGCCATTTGTAAGCTCACAGTTTCGTATAACAATGTTAATTAGCAGCTTTAAGTTTGAATAGGTTTATCTTAGCAGCTACCTCAGGCAATGAGTTATATCCAATTTTATGGCAATGTTGCCAGTGAAGTGCAAATTGCCAATTCTAAAGTCTGAGAAAAATCAAATTTTGGAAGTTTTAACATTGATCTTGACCCCATATACGTCGTCATATATCCTTTGTTAATGTTGCAAATCCATTCGGTAGAATTTGTTGTCGTAATGTGTTGTATTGATGATAACTTATTGTTCAATGACAAAAGTGTTAGCTAAACTTTTAATAACATCTATCGTATCAGCCCTCATCCATCATAGTGAAGCTACGAAGAGGCAAGCAACACTAAACAGTGTTATCGTAGTCGGTTGTCCTTCAATCTGCAACACTACAGGCCTTGGTGATAGGTATGTTTCAAAGATGTAAATTTTATAGAATGGAGACTAATAGGTTAATTGGTTTTTTGTGGAAACTAGTAGATTAATTGGTTTTTTGAGACTTTTATTGTTATAAAAAAAACTATTCATTCTCCCATAACTCACTGTAAATTTGCTTTTGAAAGCTTTTTGTAATATTTCTTCCCTTAAACTACGTGTTGTGTTCTTATGCTTTAGACTTTTTAGCTTCACTAATTCTCGAGAGACTTTGAAAAACTATGCTCAATGCTAATGCTCAGAAATAACATTGTTTATAACCTAATCAAAAACCCATTAGACCTAATCTAATGATATTATTTAACGTATTAATAGGTTCTTGTTGTATTGTTAACTCACTAGTGCCATTCATGGCTCCAAAGAGAAAGTTGTCCATTTTCAACCAGTGGATTCAACAAAGAAGTATCCCCTCTATCTTTGGATCTTCATTAGGTATTGGTACAAATACTTGCATCTGTCTACAAAATGATGTTTGAGTGGCCAAACCGAGGATGCATCCAACATTGAACATGTGTCATTGTCTAATCCATTGGAAGAGGGGGTAGATAGTAATACGGAAAGTTAGAAAGCTAGACATTTTTTAGATGAGTGGAAAAGAAAATATCCTTGGGTTCGTCATACTGTTGTTGATGGAATGAGTCTATTAAAATGCGATTGGTGTCAACAATATGGCATGAAGGGTCCATGGGGCAAAGGAAAATGGTGTAAAACTATGCAATTCTCTGTTATAAAGGATCATGCCGAGTCAAATGAGCATAAAACAGCGAGAAAAATTTTTTTTGCTTCTTTGCAAGTAGCATCAAAGCCATCTTCTAGTATCAACATCCTTGTGTCAAGAGCTCACAATGCTTGTAAAGAAAGAGTGCTCACAATCATGAAAATATTGTACTTCACATCTCTACATCACTTTAGCCTTAATTCATTTCCTGATTGTTGTGAATTTTTACAAGGCGTGGAGCTTCCACGAATGCCAATTTTGGATGAGTATGCATGTTATACAAATAGGTTTGCTGGGAATCATGTTTGGTTAGCTAGATATACTTGCATCACCATTCTTTTCCTTGATGCTTGATGAGAGTACAGATATTACGATGGAGTGTAATTTAATCTTTTATGTATGTTGTTGATGTTAATGATGATAGATCGTTGGATGATTGTAAAAATTTTGCAAAAAGATTGGCTTTGAAAATTATTGCAGCATTGCAATAACGCTTTCCAAATGTATCATTGTTTATTGCAGCTAAGTTGTTGAGTCATGGGCATTATTCATTAGATCTTAGACTGAAGTACAAAATAATCATATTATGATTGGAAAAGCTCTTAAGCCATTTTCACGACAAAGGTTCAAAGTGAGATGATCTTTTTTATGTTAATGGCTGTAAGCAAGAGCTATTTAATTTTGTTGACACTCTAAGTAGTGCTTGTAGTGGATTGAAGATGCATGAAGCATGACTTGTCATCTCATTGAATGAAGACTACCATCATTTGTATTCTCACATAATACGTTTGTGGCAAGTTGTTCTTGTACTTCATGTTAGTACATCAGGTTGTGAACGCGATTTTTCATTTCAAAATATGATTAAAACTTAGCGAAGGAATTCTCTTAAAGTATACACTTTGAACGCTTTAATACGTATAGCTTTGGAAAAGCGCAATACAAAGACATCGATTAGGATGAAGTTTGGTTGATTTGGAATGCAGAAAAAGTTTATAGAATTGCAAAAGACATAGCAACTTGAGGCCCAAAATCATTATAGATCTAACAATGTCTTAAGATTGCTCATTAATCTTTATTGTTTTCTAAAAGTTTAGTGAAACCATTAATGCAATGGTCGCAATCACTTACATAAACTAACTTAATACCGAGTGCTTGTGTGTTGGATATACTGTTTGTGTGTATTGGCTACAATATATGTTTTTTGGTACAAGAAAAACAAATTTCCCTCAAAGGACGGAAAATTTTGAGACAAAGTTGCATTTGAAGGACAAGATATTAAATATCTTGTCATGAAATATTCTTTGAAGGAAAATGTTACCTTTCAATCTACAGCATTGAGTGTGAGACAAGCGCCTTGCCGAGAGTCTGAGACAAGCGTCTTGCCGAAAGTGGACAGTTAGCAACTGCCTCTGCCCCACCCACCTACATCTGTAACAAGAATCTGAAAGTCCCTTGAAAATTATGGATTGTAGATAAAGGCAACCCAGGCAATGGAATTGCAGTTGCTCCTCCACCAGAGGGTCAACGAGTTTTTATAAGATACATGCTCGTATATGTGGCAAGGGATTATCGATCCTGATGGACTAGATGTAAAGCCTTTTTCCAAGCTGTTCCAAACGTCATCCAAGGCCCTACCATAACTTAGGAAGAAAAAAGAGGAGTTCCACCCACATTGGCACCTCCAGCTGATAGGTGTCCTCGGAAGAGAAGTTTTCCATGTATCTTGTAATGTAGATGGGATTTTCACAAAAAAAATTAAGGCCCATTTGCAAAGACTACATTACTTCTTGAGCACTACCTAGTGTGAACAAGAAAAAATCATTGCCCATGGCCTATGAACCCAAGACCCTGGCATTGAATCAACCCCTCTGGAGATTTCAAATTTCTCAACACCATCCACATAGGGTGGCTTTCCCATGAAGTATGCAAAAACATTGGTACTAGCAAATGAAAGATAGTTACTAAACAGAGTAGGATCTAGCTGAAAAAAATGGACCTTCAAATCAACTATCACATCAATGGAAACATGTCTACAAGTAGATTGACCATATTAAATGCATCCTACACCAAAGGAACACACTAGAAGAACTAACTCCAAACATTGAGGTGGGTGGGTGGTGATATGGTCAAGGAGGAGATTGTAGGCCCGTTGATTGCAATAGTGGGGAGGCCGCCACTATCCCTGCACAATAGGCCTGGGCACAAGAGGATGGCCCACCTGTCGATGCTGCTTGCTCTTCTGATGATGGTGGCCTGCTAATGCTTAAGAACAAAAGGCACTGGCTTGTGAGAGCAAGCTATTCTATAGGGCTACAGACGACGCTCCACCTATGCCCACTTTCCTGGACTTGGTAATGAAAGGGCATGAGAGAAATGACGCTTTTAATATCATTGAGAATGTTGAGCCTTGGCCCACCGTCCTCAGATCTTGTAGGACAGGGGAGGGGCAACGAGATGAGAGGGGATGGCATGCGGAGATTCCTTCGGGAGATCGCACAAGCCTTTAGAACATGTGGGCCTGCTGGAAGAGCAATGCCTAGAAGAAAAGGAGAAAAAATAGCTATAGTAGGAAACATGTGCAAGAAGTGGAAAATAGCTAGTGGCAGTGCTATAGATTGAAGAGAAGCATTTACCTTCAAAAGAATATTTTATGAAATACTTAAAATCTTGTCTCAAAAAATTTTCATCCTTTGAGAGAAAAAAAATTCCATCTTTAAAAGTATATTTTGTAGTTCCACAACAACTAAAATATTTAAAAAATACAAAAAGCACTTTCACTTTTTGACTTATTGTAAATGAAGTGCAATTACTCTATTTTATTGAAATTTGGTACCTCAATAAGTTTATGATGATGTTTTGCTACTTCACCGCTTGGTTTTACTAAATTTTCACAAAACAATAAAGATTAATAAGCATTCTTAAGGCACTTTTAGATCGATAATGATCTTGGGCCTCAAGTTGCTACTTCTTTTTCAATTCTATGAACTTTTTCAGCACTCCAAATCAATCAGGTTTCATCCCAATCTATGTCTTTGTGATTACGCTTTTCCAAAGCTATACGCATTAAAGCGTTTAAAGTGTCTACTTTAAGAGAACTCCTTTGCTCGGTTTTAAATACAAGAACAGCTTGTCGCAAATGTATTATGTGAGAATACAAATGACGATAGTCTTCACCATGTTTCATGCATCTTCAATCCACTATAGGCACTACTTAGAGTGTCAACAAAATTAAATAGCTCTTGCTTATAGCCATTAACATCACAACGATCATGTTCCTTTGAACCTATGCAGTGACAATGGCTTAAGAGCTTGTCCAACCATAACATGGTTGTTTTGTACTTCATTTTAAGATCTGATGAATAATGCACAGAACTGAATAACTTAGTTACAGGAAACCAAGTTACATCTGAAAAGCATTGTTGCAATGTTGTAATAATCTTCAAAGCGAATCTCTCTGCAAAATCTTTACAATGATCCAACGATCCATCATCATTAACATCAACGACATACTTTATCACCCTTTTGACTTTTCTTTTCTACTTGGGCATATGAGTTGTTGAAAAGCAAAATGCACACAAACAAATGTATATGTCAATAACACTTCATCGAATGCACGCATTGTTTTGAAATAACTCTAAGCACAACTTTGAAAAATAAAAGGATATAGTTCGAAAGATGCTAACCTGCAAAGATAAGTTGGTGCTCGTAAGTTGTACCATTTTCAGCACGATGCACATAATAGCCATCTTTTATAAATTTCCAAAATGGAAGTAAATATTTAGTATCAGATGCAAATAGATCAGGAATAGTGTGTCGCCTCAACAAACCATTTGTCAATGTTTCTAAATTTGTTGCAATCTCTGTCAAATCCACTTCATCCTTTTGAAATGATAAATTCAAAGCATTCATGTCTTTTAATATGTCAGCTAACATATGGATGACAAATAGAATTTTGATTAATTCGATTACAAAAGCATCAATACAACCTATCATAGTTGTTGCCTCATTAAATCCAATGCCACAAAGTTTTCTATCTTCCAACATAAGATGTCCATGTACACTTTTCCAGGTGTTATAGATTGATTGAGCATAATCTTATTCACTTTCTACCATTTGCAAGAACATAGTCTTAGGCTTTCCAAAATCATGATTTTGCAAGTACATCTCCATCGTAATATCTGTACTTTCATCAAGCATCGGTGATGCCAGTATATCTCTAACCAAACATGATTCTAAATATTGAAATAGACATCTCACAAATTCAATTTTAGCAAACCTATATGTATTTGACCCGTACTCATCCAAAATTGGCATTCGTGGAAGGTCCATGTCTTGTAAAAACCCACAAGAATCTAAAAATGAATTAACGCTAAAGTGATGTAGAGATGTGAAGTACAATATTTTCATGGTTGTGAGCACTCTCTCTTTACATGCATCATGAGCTCTTGACACAAGGCTGTTGATACTTGAAGATGGCTTTGATGCTACTTGCAAAAAAGCCAAAGAAAACGAGTTCTTGTTTATGCTCATTAATGGACTTGTTCCATCAACAATAGTATGACGAACCCAAGGGTATTTTCTTTTCCACTCATTTCGAAAATGTCTAGTTTTTTTACTTTCAATGTTATTGTTTACCCCCTCTTCCCAGGGATTATGCAATGGCACATTTTCAACATTGGATTTATCATTGGTTTGGCCACTCAAAACATCATTTTGTAGACCAATGCAAGTATTTGTACCAACACCTAGTGAAGACCCTAAGATAGAAGAAATACTTCTTTGTTGAATCCACTGGTCAAAAATGGATTGCTTTCTCTTTGGAGCCATGAATGTAACTAGTGAGGTAACGATACAATAAAAACCTATTAAATACAATAAATATATCATTAGAGTGGGTCTAATGGGTTTTGTATTAGGTTGTAAACAATGTTATTTTTTAGCATTAGCATTGAGCATAGTTCTTCTAAGTCTCTCGAGAATTAGCAGAGCTAAAAAGTCTAAAGCATAAGAGCATAACACACAGATCAAACGAAGAAATTTCACAAACAAACTTTCAAAAGAAAACTTATAGTGAGTTATGGGAGATTGAATAGTTTTTCCACAGCCCATATTGTTGCAGCTTCACTATGATAACGTTGTCCAATGTTGCTTGCCTCCTTGCAGCTTGACTATGATGGATGAGGGCTGAAAGGTTAGGTCTTATCAAAGTTTAGCTAACACTTTTTTCATTTAACAATAAGTCATGACCAACATAACTCATTGCAACAACAAATTCTATTGAATGGACTTGCAACATTAACAAAGGTTAGAGGACAACATAAACAAGGTCAAGATCAATGTTAAAACTCCTAAATTGTGATTTTTTTTAAATTTTAGAATCGGCAATTTGCACTTCAATGGCAACATTGCCATAGAATTGGATAGAACTCATTACCTAAGGTAGATGCTAAGATAAACCTTTCGAAACTCAATGTTGCTAATAAGCATTACAGTGATGTGAAATTGTGAAACTATGAGCTTACAAATGGCTGCCTTTGCTAATATTTTGTTTGAAAATTGTGAATGCAAAGCATGATTATAGGTAGCAGTTACCTTGTGAGAACAAATTTCAACTTCAACAGAGACAATGGCTTATTATCTCAACTCTATTAAATGGCAATTTTTGTTTGTGTTGAATTTGTTTCCAAGCAAGCAGCTCAACTACCAGTTGAAATACTAAGCTGCATAAAAAAATTTCCATGTCAAAAACGTTTTTTCATTTCTATTACTAGACAAAGTTTGTAGATAAGTACCCTGAGCTACAGTTGTTGTGGTTGCTTGTATCCACTGTCCAGCTTCAAGTCAGTTGTTGTATTTTGGCTACTGCAGGTTATGCACAAAGAGCTCAGTAAATCAGGTGCTTGACTTAGAATGAAATCTAGGCTTCAGTATTCAGCTGCCAACAACACCCACAAACAACACTGCTGCCTGCGGCCTGCTCTGAGTGTTGCCCACAATCCTTCTTAGTAGTGTATGTGGGCTTCGGGCTTCTCCTTTCAACACCAAGGTCCAGACTCCAGCATCATCATCAGCGATTCAGCATGATAGGCTACAGCGTCCACTAATGCACATTGCAGAGGAGATAATAGATTACATGCTCTCAAGTCTCAGCACACTCGACGCTTTCAAACTAATCAAATTGCATCAAAACTTTGCTAGCGCTGAGTTCAGAATAAGGCCAGCTACATCATTGAACACATCACTCCAATAGCCGTGACTCGGCATGCTACCAACTGCCCTCAATCAACGCTGCCCAGTTGACAATGCCAGTTTGCGGCAATGCCAGTTTCAAGTTTGCTAAATCGCTGCCAAATTGCCCAGTCTGCGCTGCCGAGTGCCAATGCTTATTGTGATACGCTGCCCATGTCAATGCTAATCGCTAAAACGTAGCCCAGGCCAATTGATGAAACGTAACCCAGTTCCCACACAGTACACTGCCAACAGTGCCCATGAGCCTTGGCAGTTGGTCGCTGTAAATGGTTTAAGCTTTGGCCTCCCTTCAATGACCGGCATTTTATATTGTCTAACCTTCAAAATGACAGAAATGTAAAAACATTTGTCCTTCATACTTGAACGAGATAATGGATCAACAAGCTGTCATTTGGAGGAATCTGCAGCGCTGGCTAGTGGTAGTCTTTAGCAGGTACAGAAGAAAACGATACTGAGGCAACTGAAGATATAGAGGAGGCAAGAAAGCTTTCATCAGAAGAAGAGAAAGCAGGTGAAGAGTACCTACAAAATGATGTCCCAAAGAGACTCGAGAGGATGTAGAAAGTGGGATAGAAGGAGTGATCTCGAAAGTCGGCATCTCTCAAGAATGGAATCGACAACTTTGATAAAAAATCGGTATAAGAAAAGTCTTCAAAATCGAGTGCTTAAGAAATATGCAGGATTTAAGACAGTTAACTTTTTTTTAACAAGAGAATGTGCCTCCAACGTGTATACATGGCAAGATAAAATACTCCACTCTTTGAATAATACAGGAAATTTTAGAATTCAATTCTCAAAAAGTCAATTTTTTAAGGACACTATTTAAGTAATGTTAGCTATAATTTGAAGCTTAAGGCATATGCCAGCCTGTATTAGCTAGGCCCAAGGCCCTTAAAAGTTGAGAGTCTTGAGTCTTGGGACTTGCCACTTGGTCACTTGGAGAATGGCAGATTTAAGATCCACCTTAAAATTGAGTGCATGTTGCCATGTGCCATGGCCTGATATGAGGACTCTGCCATGAAGCCACGCATTCTATCACCGTGCTGCCCAATTAAAGTGCCCAATTAAATTGCTTTCAATTCTCGGACTCTCGCCATTGTCAAGATTCAAGGTTGTAAGCATTCAGAACAAATAAAACCCACTTACACCTAATTTCTAAAATCTTACTTCCACTCTTCAAGTTCTTTACTCTCTTTTTCCGTCTATGCAATTAATCCATCTTTCATACTAAAGCAATCATGTGATTCTTCTTCCATAAATTATGTTTGTTAAATTCTCATAGTTGATTAAATTTGATTAAATTCATTTTCACATTTGAATTTTGAAAGAGTTTTTTGCTTTTGCAATCTGAATGCTGCAATCATCAATAGTAAATCTCGCAGGACATGCTAGGTTTTTGAATTGTAAGCTTGTAGCATGTACGACTGTTCTCTAGTACTATCTCGTATAGACATAACTTACTGATCTAATCCTCAATCAAGGCACATCATGAGTGATAATGAGTAATTCCTTGAGCTTAGGTGATAAATGCCTATCTTGAGTGCACATTTACATTGCATTGTGAGCTTATAAAACTGGTGTCAAATTACTTTAATTTCAATTTTTCAGCTTACTCCATTTTCAAATTTTTTTGGACTTTTAAGTATTGGTCTTTTGTTTAAACATGTGACTTTCATTATTGTGACAGTTTGGATGTATTACTAGCATAGTTGTAGGAGTTGTAAGCAAATTTTGGCAGTATGCATTCATGAATCATGGTTTCTATATCAGCTAGCTTGTCACTGAAATATATGGAACTGTTGTGCTCTTACAAAAAATAGATTTTTTACTATTGCAGGTCTGAAGCTTCTTGTTGCTTCAATATTGTCTCTATAGTCAGTTATTGTTGGAGGTGTGAATATTTAGAAATTAGAAAACTCATTGGATTATACTCACAAGCTTCAATGGAAACTTCCAAAGATGTCGGTGAAACAAGTAAAAAACATGTACTTAAATACACTAAGAGAAAACAATCTAGCATTCTTGTAATGTTTGGAGCTAACAAGAAAAAGCACACCGAGAAATATGGTTGTGGTGGGTGCAACAACAAGGAGAGCCAACCTCCAAAAGAATCTAGAAGCCCTTAGAATTGCATGAGCTTGTAATATGTGGCAAGATCGATGGATTATCAATTATTCGTGGCTAGAGTTCAACAAAGAATTAGGGAGGGTGTACTGTAAAGTATGCAAGCAACAGCCAAACCGTTTCAAAAATGTACTTGGAACTTTGGGGTGCACTAACATTCGTGCTAGTGCATGGTTGGATCATGGTAGGTCCAAAGTCCATAGAGATATATATAGAGATCATATTGAAGCTGAGAAAAATGCAATACAAAAAACGAATGCTACTATTCGCGGCAAAAAAGAAGACACGTTGTGGGCCTTGTTTAAGGTGGCATATTTTATTGCAAAAGAGGATCTTCCCTACAACAAGTTCGAATTTGAACTATGTTTGTTACGATCCCTTGGATTGAAAACAATGACAAAAAGTCTCTATTAACATGATAAGGCCTGTGCTGAATTTATAAAATACATTGGTGAATCATTACGAGAAAGTATTTTGGAAAAAATAAAGCAAAGTCCTTTCTTTGGATTAATGGTAGATGAGTCCACGGACATATCCGACAAGAAGTCCTTGATTATGTATTTAACTTACATTGAAAACTTCAATCTTGTAACTTCTTATTTCTGTCTTATTTCTTTAGAAAATGAGAATGCCAAAGCATGATGCAATCATGGCTGTTTTTTGTGAGTCAAACCTAGACATTAGGAAGTTCGTAGGGTTTGGATCTGATGGAGCAGGTGTCATGATAGGGTCAAACATGGGAGTGTGACGAGGCTAAAAAAATCATGCCCTTTTCTATCAGGTATACATTGCATCGCTCATAGGTGCAATTTAGCGTGTTCAGGTTCAGCCTCCAAATTGTCATATTCCAAGTTTATTGATTCACTAGTTAGTGCAATAGTTTTTTTTTTTGCCAATAGTTGCAAGAGGCAATCTTTTTTGTGTTAAAATTGGCAAAAGCTAACTTGATCAAATCTTGTAAATACCATTATGACTATTACATATCATCATTAGACATGTGTGGAACATGTTCCCATGTGTGAAATAAATGCATTTAACATTTAGATGAGTCATATAGGTTGTACATACCATTTCATTTTTTATCTAGTGGCTAAGATGGCCAAAATCTAGTTTTCTAAGCTATATGCCACTTGGCATCATTTTCTTGGTAGGAAAAGCTATTTCACATGGGTAGGAGTGATCTCACACGTGTGTAGGACTGCCCACATGTCTGAAAACATCAGTAGTAGGTGAGATCCAACTTGTAGTAGATATTTGTGCAAGTCCCTATAAATTAGAAAAATTGCCTAAAATCAAGGGAGGTGGCTGTAAGTTAGGAAATTTGGTTCATGTGCCATATTGATGATTATTGGTGGATCCTTTGATGAGTAGGCACTCTCACACGTGCCAAATCAGCTGAGTAAGCATCAGCTGTTGTGTATATATAGTGGCTCATTTAGCCATAATTGACATGGAAGCTAATTCTTGGTTTTGGAGCAATTCTAGTGTTTTTGCTCTATTTGTGTTTTTATGCATTGATTGGGTTCTAAGCTTAGTATACTTTATTCTCAGCTTGTTGTCTGTACTCTGACAGGTTTTCACACGTGTGAAACCAACAAGTACAACTTTTGATCAATAATGATTGTGAAGCGAAAAATTGAATGCAAATATCAATCAGGCTCTGTAACGAAACAAAACAAAACAAAGCAAAACCAGGTGAAGCAAAGCGAAACGAAACTTGAACAAGCTCTAATATTGACATTGCTGACGCGAAATCAAATTAATCGCGAACGAAATCAATTCGAATGGATTTCAGATATGATTGTTGGTCACTGCCTACTATATCATTCCTATAATCCTCCATAAAGTAGACAAACACTACTAATCTACGTTATAGATTAATACAGCATTCAACAAAACTGAACCAGTGTGTGGAATTGATAAAACAAGTGAATGAGAAAGCAATAGCAGACAATAATTCATTCGAGATCAGATAAAAATTGAGAGTGATATGTGCGTAATAGCTGTAGTATCATCTATTGATCCTCTTGAATTTCGAGCGTTGTATGATAGACCCACACAGCGCATTGGCATGAGAGAAAATAGTGTTCTCTCACGAGGTAGCGTCTCGCTTACTAGGAAACTTCTTGGATCTCTATAAATTCTGTTGTTGGGAATTGAAAGAGGGTGTGTGAGTGTGAGAAACTAAAATAGCTTGAAAAGAAACCAACACGAAAGAAACGAACTCGAAACTCGAACGAGAAATGAACTCGAACGGAAAGTGTTCGTGCGCAACGGAATGAGCTATATTACTCTTTCCTTAAGCATGACTATGCCTATCAAAGACAAACAGAATGTTAGTGATAGAAATCACGGTCGATCTGATTATGTAGCCAAACATTAAGCAACAAAACATCAGAAGAATAATTTGTCACGAACAGCTAGACAAATAGTCGTGAATGATTCGTGAAGGACTAGAATGAGCTTGACTGATAATCAGTCGCGAATTAGTCGCGACAGGCAGTTAGACAGGATGTAGAAAAGCATAGCAATATTGACACAAATCTGAATGCAAAATGAGACAAAGCAGTTATCAGATTAAGTATAGCAAAATATACATGTCAATAATGTTGTGGAGCACAAGACAATAGCGAACAAAATCGCATACTTTACAAAGATAATTCAATCTGTAAAAGGAATGAATTGTTTCTGACAATACAAAAGAATCAATGCACAAGGCATCTACTTCGTTTATCTTTGATAAGCTTCTGATGCTATTATTTTCACACCACTACTGAATACGCAAATGGTATTCAATATATATATAAACAATTTTAGAAGTGTGCAGATGAAGAAAGTACAAAGTGGATGTGTTGTCTGTAGGAGATCGTGGATGGCTACTGTCATTTACAGGGTGCCTTCGCTTTTCCTAGGGCACCTTCGACATTTTATAAGGCAATGTCGTCTTTTTCGTCTATCACAAATCACATGTAAAAAACACGGTGTCATGTTTTTCACCTTTTTCACTTGTGGAAAATTACTTGTATTTATGCAGATTGTGCGACAACATGAATAAAAATGCACCATGAATGGAGGCGGATTAAAATAGAATTTAGGAGAGTAGAGGAGATAAATCCAACACCCCCCCTTAATCTGGATCTGTGAATGCCTTGATCTTCAGACTAAGCAATGCACAAAAGTGCATTAACACTCAATGTCTTCGTGAATATATTTGCAACCATGTCCTGCGTTCTATAGTACGTTAAGCTCACCTCCTTGTTGAGAACCTTGCCTCTGATGTAGCGATGTTTGATTTCAATGTGCTTACTCCTAGAGTGAAATTTAGGGGTGGCCAACAAGGCAATAGCACTCTGATTATCACCGAATAAAATTGTGGGGTTGTACTGATACAAATTTATGTCTAATAATAAATTTCTCAACCAAAACGCTTCCTTAATAGATTGAGAAGCAGCAATGTATTGTGCTTCTGTAGAAGAAAGTGCGATAGAGGTTTGCTTACAACTATTCCATGAGATAGGACCGTCGTTGAAGAAGAATATAAATTCAGATGTGGACTTACAACTGTCTACATCTCCTCCCCAGCTTGCATCAGAATATCTACTGAGCTGATGAAGATTGTCGTTGCTGACATCTCCATAGCAGATGCACTAGTCCATGGTAGCTCGAATATACCTCATGACTCTTATGAGAGACTTCCAATGAGTAATGCCAAGATTAGTCATATATTGGCTGAGTGAGCTTACTGCAAAAGAGATATCTGGTCTTGTACAGACCATTGCGTACATGAGAGATCCAAGTATCAATCAATAAGGATAGTCTCATCTGCTCCTCTTCATGCTTGGTCTGAAGACATTGGTCCTTTGACAAACGTAGGCCTGGATCCATCGACGAGTGAGCTAGCTTACAATTCATTAGATTGTATCTGTTAAGAACATTGTGAACATACCTTTGTTGAGAAATGTAGATCAGTCGTCTCGCTCTGTCTCTGTGGATCTGAATGCCCAGACAAAAGTGAGCTTTTCCCAGATCAGTCATGTTGAATTCTGAAAACAACATCTGCTTAGAATCCTTGACCAAATTGGTATTGTTGCTGAAGAGCAACGTATCATCCACGTATAAGGTGATGATAATGAAGTATTGCTGCACTGACTCGGAATAGACGTTACAATCAACAGTGCTTGGTTGGAATCCTTGTTTGATGAGGAATGTGTTGATCCTCTGAAACCAAGCTTTGGAAGATTGTTTCAAGCCGTAAAGTGCTTTGTGAAGTTTACATACATGATTTTTCATACCTTCCAGAACGTATCCTTCGGGCTGGATCATGTAGATGTCTTCTTCTATAACTCCATTCAGATAAGCTATTTGTACATCAAGTTGATGTACTTCGAGGTCGACAGCTGCAGCATAAGACGGGAGTGCTCGGATCGACGAATGTCTGACTACTGGACTGAAAGTCTCGTTGTAGTCGATGTTGGGGATCTGAGTGAATCCTCGTGCTACCATCCTTGCCTTCTTTTGATCAATTGCTCCATTGGCATTGTATTTAATCTTAAAGATCCATTTGCAATCAATGATATTGCAGCCAATAGGAGCTTTGACTAATGACCACGTCTGATTCTTGATCAGAGAGGAATACTCTCTGTCCATAGTTTCTCTCCAAAGATCAGAGTCTGGTAGGCTGAGTGCCTCTTCGACTGTCGTCGGTTCCTGTATCAAGAGACATGCAGCCTCGAGAGTATACCTTATGGACTATGTGCGCACTCGGCTTGATCTTCTAGGAGGATTCGACTGATGAACCACTCCTGGGACTTATTGCTGGGTAGCAACAACGTCTTCGTCTGATTCGCTGTCAAAAAGTGGGTCAACAATGGACATGCCTGAGCCAGAAGCTCGAACAGTCGTGTCAATGGCTGGTGATGAAGGTTCTCTTGGATCAATATCCTTGTCTTTGATGTCGATGATTGGATCCTCAATAAAGACTGTATCTCGGCTATACAAGATTTGTTGGGTATCAGGATCATACAACTTGTATGTATTATCAGATGAAGTATATCCAATTAGGATGGTCTTGAGGCCTTGGAAGTCCAATTTCTTCCTCGTGTCTTTTGGGATCTGCGCGTAGGCAATGCATCCAAACACTCTTAGATTCTTCACAGAAGGCTTAGAGCCTGTCCACACCTCGTGGGGTGTCATGCCTAAGAGGGCCTTGGTCGAACATATGTTCTGGACGTAAGCTACAGTGGAGACAGCTTTGGCCCAGAATCTCTTGGGCAGCAATGCATGCGCTAGCCTATATTTGGCTTATTCAACCAAGGTACGGTTCTTCCTCTCGGCTAAGCCATTAGATTGAGGACTGTAAGGAGTGATGAATTGTTGCTCAATGTCATGGCTTTGGTAGTACTCCTTAAACTCGGTAGAGATATATTCTCCACCATAGTTTGATCTTAGGGCCTTGATCGTCCTTCTTGTCTCTTTTTCTACACGCTCCTTGAAGATTTTGAAGCAATTGAAGGCTTCTGATTTCTTCTTTATAAAGTACATCATAGTCCTTCTAAAAAATTCATCAATAAAAGTTATAAAATACTTTGCATCCTTCAGCGAAGGATTTTTCTATGGGCCACAAATGTCTGAATGTACAATGTCTAACAATCCTCTAGCAATATGTTGATGGCTTGATTTAAATGGTTTCCTAATCTATTTACCAACTAGACAGTCTTGATAGACAGGTAACTTGACTTTGTCACGAGGATAGTCGAGATCAAGAACAATAGATTGTCTAGACATTTGTTGTACAACATCATTATTCAAGTGACCAAGTCTATAATGCCAAAGTAAGCTTTTATTTGCATGAATATAAGTACTAAGCGCCTGACTAGAGCAGAAAAGCAATGACTTAATTTATACAAGTATCCATGCCTCTTTCCGAGTGCTAGGATCTTGTCTGTCCTATCAACTACTTTGCACTGATCACATTCGAATTCTACACTATGTCCTAGATCTGTGATTCTACTTACATAGAGCAGATTCGTAGATAAATATGGTACATATAGAACTTTAGAAAGTCGCTTAGATTGATCATTTGCAAAGATCAATCTCACAGTACCTTCACCTTTAACCTAAAAAGCACTTTTTAGGAATTGTTCTAAACACCTATTAATCATATTCTATGACTCAAAGTCAAAGCTCAACAATGGCGTTTGATCTTTAATGCTTCCTCTTTGATTTGCATCAAAAATCTCATCAAGATGATGTGTATAGAAATTATGAGAATCTTATGAATAATGGAATCTAAACATAGGGACAGCAGCTCCCACACATATGAAAAGTACACCTGCAGTCCACTATCTAATATAGACCTCAAATCTTGAACCAATCACTTGGTATAGACTCGCCCACTCAAAATTAGATTTTTAGCATCAAATTTGCTAAATTTGGATTGAGTTTACGATACCATGCTAAAAATCAGTGATTAGGACCCTAAATGGATCTACAAAAGATCCACAAGAGTGATTGGCTACTTGTTCAATGAATCTATTGCAAAACTAGCACTGAAATCTTGATCTAGATTTGGCAATTTTGATCTAATCAAGCAAGAACAATCAAATTATGATCAAAACACTTGAGAACGCCTTCACACGTGTGAAGTACAGTCTGTAGCATGACCTAATATCAGAGAATTGATTACACTAATTTTGGATTGCACTCACATCAAAAAAATGACAACACAAATGGAGAGAAAACTCGAGATTAGCAAGAACTCCAAAATCTTGATCTCACATCAATTTATATTGCTTATCAAGCTAATATTTACCAATTTTCACAAACTTTACAACATCATTCTTCACAGCTGATTACAAAAGAACCTTCAGCTTGATTGTAACATAATCACATGTATTGTACAAGTTTGTAGACTTCTTCATTTCCTATCAAAATTCATGAATAAAACTACAAGGTTGGCTGTCTAAAAACTCCTTGTATTTCTATAGGAAATTTAAATCTACTAATCCACATTAAATATGAGATGTGCAAGGGATAAATTTTCAACATTTAGAATAGGTGCATCTATTCTTAAAACACCACTATTGTAGTGTTGGTCACGTATGATAGTCATTTCAGCAATGTTGCAGTAGCTGCTGTTTGGAAACTCTCTTCTAGCAATCTTTGGTAACGAAGAAATACATTGCTATGGTACATTGCCTTGTTTCTTTCAATAGATTCCTTTTAGTATCATTTGGCCATGATGGGATTATTGTTCTTCTCCAATGATAATGGAAGCACATTTACGTGTACTCAACAAGGCAAAATCATTATCAAACTCTTTTCCTACGACATCCATCTTGATGCTTTTGTTCGACGTTCTTTTCCTCTGAGCTTGACCGAGTTTCATATTGCCACTCAATAACTATTCTAATTATGCAGCTTTGTTTGCGCGCTATAGCTTACCATTCAACATTTCTATTTAGCTAATACTCTTTCAGCATGTGCGTTCTTATAATCTGGTAAGGGAGTAGTTCCCGAATTTGAAGATCCGTAATGTTGCAAATATCTGATGTCAGAGCGTGTATGATGTAAAATTTTACTCTTCAAAGCTGGTTAAGCTTATACAGCCAAATTCAATCTTCCATTCAGCAAGAGAAGCCGCTAGTGAATGCATATAAACACTTATGGCAAAAGAACAAGAATTTGGATATCCAGACAGGATCACAGGAGATAAGCAAAGAGCAGAGAGAGAAAATTTAATCGCTTAGAAGGCAATATACATTATTATTGAGCCAATTATTGTATGGCTCCAGTTTAGACCATACAAAACTGGCTGGAGACTAACTGACAATGCATGCTCCAATTACTAGAAGAGTTTGGTGAAGCTTACTGATCGAACATTTTGTGACCACGATGCTATTTTGATTAGGAATGGCGAATATTTGCCAATACTGAGGACATAGAAAAAGTAAAAAGTCGCAGATAGGAACAGTTTAACTAGTTGCTTTTCCTTGTCAGAGCAAGAATAGTCATCACCAAAAGCTTGCAGTCAATTGGCTTGGTAAGATAAGCATCCATTCCCACCTGCAGACACTTTGCCTCATCAGATGACATAGCATGGGCAGTCAATGCTACTATTGGTATATGTCGTCCAGTGCACGCCTCTGCATTTCGGATGGCTATTGTTGCATCATACCCATCCATCCTGGGCATCTGCACATGGCACGGCATGATGATAGCTTTTGAGAAACCAATGCTAAGAAATATTATGCAAGTGAAATTCTACTAGAAAGAGAAATCTGAGCATGGTGCTGCAAAAGTTTATAGACTTTGTGAAAATCAAGAAATATTGGAAGTCGAAAGTGCTGGACAAAACTTCTGAAACCATCAAGTGCATAAGTGGAGAAAAATAAAAAATTCAGATTATTGGCTCATCATAGATTACGAAGAGAAATTATAAAGAGCCCTCTGCAAGTTGAATGATACCGGCGGTTGTTGACTGAACCATGTCGAGTTATCCAATTTTTGGTGGTCTGTTGATTGATTTCTTGTTAACGGTGCCAATTTTTGGATAGTGAGTCTTGAATATGTATCCAATTCATAGACGCTGCTGTTTTGCCTAAATTATGCTTAACCTTAAATATTTAGTCATCTCTCTGCTACCCATTCCTAGCAACTCAGTACTGTTACTTTTGAGACAGACTAATCGCTCCCACATTACAACACATGCCAATAAACTTTTGACCCCCAGGAGAGCAACTCATCTAGCAACTCCATGTGCAAGTTTCATCAACTACAAGAAAGTTATTCCTCATAATCTTAATCATCATCATTCTAGCAGAAGTGATACTCCTTTCCACCACAATAAGAAGTGATATATCAACTTCTAAATATCTTATAACCAGACACCCTGATCTGCATTATAAACTCTTTATTGTCCTAACGTATTAAATACACATAAAGGTCCACTTGCAGATAGCACCTATTGATGACCAAGTATGTATACCTGGCAATCCATGAGAACAAGGTCAAACTTTAATGCAGCCATTCTTGTGCTTCCCCGCTGTTGCTGAGTAGATTGGGCCATTTGTTCTTCACTATTTTGATGACTGTCCAACAATGCATCAACTGCTTGAAGTCCATCTCCTACTACAATTACAGAAGCACCCATTTTCTCTAACATTATGGTAGCAACCCTCTGAAGCACAGGCGTATCTTCTGCAAGAAGGATGTGAATACCATTCAAATCATCACAGACGTTTCTTTTTTTAAGCGAAAGTTTCCTTGGTCTTACAGGAGATGACTGATGGGCTATCCTCCAGGAGGGATTGATGATCTGATGAGGTGGAGGTTCATAAGCACTGGCACTCTCGCCAGACAGGTCATTTTGAGTAAGGGATACAATTTCACCAAGTTCTTGAGAGGAGGTGATTTCACATGGCCTTCGTAAAGAGCAATCATCAGCACTGATGACTTCCTTTGACATCTCATTTCTACTTTGACAATAGCCTCCAATCTGTTGAGAATGGTCTGGATCACTTAAAGGGCTCTGACATGTAGAAGCACCTAAGAGTGCTTGGCCTGCACTTTGATTTTCCAGCTGAATTAAAATTTGATCTACTTGAAGTTCTAAAATGGAACTGACACTACATTTGGTAGGAGCAGATAATGGTGAATGTGGATGACAATGAGCAGAATGTAACAGAGAATTAGGAATGTCTGCAGGGGAGACACTTTCCACATCATTTAAATGACATGATCCATCAACTCCCGGAAGCACATCCTTGTTGAAATCTGTCATGTGATTACATAGGACTCCACATGATCTATTTCGCTGGGTGGAGTTTGTTTCAAAACTGCCAGTAATAGTTTCCACATCATGTGCATTACCTGATTGATGCACCGGAGAGTCAAGTCCTTGATTGTTATGGATGGATGTCGTAGCGCACCTTTCATGCAGTGATGAAAGTTTTGCATTTGAATCAGCCCTTCTTCCTTCTTTTGAAGTGTGTTTCTCAACAATCATGTCCACAGAACGATCGGTACAACTTTGAAAAGACAAACCAGATATAGAGTTCTCATTCATTTGGGCACCCATTTGCTGAAAGCTATCTATACTAGGAAGTGCTCCAAGCCTAAAACTCATGCCAGAGCCCGGGCTCAGTCCATCTCGAGCGTCAAAGTGAAAGTTGTGAAATCTTGGATTTAAAAGTGGATCATGTATCTCATTAGCTCCAATTTTGTGGAGCCCTAACATTGACATAAAAAGTGAATCAAGCTTTGATTTGTACAGAGGCTTGTTGGTCATAAGAGAATAGCCCATTTTACGTAATTCCATCTTGACTGAATTTGATGTATTATAACTATGTAGCCAAGAGATCAGGATTCCTTGGTCCCTGAACCGATCTAGAGTTGCTGAAGGTATGGCTGAAGGGTGCGTACCCCATCGAAAAAGCTCAATGTCAATAATTGCAAGAGATGTCACTGTAACAGATAGTCTTGAAGCAAAATCTTCCAAAATTTTAACATCTTCTACTGGACCAATTTTAGTAGTAAACTTGTCCATTTTTAAAAACTGCTTTTTATCCTCATGCTTTCTGCTTTCATGTTGATCCAAAGATTCAGATTTTGTAGCAGCAGATACTTCATCTGTACTAGATTCTGTTTGTGAAGAAGCGTCCTGCTGAGAAAGTTCATCAATCATTGTAATGGCTTCATCCCAGTGAGAAGCTTCCAAAACTTGTAAACCCATGTTGGAAATCCACTTCACCAAAGCAGATCGCCCAGCTTTTCCTCGCATTGCAACAAGTACCTAGTAAGGTAAAGCACTATAAAGTTCAATACAGAGTAGCAAAAGACATTGGCTGCCTCAGAAAGAAGTAGACCAAACAAAAAACTGGTAGAAGAAACTGAGCAACTTTTTATTGAATCCCCACCCACTTATTTTTTATAATTAGGCTAGAGATTAGCATTCTTCCGTCGGTGGTTTTTGCTCTGGAAAAAGTAATGAGAATATTTAAGATTCAACCTTTAAAAAATAAGAAACATATACAAAAATCAATCTCTAAAGCTTACTCTTGACTTCTCCAGCAATGAGGGAAAACACAACAAATGTGGGTTCCGTGGAATAGGAGTCATTTCTAATGGATGGTCAAAGACTAGAAATAGGCGAATCAAAGTTCCTGCATATTCTTTTTTAACCACCTCGATTTCTCCTCCCATTTTTCTCACCTGCAAGTGCAGATAATTTCTCTTCAATATCAATTTATCAAAAACTCAAGCTTATCACACGATGCACAGTATAAAACCTCGCAATCACACTCAGCATGAGCAGTTCAGCAGTTTCATGTTATCACTTTCCTCTATTAGCAAAAAGAAAGAAAATGTCTCGGTGATTGACGGCTGAGATTAGTGTCCTTTAGATAAAGAGAGCTGACAAAAGTTCATCCCTCACCAAAGAGCGCACAATGCAGAGTCCAAGCCCAGTTCCACCATACCTGCAGACATCATTTATTGCAGAGATACTGACTAAATGGGATGAACATATTCTGAACATAGATTACAACCACCAATCAAACACCTCTATAATATATTAAGCACTTGGAAAGAACTGATTGTGCTATGATGCCTCATTCATGGTGTGATAAGCTGATTGATGAAAATTTCACATGCGGCTTTTACAATAGATGCCTATCTTCATTGCTGAAGTTTCATTATTTAATGGCAATGGATGAATTCAGGCCCTTACTGCATTCAATCGGAATAACTACTGCATCAGCTCCTGCCTGTGCAGAATATTCATCCTTGGAGAACCAAACATATCACACTAAACTATGTGTTTGTGCCAATGACATAATAACGTGGCTAAGCTGAATGAGGAGGCATTTACAAGGAAACAGAGTGGAGAACGATCAAACATTTTTTTATGGGAGCACCATGGACTTGAAGAAGCTTATTTCATAGAAGCTGCCTCACAGAAAAGGCAAAAGCTGATGAAAGGCTTTATTTGAAGTTTTTAGGACTTTATAAAAGCTAAAACTAAGTTCATGCAACTGAGAGCTTCAGAAGCACACCAGAAACAACATAGTAAACACTAACATCAGAAAATCAAGATCGTCAAATGACTGAACATGAAGTCGTTAGTCTCAAGTTTGAGTGAACAGATAACCTGGTAACAGAAGTGACCAAACAAACAGAAGCTGCTAGAAGTACAGCTAAATATTCACTTAGAACTTTATACAATGTATCTGGAGAAACCTGAACACATCAAGGCAAAATTCTATCATCAACCTAAATGTAAACAGTACCGTAACAAATGAGACATACGTTCTCGTAGTTGAAGGATCAGCTTGCACAAAACTTTCAAAGATTGTGTCCCATTTGCTTGGATCAATTCCTGGTATGCACAAAAGTGACACAAACATTTTAAAAGTCGAGTGACAGGAACAGCTACTTCTGACAACTCATAAGATATTATCGATTCAAATTCCTTGTAGCCAAGGAGATTACATTGCCATTCCATACCAAAACCCGGGTGTACATATTTGGCATGACAAAGCATGTATGCAGAGCTTGGAGATGCTATTGTAACAGAATCAATGAAATAAAGAAAAAAAAACTGAAGAATAAAAATCAGATTTGAATTCCCTCTTATGCACTCACAGATATCCCAACATTCAAGTCAATCGAAACATTACCTAAGCCAGCTAGTGTTAAAAAATATGTAGGTAAAGTTGGCACAAATGAGTAAAGGCACCAGTCATGCTGGTGGAAGTGCAAACTAAATTCACCTGTATAACCAAGTCATCACTAATCTATCAAAGAGAAAGATCATCTGATGGCCTTCAATGGTTTTCTTGCTCTTGTGCCTTTATACTTCTAGATGTAATATCTACAATACACGATGCACTTTTATACACCCAAATGACATACATACTTCAGAAGTAGTGCCTACTATAAGTCAACTGCTGCAAGTTCTTCCTTTAATACAAGCGCCTTCCTCCAACACCCTCATGGATTAGGCAGGGAAGCATTTGCGTCTTGTGCAGAGGGCACTCTAGCACATCTTGGAGCCCAGCCTACAGAGTTGTCCAGGGATCAGCTAATGGGCACCATTCTTTTATTGCACTTGGGGTAGTGCTTGATTTTGTGACAGATAAGAATTATTGGGAGATAGTTACAGGTAGAGAGCCTGTACCTAAATCTAAACCTGAATGGAAGGACTACATAAGCAGAGGACAAAAGGCACATAGATTAATAATACTTCAAACGGTGTATGTGGAATACAGGATCAACCCCAACTCCAATTTACATACTCTGCTTCGCAAGATGATTGCGTGGTCATGGTCTGCTTCCTGCTGATCCATATGATAGCTGCACCGGCTGCTATTGTGCATCCTCCTGAGACGCTCTTGCAGTCATCTTTCAAGGACGCCCAGCTTGCATCGCTGTAGGATTTAATCTGGAATCCTTCATGCTGAGAGAAACATAGCCCATAATCCTTCGTCTATTGAAGGTATTGCAGAATTCTCTTGGCTATCTTCCAGTACGTAGGTCCTGAATTGACATTAAACTAGCTCATTCTGAAAACTGCATAAGCAATGTCAGGGCGTGTATTATCTACTAAATACATGAGTGACCTGATTAATCTCTTGTAGGACACGTTCTGCATGGCTTCCTGCTTTTCTGCGTTCTGCGGGCAGTCTTGCCTAGCTGATAAGCGAGTCAGCTGATTCTCTTTCTAAATGGCCTCAGAATGACGTTCCAGAAGCATAGCGTTCCAAAATGTCAGAATGAGAAAAAAAAAACCTAAATTCTTTTATTTACAACCAATGGAATTCAATTAGGAGACACATAAACTAGGAGCAATAGTAGGTTTCAAAATCCAGAGAATTCTATTGTGCATGGCACATCCATTGCAAGTAGTGCCTCCTTGTCATGCCTTCTTTCGTGATATCAAGGCCAAAGCTATGTTAAAAATCTAGACTATTGAGGAGGGAGTGCTAACAAGAAAATACAATGAACCACATGAGGATCGAGTTTTGTCACTTTGGAATTTGGATTGAGCTTGCTTCAATAATTGCTCATTCCGTATGTGTTATAAAACATAGTATTATCATTTCGGGATTTCTTAGGGTCCTACATCCCAAGGTCTTCACGATATCTAGAATTTCCTACCAAGACATTTGGCCAAATGCAATCGAACACAATTGGAAATACCTCTACGATACCTAATGTCGAACTCAAACTCCTAAATAGGTTCCGACCACCTGGCTTTAAGGCCTCTTAGGTCAACGGCATCACACATGTAGTTAAGGGACTAAAGATCAGTCATCATCGTAAATCCGGTACCATGCAAATAATGCCTCCAGATTTTCAACACTTGAGTGACTGCAAAAAGTTCCTTCTCATAGGTGGAATACCTACACCGAGCAGGATCAAGCTTCTTGCTTTCAAAGGCAACTGGACTATCGTCCTATTAAAGAATCACTCCTACCGAATAGTCGCTAGCATTTTTTTTTATCAAAAATGCCTATTAGGATTTGTAAAATGCCCTAGGTACTTGGGCTTGGTCTGAAAACACTCACATTTTGACTCCTTAGCATAGAGCTTTTTTCTTGTCTAAGAAACTCCAAGACAATACTAAAATGCTCTTCATGCTCCTCAAAGGTCCGATTATAAACTAATATGTCGCCCATATACACTACCACAAACCTCTATAAATATGGACGAATGATGTCAATCATCATCTACCAAAACATCGCAGGTGCATTGGTGCGCCCAAACCACACCAAAAACTCATAATGGCCATACCTAGTTCGAAAACGATTGGTGACTTGATCTAAGGTTTATCTTGGAGAGAAGTATACTTTGCCAAATTCACACAATCCATTAGATCATCCATCGTAGGTGAGGGATATCTATTCCTAATGGTTTCTTGTTCAACTTATCATAGTTGACAAAGAGGCTAGTGCCTCCATCCTTTTTGCTAACTAAAAGGACAGGTGCTCCCCAAGGGAACTTACTTGGCCAAATGTGGCCCATTATAAGATATTTTCGGAGTTGCTTGGAAATCTCATCCTCTTCCTTCAAGCTGACCTTGTACAGGAACAACAACGTGGGGGCACTATTAGAATGGAGCTCTACCTGATGGTCTGCACTCCTAGAGGGAGCTAGGCCTTCAAGTAGACGCTCGAGAAAGACGTTGCTAAACTCCTGCCTTCATCTTTTAAGAAGCAAAAATAAACATTATACTCAAAATCTTTCAGACTTTCTTTAGCTTCTAAAGTTGAAGCAGGAGTATTAAGCAATCCACATCACCATTAAGTCCTATTATGAGCCATTGTGAAAAAATGACAAAATATGAGTTAGATAGTCCTTTTTTAATGACTCTTTCTTAAAGGAAAACGACTCCTTACCCAAGATTATATCTAACCTTATCCAAATTTCTAATATGAAAATTAAGGGATTCACGATAATCCTAGATTGTTCTGGTACCGGATTTGTCAATCGTCTCTCACCACCATCTTCACCATGTACTTGTGATTACTTGATGAGGTAGCCACTCAAAATTTTTGCACCAATTTCTAATTAACAAAATTGTGCAACTACCATTGAATAAAACATTCACAGCCGGCATCCTATGAACCCACTCATCCAAATGAGGTCGTAAGGGCCAAAAATAGCTATATTAAACTACAATCTTCACAAACAACACCATTTTTTAGGATAAAATACCATGAGAAATGCAAGAGTTACCCGCCTTGGGAACCAATCCCCGCTTCTTGAAGAACTTATTGTCCTTAGTTTCAGCCTTGGGAAAAGTTTGCTCTTTCCTAACACCAAGCACCAAGGGCTTGGTATAGCCAAATTGACAAGTACTTTGCAAGGCAAGGGTTTTGGCAAGGGTTTGAGGGGAATAAGTCTAATTGCAATTTTTATGTCTTATGTGAAGGTGAAGACTTTGTTGTTGTTGTGCTTTATCTGGATGACTTGGTCATTATGGGAAGCAACAAAAACTTATTGCTTGTGTTAAGAAAAAAATTTCTTGTGAGTTTGAGATGAAATATTTAGGTTTGCTAAGCTGTTGCCTAGAAGTTGAGGATTGGAAAGAGAAGCATTGTCTTTTTATCTCTCAGGCAAAGTATGCACAAAAAATATTGAAGAGATTTGACATGCAAGAAAGCAAGCCAATTAGAACACCAATGGACACAAGCAACAATGGACACCAATGGACACAAGCAACAAGCCATCAAAGGATGATGGTCCTTAATCTACAAATGAGAATCTCTACCATCAATTAGTGGAAAGCCTAATTAACCTTACAACTCCCAAGCCAAATATTGTATCCACAATTGGGATTGCAAACTAACTCATGAGTAAACCTATTGAATCACATTGGAAGGCAGCCAACCAGATTCTATATTATGTGAAAGGACTAATAACTTGAGGGATTAGATATACTAATGATGGTAATTTTTAGCTAGAAGGTTATTCAAATTTAGATTGGGAAAGTGATAAAGGCAATCGGAGATCGATGGTGAGCTATTGCTTTAGCCTAGGTTTCAGGGGCCATTTCTTGGTTCAACAAGAAGCAACTTATTGCTTTATCTTCCACGGAAGCAAAGTATAGGATTGAGAGACAAATATTGAGAGTTTGAGCGCAGACAAAATTGTTTCATTGGGTCTCGGGTTAAGTACGACGGGTTTCTACTAGAGTTGCTCACATGCTAGGGTGTGGTGTGGTGGGTAAATCTGCCCTATTATTGCTCTTGAAACTCGCATCCTTTTCTTCAACTTGTGAGTGGAAATGGAGCCCTTAGTCTCTTATGCAGATGAAGAGACACAACAAGCTCAACATTTCCCAACCGAATAGGTTGGTCTATCGCACCAGCAAGTTAAGGCTATTCAAGCAAGTGTAAAGGGATGGTATGCCCAGATTAGTGAACCCCAAGGAGTGTCATATTTCCAATCCAATGAGTCCATGCACAAATAGAAGCTACAGCTGATGATGAGATCTTTTGAAGCATCATCAGGTCACGATAGGAAGAAGTGCCTGACCACCATGGATGCAAGAGATGTAAAGTCCTCACAACAGGACTCTAGTCTAAGCATACCATACAAAGCAACAACACATGGGAACTGGTGGAGGTTAAACCAACCCAACCAAACCTAGATCGTACGGATCTAGCCCCCAAGCTATGGATCAATCAGAGTCATGGAAAGAGGAGTCACACCAACAGCATGTAGCTACCAATCACAAAATCAAGCATACACTAGTGAGAGCCCAGCAGGTATACTTATACCCTCCAAGGCCCATGCCAATTGAATAAAGCTGAACGCCTTAAGGCTGGCAGTTAGTTGCATCCATTGAATATCCCTGATAAGAGATAGGATAGTATTTCCATGGATTTCGTGGTTGGGTTACCGCAGACGAATAAACAGCATGATGCAATTTGGGTTGTGATCAACTGTCTTACCAAATTGGCTATGTTTATTCTGGTAAAGACCACCACGAAGGCTTCTGATTTAGCTCAGATATTTGTAGAGCGTTTGTTTAGGCTTTACACATTACCAAGTGATATTGTGAGCGATCGTGATCCGAAGTTCACCGGTCACTTTTGGTCGGCCGTGTTTGCTAAACTAGAGACGACACTGAGCTTGGGTTCTTCTGATCATCCTGAGACGGATGGACAGACGGAAAGAACAAATCAGACGATGGAACAAATGCTTCGGGCATACGTTTCCAGACGACAATCTGATTGGGAGAAGTATCTTCCATTGATCGAATTTGCCTATAATAGTAGTAAGCATTCGGCTACCGATTATAGCATGTTTATGCTTATGTATGGTTTTGAGCCTAGGTCACCCATTGCGGTTGAGACTCGGACAATCAAGTTTCAGAAAGTAGCGGATTTCCTATACGATATACAAAAAATGCTACGGATTGCACGTGAAAATGTCCAGAGTGCCCAGGATAGGGACAGACATTATGCAAATCTGAAAAGATCACCGAGAGACTTCCAAGTGGGAGATTGGGTATATTTGAGAATCCCGAAGGATTCAAGTGTAATGCGTTCATCAAATCCAGATATATCACCTTCATGTAAACTTGATTTCAACCAACTTACATGAGATAATATATGAGTAGTAGACTTGTCGTGAAGATCAAGTTCGTAAGCTAAAGATCCAATTTCTTTATAATCCAAAATGGTCCACAATATCTGGTAGACAACTTATAATGCTTTCCGGTACACATTCTCCTAGAATCTTTCGGAATTCAAAGACAACATTTCTTGAATATCATGCAGGAGAACAGCAAATTTATGGATCTTAACAGATTTAGTCTCCACATTAACCAGAGATCTAGATTGAAAATCGTCATAAGCATAAACGAACTACAACTTGTAATAGAATGCTTTCTACTATTGTAAGCAAACTCAATTGAAGGAATGTAATCCTCCCAATGAGACTACCTGTGAGACACACATGTTCTCAACATATCCTCCATAGTCTAATTAGTTCTTTAAGTCTGTCCATCTGATTCAAGATGATCAATGGCTAAAACTAAGAGATGTTTCAAGTTTATGGAATACAGTTCTATCACTAACAATATCGCTTGGTAGTCAACCTGGGCTAAATTTGAGGCCTTTGTAGTTGATTTAACTAGCTGGTAAGAACGTAGCTACCTTACTTAACTTGTCCACTACAACACAAATAGAATCATTTTTCCATTGGGCTTTTGGAAGTCCAACGACAAAATCCATGATATACTTTCCAATCTCTTTTGAGGGATATATAAGAAATGTAACAACCCTCCAGCCTTTAAGCATTCCACTTTGGCTAGATGATAAGGTTCACATAAGACTCGACATATGGCTTGAGTTTTGGTGAATGAAACTCTCTTCTGATCAAGTCTCAAGTCTAAAGTCCTTTGTATATCTAGATGAGCTGCACAGGGTATGTCGACATTCAAAGAGAATTGCATAAGACTCGACATATGGCTTGATTTTTGGCGAATAAAACTCTCTTTTGACAAAGTCTCAAGTCTAAAGTCCTCTATATATCTAGCTGAGCTGCACAAGGTATGTCACGACATTCAAAGAGAATTCTCTTATTTATCTCATCATCCATCCCCTGGTACACAAACTTTCCCATTTCGAAATAATAACCCACTCCAAATGGCAAGCTGAAAGAACCAAACTTTTGAGCTTCTCAAAACATTGGTTCGGTTCTTCATTCGATTCAACAGGCGGACTAGGTTGACCTCTCTCCTTCTTCTTGTTAACTCCGCCTTTTGTCAAATCATTAAGAGACACTACAACTTTTGCATAATCCTCTATAAATCTCTTAAAAAAATTATAAATCTAAGAAAAGATTTAACTTCTCTAATTGTTTTCAGTATTGGCCACTCAACCATTCCCTTGATCTGATCTTTGTCTATCTTGAACCCTTTAGGGGTGTAACTTTTGCTACATAGATCCAAATTTGGATGCACGCTGTAAAGCACAATACAAAGGGAGGTGAGGTTAGCAAGAGGCCTGCCATCAGCACAAACCATACTAGTCACACGTGCAAGTAGTAATGGCTGGAAAATCCAATAGGAGCATTGCGACCAAGGAACGGTAAAGAGCACGGGAATGAGAGCAAGGAACAAGAACAAAAAAGTCCCTGAAAAAATGGGAATTGGAACAGGAATGCCACGTCAACATAATAAAGTTGAAATTTATAGAATTTTGTGTATTGAAATTACGCATAATATAAGCAATCCTCTCTCATCTATCTTGTTTTTAGATCTTAGCATAAACTATGACCAGGGAACACGTTCCCAAAACTTCCTCTTTCATTTATCTTGTTTTTTAGTCTTTGCGTTCCCAATCACGTTCCCATTCCTTGGAACGCATTCCTCGGTCACACTCCCAAACTCACGTTCCTGAGCACGTTCCCAACAAGAGAACGCTTGGAACGCATGGCATGTCTAAAATGATGGCTTGAATCAAAGGTGATTCCATGAACCTTTCAGCTTGTACACTATCCCTCAGGCTTAAAGTTTTGTTGAAAGACTTATTCATGTCCAAAAAATCATAAAATTACATTGATTTGTGACTTTTCAGGACTTCCTACAGTACCTACAAGCAACTAAACTTGATCACAGCCACTACAATTCATCTTTGAGAGCATGAACACCAGAAATACAAAGGAATTTAATAAGCTAATAAGAGATAGAGGGGAGGTCATGGATCCTCCTAATCCTCCATGAGTACATGAATGGGAAGTATAGGTGGCAACCATATAATTGAGCTACTTGACCAAGTGGGCCACTAGCACTAACTTCCTTAAGTTACAAATAGGAGGGCCCATGTTTATACGAAATAACAGCCTCGTGATAAATGTACAACTTACAATCATGTTAATGCTTAGCAAAAGGGGTAAATGGACATTACTCCTCAACTCCCCTCCTTAATTGCAACCTTATGTAAACTACCACCTAACAATGTTGTGAGCTTCTCATGCTTGTCTCCACTAAGTGGTTTAGTGAAAATATCTGCAAATTGATTGTTAGTGTCACTGGAAGCTAGCTCAATCTCACCACTATCCACTTTCTCTCATATAGAGTGTTGGGCCACGTCTATATGATTTGTCCGTAGACTGGAATTCTTGCAAGCTTAATACAACTTTGGTCATCACAATGTAGCAATGTAGATCCTACTTGAGCGATCGACATATCACCAAGTAGACGTCATAACCAAATAGCTTCATAGGCCATCCTCATAGTCACACTGAACAATGAAGGGCCATGACCTGCACAAAGACAAGGGACATTGTCAAATTCGAAAGATGAGATATTGAGATGTCAAAGGTAGATGATAAGCGGGTGGCCTAAGAGCACCATGATGAGTGACGACCATGGTGATACAAATTTCAAGAGGATGAAGGTGCCAAAATGGATATCTCGACTCCCTATCCATAAACTTTGAGATCCTCTGCATGTACATGACCAAATGAAAAAGAACCTCAATTGAATGGGGGACATCACAAACTCAGCCAAGATAATCTAATGTGGAATAAAGGGCGTGGCTCATATCAGGCGCAACGAGATAGTGATCTATAAACGGGTGATAGTATCTGATGTGAACCCAATACACAACGTCTCAACAGCGTAAATGGATGTGGGAGTGACTAGTGCCTTGAATAGCTAGCACTTCTATGACATTTTGTAGGACTACCCATATCAGACCTTTCTTCCACAGGCTTAGATGACGGCATCATTACTTTTCTACTCATATGGCCATGTTATATTTTAGAAATCTTTTTCCCTTAGCTCTAGTCTTTCTATAGTTTTCGGAGACGTTTTTTTTTTTTACACTCCTATACTTTCCATTGTACACACTTGGCATCTTAAAAGACATTAATAAAGCTCTCTCTCTCTCTCTCTCTCTCTCTCTCTCTCTCTCTCTCTCTCTCTCTCTCTCTCTCTCTCTCAGCCTCAGCTAGGAGAAGCTTATGAGCTAGCCATTTATAATGGCCTCACTTGTTGGCCTGATTCTGGCAGCTATGCATGCTACCCTCATAGTGGCGGGCACAGTGTTGTTGATTACCTCATGGGGTTGCCATCCCTCATTCCATTGATATCACACTCCGAGGTCATTCCCACTACTCTCTCTAATCACTCTTTTTTATCCTTCCATCTGGGTTCTGTCCTAACCCCACGAACCTCACCTCGTTTCTACCGTGCTCCCATATACACCTTCGCACACCCTTACATCGAGACTTACCAGGAAGCCCTTGCCTCTTTACTCCATCACTTCCCGCACGATAGCACACTAGAGTCACAGGCTCATTTCCTTACCACCTTCTTGGAAGCTCCACAGGAGTTTACGAGAGTTGATTGGAAATAAGTATGATTTGTATATGATTGAAGAACCAAACTCTAAAGAACCAAATCCAAGAGGAGGTCCATGTGTGAGCTTTGTGCTTTTGAGGACGGAGGTTTTAGATCCAGGACCAATGACTTTGTGGCAATATGTAATTGCTGGGATTCGGACCGCTAGTAGGAACAGTTTTGCCAATGAGAACTGTATGACCAAATGAAAGATTTGGAGTGCACATGGCCTCAAAATTCAAACACCAAGGTACTAAAACATACCACACTTTGCTCCAAGAAAAGTTCTAGTCTCTCGAATCGGTCAACCACAGCCATGGCTCCACGTAAGGGTGGAGGCAATACCTCCCCCCATTCTCCACCCCGCCCTGTTGACAGCAAACCATAAACAACCGTTGCAGATCGTCGCCTCTACCACCTCCATATCCAGTGTAGTAACTCAGATGCCACCACAACAAGACAACACTGTCGAAGGACAGCAGACTACCCTGTTTCCAGCCATTGTCTCTGCTCATCTGTCCCATGACTACACCGCTTCCCAACCTATAAAGGGATTTTAGCTCCATGAGTTTGGCTAGCTAAAACAGGAGCTGCAAGAACTTCAACGACAAGTAAGCTATTTGGAATCGGAAAATGGCAAAATCAAGATGAAAATGGGAGAGCTGCAGGCTGAAAATTTGGGATTGAAGACGGAGCTCACGGAAGTGAACGATAAATGGAAAAAGGAAATGGAGGCATTGACTCACAAGCTTAGGGCCCAACCTATTCTTGCTACACCGGAATCCTCTAACCGTTTCAAGGAATTGGAAGATAAGATAGAGCAACATAAAGAGGAAACCATGTCGTGGACAGTGGTGCTCAAGAAAAGTACTAAACCTAATGCACCTATCTCCTCAGTCATTTCAGCTACTCTCTCAGAAAGAAGACTTCGGGGCAGCAAAGCCCTCAATATTCGGGTACGTGGCATTGTTAATACCTAAAATGCCATTGAAGAAGCAAGTGGCTTCTTGAAACCAAATTAAACCAACATAGTGAAGGGCTTGATACAGCATGGCGGACAAAACGAGATAATTCTACCTTGATTATTCGTTTCACCTTGGCTATTACAGCAAAGATGCCCTACGTAAGAGAGCTAAGCTGAAAGATACACGAATCTTCATGGATGATGATCTCACATACATGCAAGTGGAAGAAACGGGGCCGTCGGACGGAGAGTTGCAAAACTATCCATTTCGCTTGACCTAATTGCGTTTCTCTCCAGTCGAAGGGTCATTTTGACTGAACGATACCCGAATCAAGCCAGGCTCGATCCCTTGGGTTCGTATCGGGATCATGAACCTGTGGACTGTGTTCCCGAACCATTGATGCATTCTACACAGTACCATGGCCTGCCTGTGATGCTCTGAGTCGTCTCTGCGCTATCTGTCTCTGGGCAGCAGCCTCTGTCTTCCTCGCAAACTCTGACCAGCCATCATTGGAAAGGGGGCGTGATGCGGGAGTACTGAATGGGGCACGTGGACCATCCCCTGCAAGGTCAACCGTCTCGTCTGAATCATATGTGGGCTCATCATCAGAGGAGGGCAATGGAACGTCAGCAGGGAGGGGGGTGGTCTCATCGGCATTGGCATCATCCTCGGGATCACCCCGCAGCGCACGCCGAGCGGCATCGTCTGTCTGGTACCTCGGGATGTGGATGGCTAGGAGGATGTGGATGGACGATGCGGATCTGGAGGTGGTGGTATAGGTGCAGGTGCGGAAGCGGAGGATGTGGACGGGCCGTGCAGATCTGACGGTGATGGCAGAGGCGTAGGTGCAGCAGTGGAGGCATTGGATCCATGGGGAGTACTGGCGGAGGGGGTACGGGTGGCTGTGGCGGAGGCGGATGCGGGTGCGGATGCGGGTGCGGATGCGGCGGCGGCGGCGGGTGCAAATGCGACGGTGGGGGCAGTGGCGCTGGGTGTACCAGTGGCAGGGGCGGTGGCAGTGGGTGCACCAGTGGAAATAGAATCCGCGGCATCTGTGGACGGCTCGTCGGGCTCAACAGCTAGCTCAGAATATGTCTCGATAATGCGAGCCCTCTCCGCAGCGGGGATGACCATACAAACGCCGATCCCATAGCACCCCCCCATGGGTCGGACTCGCAACCCCCCCAGATGTGCTCGAACCCGAGAGGCGTTCCCTGTGAACTGCTTTCGACAAAAAGGGCAACGCCACTTTTTGTCAGGCATCACCTCCACCTCATCCCAAATGGGACGAGCACCCTAAAACCTAAATCCTAAACTCACACACACACACCATGTCTCGTACACGCGTGCACACACACAAATCCTCTCTCTCTCCGTCCCTCACACTCTCTGTCTCTTCCTCTCTCTCTCTCACACAGAGATCACCACACACACACACATCTGTATGCACACAAATCAACAATATGCACACACACACCCACATACATAAATTACCACACAATTTTCACACACACACACACACACACACACACACACAACTCATCACACACACACACACACACAAACACCATATCTCTCTCTCTCTCTCTCTCTCTCTCTCTCTCTCTCTCTCTCTCTCTCTCTCTCTCTCTCTCTCTCGCCCTCTTTCTCTGCTCTCAAGTTCTGCGGAACAGTCCGCAGGGCCCGTGCCTTTTGCTTCCTTTTTTTTTTCAAAAAAAAACGCGTTTGGGGCCCGAACGCGTTCTGGGCCCCGGACGCATCCACGTCCGGACGCTGGACGCGTCCAGCCCAAAAAATTAAAAAAAAGAAAGGACGCGTCCGACCCCGCGTCCGGGAATCGGACGCGTCCGGGTCCGGGCGTCGGACGCGGGCATTCCGGCCCGGACCCTCATGTCTGGAACTTCATAGTATAGAACATTGACATTTCATTTCCTTTCTGTTATGGAGACGTTTCATATGCTCCCACTGTACCAAACACTTGACATGTACCTTTTTTTCGTCTTATATGCTTATTGGACATTGGTACTTTTCAAACTAATAAATAGTACACTCCCACACCAATTCTAGAGTTTTATCTTATATCTGCAAGTAGAAACATAGAAAAGGAAATCTGGTGGTTCACATTACTCCAGTAAAATAGAAAACATTGATTTGGAACCAGAAATCCTTTTTACTGAAACCCGGCAAAGAGGTCAAAATTATGAGAAAACAGAATAAGTCTTGTAATAGTTTTAATACTTTTTTAGCTTATAATGTCAAAACATGCATGCCTTCATGATTGTGTCATGTGTTTGATATTCTAAATTAACAGCATGCTTACCAATTTACAAATACAGAAATTCAGAAACACACACCTAATTTCTCAGGTAAAACTGAAAATGTGTAATTTAAGCATTCCTTTTTTAATGACCTCGAAAAAGTTGCAGTTAGAATGTCAATGAACACAATAGAAAAAGACAATTCAAAGAGAAGATTTGTTCAAAACACTATTGGAAAAAAGGATTATAAAATTTTATCTTCTAATACTAACCGCATCCACTGTCATCAATTTCAAACCACAAAACAATCTTCTCTACTTGTTGACCACATTCATTCGAATAAGGCTTCTCATTCTCAAGCTTGGAAGGCAAGAAATGAACATCCTTTTTTCCCAACGCTGCCCCCAGAACATTCATGCCAGACGAAGAACCCCCAGTTTGAGCTCGAATAATAATGTGACCAGCTGTCCTACAGGCACAAAACAGCATCAGGTATTCAAAGTAGGCCTGCCTGCAAGAGCTATCTGCCCCTGGTGCAATAGGTTTGACTAATCGAGACATTCTCTTCCAAAATGTATGCCAACAGGTACAGGAGCTGAAGCCCAGGGTTAAACTCACAGTCGTACGTGAATAAAAGAATTAAAATTGTACCAAGCAAGAACCTTAAGCCGTAGCCTTCAAAAACCATCACATCTCAAAAACTAGAAGCACAATATGCTGTGTACTCTCCATCTAATCTCAGATATAAGGGAAAGTTATTGATGACATGTAGATAGAGTCAATAGTGTAACTCATTCCCAAAAGAATTATACAGACAGACTTTTTGAACGGTTCACAATACTATCTGCAGCTTGCTTGTGAAGAAAAGCCCTATCTCTGATCAACATGAGGACTTAACCACTTTCAGGAAAAACGCAGTGCAGAAAACACATCTGAAGAACCTACTAACAATCCACAGCACTTGATTTGCTATTTCAGACAAAGAGCACATAAATACCAAAGAAAAAAAAGTGAGAACTTTTTTGTTCAGTGAGTATCACCTTAAACGTCTAATCAATGGAGTCTATAAATAAGACATTTTATTGTGACAGTACTCACAAGAAGAGTGAGCATTCTCGCATGGATAATAAGGCATCATTGTGCAAGTCATTCCCCCATCAAGTATATGGCTAGTACATCAAATTTCATCGAAATATTACAAAGATGATCTCCAAATTTTTAAACCAGAGATGCCACATCCAGCACACATATTTAACACACCTACTCAATGGAAAGCCAATCTCTGATTTCAAGTATTGAGTCTGCTACTTGGCTCAGAACACAACTACCTTCATAAACAACCTGTGAATTTGCTTCTTTCAATGTCCATACTGGTGAGCTCATCCTGTTACAGCAACTATACGATAAGGCTACTAACATGTTGCTCATACCAACAGGGTGCAATAGTTAAAAGTCCTGATAAGGACTCCGACTTACATGAAGTGAACTTGATGGAGTTGGCAACTAGATTTGCAAAAATCTGCATGGTGCGTGTAGAATCTCCACGTACAATTTCAGGCATGTCATCTGTCAAAGTCAATTGAGAACCAGTAAGAACCAAATAAAAATTTTAAAAACTGCAAGTTTTTGGCCTGACTGAATCAAAAATCCGATGTAAAAATGATAGCAAAGTTGTTTAGCATATTCAAGGCAGACTCCAACCAAGTATCATACACGAACTGCACTTTGCTTCAGGAAGTAAATTGGCTGCTCTTTTAAGCTGTCGACTGTTCAGCTGAAGAGGGAATGAAATTTGAGTCATAGTACCATGCAGATTGAAACAAAAAGAAACTGACGGAATAAAAAAATTCTGTTTTAGATCAAGCAAGCGAGTTTGAGCAAGTTCAAGAAGAACGATCACCTGCCAAATCTAATATAATTTCTATATCATGGTCAAGGCATTGGACAGAAAACATGTCTACAAGTCCTTCCAAATCATGCCGAAGATCAAAATCTGCTTCTTCTAGCACAAGCTTTCCTGATTCAACCTGAAAAAGGTACCAGTCAGCCAAACGAAAAAACTATTTGTATTTGTTTGTGCAGGTGTGTGGCAATATTGAGGAGAAGAATTCATGCTTTTAAAGGGTTGAGCAGGACCAAAATTCTATTAAAATCTGCAGAAAATTCATCGACGTCGATCTTCAGGTGTGCAAGTTGCTTACGTGTCTCATTCAAGTGCACTGGCAAAATGCCCAATAACTGATGTATATACACGGAAATATTTTGTAAACTGAGCAACTCATGAGACAAAGGTGATATCTTTGATGCTTGCATACCCATATACATATAGCACCTCTAGCACTTAAATGCAAACGTGCTCCCACTTTATTTCAGATAGACAAGAAAGATAGTGGGCGGGTGACAGACTAGAGGGTAGCAGACAAGGAAGGTAACAGATTAGAGTGTGACCAACAGGAAGGGTGACAATTAGGAGGGGTGGTAAAAAAACACAGAAGGAAGATACCATAAAATACAGAATAAATAGGTAGTGCAACATAGATGACAGAGAGAGAAAGCACAAATGTTTAGACTTGAGTGGTGTATACCAAGCCTCGAGAAGGCATCATATACATAGAAAATAGATCCTTTGTTTATTTGTATGCAGTACTTGCAGCTCCCAATAATCTGTTGACAACTCAGAGTAAACAGCAAAGGATGTACAAGCAAGGAATCAACAGATCATTCCAACGTATGCACAAGGAGAGAGAAAGAGAGAATATAAATGCATTGAGCAAGAAAAAAGCCTCTCTTCCACTGTATGTACATGAAGTCTCAAATCCTCACAAACATGAAGAAATACTATTTGATTGTTTAACTATAGTTACTCCTGTTAACCAGTGGTAACCTGATTCAATTGTGTAACTTATTCTCTAGGACTCCCCCATTAGCAAATATCCCAAAAAAATTATTTGATTGTTCTTATTGACAAAGAACTTTCCTTTAACTTCAAATGTGCCTTTCTGCTTTGTCTCAGGATCTATGCGCGATTCTTTATGCACTCTATACACGGATAAGGTTCTTTACTCCAGGAACCACCCTTTACATTCTATATGCCTTTCGTGCTATGTGACAACATTGATAAGCTTCACTTCTGAAGCAACTAGGGAGAGAAAATTCAGAAACTTATTATATTGTGATATGTGATGACTTCTTGTGGTTTAGTTAGGAAATATATCATTTACCTTCCCCTCTGGTCTACAACCAGTCTTGGCAATACCAAAGGTCTTTGCAGGACATGACAGGACTTTTTTTCAGAACATAGAGCATGCTTCCTACAATCAACAACCTCCTAGTAGATATATACTTTAAAAGAAATGATATGCATTTCTTAAAGACCAAGGAGAAGCCATAATCATCCAGTTCATATTGACGTATGTCCTTGTGAAAACTCGCAAGAAACTTATAGTTACTCTTACTTTGCTCAAGTCAAGAATATTGTTGAGAAGGCGAAGCAAAGCCATAGAACACCGCCGAATTTGCGAAACCATTGAAATTTGCTCGGTAGGAAGGCCCTCATCACCAAGTAATATATCCAAGAGCCCTATTATCGCAGCCATAGGGGTCCGAAGTTCATGACTGCAAAATAGCATTGTTAATGCTTAATATAACTATTGTTTGGGGTCAAGCAAGTTCCATATAACAGCAATATGAATCATGCAAGGAGAAGAGATTACATGGAAAAAAAACCTTAGTGATTGAGAAAGAAAACAACGGCCAGAGGCATGGTTCCAACCATAAAATAATTTAGTAGCTGGCCCCTGCTTTCTAATCAGCATTGGAGTTTTCACGTACAATCCAAAACAAAGCTTGCACATAAATCATGTTATTCTTTTGGTTGAGAACACTATCACATAGAGTGTCCTTGCTCCCTACCAATCATCCACATAGACCAATATGTACATGATTACTTAGAAATACAGGCCCAAGGGACCTAGTTACCAATAGGGGGAAAAAATAATGAGTGAAAATGTCCTGAGCAAATGTCTATAACTAATTGAACCTGAAGAGCAGAAATAGGTTTGAGAAAAAAGAGCTCAAGATTTGCAACATAAACCCTATTTGTCCCCCTACTAGCACGCAATAGGCTAGAATGGAAAGTTTCCCATGCCCTAGTTTTATGCCTCAAATCATTTTCATACCATTATTTGGCATTTCATAGAGTTTTGAGTATTATTCTACCAATGTTATTGCTACAACATCTTTTCTTTATCTTATCAGATGTATATTTTACCTATGAAATGATCTAACATGTAAAATTGTAGATTGCATCAACTCATCATTTAGGTGGATGTGTAAGTAGTCAAATGTACAAATTGCTTAGTGTAGTTGAATGTACTACATATAGAAAAAATTTATGTTTGTCTCAATTATAGCTTTCGACATTTGACTATAATGACTATCTAGGGTAGACAAATGCACTGTTTACTCATTAGGGTACTTGAGTGTTCAATTTTATTGACTAATCAAATAATCGAAGGGATTGCTTACTAAATGGGGCAAGGAAATGACTAAAGGGACTGATCGTTCGAACGGTTTTAGGGTTTCGTGGCCCCAACCATAGAAGGTACTGCAACGGTCGGTCAGGTGAAGTGAAAAGAGAGTGGCCTTGTGGGACAAAAAGCAACTATAAATTTATTGGACCAAAGTGCATTATAGCTTGATGGAAAGAGGAGATCAAGAGCTTATGAATGGTATCTTCACATGCCAGAATTGATGCTCAAGTTATGACAGAAAAATCTATTTAGACAATTTCGAATTTGTAAGGGAAATGCATGTGTTTAGGTAAATATGCGCACATTGCTTGAACTACGCAATCACATAAGCATAAGCATTTACTGATCAATCACAGTGTAGAAAGATGGACACACGAGATCATAAGAGAAATCATATAACACTATGCTCTATCCATTCTTCATGATCAACAAACAGCAAAGTTCTCCACAATGAGAAAGAAAGAAAGAAAGAAAGCTTTATTAACGCCTTTTCCATGCCAAAAGGCATATAAGAGGAACCAGTACATCACACAAGATGGAAACCAAGTGGATCAATGTCATTAAAGCAACAGGACTGAAAAGGTTCTAACTAAGAAGAGATTTTATAACCAGGATTATATGGTACGTAGAATTGTCTCAGAATTCAAACTCTCATTAAACCATAGGCTTACGATCTATATGTCGCTTCCAATTGATAGAGAATCATGTCGTGCCTTTGTGCAAGCACTATTGCACTGAGATGAAGGTAAGATCTTCGTCCAAGTAGATTTTGGTACCTCGCAATTTACATCCTTTCTCAAAACTTCATACCGATGGCATTGAGGTGACACGGATGACAATAGTCTCTAGGTCCTTCTTAGGCCACCAAGAGTTTCCATACCTATGCTATGATGATGGACATTCTCCCCAAAAAAACTTCACGAACATTAAAAGCTTTGTGCTCTCGCAAACGGCTCTCAGTGAACGCGGCCAAGATAAATGAAAGTGAAGGCATTGACCTTTTGAGTACATCTGCCCAGGATTGGACAGCCGAATGGTGCTATTCCACCTAACTTTCAAGCTGCTGAATTTTGGCCAAAGAGCATATAAGACAGAGTACTACTTCTCTCAAGTGTGTAGTAACATTGGAACATAGTCACTCCGCAAAACAACTAAAGAAATATATCTGAATTACATAATGTCTATTACTAAAAAGAACTACAACAAACGAAACTATATCCAAGAGATAGACCTATATGTGATATCAGTTGAGGCTACTGAAGAAGTTCGTGTATCGAGGCCCAGAGGATGATACTGTCACATAAGTGATGAGAGAGCGTAAAGTGGGTGCATGTAATAGATCCTAACACCACAGTAGGGAAAACACTAACTGATCCACCCAACCTTGCCTACTCCCTGATATAGAGTAAGCCCCACCTAGCCCAGTGTGAGGACTGGTAGCATGCAACTGCCAAGTGTCGGCCACGTGGCACTGACGTGGCCGACTGCACGTCGGGACCCAACTGGGAGCCCTATCCTACTAACAGGGTCCCTAGGCTGTGTTAGGCCCGCCATGGCTATGGACCGTGCTGGGGCACACTACTCACACTGTCTTGCCCTGTTGGTCATGTACGCTGGACACAACCTTGACTGTGGTATCTGACCTATCTGTGTTCCCTAGGGTTCGGCACTGGTTACGAGCTCGTAACACTCCCTCCCCCTTAAGAACCGTCTTGGTCCTCTAAGACAAAGGCTGGAAAAATCTTGCGAAGGACGCTGCCTCTTTCCCAAGTGGCATTCTCAACAGGCTGATCATTCCACTTAACCAGATATTCTCGGTATAGAGTATGACGAGTTTGCGTCTCTCTACTATCAAGAATCTCCTCTGGTTCATGTGGAGGTTGCTGAGGATCCAATGGAAGAACTAGAACATTGTCCCCTACCAGATTGTCTGATCTGGTTAAGGCTTTTCGTAACTGACTTACATGAAAGACTGGAAAAACCTTACTGCTGTGTGGGAGTTCTAGTTCATAGGTGACCTCGCCTAGTCTCCTACTGATGGTAAAGGGACCACAATACATTGAAGACAACTTAGCACACACTCCTGATTTGAGGGTTTTAGAGTCAACTGGGACTCTCAAGTAGACTTTCTCACCAGTGGAGAACTGCACATCCCGTCTGTGTGGATCTGCATAATGCCTGGCTCAATCCTGGGACTGCCTAATGCTACGCTTAGCATGTTCTATCATCTGGTTTAGGTCCTCTAAAAAGTTTCTGGCTGCTTCAACTTTTTCTTGTTTAAACCCTACAGCTGTGGGTGAGCGTGGCTGAAAACCGTACATCAGCATAAATGGGCTGTATCCCGTAGCTGAATGTTTGGTACTGTTGTAAGCAAACTCTAATATCAAGAGATACTCCTCCCAATTAGTCTGCTTCTTGCTGATGTATGCACGAAGCATATCCTCCAGCACTTGATTTACCCTTTCTGTTTGACCGTCCGTCTGTGGATGGTCGGTGGTACTCATATTAAGTTTAGTATGGAGATGATGGAATACCGCCCTCCCAAAATTTCCAGTAAACTTATTGTCCCGGTCGTTGACTATGCCGGAAGGTAGACCGTACAATTTAAATAGCCCGTCTACAAACAACCTTGCTAACTCTGGAGCTCTAACGTTGTTTTGGTCGGAATGAAATGAGCCATTTTGGTCAGACGGTCAACTGTGACCCATATAGCGTCATTACCCTTTTGGGTTTTAGGCAGGCCTACTGTAAAATCCATGGAGATACTCTCCCATTTACCAGCTGGTATTTCTAAGGGATGCAACAACCCTCCTGCCTTTAAACGCTCTGCTTTGTTTACTTGACATTTCTGGCAATTGGTTACATACTGGTGGACGTCCTTTTTCATACTGGGCCAGAAAAATTGCCTACGAAGAAGCTCATAGGTCTTCTGTATGCCTGGGTGTCCCGCACTAGGATTGTCATGACATTCATATAGGACCTGCTGCCTATAATCCTCTGAATTGGGGACACATACTCTATCTCTATAGAGCAAGTACTCATCCTGAATGGAATATTGTTTCCATTTGAATCCTTGAGTCAACTGACCCTCAACCACGGGGGTTTGCTTGGGTAATACAGGCTCAGAATCCTCAACGTCATCTGACGACGTATACTCGGACTCATCATCATCCTCAACGGAAGCTGCCGTATTCTTGGATGAACTGGCACCAGCCCCGGGAACAGGTTTTGGAGTCTGTAACTGTCTGCTCTGGACTGAGTTCCAGATAGTAGAGAAGAATGCATCATGCTGGCATTTCCCTCTCAAGGACTCGAGTAACTCATTACGAATCTGAGTAAAACTAAGCTCGTTTATCATAGGCATTCTGCTAAGGGCATCTGCTACTGTATTGAATTTTCCACGTCTATATCTGATAGACATGTCAAACTCTTGCATCAACTCTGCCCAACGAGCTTTCCGACCTCTAAGCTCAGGTTGATTGCAAAGGTATCTGAGACTCTCATGGTCTGTCAGGACCTCAAAGTTGGCACCATACAAATAATGCCTCCAAGTCTTAAGGGCATGGACTATAGAAAAGAGTTCCTTTTCATAGGCACTATACCTAGTCTGAGCTGGCTCGAGTTTTTTACTCTCAAACGCAACTAGTCGTCCACCCTGAGTTAGCACAGCACCAACTGCAAAGTCGCTAGCATCTGTTTCGACCACAAATGGCTGATTGGGGTCGACAACCTTTAAAACTGGTTCTGTAGCTAAGGCTGTTTTGAGAGCATCAAAGCTCTCCTGTTGTGCGGACTCCCAAATGAACTCCTTTCCCTTCCCCTTAAGAAGATTTGTCATGGGAACTGCTATCTGAGCATATTCCTTGACAAATCGTCTGTAATATCCCGCCAAACCAAGAAAGATCTGAAGTTCCAAAATATTCTGAGGTCTCAGCCAACTGAGTATGGCTTTAACCTTATTTGGGTCCATCTTAATCCTATCTGAAGAGATAATGTGACCCAAATATGCTACTTCTTCAACCAAGAATTCACACTTGGATTGTTTAGCATAAAGCTTATGCTTTCTAAGCAGTCGAAACACCTTTCTGGATGTTTTAGATGCTCCTTCCTCGTTTTGCTGTAAACGAGGATGTCATCTAAAAATATGACTACAAACTTACCCAAGTATGGTCTGAGGACACTGTTCATCAAGGTCATAAAGGTAGCTGGAGCATTTGTGAGCCCAAATGGCATCACCTTAAACTCATAATGATCGTGACGAGTCCTAAAAGCTGTTTTCGAGATTCCGATTTAATACGGACTTGATGATATCCCGATTTGAGGTCTATTTTACTGAAAAACTTAGCCCCGTCGAGTTGGTCAAACAACTCGTCTGCCCAAGGCATAGGGTATTTATTCTTAATTGTGACTTTATTGAGGGCTCTATAATCTACGCAAAGACGCATAGACCCCTCTTTCTTTTTCACCAATAGGACTGGTGAGGCCCATGGTGAACTACTGGTCTGAATTTGGCCTTTCCCAAGATAATCTGTTGATTGCCTAGTTATTTCTTCATCCTCTGTTCGGCTGACCCGATACGGAGGTTTAGAAACGGGTGTTGTACCTGGTACTAGGTTTATTACATGATCTACCTCTCTGCTAGGTGGTAAACCATGTGGTAAATTTTCAGGAAAAACATCTTTAAATTTAGACAATAAAGTTTCTAATTTACTGATTTTCTGCTGAATAGAACTGGAAATAGAAACTTCAGGAATAAACTGAAAGTCACATAAGAATACCTGATGGTCTTCGTCTCCGATTAGCTGACAGAGCTCTGAACTGCAGACCATAGGACTGTTGGGAACATCATGCTCCCCATGCAACTAGATCTCTCGGCCTTTATGCTGAAAGCTGAGAGTGTTCTCCTGATAGTTTCTGTGGAGGGAAGGTCCTAAATTGTAGAGCCAATCTCTCGCGAGAACAATGTCTCTACGATCCAGGTGCATTATCTGAAAGTTTATTTCATCTTGGTACCCCTGAATACCAAGATTCAAATTACTTACCATAGTTTTCCATATTTTTTATCTTCACCCTCTAATGAAACTATGTACCTATGCTGACTAGGTACTTCTGGTAGTTTAAGCTTTTTAACCAGGGTGTAGTTGATGAAATTATGGGTTGCCCCATCATCAACCATAACTCTTACTGACTGGTTACCAACTTTCCCATGCAGGATAGGGCTCCCAGTTGGGTCCCGACGTGCAGTCGGCCACGTCAGTGCCACGTGGCCGACACTTGGCAGTTGCATGCTACCAGTCCTCACACTGGGCTAGGAAGGGCTTACTCTATATCAGGGAGTAGGCAAGGTTGGGTGGATCAGTTAGTGTTTGCCCTACTGTGGTGTTAGGATCTATTAAGTTAAGGTAGCTCTCTTTCAGTTCCGAAGATGACCACTCCTTAGGGACCTGATCAACCCCCGGAGAGAGGCTTCGACGAACTTGAAACAGAAGCCTTGGCTTACAGAAAAGGGAAGGAACCAATGGAATTGGAAGAACAGGAACAGTTCGCCGAAGAACTCGACGAACTGGTTACCAAGGAGCAGTTTCTCCAGTTGGTAACAGAAGTGGATGAACTGAAGTTGGCATTAGCCAACTTCAAGTCCAGTGTGGACGACTTGTTTGCTGAACTCAAAAGCTTGATTTTGAGTTCCGCGAAAGGAAGCCTTCCCTCCACCTATCAGTTATCCCCTTCTCCACTTCCATCAGTTTCGGGGGAGACTTTACGGTCTCACCCCAGTGTTTTTAAAGATTTAAAGCCTCCTACTTTTAATGGGGAAGAGAAGGATAGAAATGCAGACATTCTACAAACCTTCCTCAGCAAATGGAAGAACATTCATGCTCTTAAACAGACCCCTGACCATTTGCAAGCTATTGAGGCCAGTCTTTCCTTAGGGCCCATGGCCTATAAGTGGTGGTTAAATCTCCAGGAGACTGGGCAGACTCCCCGGTCATGGAAAGCTTTTGAAGAAGCTTTCCTAAGAGAATTTCTACCAGAAAATGAACTTGATAGAGCCTGGGAAGCCTGGGAAAGAACAGCAAGGGATAAATTCCTCATCCAATATATCTCGCAGTATCGAGAAGCAATTTTAAAGATTAAAAATATGGATGACTATCAGAAAATCAGGGGATTTGTCCGTGGCCTCAAAGATGAATATAAAGTAGAGGTCCAGAGAAACTCGCCTACTACCCTTGAGCAAGCTCTCAGATATGCTCAAATCTATGATGATTCAGTGGGTAGGAAGAAGGCGAGACAATAGCCACTTTTTGAGTAGCCTTCTCAGAAAGACTTTCAATTTAAAAAGAAATTTTTAAAAAGAAAGAACCAAGATAAATTTAAAAGTGAAGCTCCTCAGAAACGCCCTTCACTCATACAGCCCTTAAAGCCAGATGATTTTGAGAAAGCCAAACAAGAACGTTTGTGCTTTGTGTGTATGGGCAAGGGACACACAGTCAGACAGTGTCCCAAGGGGCCTTTCACTAAAAAAGAGAAGAAAGATAAAAAATAAGTTCATCTTGTTCAGACTATATGTTTCCCCAGTGACTCGGCAGCTTCTGAGATCAAAGTGTATCATGAAGATCATGAACACTATTGCCAGCTGACCTCTGCAATGCTAGCGAGACCCTTCAGCTTTGGGCCGCATGACCTAGGGTCCCTAGGCTGTGTTAGGCCCGCCATGGCTATGGACCGTGTTGGGGCACACTACTCACACTGTCTTGCCCTGTTGGTCATGTACGCTGGACACGACCCTGACTGTGGTATCTGACCTATTTGTGTTCCCTAGGGTTCGGCACTGGTTACGAGCTCGTAACAGTGCATACCTGAAAAAGCAATGATAATGCCCACGAATCTCATAGTAGGCCAAACATCTGAAAAGGAAATGCTCTTCCAACTCAATCTCTCCCAAGGAACACATCTGACATAATCTGTCATCACGTGAAGTACCCTGATAATGACCAGTCTCAATAGCAAGCTGGTGGGAAGAAACCCGGAACTGTCCAAGAGTAAACCGTAAACAGTGTGAGAGTCCATAATCCAAGTAGTGTGCAAGTATAGGAAAACATGCTCTATCAAGCTCCAAAGAATATGTTCGATAGAAATCTGGCTTAGCGCTCAACTTTCCCCGCCAAGTATGTTTGATATAGGCCCGATAAATAGCCCGTCCAATGTACGCATGAGTACCTGCTGGGAGATCAAAACCGAAATACCAAATCTGCTCAAGAGGCGTGCAGCCTAAGAATACCATGAGAAACGAACTCTACTATAGGAAAGCAAGAGTCAAGTCACCAAGATCTAGTTATCAATCAATCTCCACAGAAAACAAGAGAGAAGAGGCTGGGCGCCCAACTCTAAGAGAGAGAGAGAGAGAAAACAGCAACAAGAGCAATGGAGAGCAATGCTTAGCCAAACTGTAAAAATGGACTACACAATGAGCATCTAAGTACTCTACCTGGATGTGACCAAATGCCACCAAACCCTAAGGTTAACCACTTACTAAATGTAGGGCACCCCCAAAAGTCAAGATAGGGCCCCTAAACAAAATTAGACCCCTAAGGACCCACAAGTCAGTACATGACCAAAATTGGGTCCAGTTGAACTTAAGACAAACTTAAGATGGCCTAAATAACTAAATACCCATGGTTACACAAATCTCGACCTTTGGCATAGTCATTTATTTCTAACACCCTCAAATGACAATGCAAAAACTGAAATCTTCACTATGTAACAAAACCAACACGTGGTATCAAATTTAAAGCTTTGCATAAAGCTTCAAATCTAACTCTAGGCAACGCCTTAGTGAAGAGGTCCGCAATATTATCCTCCGTAGGACAATATTTAAGTAAAATGTCGCCATCATGAAGTCTCTCCCAAACAAAGTGATAATGGATCTCGATGTGCTTCGTCCTCGCATGAAAAATAGGATTCCGTGCAATGGCAATAGCACTTTGACTATCACTCAAGATAAGAGTGGCTGAGGGCTCGCCAAACTTCATGTCAACAAGTAGTCTTCTCAGCCATAAACACTCTGTTGTGGCTGAAAATATCGCTCTATATTATGCCTCACTAGAAGAAGTAGCAACAGTGAGCTGCTTTTTACTTGACCACAAAATTGCAGAATTTCCATAGAAAAAGCAATGTCCACTTGTAGAGCGTCTAGTGTCTTGATCTCCACCCCAATCCGAGTCACTAAAACTAACCAAACATGCATCATCACAATCAGGACAAACCAGTCCATGACTTCTTGTTACTTGAAAATATCGAAAGATCCTCTTCAACGCTTTTCAATGTGATGTCATCGGGACATGCATGAATTGACTCATGAGTGAGACACTATAAGAAATGTCCGGTCTTGAATTACATAGTAAATGAGACAGCCAATAGCTTGACAATATAAAGTAGTGTCAAATGATTCACCATCACCTTGACTACTTAATTTCAGACCTGTCTCCATAGGTGTAGCAACCGGCTTGCAGTCTTCCATCTTGAACCACTTCAAATCTGCCCAATGTAGCGTTCTTGAGAGATGATTCAAGACCAAGATAAAAGTGCAATAGGCCTAAATCTGAGGTTTCAAAAACCATACCAAGATCAAGTATTACGGCATCAATCTGCTGCTCATTACTTCCTGTAATAATAATATCATCAACACAAAGCAAAATAATGATGATATATTGACATAAAGAGTAGATTCGCTAGGACTATTAGTAAACCCTCGATCACAAAAGTAGGCATGTATCTTTTGATACCACATCCTCGGAGCTTGCTTCAGTCCATAAAGTGCCTTCTTGAGAAGACAAACTTTATCTTCTTGGCCTTCAACCAAAAAACCAGCAGGTTGTTGAAGGTACACTTCCTCATTGAGATCTGATTTTGTAAAGGCACGTGTCTTTCCATCATAAAATGAACTTACTTTGTTGTCCCGCAAAGTCGACAACAGCCACCGTGGGACTGTTTTGGGCTGTCCAACAGCCATGTCTCTTCTTACAATTTGCTGTCCAAGATCCTCCGACACCGCGCTTGGCTGTCCAAGATCTTCCAAAACTGGTCCTTGCTGTCCAACAGTTCCTGTAGGCTGATTATGAGCAACAATGGACAGTTCTTGATGAACATTAGGCTCTAAACTTGATGAGGTGTTGGGCAGATCGAAACTGGTTGATTACTGCCCCTTATCTCCAGCAATAGAAGATGGTACCAAATCTGGAAAAACTTCAACATTCACACTATGTGGGCTGTCCCCCTTCAAGATATGAGTTGGGGCCACATCCAATGAATTATTTTCATCAAAATGCACATCACAACTAACAATAATCTTGTTAGTGCTCAAATTGAACAGCCTATAGCCTTTGCTTTCACTACTATAGCCAACAAAAATGCATTTAACTCCTTTATCCTCAAGCTTTGTACGAAGTTTATTTGGAACAAAAGCATAAGCCGTACAACCAAAAATGCGAAAGTGAGAGATTGTAGGCTTCTTTCCATGCCAAACTTCATACGGAGTTAATACTTTCAAAGCTTTAGTAGGACAACGATTGCTTATGTATGCTGCCGTTATAACCGCTTCAGCCCAAAACTTGTGACACAACCCCTTTGCTTTGAGCATGCAATGGGCCATCTCCATAAGTGTGCGATTCTTTCACTCGGCAACACCATTTTGTTGAGGCGTATAGGGAGTTGTCATTTGATGTAGAATTTCCTTTTCTCGAAGAAATGCACCGAACGTATTCTTAATGTATTCCCCTCCTCGATCGGTACGTAAGGTCTTCAAAGAATGCCCACACTGATTTCCACCATTGCTAGAAAATCTTTGAGACGTTGAAAAACTTCCGATTTAGCCTTCATAGGATAGATCCATGTAAAACGGGAAAAGTCATCAATAAAAGTCACAAAATAGATGCACTTTCCAATGGATTCGGTCATCATTGGACCACACAGATCACTATGAACCAAATCAAATTTATCAAGAACCCTTATAGTTCCATCAATTGGAACAAGTTTCCTTTGAAACTTTCCAAGTATGCACCCCTCGCATACATGACCTTCCGGCTACTCAATAGTAGGAATGTCTTCTACCATATTAAATGTCTTCAGCTTCTTCAAACTTGCAAAGTTGAGATGTCCAAACCTTGCGTAAACAATAATCAAGAGTGATCTTTTAGGATCCTTGACAAGACACTTATCTTCTTTGAACTCAACAACTAGTCCTTGCTTCAACATAGTTGAAACCGAAAGAAGATTCTTCTTGATTCCTGGAACATAAAACACATTCTTAATGTACTTTTCTTCACCATTAAGCAAAATGATGGCTACAATTTCAATTCCATGAATAGAATAAGATGCATCATCCGCACATTGTACCTTACTATTGTGATGTAGAAGCAACAAGACATGTAGAGGGAATTCGTCGCTCATAGGTATCCATAATGAATAAGCCAGCATGCATTGTTCCCGAAACAATAATCAAGAGTGATCTTTTAGGATCCTTGACAAGACACTTATCTTCTTTGAACTCAACAACTAGTCCTTGTTTCAACATAGTTGAAACCGAAAGAAGATTCTTCTTGATTCCCGGAACATAAAGCACATTCTTAATGTACTTTTCTTCGCCATTAGGCAAAATGATGGCTACAATTCCAATTTCATGAATAGAATAAGATGCATCATCCGCACATTGTACCTTACTTCCATTTTGCACTTTCACTAATTTAGTGAATGCTTCTTTGCGAGAAGTCATATGACGAGTAGCACCACTATCAATCACCCATTCAATGGTTGAAAATCAACAACTTGCAAAACAGAATCTGAATTCTTCATAGATGTAGTAGTACTAGTAGAAGCAATATTAGACACAAAAGCATAGTCTTGGTTGAAGAGATCACCACTAGCTTCAAGCTCTTGCTCCAAAGTAGCAAGTGAAGCACTAGTATCAATTCCTTTACTCTCCTCTTTCGCAAGCTTCTTCTTACAATCCTTGATGAAGTGCCCATACCTTTTGCAATAATGGCACTTCCCTTTCTTCTTTTGAGTTGACATTTTGACCTCCAACTGGCTTTTGCTCATCCTTGGAAGGAGGATTCCCCTTTCCTTTTGAATTGCCTTTGCCCTTGCCTTTCGTGAAGAAAGCTTGATCTTGTTGAGTGTCACTCGCAAAGTTTTGCCTCGTTTGCTCCTCTTGAAGAAGCAGTCCAACAAGTTCATCAAAGGAGAGTTGTTGTCCCCTAAGAGAGATACTCAAAGATGAAACAAATGGAAGATAAGATGAAGGTAATGAGTTGAGAGTAATGGAAACAAATTGAGCATCCTCAATTATCTCATCAATATTGAGAAGCTCCTCACGAAGATCCTTGATCTTCGTCAAGTGATTGGTCACTTGATCCACTTCTTGCATCTTCAACAAAGAAAGCTGATTTCTAAGATACACCACTCTTGCTGGATTTTTGACTCTACACATAGTATAAAGTGTATCCCACGCACTTTTAGATGTCTTACAAGACCTAATATGAGGTAAGATAGATCTTTTCACAGCAAGAGCAACCATAGAATGTGCTTGTGCATCCCTTCTATCCCACTTCTTTTGTTCTTCCGAAGATGTAGAAGATGATGTTGATGATGATGATCCACGAGGTGTAGGAGGTGCCAAACACGAAGGCCTTTCCTCATCACCATTGACCAAATCCCACAGCCTTTTCGCTATGAGAAGATTCTTCATCATGTAACTCCACAAGGAGTAGTTTGTGCCATCCAACCGATCTTCACTAAACAAAGAATCGATGGCTTCCGATTCTTTAGCCATTACCTCCAACAAAATTTCAGCTTGTAGTAGATAGGAAAGAGAGCCTTTCCACAACCAAATTTACTCAAAAATTTGCAGCAAACAAAGAGCTGAAAGTAGGAGCACAAGATGTCTTTCAATCTGCAACCAAAGTGCCCAAAAGATAATGGATAGATGGTTGTCTTTCTGCACAAAAAAACCAGCTTCTTGAAAATTAGGTTAGCTTCGATTGAAGCCTACACCGAAACCCAATTAGGAAGCCAAATAGTGTGATCAACACACACTCCAATAGGGCTGTTGAAAGCGCCCTACTACTTGCTGAGAATCTGCAAATTTCCAGCCACAAGTTGACCTAACCCTGAATAGGGTTTGCTGAATTTTGGGTGCCCTCGTACACAAATGCAAACCTAAAAACAAAAACAGCAAGATAAGGAGACACCACAACCAAAAATCAGTAGCAGATTTTTGGGCGCCCTCTTCCAAACAAAACTTGCTGAAAACTGGTTGCATATAAATCAGATTTGAGATTCTGATTTTTGGGTGCCAAAAATTGCTCCTCCAAGATCTCTAATGGCTGCCCTCCTTCAACCTGAAAAGAGACAAAAAAGCTGATCCAAACTCCACTTGAAAAGATCAGCAAGATATTGAAATTTCACAACAAAAAGCAGAGAAGCTCCTCTTCGGTAGGGCGCCAACAAACAAGCTTGCTGCAGATCCGGTAGCTCTGATACCATGTAGGAAAGCAAGAGTCAAGTCACCAAGATCTAGTTATCAATCAATCTCCACAGAAAACAAGAGAGAAGAGGCTGGGCGCCCAACTCTGAGAGAGAGAGAGAGAAAACAGTAACAAGAGCAATGGAGAGCAATGCTTAGCCAAACTGTAAAAATGGACTACACAATGAGCATCTAAGTACTCTACCTGGATGTGACCAAATGCCACCAAACCCTAAGGTTAACCACTTACTAAATGTAGGGCACCCCCAAAAGTCAAGATAGGGCCCCTACACGAAATTAGACCCCCAAGGACCCACGAGTCAGTACATGAACAAAATTGGGTCCAACTGAACTTAAGACAAACTTAAGATGGCCTAAATAACTAAATACCCATGGTTACACAAATCTCAACCTTTTGGGTCAAAGTAACCTATGGATTAACTTTAGCATAGTCATTTATTTCTAACATCTATGATCATATAGTAATCTCGAGAATGTAACTGCAAGGTAGGAATATCTGTCAGAAGGGAGAGTCAATACTCTTTGTATATATATAATGAGCCCAAAAAGGCCGTCCACTAAAATGGGAGGAACAGCAAACTCAGCAGTGATAATCTGGTGTGGGACTGAGGGCTTAGCCCTTATCATCCGAGATAGCATGGTAGTCTAGAGCCAAGATATACGAGACCAATCCAAAGTGGTAATACATGTATTATAAGTACGCTTTTTATTGCAAAGGACCCTTTGGTACGTGCGCAGGATATCATGGAGGAGATAGGGTGATTGACACTGGATAACTTGTTGATGAAGGAAAAGACAGTCAAGTCAAATCAAGGTTGTTTAGGAGCATGGGTTTTATGTGAATAAGAATTGGAGGGAGGACGATGGGAAGGGAAAGCAAATGTGGCCATTGTATGAAGAGCAATAGTGAGGAAGGTGGCTTGATCCTCCAATGAAGTGTCAGTAGGAAAATGATGAAGTAGGGCAGGGCAGTGAGAGATTCCTGGTATAGAGGAATGAGGATGGGATCAAAACGGTATATGGGTGCACGCTTAGGAGTAGTAACCGGAGTAGGACGTATACTAGATCGTACAATATGTCTAAGACAAAAAGATAGGCGTGAATAATCGGATAATGTAGTGGGAGAGATGTGAAAGTCAGAGATGAGAGAGATAAGAGAAGGGGATCCTATGAGATAATTTACCACACTATGACCACCATTATGAGGGTGGCACATGAAGGCACCAAAGTTAGGCCAACATGAGAGGCCATTAAAAATGGCTAACTCATGAATTGCTCCCAGATGAAGTAGGTACTCACCATTAGTCGTGAATGGACCTATAGCATCAGCCGAAATCCTAGTAATACCCATATCCACATCATCAAGGGCCTATATGCAAAGTGAGTCTGCAATGTCATGGAATACTGGCTGACGGGAGGCTCTGGCATTAAAATCACCAGTCAATATAATATGAACACGCTCTAAATAACGAAGGATATCGGAAGAAAGATCCGCATATGGAAAATCAATACAATCGGCAAAAGTAGATGTCTCAGGAGGAAAGTCACAAATGGCCATAAAAGTATCTTTGTCCAATCCAAGACTCTAACCAATGTGGTGAATCCAAATATAGTGCGTGTGCTCATCATGGCTATCTGACTAAAGGACTAGCTATAAAGAGTCTCGGTATAGACATGCAACCCCACCTGAACCTAGCAACTCATCGCCCGTGTCTTTGCCCTAAATGATGAGTACCATCTAAATCCAGAAAACTCCGGTAATCTCCTCAAGGAGCTCTCATGTGTCTCATTGACAAATAGAATATCTCCATGTGTAATGAAGTCCAAAAGATCACCAGCAGTTGAGGATGAGTGTATCCCATTACAATTCCAAACACCTATACACAATAGAGAAGGTGATGGATGGGGGCCCAGAGTGCTCCCATGCCCAGGGCCCCCAACTTCCTAGTATGACTTACCATCAACGTATTCTATTTGTCCATCTCTATAGATAGCAATTCTGCCCTATTCATGAGCTTCTTGAAAAGCTCTTCGACGTTCTTCCACCTGAATAAAGGTAAGGTCATCATCCAAGTAGATATTGGTACCCTTGAGTTTGGATTTAAGACAGAGTACTAATTTGCGCTCTTCCAACGATGTGAAACGAATGAGAAGTGTGGCATAATCTTTCTTTGGGCTCCAAACTTTATCTATTCCATTGCTATGACGATACAAAGTAGTATTCAAGAAATTACTTGCTTCCTGTAATGCATTTTGGGTGTCAGGAATGCTATGGACTCTAACATTATGCGATTTTGTTCTCTCAATTTTTCTTCTGATAAAGTGGCAGCAACGAAACTGGACATATGGTTACCTTCATTAGTAACTTCAGTTCACAAGCAAGAAAGTTTTCGGAGGCTTTGGTGGTAGAATATTCCACAGTCAAAAGAAAGGGGCTAAGAGGGGCGGATGGGGTATGAGGATCTGAGGTGTCTGGGGAAGGGTCAACAGGAGGAAAGGAAGCCGGAGCTAGAGAGGGAGGACGGGCATGGGCACTTGCTATGCAATAGGAGGGGGGGTGGGAAAGGAAGGAGGGGCGAAGGAGGAGGTGGTAGGGAGGGAGGATAGGTGGGGGGAGCGTGGGTGTGAAAATTTGCCTATATTGGCAAATCTAGCTATGTCAAATTATGTAAATATGTACATAAGTGGGTCCCACACATGTGAGGCCATGGAGCCACGTGGGAAACCTTTACTAGAGGAGGTTAGATCATGTCTAAAAAGTTGGTCAAGTTTGTTTGGTAGTGATTCTTACATTATAGGACCAAACACCTAGATTTATGGAGTAGGTTGATCAATCTAGCCACCATGGCAAAACTCTAGGATGAGGCTAGAATGACAAATTAGGGCAAGAAAGCTCAATCAACTTCCTTTATCACATGCTGGATTTTCACCTAACTTGAGGTGGGGAAGAGACTTTCTATGTATTTATCTCTCCATAGTAATGCCTTAGATTATTTTTGAGAGCTCATTGGCAAACTCGACCTTCTACACATTGTATTGTGTTTTCCTTTGGATCTAAGCAAGAACTAAGTGTTCTAAACATAGTTTTCTGTCTACAGACCGTAATGAGTACCGTTTCACACGTGTGTGTGGTGTACATCTCTTTTGATTAATGATTACAGATTGTTCTTGCTTGATGCATAACAGCTCCTTCCCAATCCAGTTGCCCACCTCTTTCATAGCTCCCACGATCACCTTCTGCACAGTCAGCATGATCCACAAAGGATGCTTCCCTGCTTTTAAATTTGCCCCCCATACGCCATTGATCACTGCCCCGAGCTATATTTGCCCCTAGTTGCCGTTGATCTGAATACTGCCTGCACCAATCTCGCCTGCGAAAGTTACCCAACTCAACCTCCATTACCCTCTTCCATTGCATGCCTGTTATAATTCCTTTGTCTGGTACCACCCTCTCCAAAATTCCTGTTTCCTGATAACATTTTGGATCGCTCCTTCCTTTTGCTGTCCCCTCTCCCATTCTCATCCCCTCCTTTTGATTGTTGCCTGCTCCAGCTACATTCCATCCAGATGGATCCCCACCCTGCCAATGTAGCTGCCTCCTTTTTGAGTTTCCATGGCAGCAAAGTCAACATCCATGTTGTCTCCATCTCCAACTTTCCTCCTTGTTGCAGCTTCCTGTCCTGAATTTCCTCTCCTTTCCATTTGGTTTTCCTTGCTGCTTTCATGTTTTTCCTGTTTGTGGTCTCCATGCTCTTCTGGCCAATCAAGAGAGAGATGGCCTGGTAAATTTTTAGGTTTGTCAAACTTTTTCTTAACTGCAATTAAGGTGGTTGTTTCAACTCTTTAAGCTTCATTTACAGCTATCATTAGAATATCACTAGCATTTTGGTCCTTCGTGATTTTTCAAGGCAATAGCTCCTCTTTTCCAGAGTTTCATGACTTCGTATGTAGCTGGTACACATTTATGTTTTATCTGGAGCTCATTTAGAGTAGGTCTTTTACAAATATTAACCTTCCTATGGACTCTTATGTGCTTCTAGCTGGTTCTGGTTACATCTACACGACTGCTATAGTAGTTTTTTTTACAGTCTATCATGATCTCTCTTTCCAGCTCTTTATGCCACCTACAATGATTGTTGGATCACAGACTATCATTGTGTGATTCTCGTCACCTACCAACTAGATATCTCTATTGTTTGTAATGCCTTCTACATGTGCCCTATCCAGTTCTTTGAGGTACAATGTTGCTGCAAGAAAAGTTGTGCAGTTTGAAGCCATTGTGTTGTTTCTTGTGTATGTGGTATGTGTCTAAGCCAACTACCTCAGCATAGCTTGCTACTACAGCTGCAAGTTATACTTTAACTATTCCTTAGGTGCTCAATCTATTCTTGCTCTTGTTTTAGTTCTACGTTCTGATGGTCACGGGACTTCAATTGTCCATGATTGGAAGGAGAAGTCCAATTCACTTGATATTGTGGTTCATCTATTGCTAATGAACAATACAAGTGCTAGCCTAGCTTTTGTCTTGTATCTAATCAACACTTGTGCACCAAGAGCTTCATCCTCGTCTTCAATCACAAATTCAAAGAGGTCTTGGAGCACCTAGTGACTCCATCCTTACTTTCCAAATGGAATAATTTGTAGAATTAAACCTTTCACTAGGTTCTAGTAGGAAAAGCACCAATTGCTCCCATTCTCCTAATGGAATTCTACAACAAAAAATGCACAAGAAATTGGTTTGATTGACTCTAGAAACTCACAAAGGTCTCTCTTGTAGTGATTCTCTCAAATTTGGTTTTTAGCCCACTCAATGGACTTCTAACCACGGTTCTAGCACTTCCTCACAAAGATGAAATGATCTACAATCAAATCAAGTCAATTTTGACTATTTTTGGACAAGAAATGGCTAAAAGCTTGTACCTTCTTCTTGATGGTTCTTCAAGACCTGTTAAACACTTTAAGAGGGCTTGATCCCAGCCTCAATTAATTAGATTTAATGACACAAAGTCAAATCCAATCAATGGTGTGCATCATTGATGCTTTCTCCTAGATCTAGCATCAGAAAACTCATCAAGATATATCACAATGAATTTTTATGGATCTAATGAAAGATGGAAATTATTTTTCGGTGCAGACTTGTCGTGTGAACAGTACGGAATCAGTCCCTGATCAACTTTGACCCACAAATCCATTCAAACAACTTGCTAATTTTGGATTGTACACAAGATTTATGATTGACTCTTGTACCTCGCTCTGATACCATGTCAAAGTACAGTACTTTGGACCATAAATGAGTGCTCTTATCAGACTATGGCAATTTATCCCGCAGAAGTCTCTAATACCATGTTATGAACAAGATACAGGATCACATACAGCATAATACACAGCGAAATAAGTATCACAAAGTTATCTCTAATTAAGAATGCCGCAATCAACGGAATATCGATGTGCAAGTCCTCCTAGAAAGGAACACAAATAAGCATATTACAATCATCCACATATTGACTAGCAGAGATCCTAGTTATGACGTTCCATAGACCTTTAAGGTGACCTACCCAGATGCTATCAGATTAGGGCTGACACCCTACAACATCCAACGAAGTAGCCTGCAAGTGTCTAGAAGGTACCAAAAAGCACATGGCTGTCAATGATGATAATTAATGGAATCGCATGCCTTACATTATAGTGTTGGTATGTCCATAGCAGCAGCAGATCCACTAGGTCATTACTGCAGTATATTTTCCAACAAGGCCGCAGATTACCAAACGACTAATTTATAGGAGCCAGCCTCCATTATTAGCAGCATGATTTTGTAGGCTGTTGACACCATAGTTGCATGTGCAAAAGTATATTCTCCAATAATGATGCAACATTTTTTGTTGAGCAACAAAGATCAGCCATTTAGAAGTGACATAGTACGCATGAGCCCCAAAAACATTAAGAAATATCTGGAGAAACATCCAAGGAACTTCACAATTAACAAAAAGGTTTCATCCTCTAGACACAAATAACTTGCAATTAGTACTGATTCTGCCTGCCAACTCTCTCTTAGCTATCATACCTATTACTAAATCACTAGAGATAAACCAACTGCTTGAACATCGTGAGCCTAAATCAAGAACATGTACATCTTCGTTTCTGCGCATATCAGATTATCTCATCTTTAATTCTCTGCATATGAGTATATAGCAAATTCTGTGAAGAAATAATTTTTCATACCAGCCTCTTATGAAGAATTGCCTCATTTGGTTCTTTCTAGGTATGCAATCAAATAGTTTCTGTTTCTTCTTCAGAAACTCCATCACAATCTTATCAAGAGAAAAATAGAGTAATCATGCATATGAGCATGTGAAGCTCTCCAGAGCTATTAATTACAGTTGGCATCAAGTCAATGTGAATACAAAGATGTGTCATTGACATTTGCGGACTGGACCACCTATGATTGTGCACAGTATAGCTGAGTCTCTTGAAACAGCTTGCAGTACAAGAAACAAGAAGAAAAGCTTGACAAAAGGCCTCTCGGTAACATTTCCAAAATTAAATGCAAAAATGATTAGTACCTCATATTAGCGAGAAACTGACTTTTGTAACTGCTAGATGCTTCTGCGCGCCTTCTTGCATCTAAATGTTTGATAACTTCTGCGCGAAGTTTCATCTCCATGTAAACTCCACTTGTCAAAACTAGAACCAATAGACAGCCTATAACAAGAATACACATCGCAACTGAAACAAGTATAGCCAAAGTAATATGGCTACGACCATCCACTTCACCCATGACATATGAACGTGGCAATATTATGACACCTACCTGTCAGTGAAAAAAATTTGGAGGACTCCTGGGTAAGTAATTCAGTAATGCACGATCACACCTCATCTACACCATGGAAAACAATCGTAATGCAAGAAAGCAAGCAGAACTCTACCTGAAGGATCCTAAATGCAGTCCAAAAGCTCTTCAGGTCCAGATGCGGGCTACAAACTACAAGATAAGCTTATTCTAACAAAATAAAGGTCTCTCAAGGGTGATGAGAAGTAACAAAAACTATAAGATTACATGCAGATGTTACTAGATCTTCACATGAGCTAAGAAAATCATTATAGAAAGCCCTAGTAATTTGGATTGTTCAACTGCCAATCTACAAGTGTAATCACATAAAGCGTAAGAGCAGAGCAGGAGAAACAATCCTTTTGCAAGTTCTCAAAGTCTTGAAAATATAGATATTTATATTCAAGGCTGAAATGACCTTTAATCAAATGATGCTGAAGGCTTTTTAGCATACAGTGTAACTTTGAAACAGGTTAAATTTATTGCCCAACATGGTTACTTTTTATATTGAACAACTAGCATGGACTACACAAGGAAAGGTAAAAAGTGATATATGCCAGAAACATGAGGACCTCTTGCATTGACAACTACTTCCTGCCAATACAATGTAGTCCTGCCTTGCCACTCCTCAAAAGCAGCATAATGATGACAAAAATAAACTTTTTAAAAAGAGTCAGAACTACTTTGCCATAGCAGTGTAACGCTAACAAAACCTACTCTCTGGTCTAGATGTAAGTGGTTACTTAAGCATTTCCAAGGCTAGAAATTTTATTGTTGCCTTGCGTCCCAACCGAATGAAATATTCGCATAAATAAGAAGCCATAAAAATTATCGCCATTATCTCTTGCTTTTGGATGGATAAATTGGTGACTTTCTCAACAATGTTTGCCAGGGTTGCCATATTAGTAACCTCTAACATTATGATAAGGTTCACAACACTGCATGATTTGTAAGGGCACAATGATAATGAGTGGTCGCTAGGGCTCACCAAAGGAAGTCTCGTCAAATTCAAAAAGAATGAATCGATATAAAACTTTTCACCATCCAAGAGCACATCTTCTGCATGAATATCTTGTTGAAGCAGCAGTTGGTCACCATAGTTATTCCTCAACCATGATGCTCCAGCCCTAATCAATGTATCATTTGACTCAGTTGCTGGAACCAGCTTTGGGCCACTTGAGGAATTTCTCACAAGGGAACTTTCTGTGGAGGTTGCCAGCAGCAAGCCATCACCTGAGGTCAAATATATGTAGCCACCATTTGTAGCAGCGAGTTCTTTCATAAGCTGACTGACAGAGGACAGTTCTGAACTCATGCCAATAACGGCTAAAAGAGTTCCAGTTAACCTGTCTCTCACAGGAGAACCAGATGACAGCAGTGCCGAGTCATCATTTTTGCTTACTGATACATGCCACAATACCTCGCCATTATCCAAGTCTGACGCATCCCAGATATTACCTATTGCATCATATGGTGGGATTTGAGTGATAGCTCCAATTGGCTCACCTGTAGAAGTACTAACTTGTTCTTTGTACCATATTGATGCATTAATCTCTGTGGAATTTATTCCATACCCTGTTGATGGTGTGGTAAAAGCTCCTGAAATGGTATTCTGAGTACTATTTGAAGGCAGGGAGAAAACATAATATGTATTGTTGTTCTTGAATCCTCGATCAAATGCTTGAATGTGTCCATCCTTATATGTTATGCTCATACTTCTGACTGTCTGTCGGTTAGCAAATATTGCCCATGTAACATTTTTCATAGCTGCGTTCAACTGCCAAGAAAGTAGCTTCAAATGTTCTTATTTTGAAATTTAACAAATGATATCAATAACCAATTTTCCATGACCCTATAATAGTATAATAAAATCACTGGAAACTTAAGCTAAGCAAAACCAGCATCCATGGTCTAACATGAGATAACTGGAAATCTTACACTTTGCATGAAAATTAGCAGGAAAATAAAAACAATCACTCTATATAACCTATTCCAGTCAATGTGGCATTACTCAAGTCTACCAACAGACATTACAAGAATACCGATACACAATCTTGTAAAAAGATACATCACATACATCAGCAAGCTCATTTGGATCGCTGGCCACTGAATACTGATTGATAATGTATCCAGATAAATGTACTTGTGTCATTGTTGTATCCGTAGTTGCATTTAATAAGTTCCACATGCGTGAGATTGGTCTTTGTAAAAGTTGTGTCCTCAAGCTGAATGCCAGGCTTTTTATTGATTTGGTCGCATACAGGGTTGTGAAGTGCCATGTCAAAAAAGTTACCAAACCTATCAAAACGGCCAACACCACCTGTAAGAAAAACCACAAACTTCAGGAATATCCAAAATTGTCAAGCAAAAGGAACTTTCAGATACAATTTGGCGAATTCCCTGGAAATTATTCCTTCTAACCAAAGTTCTTCGACCACAAATGGAATAATTTGACCTGATATTATAGTGTACAAGGGAGTCTTTATGGGATTGCATTCTATAACTCCAGATCTAAACTAGAAATCCCTTGTCAAGCATTGGATAGATTAAAATTAACATTCCATTTGATTTTAACCATTAAATCAACAAACTTCAAAGACCGTGTTAAAAGCCATTGTAAAATTGCTGCAGAAACCGAATAGGAGAGCTTACCTCCATTAAAATCATGAGGACAAGTGTTCTGTTTTAGATTGTGTTGAATAGCTTTAAAACCATCCGTAAAATAGGGAGATTTCCTATATCAGTTATGACCATGACTACAAACAACAAGAGAGAGAGAAAAAAAAAAGGAGGACATGGCCGTAAAATGCCATAAACCAGCTACAAATGAAAGCAGAACAAAGCAGAAGTGAAAAAGCCCAGATGTAGTCACCATTTGCCTCCATCAGGGCCCACTGTACACTGCACTCAGCAGACAGTTCACACTTACTTTCGCTGATATGTACATATTCTCCACCTGGCCCGAGTGGTGGGCATCGGTACTTTTTTTGTAGTTCTTCTGTTATACCTAGCCCGGGTTGAGAGAGAGAGAGAGAGAGAAAAAAAAAAAAGCTTTATTAACGTCTTTTCCATGCCAAAAGGCATATAAGACAAAAATAACATATCAAGTGTGTGGTGCAAATAGGAGCGTGTAAAACATCTCCGATAACAATAATGAACATATACGAAGTGTAGCTACTAAAAACAGCTACCATCTAATAGCTACCAATATCTAAAAAATGCTAATGACAAAATGTAACTATGATGGTGGTGATGGTATGCATGTATATGCTCATCCTAAAATCATCAAATCTTGCTGAAGAATGATGTAATGGAGACTGTAGGCTAGAGGTAATGTGTGTTTGATGACGTCGTCTACGAGGCCGTTTGTGAAGTGTGTGCCTCCTCGAGTCAGTGATCCTACAAGCCTGATCTCATAGTATACTAGACATCTGAATAAGAAGTGCTCCTCAAACACTTATCTCGAATAGTGAGAACATCGGGCAAATCCGTGGGTACTCTGAAAATGCCCAGTCTCAATGACAACCCAATATGAACCTCAGACCATGCAATGATGATCCTGGATCCAAATAACGTGGTAGAACTGGGAACCCTACTGTATCCAACTCCAAAAAGTGAGTCCGATAGTAGTCAAGTTTGACCCCGAGGTGTCCCTACCACACTTGACTCAAATATGCTCTATATAGGAACCGCCTGATGTAGTCATGGGTGCCCAATGGAAGGTCCATGATAGAAATGCAAGTGTGTCAAGTAAACGAGAAGCCTGAGAAAACCACGATAGCTAAAAGCCTTGACTATGAAGATGTTGAGATGAGATAAGTGCTACCTGTGTATACCTCTGCTCATCCAATGGGAATAATCTGACTCTCTGGATATATGTCACAAGTCAGCATAAGGATTTGCAAGCAGGAGATATTGGCCCAATCAAATGAAGAGACATGTACACCATGCCTTTGTTGCATATAGCGTGGTAAGGGTAACAAGAGTATCAAAAAGCCGACACTTACTCAGGGCATCCCGAATAAATCTCCAAAAGCAGAACCTCTCTAGTTGTACAAGGGAAGCATGTCCCTTCCCAAGTCGAGTTGTAGCAACCTATCTCATAGCAAATACAGGACTAGCAAAGAGGACACCTAAGTAAGTGTAGGATGATACAACCTCCAATGGTTGTCCATCAAAGATAAGCTCTTGTCACTGCATGAATAACCTGGATGTATTGAAGACCATAACCTTGGTCTTCATAGTGCTAACCCTCAAACCCCATCTGGTACAAAATCATGAAGACTATCTAACTATCTCTATGAGCCTTCTCTAGCCGTAGAAAGCAGAGCCACATCATCCGCGTACAGGAAGAATGGCAATCAAATGGTCACCAAGCCTACAACCTAGCCAAGATTGCCTAGATGGTATTATGAAACTATCAAGGATAGTGTCATTAGAGTCCAGTACAAAAGGGACTAGGAGATCGGCTAGGCTTGAAAAACAACATGAAGATCAAGATCGACAAGAGGATCTGAGTATGGGGATGTACACTTTCCATATATGGCCACGGTATTGGAAACCAAGGATCCATGTATTTTCAGGGAGGCTGAAAAAGAGGACATTTGAAGGAAAGCTATGGATGAGTACGACTCAATCATGAAGAACATGACTTCGAGACTTGTTCAATTACCTATAGGTCAAAAGGCCATTGGATGCAAGTGGGTCTATAGAACTAAATACAAATCAAATGGTTCTATAGATAAACATAAGGCAAGATTGGTGGCAAAAGTTTATGCTCAACAAGAAGGGATTGACTACGAAGAAACTTTTGCACCAGTTGCTAAGTCAACTACTATGAGGAATACGACTCAATCATGAAGAACATGACTTGGAGACTTGTTCAATTACCTAAAGGTCAAAAGGCCATTGGGATACAAGTGGGTCTATAGAAGTAAATACAAATCAAATGGTTCTATAGATAAACATAAGGCAAGATTGGTGGCAAAAGTTTATGCTCAACAAGAAGGGATTGACTATGAAGAAACTTTTGCACCAGTTGCTAAGTCAACTACTATGAGGACAGTCTTATCACTGGCAACTCAGTTTGGATGGGATATTCAACAAATAGATGTCAAGAGTGCATTCCTGAATGGATTTCTAGAGGAGGAAGTCTACATGGAAGAGCCAGAGGGATACATGGTAGCTGGAGATGAAGACAAGGTTTGCAAGTTGGACAAGCACTATATGGACTTAAGCAGGCACCCAGGGCGTGGTACACGAGGATTGACACATAATTTGAGGAACTTGGCTTTCAGAGTAGTTCGGAGCCTACACTTTATATTTTGATCAGGGATGGTCATATTCTAATTGTAGTGATGTATGTGGATGACCTTGTTATCACAGGATCAGATCATAGGATATCAAGAAAGATCTCTCATCAGAGTTCGACATGAAAGATCTTGGTTCACTACAATATTTTCTTGGGATTGAGGTATGGAGAGTAGCACAGGGGCTATTTATTTCTCAATCTAAGTATGCTCATGAACTTCTTGAAGAAAAGTTTCAAAAGTTTAAAGAACTTCTAGGAGTAATAGATAACAAAGTAAACAATAAAGGGGAGTGTTAGGCATTAATGTTTATTTTGTACCCCTTAATGTTAGTTTGGCCATGCCTGCATGCTATTATAGGGGGCATTTCTATTTATAGTAAGCCATTTTTTTATTTGTAAGCCCAACGGGGTTGGCTCAGTTGGTTAGCTTGACATCCAAAGTTTCTTTGGTCTCAGGTTCGAGCCTCCCCTTGGAAACCAAGAAGCATTTTTTTATTTGTCATGCATGTAGGTGGGTGTACTACTACTAGAATAGGACTTGTTTTTAGTACTTAGAAACACATCCCAAGATAGATACTAATAATAGCAATCAGCTTTCTTCCTTAGCTATTGCTACACACCAATAATTTTGCTTCTAAAGCAGATTTTTGATCAATCTAAGCAATCAGCACTACTCAAAATAAACAGGAGCAAAATTTACACACACGAGCAAAAAAGCAAAGTCACAGAACATATGCAAAAGTTTGCTAATGAATGCAAAAGTTTACAAGTGCAAAGCCAACACAAGAGCCATAACGCTTTCCTCTTGAGAATTTTGGAGACATTATTAGAAAACATACTTTGGAAGTCCGAGGTTACTACTTTTATCGCTCATTATCCTTCAACCTAACCAAATACTTGTAATACAAAGTATGATGCATATGCCTCTATCTCATATCAACTATTCCCTCTAGTTCATCCAAAAGCACTGGTGGCTATATGAGACGGCTTACATGAAAGATGGGATGTGCTTTACAACCTTCTAATATAGCTACCTCATAAGCAATCTCACCATTTCTCAATATCACATACAGATCACAATATCTCAAAGACAACTTTTCACATTTACCAATCTATAGGGTCTCTGAAGGTTCAGGCACCTTCAAAAATACTTTGTCTCTAACCTCAAACTCAACTTTTCATCTATGCTTAAATCATTAGCTCTATCATAACTCGTCTTTATGCTTTCTCCAACATATTCTACCATTCAGTTCATGTCTTCAAGAAAGTCCCTTGATGCATATACCTTTGTTTCTATAACCCTACTATTTCTAGAAACGTTGGCTGAAAACCATACATCAACATCCACGAGCTATATGCAATAAGGGAATTCTTGGCACCACTATATGCAAACTCCAAACTTGAACCTTCCCAATTGGTTTTTTTCTTACTACAATGTTATCTTAGCATATTTTTGAAGACTTTGTTGACATTCTCTATTTGGCCATCCCGATTGAGGATGCTCTCTCATGCTCGACTTGGCATCCAACCTATGAAATAAAGCCCTCCAAAAGTGACTCAGACTTGTTGTCCCGATCACTAAAAATACCAACTGGCAGCCCCTAAAGCTTAAAAAGATCCTCCACAAATAACCTTGCTAAATTGAAAGCTTCCATAGTTTTCTTAGTTGGAAAAAAATGAGCCATTCTGGTCAATTAGTCAACGATCACCCTCATAGAATTGTGGCCCCTTTGTGTCTTGAACAATCCAGCGTTGCCTTATTTACTTGGCACTTATGATCACATACGATTTGGACGTCCTTTTTCATGTGAAGCTAGGAGAACTACCACTTCAAAAGCACATAAGTCTTTTCGATTCCCAGATGTCAAGCACTTAAACCACACTCCTAAAGAAGTTGGTGGCATGTACCTTTGGTCATCAACTCCCAAGTCACATGCTCTACCTTTGTAGAGGAAGTACTCATCCTCAATGGTGTTTCCTTGGAGGACTTTACTTGTCGTCGTATCTCGACACCTTTCTCAGGCATACTTTTGGACGCCTTGTCTTCAACACCACCACATGTACTTTTGGACGTCTCACCACCAACAAGAAATGTATTCTTCAATATTAAGGAGACCCTTTCATCAACATCATCTAATGTGATTTTGGACATCTTACCCTCAACATCATATGTACTCTTTGATATTTTACTCTCAAAAACTAGTGTGAAGTAGCTTTCCCTCAACTGTACATGCACGTTTGGGCATCTGTAAAGTCCCTTGACTTGATTGCTCTCCAAATCTTTCAAAAATAAACATCATGCTCACATTTCCCCGTCAAATACTCTAGAGAGTCACTACTAGATTGAGTCTTGTTGGAAATTAAGCCCACAGTTGTCTCCTTGGAATCATAACTTAGACAGCCAATTTATTTGAAGGACATCTACAACGGACTTTCGGCTGATCTCCAGCAAAGGGTAACCAATCCCATCATAATTTCAAGTTCAGATGTTAAGTTTAGTAACTTGAAGTCATTGAAGACTTGTCCATCTTCAAGGACTTCCACAAAACTTGCATTTAGAACAAGTCTGCAGATTTACATTGCTTTTTCAACAGTCTACAGAAATACACACAGTGTCGCACAATTCGCATTTTTTGAACTTTCCCGAAAACTATGACACTTGCCTTCGACTTCTTCCATTCAATTATTTTGAAGAAGTCAATTTGTCCACAGTTCAAAAGTTTAACTATTTTCAACACCTTCGGCTCATTTTCCCGAAAAATGCAAAGAGAGCAAATTCCAGAAGGTCATCTATTTTTAAGGGTTAGACTGTTAAAAGACACCTTCGCATTTCCCCGAAAAGTGCGAGAGAGTTAAACTGTTAAAGACATCTTTGCCTTTTTTACGGCACCTTCAACTTTTTAAGGGCACCTTCGGCTTTTTCGCAAAATCCCGAAAAGAGAGAAAATGCCGAAGGTCGTCTATTTTTTAACGAGGAACATTCCCAGCCACTTCTCGAAATTTGCGAAGTGAGAGAATTTGCGACGTCCTCGTCCGCGTCAACGTTCCTCACAAAAGCCATATACTTCCAAGTACAACGGCTTGCCTAATTAGGTGACAAACATTGAATGTAATTAATAGATGGATGCAATCTATGAATAGATCATCCCAGGACAGATCACAAGAGACGCTCCGTCCATGAGACGTATTATTTGAGCCTCCCAATTATGTCGTCATTCTGTTTTGACTGCCATTGTTGTGTTTCAGTGTAATATAGCAGCAATACGCTTTTTATTTGTGTATAACGTAGATAAATGCTTGTTGTGATTGAATGCACTCTATCGCTGTTTGATCGCGCTTGTTTACTCACTCTGATCAGAACACGGACGTCTACGACTCCTCAGTTTCTGATCAGACGATGGTTGTCTTTGACGCCTAAGGAACTCGCAACATCATACTTGTTACAATCTTACTTACTGCAAACCTCCAGGTGCCAGTTAACCACAAGAGACTGAACAATTCACGTTCCACCCCGCCATAGGACCTAATCCGAGTCCACCCACCGTGCCCTGGCCTGTGACCGTTTCAAGTTGGATCCGACCTCCATCCCAGACGGCGTCCCATACCACCGCCTAGGCTCTCAGCCATCTCCTGCCTCACGCTAGCAATACATCCTGGCCGTGCACACGCTCTCCATCCACCTCCTCCTAGGTAGACAGAATGGATGGCAAATGAGTCCTCCTACCCTTGTATACCTCCAAGGAGAGAGACTCCAAGCCATGTGCACTCCTGGATCATGACACGTGGCAACGATGCAGGTTCACGAGTCACCGGTCAAGTCTACAGGCCCAGTCATCGTCCAGTCTCAAGTCTGGGTTTGGGACCCAAGGGAGTTGGGTCCCTAACATTCCCTCTTCCTTAAAAAATTTCTTATCTAAGGAAGGAAACCTTAACGCCTTGAGGAAATTCCAGCTGGTACGCATTCCGATGGAGTTTCTTTACTATACGGAATGGTCCTGCGTAACGAAGTGATAACTTAGGACATTTTCCAGTCCTTAGTACCTTAGAATCTTTTGGAATTCTAAGATATACCCAAGCCCCCTCCTCATAGACCCTAGGTTGTCACTTTTGATTAGCGTAAAATTGGGCTCTATCTTGAGCCGTTTTTACGTTTTCGCGAGCAACAAGCAACATTTCTTGCATATCATGCAGGAAATCTACTGCTGCTTTAACCTTGAGGCTTTTAAGGCCCACTAAAATGGGAGCCCTAGGCTGGAAACCATACATCAGAGAAAATGGACTAAAACCCGTCGTTGAGTGCTTTGCGCTATTATACGCAAACTCAATCATTGGAAGGTACCTTTCCCAATCTAACTGTCTTCTGGAAACATATGCCCGAAGCATATCTTCCATAGACTGGTTTTTCCTCTCTGTCTGTGACCATCCGATTCAGGATGATCTGATGACCCCAAACTTAGGGTGGTCTCTAATTTCTCAAAGACCGCCTGCCAGAATTTGCCAGTGAACTTTGGATCTCGATCACTAACAATGTCATTCGGCAAACCAAACAACCTGAACAACTTTTCCACGAAAAGTTGTGCAAGTTCAGAAGCTTTGACAGTTTGCTTGGTTGGTATGAACTGCGCCATTTTACTTAAACTGTCAACTATTACCCAAATGGCATCATTTTGCTTCCCCTTCCAAGGTAGCCCAACCACAAAGTCAATGGAAATGCTTTCCCACTTTCTTTCGGGAATTTCCAAGGGCATTAACAAACCAGCTGCCTTAAGTCTTTCAGCTTTGTTAACTTGGCATTGCGCATACTTGCGAACATATGCCTCCACCTGACTCTTAAAATTTGGCCAGTAAAAGTTCCTTTTTACTAAGTCAAGTGTCCTTTGAGCACCAGGGTGCCCTGCACACGGGCTGTCATGACATTCATGCAGGATTTGGGCCCTTATATCATCATTTTCTGGCACACAAACCTTTCCATTCCGGAAAAGCAACCCATTCCTAATGGAATAGTCTCTTTGTATCTTGTCCTGAGGAGAAATCTTGGAATCCTGCATTCCAAGCTCATCACTAGATCTAGAAGAACCTGCCAGGACGTCTAGCCAAATACGACCGAAGTACCTATCGGTCTTACACAAATCTCTTAAGGACAGATACAACTCAGATTGGATCTCAGAAAAGCTTAACTGATTAACCTCTCCAATCCGGCTTAAGGCATCTGCGACACTATTAGAAGTACCCTTCCGGTACTCAATGTCATAATGAAATTCTTGGAGCATCTCTGAACATCTGGCCTTACGACCCCTAAGGTCGACCGCATCTTTAATATACTTTAACGCTTGATGGTCAGTAACTATAGTAAACTGGGAGCCATACAAATAATGTCTCCAAACTTTCAGGGCATTAATGACAGTGAAAAGTTCCTTGTCATAGGTGGAATACCGCCTTTGAGCAGGGTCCAACTTCTTGCTTTCAAAAGCCACCGGCCTACCATCCTGATATAGGACTGCGCCTATAGCATAGTCACTGGCATCCGTTTCAAGTACATACGGCTTGTTAGGATCCACTATGTGTAAAATAGGCGCTGTAGTTACACAGTATTTAAGGTTCTCAAAACTCTAATTCAACTCTTCAGTCCAAGTAACTGGAGTACTGAACTTACTGTGTCGACTAACTCTTTTAGCCCCTCTGAGGACATTCGTCAAGGCCAATGCAATTAATGCATAGTTCAAGATGAATCTATGAAAAAACCCCGTAAAGCGCAAAAAGGACTTACTTGTTGGACTTTATTTGGGTCAATTTCCAACCCATGGTCCGAACTAATGTGACCAAGATATAACAACCTTTTCTGGAAGAACACACATTTGGACTCCTTGGCAAAAAGCTTTTCCTGTCTAAGTAACTTTAAGACAGTCCTGAGATGCTCCTCATGCTCCTCCGAGATCTTACTATAGATGAGAATATCATCTAAGTAGACTATTACGAACTTTCTCAGATATGGACGAAGAAGATCGTTCATCATCTGCTGGAAAGTCGCTGGAGCATTTGTCAAGCCAAAAGGTAAAACCAGAAACTCATAATGGCCGTACCTAGTTCTAAACCCGGTTTTTTCAATATCCTCAGTCTTTATGAGAATCTGATGATACCCTGATCTCAAATCGATTTTGGTGAAGTACTTTGCACCATGCAATCGATCAACCAGTTCATCCATTCGCGGCAAAGGATAACAGTTTTTAATCGTTAATTTATTCAACTTTTTAAAGTCCACACAAAGACGAGTACCTCCATCTTTTTTATCAACAAGGAGCACAAGTGCCCCCCAGGGAGATTTACTAGGCCTATCATGGCCCATCTTAAGGTAATTTTGCAGTTGCCTATACACCTCATCCTCTTCAGTAGTACTCATCCTATATGGATACAATGATATAGGAGAACTACCAGGAATCAGTTATCATTGATTGTTGCACCTGCCTCCATCTTCAAAGAATGCAGCAACCTATTTTGCAAGCCTAGCTGAATCCCCTGTCTCACACATAGACTTAGGAATACCCCAAGCTTCCATTGCATCCCTTGCATTCAAATGTGAGGAATAATGTTGTCTTTGACAAAAAGATTGATCACCCTATGTGCCTTCTGTCTCCTGCTAATGTAGCGCTTCAATTCAGGTTCAGATGTCAGTACAAGCTCTCTACCCATAACTATCTCCCAACAATTCTTATCCATCAAGACGTTAGCTATCTTGAACTTCCACATCCTGTAGTTAGCGCCATTAAGTCTCTTGATTCACCCAACAAACTCTCTCCAAGACTAGCCATCCTAAAATATTTGCTCCAACAGAAGCTTAACTTGAAAGGAATCAGAACATAAAAAACTTCCAACAACTAGGGTATGTAGCCACTTCAAGGCAACCCTTCAACTCCTAATTTTGACTTTCCCACTTGGTATGGCCTTGATAGCACAAGCACTAGACACCACTAAATCAGAAACCAAAAGCCCCTACAGAAAGTGCACTTATTCTAGTTCTGTTGGAAAAAAAGGACCCAAAAATGCTTCGAATCTTACTCTACATAACTAGCAAGCTCCTACGAGAGTTTTTGTCACTTTTCTTGGTGGTTGTCTCACTTGGGCTTTAGAGTCTGGATTTTGGTATCAATAGCCGGCGCAATGCCTCTCTATCAAATATCTCTATTTCTGTATTATGTGAAATAAAATCACATGGAACCGTACTGGATGACAGCAAACCGACAACAATTATGAAGCATAAGCACCCATCTCAGAGCTTGTGACAAAACCGTGACTCAAATCAACGTACTCAACAAAATATGAGTACATTATACAGTGCCAACAATATCTCTATCTATAATTAACCGGATCAATATGGCTCTAGCCTCTATGCAATGTTATTTTTGCCTCTTTCCAATTTATCGATACGTTGTTCTTCTTATGCATTCATTGATGATTTCCGAGTTCCTTTAATACTAACTAAACTATCAAAAAAAAAAAATTGGCCATTAGTCTTTTTTCCACAAAAAATACTAATAAAAATAAATAAATAAATTGCGATCCAGTTCGCGGATCACTAACGTTCCTGAATGATGTTGCAGCAGATCGCAATCTGCTGCAACATTGGAAACTTCCGATAACCTAACACCAAGTGCTCGTTTTCTCTTTATATTTTGGTGATATTTCAAAAACAAAATTTTCATGTGTTTTTCAACCATTGACAAATTTCACCATAACTCTCATGTGAACAGCCAATGAGTGGGTGCCACATAGCACATAACCAATGAGTGGAATGTGCATGTGCTATATGCCACCCACTCATTGGCTGTCCACATAAAATTCTGTCAACTCAAAAATAAACTTGCATTTACACATTAGGTGGCAGAAACCCCATCCCGCTCAGACCATCCACCCTGCCCAGACTAAAAATCCCCCCAACCTTGATAGTCCCAAAAGGGTTACACTCTCAACGTTATTATACTTTATATCTCATTGTTTCTACAACTTTTGTAATTAGACACGTTTTTAAGTCAAATTGCCAGAAAAGAACTGGAAACCTTGTTTACTTCCACGCGTACGCAGGAACAGACACAACGAAACAAGATAGCTATAAAATAATGCTAACAAAAAGGAATGCAAAAGGAATTACAATGGAACGCAGTTAAGAAACAACTATAACATACTCAGCAACAGTAGCACGTTCAGAAACAAAAAATATCTCGATTATAACTTGAAAACCAAATGTTGCAAAGATTTAGGTCGAGAAAAAGAACAGAGCCATCGGCCACACCAGAAAAAACATAGCATGTAGATGATTTCAGCGTGATACCATAAGAGCAAGGCGGGCGGCAAAAACACTGTAGTAGTAAGTTCGCCGACGAGGCATTTGAACACCCGTTTCCTGCTTCAATCCCCCTTTATCAACACAATGTACTGAAGCCTCGTTTTGGCTGAAATTAAAACAGCCGGTAAAAATATTCCTTAAAAGTGCTGCTCCTCTGCACATCTTCCATGTCCGACTACCAGTTGGAGGGATAGAGTTAGATCTGACAGTATCACAAACTACCTCTAATTCATCCGGCTTCCTGTTGTCCATAATTATTGCAGGCGCTTACGCATGCTGATGCATAGTATAAGCTCCGTGTTTAATTACTGCAACTCGTAGATAGCATGTGAGAAAATGCGCACGACATTAATACTTGACGTTGAATGGTGATATGCTCATGTTTTGGTTGGTAAAAATTACTGGCGTACCTGTTCACTGAACGGCGGATAGTACCTATTCTTGTGAGGTTCTAGCTGAATTGCCAGAGATAGCGTGAAGCGAAGAAAAGTCGCGGCAACTATACTCGATCCTCCGACAATTGAAACGGTATTGGAAAAAACTTGATCGTAGATCCAAGAGGAATGAAAGGAAAAGAGTGAGTATTGAGTCTTGAAGCCTTGAAACCGATACTTTCTCTTAAGACCTCCAACTTCCTGATTTTTCAACAAATCATAACGGAAAATGGAAAAAACTTCATCATAGATAAATGAATAGGAAAAGGGTGAGAATTGAATCTTGAAGTCTTGAAACCGAAACTTTCTCTTCAGAATCAAAACGTATTGGAGCTATTCGCTGCAACTGCCCCTTGCCCTTGATATCCGCCTTCCACCACAGAGGGTTAATGGTATTCCACATTCCCGTTCTGGTCCGTTGCAAGCAGACTCCAGATCATGAACCGTCACCCTCTTTAAACCTTCTTGACATCTAATCTTAATGATGTTGACAAATTCATGGTAAATGGAAACTGATTCCAGAGATGGTGGAACCACGACAACTCGTAGATTTCTTATTAACCACTCCATACAAATTACAGTACGGAATTGTCAGTAATCCCATGCGGCAGTGAATGCGCGCACACACAGTTTGTTAGTGTGTTTGCTTGTTTTAAAACATAACATCGTATTACTGGAGTCTGGATCGTAAACATCTCGACGCAGATAAGGCGTCGACATCTCGAGGCGAATAGATAAGCTTTTAGGACAAGTATCGAGCAATTTCACGTATTTGATCCATATTTTAGAGTTTGTGGATTCCAGAACAAGGAAGCAAAACCATGCAGGAGGAGTATTTTAATTCACCAATGAGACACGAGATGACAACTTAACAAGAAATATTGGAACTAGGCCATGAGGGACCCAGTTGGAGCACACCATCCCTCATCCCTGTCCCTATCACATGCAAGAAATATTGGAACAAGGCCTTGAGGGACCCAGTTGGAGCACACCATCCCTCATCCCTGTCCCTGTCACATGCAAGTTGAACCACATGCAACATGTTAATGACTGAGTGGGCTCCGCCTCTCTATGATTGTTTTTGTCATGTCAAGCCATTCAAAGAAAAGTTTTCCATTGTAAATCGTATGCCATCTCCATATGCAACTAAAAAAGTCATTTTGTTGAGAACAATGCAACGCTCGAGGCATACGCAATGACTTGAAAGTGATCATCATTGTTGGCAATATAGAAGATACATGAAACCTGACTCAAGTATCAAAGGGGACCGTGACTACCACTTGCAACAATAACCAAGTGATTTTAAAGCCAATAAGCTATGCAATTCATGTACACTCCAACCTGGACATTGATAATTTGAACAATGGATTTGGTGGGTTCTTCCACTATAAACAGCTTTACGATATCATTCACAACCCTGGCAAAATTGCAAAAATAATTTGACATCACACACACCATGTCTCTACGGTTGCCCAAAATTTTCGCTTGCCAATTTGCTCTTTATAGCTATGAATGATAGATTGAGAATGTCATCACAAGTCATGGGGCCTCCAACAAAAAACATAAAGTGAGACAAAAAAATATATCACTATTTTGTTTACTTTTTGAACATTTCTCAGTGGATGCACCAAACAACCACATATAATCAACACCCTCCCATGTTGTATAGAACCTCTCACCCAAAACTTCAAACCCAAAAACCCGTCCAACAACCATAGATAGTGAGTGGATGACAGTAATGTTTTCAGTTTCGTATTGAAAGTATGTTTCTTAGCAGCTTTTCAGCTATTGTTTGTATTGTTATGATTCTGAGTAATCACGATTGCATCTTAACTTGTGTCTATCTTGTCTTATCACACAACATGCTAAACCAGGGGCTTGGAACAATCAAGTATGTTTTTTAAACTAGGATAGTGGGCTAATAACCCTTCGTCCTTTAAATGGGGGATTGGGCTCTAAATAACAAGCCCAAGTCCTCCAGTTGGCACAACGTTTCGTATGTAGTGGGCAAGGGTTGACAACTCTCCACTACATTACAGGTGCCAACGAATGAAATGAAAACAACAATGAGAAAGGTATAAGCAAACCCTAACCTTGTTATAATGCACATGTGTTGTATAAAAAAATTTCTTGAAGTCGCATGAGGCCGCATGTGTTATAAATAAAATAATAGTTTTTAAATTTGACATTTTCAAAATTGGCCCAAATTTCACATAAATAATAAATTTAATCCATACAAGTGCAAGCTGCCAATGAATATAAACAAGCTGGGTGGGATTGGTTGGATATGAATAGGTTGCCCAAGAGGGGATGGGATGGTTAAGCACCAAGTCTCTATAATTTTGTGTCTCAATCTTTTTGTTTTCTCTTCACACTGCTATAATGTCATTGAGAAGCCCATAGTTGTTTTCAATTTTGTAAGTTAACTATTGATACAATTTATGATGCTCTTGACAGAGCCTCAAGCCTCTTCTCATACTAATGGAGACTGACAAGAGTTGCAATGTCTTGGATGGTGCATTGATCACAATGAAACTTTTGCTCTTGTGGCTAATCTAGTTACAATAAGATTGATCACTAGTCTTGCTACTACTTTTAATTGGAAGCTATTTAAACTTGATGTTACAAATGTCTTCCTCAATGGCTATTTGGAGGAAGAGATCTACATGAGGCAACCTGAGGGCTTCATCAAGGAGGAGCTTGAAGAAAAAGTTTGTTTTTTTGAAAAGAGTCTCTATAGACTCAAACAGGCACCTAGAGCATGGTACTCTAGGCTAAACTCTTTCCTTATCTCCATCAATTTTTTTTTGAGTTCATATGATCCATCATTGTACATAAGATTTCATGATGGAAAGATCATTTTACTTGCATTGTATGTTGATGACATTATTTTAAGTGGAATTGATTTAGATGGAATAAGAGATGTTAAGATTGCTCTTTCTAAAGAAATTAGGATGGTTGATCTCGACCTATTGCACTTCATTCTAGGAATAGAAGTCATAAGAGGCTTGGATTCTAGTTCATATGTCAATCTAAATATGCTACATCCATCCTAGATAGATTTGGAATGAAGAATTGTAAAGGCATTGAGACTCCAATGGAGCAAAATGTAAAACTATCTATTAGTGATGATGAAGCATCCTTTGAGGACCTCACTCTCTATAGAAGGCTTATAGGCTCCTTGATTTATTTAGCTATAACTAGACCCGATCTTAGTTATAGTGTTGGAAAGTTAAGCCAATATATGCAATGTCCTCTTGTGTCACATTGGAAAGTGGCCAAAATAGTCCTAAGATATATCTCATCAACTAGGAACTTTGGCATACTCTACAAAGGGACTAATCTTGGCTTAAGATCCTATTGTGACTTGGATTTTGCAAATGACAAAGTGGATCGAAAGTCTACTAGTTCATTTTTTGCATTCATGTGTGATGGAGTGGTATCATGGCTTTCAAAGAAGCAAGATACTATTCCATTGTCTTCAACCGAATCCGAGTATAAGGCCTTGATATCAACATGCAAGGAGGTCTTATGGCTCAAGAGGCTATTGGTGGAACTTCGTGTCAGTACCTACAATCTATTGTGATAGCCAATCAGCCCAATCACTCGCAACCAATCCTACATTCCATGCAAGGAGCAAGCATATCGAAATTGCTCATCATTTTGTGAGGGAGAAGGTGCAAGCCAAAGATATTAAACTCCAACATGTGTCTTCATCGAGTTGCTTAACTGATTTGTTCACTAAATCCTTGCCTAAGGATTCATTTGTTAAGCTAATATCTTTACTTAGAGTAATTGATAAATGTATCATAGTTTCCAAAGCTAGATTTGAGGAGTGTGAAAAGATGCCTAAAATGACAAATCTAGCTATGTTAAACCATAAAAATATGTACATTGGTGGGTCCCACACATGTGAGGCCATAGTGCCACATGGGAATATACACTAGATTAGGTTGGATCATGTCTAAAAAGTTGGTCAAGTTTATTTGGTAGTGGTTCCTACATTATAGGACCAAATTCCTAGATTTACAGAGTAGGTTGATCAATCTAGCCACCTACATGGCAAGACTCAAGGATGAGGCTAGAACAGCAAACTAGGGCAAGAGAGCTCAATCAACTTATGTGTGTGGGGTGATCATCACTTTGGATTAATGATTTTAGATTGCTCTTGCTTGATGCATATAAAATTATCAATCAAGATCTCAATTTTGTGTGTCTGGTTTGTATTTGTTTTATGGTCAATCAATCAATCCCTCTCATTAGACATTAATAGACTCAAGTAAGCTCCAAAGTATTGTACTTTGACAAGAATATTATCTAGAAACACTACCACAAATATCTCCAAATATGGACGAAATAAGTCATTCATCATTTGCTAGAATGTCATTGGAGCGTTCGTTAACTCAAAAGACAACACTAAGGACTTGTAATGGCCGAATATGGTATGAAATCCAGTAATTTGGAGTTGATTCTTATTTGGTGGTACCATGTTATGAGATCAATCTTAGCAAAATATTTAGCCCCACCTACGCAATCTTTCATCCTAGGTAATGGATATTTATTCTTAATAGTCAACTTATTTAATCCCTTGTAATATGTTGGAAATGGTGAACTTATGCAACCATTCCCTGGAATTCTACGAAGTGGCCAAAGTCAAAGTTGTTGGAATTTGATGCTCAGCCTCAAATCCATTCAATAGAGAGCATTTTGAAAAACCCAGAAACATCATACTCAAATTTCTAAGCAGAGGATCAAAAAATTCAGGGTCAAATTTTTTAGAATTTTTTGATACAGGATCGACTCGAAAAATTCTATATTTTTTGAGTCAGTGTATATTTTTTGAGTCACTGTATAATTTTTTGATGCTTGTAAATTTTGATAATGTCGGTCTAAAATCCGACCCAATTCGTGTTAAAAGCCCGCCCACTTTGTACATGCATTAATTGTAATGAGACGGTTGTAATAACTGCAACAAAAGGAAGTTGTAGATATTTTGTAGGATATCAATCCTAGAATCTTCATCAAAAAATTACTTTTGATTATTCGAGATTTCTAGTAGCTAGTATTATCACACTCAACGATTGTAAGCTGAAGTTATCACTTCGAGCATTGTACTCACTGTTTTGATATTAATCAGAGTGCAAATTTTCAGTCCCACTATTGTATCGTTTCATTGTGCATTTGTCTGAATCATTCAATTTCAACATTCTGCAGGTATTTCCGGCGTTTCCGATCCTACACCAAACTCGCTCATCAGCTTTCGCACATTCCCAGTACTGATTTCTGACATGGTATCAGAATGGGCAGTTCAGTAATCTGCATTTCATTGCAGATTATCAAGTCTTATTTCTATCAAGACGTTGTTCTAGCAAGCGCACAGCCAACATCATTCAAAAATCATTATTACTACCAACGATCTCGCTCAGCCAGAATGGATTCTTCTTCTGTACTCGAGAGACTCGATGGAGGGAACTATCATCTCTGGAAGTTCAAAATGAAGGTCATGCTATTAGCCAAGCAATTGTGGGACATTGTTGACGGCACAAAAGTCAAGCCAAAAGGTGATGCAACCATTACCACCAAATGGAAACTGAGAGACGGCAAGACATTTGCCATGATTATTCTTAATATCAAGGATACACAGATAATTCACATATGTAATGTTCAAACAACCAAGAATGCATGGGACATCCTAGCAACCCTGCATGATATCAGGGATGTTACTTCCAAGTTACATTTGAAGAACGAATTCTTCAACCTGAATATGTCTGAAGCAAAAAGTGTTACAAGTCATATTAACACTTTAAAAAAAAAGTTATGGAGAAAATGGTTGCAATTGGCTCAGTCATTGAAGATTCTGATGCTATTATGACTCTACTATCGAGTCTTCTTGAAGCCTATGAAAATTGGATCATGATAATTTTGACCCAGGAGCACATTACTCTATTAAGAGCAATTTCGTTGCTTCCACAAGCGAAAATAAAAAAATCTACATCCTCCTCATGCTCAGAGTCGGATCCTCAAGTTCTATATTCCAAAAATTGGAAATTCAGATCCAAAAAAAAGACCAATACGCAGTCATGATCAAATTTTGACTTTGGCTCAAATTTTGGCTCTGGGTTAAATTATGGTTCAAGGTCGAATTTGAACACTTCATCTTTCCAACCAAAGCAGAAACTATTATGTAGATACTGCAAGAGAACTGGACATGAGATCAAGGACTAGAAAACTTTAAAATTCAACAATGAGAAGAAGTTGCAGTTCCAACAACAACTGAATTCTGCCTCAACCAGTTCTTTGACAAAACTACAAGAGGAAGATGAAGCAGCGTTTATGACCAAGGTCAAAGAACATCAGTATATCGATTTCTGGTACCTAGACTCGGGAGTAACTCAACATATGACTCACCACAAGGACTGGTTCAAAGAATATAAATCATACACCCACTCTCAAATTGTGCAGCTTGGAGATAACTCAGCTCATTCTATTGAGGGTGAAGGAACAGTCAAGAGCGAATTTCAGAGAGGTGAAGTCAAGTTGCTGACCAATGTTTACCATGTTCCAAATCTGACCAAAAGTCTGCTCTTAGTTAGCAGAATCACAGATTTGGGTCAAAGGGTAGAAGTTGACACAAACAATTATACCATTTTTGATAAATCTCGTAAAGCTCTAGCTTTCAGGAGAAGGAGTGACAATCTTTACAAAATCAGCCACTACAATTCTTCTATTTGTCAAACTCTTTATACATCCACTTCTAAATCAGTTGATATGCTTTGGCATTTCAGATTAGGCCACCTCAAATCCAATTGTATTCAACAAATGTCAAAACAAAATTTTGTACAAGATTTGCCCACAATTAGCAAATCTGATATCCCATGTGAAAGCTGTATAATCAACAAGCATGCTAGAAGTCCTTGCATTTTCGATACAATCTATACTTCTAGAAATTTGCTAAATCTTGTACACATGGACATTTGTGGCCCTATATAAACCATTTCCACAAGGAGAGTTGTCTATTTACTGACTTTTATTGATGACTTCTCTCGGAGGACTACAACTTAATTTCGAAAGGAAAATCTGATACCTTCAAGGTCTTCAAGAAGTTCAAAACATCGACAGAAAATTCGACCCAGAGGAGAATCAAGACTCTACGTTCTGATGGAGGAGGAGTATTTATCTCCACCGAGTTCAAGGCTTTCTGCAAGGCCAACAAAATACATCAACAATTCACAACGAGCTACTCACCTCAGTCCAATGGTGTAGCTGAACGGAAGAATCAGACACTCATCGAAAGTGCCAAGAGCATGACGACCCATGTCTCTCTTTCAAAGAAATTTTGTGCAGAAGTTATTGCTACAGCCGCCTATCTACAAAATCGATCCATCACCAAAGTCTTGAATGGCAAGACACCTTATGAGGATCTGAAGTTCTACATTCAAACACTATAAGACAAACCAAGAAAATCTACACCAGTGATGCTTACAACCTGATGCCCAATGTGTTGCATGCACCCATTGAAACCATGAACATTCATTGCAAGCGGCGCTCCTCTGAAATCTCAACCGACGGCCTGCATGAAATCTCAACCGACGGCCTGTGTGAAATCTCAACCGATGGCCTGCGTTAAATCTCAACCGACGGCCTGCGATAAATCTCAACCGACGACCTATATTAAATTTCAACGGACAGCCTGCGTCAAATCTCAACCGACGGCCTGCATCAAATCTTAACGGACGGCCTACGTCAAATCTCAACCGACCATTTTCTCTAAGATCTCGACCGACGCATTCGCGTAAGATCTCGACCGACGCGTTCGCGTCAGATCTCGACCGATGCGTTCACGTCAAATCTCGACCGATGGGTTTTCGTTCAGATCTTGACTGACGTATTTTTGTTCAGATCATGACTGATGGGTTTCTGATTAGATCTTGACCGACGGGTTTCCATTCAGATCTCGACCGATGGATTTCCGATCAGATCTCTACCGACAGGTTTCCAATCAGATCTCGACCAATGGGTTTTCGTTCAAATCTCAACCGATGGATTTTCGATCAGATCTCGACCGACGGGTTTTCGATCAGATCTCGACCGACAAGTTTTCGTTCAGATCTCAACCGACGGGTTTTTGATTTGATCTCGACCGACGCGTTCGCATCAGATCTCGATTGACGTCTCGCATCAGATCTCAACCAACGCGTTCATGTCATATCTCGACCAACGGCTTCCGTTAGCATCTTGATCGATGGTCTTGGATAAGATCTCCACCACAGGATTCGATAAGATCTCGACCGAGGAAATTAGGTCATTTTTTTACCAGACCAACACACATAACTTTCGAACGAGACCTCTGATTGCCATTTTGACTGAACCACCATCTTCCCAACACCTTCGAGACCCAACACCCATACCATTAGAAATCCCTTTTCATATTGAGTCTCTCCTTCACTTCTTTCAACACCCTAAAAAAATCCAAAAAATACCAAAAATCCAAAAACTCCAAAAACACCAAAAACTCATACCCAACATAAAAAAGACACAACGGTACCCAATGGACCAGCATACAGATCCTCAAATCCAGATGATCATCCATATGAGATAAGGTCCCCTACAACTGAACAAATCAGACATCATAGCTTCTACCGAATGCGGGCCCAAACACACGAGCCATCCACAAACCCATTCAAGGGACAAGAACCTGATAGAACTGAGTCCTCATGTGCACAACCCCAATTTTATGGTGTTGAACCTTCATAGGCCAGAACCAACCTTAATGGAGTTTCTGCTACCCACAATGCTCATAAGGAGAGACGTACACCCAAGCTAGATCTACCAAAGTTTGACGGTAGTTTGGACCCTCAAAGATTTTTGCAAATCTTTGAGAATACATGTGATGTGTATGGTGAAACATCCCCCTATGCTACGATCCAACTATTTTCAATGACCATGATCGCTAAAGCACGTGACTGGCTTTTCAACCTTGATCATGAAGAGAACACAGACTGGTCAATTTTGAAAGAGTCCTTTATCAAGCATTTTAAGCCATTTCACTTGATCGAGAGCCCTTTTGTCAAATTGAGTAACATCAAAATGACAAAAGATGAATGCGTACAAGACTATATCGAGCATTTCAAACGCCTCAAAAGTCAAGTACAAGAACAGCCCTCCAATCAGATGCTCATCATTGGTTCTTAGTCAACCTTCCAAGATGGATTAGATGCAAGCTCGAATCCAATGATGAATATATGAGCCTAAAGCTAGCTATGTCTGATGCCATGAAAGAAGAAGACGAGGGATCAGATGTTGACAAATCCAAAGAAAGAAGAGCACCACGTGCTCCTGTCCATGAGTCGAAGTCGATCGAGGATACCCGAGATCAGCTTTGGAAATCCCAGTTGGAGTTGCTTCATAAGCAACACCAGCTACAGATGGAGAAACTCACCAGTGAGTTTCAAGCTATCTTGAAGTCTATCCAAAGCAATATGCCTGGTCAGCAAAACCCTGCACAGGTACCTTTTAGACGAAAACCAATATGGTGTCCACACTGTCGGGCTACGCATCCTGCTGATGCTTGTCCTTCATATCGACCTATCCAAGCACATACAGTTCAACAATATGAAGAACCACCATCACAGTCTGGAAATGCCTTGACTTATCATGAATATCCACCTGAAAGTCTAGAACCACTAGCCATAGAAGATGGCTATGCCACTATACAAGGGCCATTGCACACCAGATGTTTCATCTGTGGTGAAGCTGGCCACTTCATGGTTGATTGTCGAGTCAAGACCAAATACCATGTGGAGTGTCCCGATTGTATTAGAAAACACAGTTTCAAAGACTGTCCGAAACAACCAACTACGATCCTACATGCCCGTCATGTCGGTTATGAATCACGATAGGATCCTCACGACAACAACACGAGCACCATGGCAACCAATAGTTAAACCTGCTGCTCAATCAAGAAGTTTCTTGCAAACTTCTACATTACCGCACAATACACCAGTTTCATAATGCAAAAGACACTAATATGAAATGAGTCATTGTCGAAAGAAAGTGAAACCGATATTTTGTCATCTGCTACAATGTCCAAGCAAGAGCAACTGAAGCCCAAAGAGATCCAAAAGTAATGGATCAAAAGAAAGAGCTGTAGAAAAAAAGAAAGATGAAGACAACCGTGAACCTACAAATAAAGAGAGCTCCTCACCCAGCAAGTGGTGGTCAAAGCTCGACATTGCAAGGGTCCAAGGCTGCAACTGTAGCACTATCAGTTCCTTCACCCTGCCACCAAGCCTTCATCATATTTCCTCACCATTACCAAATCATCCACCCAAATTTGTTCCTACCACCAAATTTCTGTTGATGAGTCCATCCCCTAAGCAAATGGAGGATATAGACCTCCCGGAAGTTAGAACCTGCCAAGAAACCAAAGATGAAACCGTCAATGGCAGATACAAGTGGTAAGAAAGAAGACATGCGAGAAGCACTCATGTATGCAGAGTTGTGAAGCTGCTGAGAGCTCTCCAAATTTTGAGAATGTCAACCCATTACAGCAATAAGACATTCTGGTTAAATTGCGACAATTTGCGACAATAGTTTTTGATAAAGACTGACAACAGTAAACACTTATTTTTATGCAAGCGAACGAGGATCTACGCTTTTCCAAGTGCCGATCAAAGACGCCAATGCGGAAGCGGCGCGACATCGTCCAATATGAGTTGTAGTGGGTCCTGCAACACATTAGGGGTGGGATGATGATGGCTGATTCTGACGAATCCCCAAGATACTCGGACAGAGCAATTCAAGAGCACCTCTCACCTTAGACCAAGGAGGTCTATGAAAAGACGAGACTAACGAAGACTGAGAGCCGAGGAATACTAGTAGTAATGACAAGCAAGGACTATGTAAGCCTCACAGTGAATCCCAGAAGATGGAATGACCATGTAGGAACTAGTATTTCTAGGCAAATGTAATAAATGCAAGTAGACCCCTCTTGAAAAAAGTAGAGTGAGTCACCTTTTGATGGTGACCACTAGTGGAGAGCATCATTCCACTTGTAATTTGTGAAATGTGGAAATTCCACTAAGATGCCACCTAAGAAGCTCTCTTGCTTATTTAAGAGACTCCCTCTTTGTGAAGAGGAGCTTTTTGTGTATTGTATCAACTCCATGCTGAAATGAGAAGAGCCTCCATGAGTTAGATGCATCCAATGAGCTCCTTAATCATGATGGTTTTCTTGAGTGATGCCCCTATGATCATGCCTTCCATTCATATTGTGTGTGGTTGTGGATTTAGAATGGATTAGTTTTCTTGCTTTTTAGTTGTGAATTAGATGTCATTTATTGTTTCTTGTTTGTGGATTAATGTAGGAACCAGCATTCAAGTAAACTAAATAGGCTAGAAATGTGACATAAATCTTGCATATCCTCCAACATTCTAGTTCTTGATGTTCTTGGGATGTCCAAAAATCAAAAGACTGGTTGGTTTCTTGATTCTTGGACCTCTGAAATGCTATTTAGTTTGGTTTCTTGTTTCTTGACTATGCTTTTCAATCATATTTAGAGTAGTTTCTGGTTTGCAAGTAGATTATCTTCCTTAAACTTGGTTATAGCCTTAGGATCTTGAAAACTGAGCAATTATACTACATTGCAAATCTGACTTTGTTCACCATGGCTTGCCTCGTAACGAAGTTAATTGTTCCATTGGCAAGTACTTATTCATAAACAACAAAGTGTCGAGACCCTGCAATCATCCTCTGACAGGCTGGATGATTATACTACATCGTTTGTGCTCGTAGACATGCAAATCTGAATCTGTGTGCAGGTTCAGACCCGTTAGATCTGTGTATGTCTGAAAAGGAAAATGAAGTTAGTATTTATATTCTTCTTAGGCTCAGAAGCTAGGCTGCATAGTAGAGCATCTGAGGCTGAGGAGAATCCGTAAACAGACACGCGTCCCATCAATGACAACCTGGGTCATGCATGGATTGGCATAGTGAAGAACTATATGTACAATGTATTTTGGTTTTGAGAAATACAGTTGCTACATGAGCTTGGTGTGGAGAGTGCTTTCTGTCTGTGTTACTGTGTAGGATGATCTGTGTTCTTGTTCAAAGCAAATTCTAAGTGAGGGACAATATGCTCAATAAGAATTTAAAATCATTGAGCATTGATTTAAGATACTTTATTATTATTCTTTTTGTACGGTTAATTTTTTTGATTATTTTCTAGCAAAATAATAACAATAATAGGCGGGTCAAGGAGTCTTGTGGTGATTAAATAGGTTGCATGAGCAAAGAGTCGTGTAGGGGGGAAAAAAGTTCAAAGGACGAAGATAACAACATGGAGGGGTGTGGTAGAATCAGACGATTAATAAAGGGGGGAGGGGTTAGAAAGTGGGGGGGGGGGGGGGGATAAACGGGACACACATACAAAAAGTGTTTCATGTGTTTGAGGCCTCACATGTCCATTCGCTTGTCTGTCCAACGGATCCCTCAACGACAGCATGAGCATCAACAACACCAAGATAATTAGATGCAGTAGCAACATCAATAGCATCAGGAGCAATAACATCAGCAACAATAACTACAACATCAGTAGAATAAGCCCATGTTTCTTGCCTAATGTCGGCATTCTATCGAGTATTGTTAGCAAATGTACTTTTCACATACATAGACACAAGTCTCGAAGCTTGGACCTTCAATGCAATGAAGCTCTAGATATTGTTGTGTCTAAGGGTTGGAATTCTTGATGTGCTCTGAGGACTCTCCACAATTATAGCTACCTTGCGCCTAGTGTGCAAGGCTTCGTTCTTTCTCATTCTCTACAGTTGTCACTCTGATCCTCACAAGGGGATCCCTTGTTGTTTGGTTAGTTCTAGCTATATATTTATTTCTATCCATATAATGAGATTGCTAAACTGATAAAAAAAACCACAAAGACTAACTAATATCGAGGCAAAAAAGGATTTAGTGCATCTAACAACCTTTGACATGTGAATCTCTTAAAATCACACTACATGCACTTGCTTAAGCATTCAAAAACACTTGAATTTAGAAATAAAAATGTTATAAATTGAGCAAAGTATTCTCTCATTTACTAGTGCAAGTGAAAAATGAACTAAATCTTTTTTTATATACTTTTTAGTGTAGACATACTCAAGCTTGCTTATTGTAGCCCAAAGCATTACCATATTGGATATGTGTGAACAATTAGATATACGGATGCTGCCCAATCATTTACGCACACAAATCCAATATTGACTTCTGATGCATTTTTTTAAAAAATTGAATATTCTATGAAAATATTCTCAATCAAATATATTGTGTGAAAGCGAATATTGTATTTCATTAAATATTAACAACTTTAAAGCTACAACATGACAAGAATATTCTAGTATTCTGTGGTGCATTTATTTCTTTGATATGTGCTAGTGACATGTGTACAATGGAGATAAAATCAGATTGTGTATAAATACACATCCAAGGAGAACATAACACTTCTACTTATATTTGCAATATATCTCATTATGTGCATACTTACCTATACATATTGTTCTTGTGCGCAGCTACTCGAATTACTATACTACTTTTCATCATTGTGCAAGGATGTGATAAATACATTTGATCTTGTTGTTTCTTTTTTAATTCCTTTCCTACAATATGGGTTTAGCTTCTTGTAGGTCTAATCCGAATATCGTACTATCATCATTTCTCAACAATTTTAATATCACTAAAGATAGAGAGTTTTTCATATCGTTGTTTTGTCTTCTATTTTTTTATATTTTTTCTAGAGCTCATCAAACGTTATTTATAAGCATTACAAGATATTTAGAAGTTTTGTGATATTGTCCTCGCAGACAAAAGTCATTCGAAAAAATAGATTGGATTGATTATATGCAAAACTTTATGAAAAATTTAAGCTCTCAAGTTTCTTCAGGAAATTGATATAAAATATGACAATATTTATCTGACTATGCTCGACTTGTGCGATTGTTTTTACTATTGTAAAGATGAAATTTTATGTATTTTGTCCAAAAAAATAGGGGAGTTCTCTGACATTCTCGATTTTGAGTATGATGAGATTGGTCTTGGAGTAGATGATGCATTAATAATGATACACTTTGTCCAAAAGAATGCTTGCAATAGTCTTTGGCTAAGATCCGTAAGCATAAAAAAAAATGTCCTTAGATGATGAGTTCATTGCTTTTCAGACCCAGTTGCTTGGCTTTGGGCCTTGTAAAATATATCAACAAATAGCGTTAAGCTCGAAAAAATGTTCATAAGATTGGCCACCCCGAATTGATTGAAGCAGATATTGTTGGATGTGTGAGTATCTAATTTTAAATGCAATCAGTTGACTTGTGTAGTGATTATACTCGTCATAAGAACTAACATTTTATTTTCATATTTTTAGGAGGTCCTTCTGAAAATATGTGTGAATTTGCACTCAAATAGGTGGCTTCTAAACATACTCGAGAAAATTTCAAAAGCACAATGGCCTTGGAAATTATCTCAAGTTTTTTAAAAACCATGGCATATGTGTTGCCCATTTTCTAGTCTGCCAAAAAAAAAATACACAGAGTGTCGTTTGACAAGTTCTTGTTGAGTTTACATCTTGTGTAGTAGATGCTTGATTTCTACATTTGTAGCGATGCTAGATGTGCTCTCCTGCTAAGCCAAAGATCAAAGGGCATAATTAAGTCTTTGTTATCTGATTTTCTTCATATGGTATCAGAGCTTTTTTGCAGGCTATTTTGGAGGAGCATCCAATTCTAGTGAGTGATTTGGAGGTATCACCAATTCTAGAGTGATGGAGTGATTCCTTGTCAAAATAAAGTATTTTCAAGTGTATGAATGTGAATGATTCAATTTGTGTACTTTTGTGGAAACCCTAAAATTGATTGGATCTCTTGTGTTTGAAGTTTCTGGACTTTTCAATAGCGTGTTTCAATCTTAGAAAGTGCAAAAGTTCATAATACTGTAGGTTGATCAAGTGTCATTAATTCTATATGTTGATTTTGCTAGTTTTTGTGCAAGAAAGAGATTTGAGAGATTCCATATATTTGTGATTTCTTCTTGGATTCATTTGTTGACTTTCAAGAGAGTACTTAGCACATTGGAATAGAGGAAAATCTTTCAAATCTTACAAAAGAAGTATGAAAGTGCTCATGCTTTTGTTTTGAGGGTTAAAGCATTCAATGATGAGTTAGCATGCATTGATGAAAGCATTAAGGAGATAGAACTTTTTCAAGTAGTTCTTAATGGCTTGGTAGATGATCATGCTAATCTTGTTCAAAGTTTTTCTACTCAAAAGAAATTGCCAAGTATGGAGGACTTGCAAGAAATCTTGGTGAATGAGGAGTTTGGGCTTCTATCAAGAGGAGGATCTACTTCCAATTCTCAAGTTGGAGAGGAGGAGGCTATGTTCTCAAGTTGTTTAAGGGCGAGAGCAAAGGCAGTGGTCTAAAGGGCAAGATCAATATGAGGCTTCTACTTTTGTTGGCAAGAGGAAAGACTCTTTTATTCGTAGATTTCCAAGGGTTGATGATATCTTATGGCAAGATGGAGATGGAGGCTCATTCATGGATTTTCATAGTGGAGACATATAAAAAAAGGACAAAGATGGAGGACACATGCAAGCACATGCAAAGATGGAGGACACATGCAAGCACTGGTTGTTTACTCGCATTTATTTCTTGTTTGTTGTTATTTTCAAGAGATATCGAAGGTGGAAGCATGGAGAAATTCATTCATTATGATTATATGTTGGTTTTTCATCTTGATATGTAAAATTGATGTAAGAAATAGTGAAGAATCCAATATGGACACCATTACCTATATCAATTATGAAAGTTACTATTAAACCATAGAAAGAAGGTTTATACTTAGGATGGAGATCATTATAAAGTTAGATCAAAGTTGTGTGGTAAAACTAGTTGAAGAGTATTGGATTATTCTCTCACTAATTGACTAATCGACATTTTAATCTTCATCCAACTTTTATCCAAACCTGCAATTTTCTTCGTGTTTTACACAATCTGCATAACTACTCGAAACGACTCACAGTGACAGTTTACGTTCATTTCTATAGACAAATTGTTTACAACCAAAGCCACCGACTTGCATTAATCCATCAACAAGTAGTTTCTGAGAAGTCCTAACTGGATGGATGCCAGCACATGATGTTTTTGACGACCTAATTGCTTAGTATAAATAGCTATTCATATTTCAACATCTTATGATCAAGAAGATGATCAAGTATCGAATAGTTAGCGCTCTCTCTCTCTCAAGCCTGCGAGCTTGTACACTCTTGAGCAATCTAGCTCAGTTCTTTAGAGTTGATTAGATGTGCCTAATTCAGACTTACATTCTAGCCATTCAGAGATAGCTTAGAGTACGCGGCTCTAATCCGCAACTTGTTGTACTCATTAACATTTGTTTCGCTTCCATACTGAATCAATACTATCTTCTTATTGTGTCCAACCTCGTCTCAGAATGTATGCATTTCTGTAGTTCTTCGCGACTAATTATTTGTCTGATGTTTCACGACTAATTATTTGTCTAATGTTTCCTGACAAATTAATTGTTTGATGTTTCGATGCTTAATGTTTGGCTACGTAATCACTATAGTACTAATGATTTCAAAGTTATTTACTATAAGATCGAACGTGATTTCTATCACTATGGTTCTGTTTGAAATTGATAGGCGTAGTCATGCATAAAGAAAGAGGAAAATAGTTTATTCTGCTGCGCACGATAAGTTTTTTTTCTTGTCGTTCGAATTATTTTTATTCGAATTTATTTCTTTTCGAGTTTGACCTATCTTTCACACACCTCTTTCCAACAAAGAGGGAGTGTGAGAAATTGTCACCTAGTTTAAGATATTTCAAGTTGAGGTTATTTGGCAATTTTGGGGCCATTGTGCATTTTTAACTTGGAAATAGACTTTATAAAGTTAATAAGACCTAAGAATAGTGGATTTACTATTTTTGATAACTAGCAAGTTGATAAGTTCAAATTTGGACCTCCTTTAATTGGTTATTAGAGATGCATTGAATCTAGTCATGTTAGATCTAAGTTTTGGAAGAGATCTAGAAACTTCCGGAAGTTGATAAGCTTGTGTAAGAGCATTTAAATAGAAAAAGAGGATGTTATAAATAGGCATACAAGTGTGGTAGAAACTCATCTCTCTCCTTCTCTCATTCATTCTTATGGATAATATCTCTTCGGGTTCTACATCCATTTTTTATATCTTGGTGGTGATATAGTAAATTCTTTTCCTTATATGTATGAGTTCCCACATGTGAGTATTGTTGTAGTACGGCCATTGTACGGAAATGAGCAATAAATTATCATACATAAGTGATTTTGACAAGTTCTTGTTGAATTTACATCTTCTATGTGTAGTAGATGCTTGATTTCTACATTTGTAATGATGATAGATGTGCTCTCCTACTAAGCCAAAGACCAAAGGGCATAATTAGGTCTTTGTGATCTGATTTTCTTCATAAATAGCTCGTGTAGCTAACTGTTCCACTTCCAAAGAAGCTTGGGACATATTGAATGGTTTATATGAAACAATAGATGTCATGACTCATTTCTTTATGAGAAATAGATTCTTATCTCTCAAGATGAGTGAGGGAACTGAAGTTAGTAATCATCTGATTGAATTCAAATAGCTACTTAATCAGCTAGCTACAGTAGGTTCGCTAGTATCAGATGAAGATATGAACATGTCGCTTTTATCCAGTCTTCCTCCCTCTTACGACAAGTATTGCTCTCGAGTAATACTCATGACTTGTCTCTCCATAAGCTAACAACAAGTTTATCTCAGGAATAAGTAAGAAGAAAGGCTTATCATCATCGAATAACAAGACAGTTGCCTTGTATTCAAATAAGCAACAGTCCTAGAGGAAGAGGAATCCAAAAAAGACAAGAAGACAAAGTTGATCAAACTGATTCAAACCAACAACATGATCGATAGTAACAAAAACTCTTCTGCAAGCACTACAAGAAAACCAATCACAACATCAAAGATTGTCTAATTCTCAAGCATAATGAAGTGAAGAAGAAGATATAGTAGCATGATGGAGATCTTAGACGAACAATCTAATGAAATCATCTTTGCAAATAGAGAAAGAAATTTGTATATCTTGAGTCATGATTATGCACTTACAACAAACGTGAGCAATTCTAATGCCCAATTATGGCATCAATAATGACTAGGACACTTGAATATGAGAGCTATCTTGTACATGCATCATAATAGTATGGTCAGGGATATGAGCATAAATGATACCTCCATATACAATTGAATTCTCTGTGAGATGTGCTTACTAGGAAAACAACCTAGAGCAAGATTTTTTAAAAGGCAAGCCACTAGAGCTAAGTCCATTCTAGAATTGATAAATAGTGATTTGTGTGGCCTATGAGCATACCTTCTTTGGGTTCAACATTGTATTTTATCACTTTTATCGATGATAATTCTAGATTTACCAAGACAATGTTCATCAAGAACAAGTATGAGGCATAAAATTGCTTCAAAGAATTTAAGCAAGTTTGTTGAGACATGGACTGGTCGAAAGATCAAGACCTTATGCACCAATTGTGGGGGAGAATATATGTCAGACAAAATGTTGGACTATTTATCTTCGTGGGGCATTCATCATCACTTCACCACCAACTACACCCCACAGCAGAATGGAGTAGCCGAAAGGAGAGACTGATCGATATATCCCTCAACCATTCGTCAATCACGATGAACTTGCATTAGTTGCAAAAGCTTTGTCGACCCTCTTCCAAATGCCAAGATCATTGACACCAAGTGGATTTTCAAGTTGAAGCTTAATCCAAATGGAAAGCTTGACTAGTGGTGAAAGGCTACAAAAAAAAAATGGAATAGATTACATTGAGACCTTCAATCCAGTGGTAAAGCATCAATATGTTTGAACACTACTGACTATCGCAGCTATAGAAGATTTGGATATTCACCATATGGATGTTCATACAACATTCCTTAATGGATACATACAAGAAGACATCTATATCTATCAATCGGAAGGTTACGTCCTTCAAGGTCAAGAACATAAAGTATGCAAGTTGTAGAAAGATCTCTACGGGCTAAAGCAAGCTCCAAGGGCCTGGTCTGATAGAATAAAGTGATTATTGTTGCAGCACCAATTTACTTCTAGTTTTGTCGATTCGAACATGTATCTCCAATACAGAGGCTCAAGCTAGGCTATAATAGCATTATATGTTGATGACTCATTGATCATCGACACTTTGAGCTATTGCATGAGACGAAAGCTCTACTTTCGAAGAAATTTGAAATAATTGATTCGGGCCCAATACACTACCCACTCGGCATGGAGATCACGAGAGACAAAACAAGCAGAAGAATTGCCATAAGCTAGCAAAGGTATCTAAGCAATGTACTCCAAATGTATGGCACGTAAGACTACAAGTTGATAGACTCACACATGGATCTAGGATTCAAGCTATCGAAGAACATGTGCCCGAAGACTGAAGAAGAGCAGAAAGAGATGTGCAAATATATATGTCAATAATTGGACCGATCATGTATGCCATAATATGCACTCGACCTGATCTTACATACACAGTCAACACATTGTCGCAATACATGTCGAATTCAGGCCTACTACATTGGAAAGCTCATCAAAGAGCATTGAGGTACTTACAAGCCACAAAGCACTATGTTTTGTGCTATGATGAAAATATAGAGGATGCATTAATTCTCAAAGCCTATTTCGACTCAGATTGGCCTGGAGACATGGATATCAAAGAAATCCAGCTCTTGCTTGTAGGAGGACCCATTTCATGGAATAGTCAAAAACATAAATGCATTTCTTTGTCCTCTACCGAGTCCGAATATGTTATAGCCACCTCTGCAGTAAAGGATATTATATGGCACATAATATTACTCCAAGATTTAAAATTTTAGGAGATCTGACCAACTATAAGTTGAAATCTCTTTGATCATTAATCTCCTTTTTGTCTTGCTTATTACTTCATGCAATTTGACATGGTAAATATGATGCAGTCTCTTTTGATATCAATAAAATGATGAATGTGTGGAGAAAAGTGTACATGAGCTTGGCTATGGATGTTTTTCTTTTCCTTTCTACTTGTTAGATGACATGTAACACGCAGCTTTGGTATCTATATAGATGGAAGACCCATGCTCGTCATTTTGATTCATTTGACAAATGGTTAAAACAATGGTTTGAAGGTGGTTGAAATAGTAGGGCCACATCTTGGCTTAAAGCAATTTCCCTCTCTCTCTAAGCACTTTATTTCTCATTCCTTTGGCATTAGTTGTGTCATGGAGACGACATTAATCTTTGTACTTAGCTATATTAAATTTTATTTTCATGCAAGCAAGCTATGGAGCCACAACATTTAGAGAGAATGACAAAAAAGAAAAGGTGAAAGTGCAATCAATGGATACTAAACCCTCCAAAAAAATCCAAACATGTATATCATGGTTAAATCATTAGCGATGATCTATCTTTCAAGATGACATGGGCAACCGTCATGATGGAATGAGCCGTGACACTCATTTCCACTCTTTTTAGTGTTGATTGAGCTTCATTATTCGGCCGTGCTTTTCTCATTGGACCGATTCCTTTCTACACCTCACTATACTTACACAAGGATCTTCCAAAGCCTTCTTGCTTCTAGTTTAGTTCAAAATCACAATAAGAATATTGAGAGTGAAAAAAAATCAAGTAACAAAAGTTGAACAATAGATTGTGCATACAAAACTTTCTCGTATGCAAACCAAAGATAGAGAAAGAAGCAAAATTTCTTTGCCTTAGATACTACATACAAGAGTATGTTGTTTAAAATGATTTGTGATTTCTAGATGGAGATTAATTGTCCTAGAGCAATCGTACTTGATTGCAATGTTTTAATAAAATAGTTGAGGTACAAAAGTTAGCCTTTGAAGTGATTTTGTTTTGGGTATCTAGGTATCTCTTGTGAATGTTATTAAATATGGTTCAGGAGTATATTAGAATGTTAGTTGTCCCAACTCAACTCATGAGGATTAATTAAGCATAGGCTCTAAATGCCATGTGCTAGTGTCTCACTTAACCTCCACCTTCAGATGGGCACGGAGCTTTTAAAGCGTATGCATAATCTAGTGAAAGGCTAACTCAACTTATAAAGATGGGATGTGGTAAAGAACTATTAAATGATTCAAGTTAAGAAATATAACATACCATGGACATACTAATGGGGACAATTTCCATATTCATGATGAAAGCAAACTAATGATTTGGATCTTATCAGCTATGGTGTTTTAGGGTAACAAAAAACCTTGGGTCAGCTTATTATTATGGTGCATTCCTTATGGATCAATCTAGTTTCAGAGAATCCACTGTACCCTTCCCAGTGGATTTGTTTGTGAAAAATTCTCGGAGGTAATCTCTGAATATGCTGTCTCTGTACATGGGCAGCTGCCCACCAAGAAGCTCTGGAATTGGAGCAATCTTTGCATCATCTAAAGGGTGGAAAAACGTGGGGATTGAAATCCGTGCCCTCTCTGCATTCACGATTGCTCGATGCTCCGCACCTTTATATCTTCCATTTGTGAGGATCTGCACAAACAGTGCCAAGTAGATGCAGAATCAGACCCTACAAAGCTGCCATTAATACCCTTCAGAACTCTTGAAAAATTTGCACTTGGCGTACATTCAAACTATCTGGAGCATGGGCTTTCAATGGTTGAATGAGTGGGTTGCTAGGAATCCTGAATAAAAGCTTCGGCTGCTGGATGAACACAGGCATTCCTGTGCATCATAATTTCCCTTCTTGAGTTGCTATTATTTTAAAAATTTTGCTTTGTTGTTTGGCAATACCTGAATCTGATCAGCCAAATTAACGACAAAAACATCAGGCAAGGGTTTGACTCCAATCCATCGTCCTTTCTTGAACACTTCCAATCCCTCAACTTCATCTTGCAGGAGAATTGTGATGCCGCCTGGATCAGTATGAGCACATAGGCCAATCGTGAGTTCTGGATTGGGACAAGGAGGATAGTAAGTTGGCATTATGATTTGCTGGTGCTTGCCAATGAGTTCATGGAGACATTCAGACTCTACACCCAGACTTTCTGATATAGCAGAGCACAGTCGCTTGGCCAGCACTGCAAGCTCCTTGGAATATTCCATCGTAACTTCTCTGACATGACATACGAGAATCATGAGCTTGCATTACGGAGGTGAATTGTACAAGGGCAATAAGGACATAACTGTAGAATTGCCTTCAGTCAACAAACAAACATGTAAGATTTCCCCAAATTGGTCTTACAAATGTTATTTACCTATTCTAGTCATCACAATCTACCTTCGAAAACTTTCATTTTTGCGTGCTGAAATAAATATCTGAACCATAGGATGTTTTTCGGAAAAGTAAAGGGATAATTTTGCAATCTGAATGCAGCAAAAGCAGACAACTATCAACATTGGTATGTAGTCAAGCTAATAGGACTACTACCGGAAAGTAGACGGCTTGGCAGGCCACAGATCAATGAAATCTGACAGAGGGCGACACGGGCATCTTAAGTAATCCCTCCATTCAAGAAGCGTATCCTTTGAGAGAGTCCGGCTGGTTCCAAATCGCACAGGCTTCAGGTTATCATCTGGGTATTGTTTCACGTTTTCTTCCGTGGGAATGTCGAAAAATTCCTGGCAAACTTGCATCATACTTTGCGTGACGGATGTTGGTATTCCGTGATTGATCACCTGCAATCAATCGGTAATCAAAATGTTTCTCAGTCAAGAGAAAAAACAAATAAAATTTTCCGCAGCTGAATATTTGCCTGCTACTACACATATAATGGTCACAGCTGGTTGCTGAGATCTCTAGATGCATCTCCCCCACTAGCATTTATACGACTCCTGATGTACTTAGGGGTAACCCGATACTTGAGGCCAATTGATCAGATCGTTGGATTTTTTTTCAAGATCGCGTCATTTGATCAGCCATCATCCACCCATACATCCACTATTTTTCAAAATTGGAAGCAGCCCATCATCAGATAGGAATCTGCAGAATGAAGAAGCTACTAATAGCTCAAGCAACAAACAAATACCTGGAAAAACCCCCAGTCCTCACACGCTTCGCCTATGGACTTCACTAATTGAGCGCGCCCTTCACCATCCAGACCCTCCAGGTCTATCACTGGAATCTCGATCTCATCCCCAATACAACGATGGTGTTTTTCTTCTTCTTCTGCTTCTGCTTCTGCTTCTGCTGTTGTGGGGTGCTCATCTACAGCAACCTGGGTGATGCTGCTCTCCATCAAATTTGGCTTCGAAGTGTTGGTGTGTGCATCTTGAGTGATCAATTCTTCCCCAATTTTCATAATATATTGCCCCATTGAGTGATCAATTCTTCCCAAATTTTTATAATATATTGCCCCAGAGCCCTGTAGCTAATTATCCCGTGATCCACTGCCTGCTAATGCGCTCTAATATGCCAAATGGTAAAAGACTGTGTCCTGATAAAGACTAAAAGTCGTGATCGTGCTGTTACCTGGATTCTTCTTTTCTATTATATATGAATATTGTACATTGTATTTGTGGATATGTGCATAGCATCGTTCAGCAGATATCTCACTTTTATGACTGGTCAAATGGAAATTTTCTAATTTAAACAACTATTTGGTAATCTTTCTCTTTGTTTGTATGTGGAAGAGTGACACAAGCAGGTTCTAAATTTTTTCCAAAAAGCTTATGTTTGAATAGCAAGCTTGAATCTTAAATGCTTGAAGGTTACATTTTGTCATTACAATGTGTACCCCAACGGGGTTGGCTCAACTGGTTAGCTTGGCATCCCTTTGGTCCCAGGTTCGAGCCTCCCCTTGGAAACCAAGAAGCATTACAATGTGAAGATATGTCGACAATCATGTAAGGTGGGACAGAAGCCCAAAGTGAAGCTTGTCGAACACTAGTGCTTTATGGAAGATTTTCTCACTAGGTCTTGGTTTAAAAATATCTTGATTAACCAACAATGCATGAAGCAAACCCAAATGCAAACTTCTAATAGTCAAAGTCACAATGTGTGTCACAATGCTGATTTCAGTCAACTAAGAAGGCATGTCATTTAAATAAGCAAATTGTTGTTACTATAGTATCAATTATGGAAAGAGGAACCCTACCCAAGAGTGACTAATTTGAATTCCCTTTTGAAACTTTATAATTCTGCATCTCTTCAAGAAGATAGGCTGTCGTTGGTTGCCTATTGGTTGTGGAGCACATAGCCTGTTGAAGTACCTTGTCGAGGTAGGCTGGTAGCCTTGAAGCTCTCTCAACTTGCGGGAATTGTGTGCATGGATTTCAAGTCATCTTTTCGCGTGGAAGCCATGTTTCAATAATCTAATTCTAAAACATTATTGAGAAATGTACAACAATTTCAATCTGTTAGTGCAAAAGAACTAGCCATCTAGCTTTTGTGAAGAAACTACGTGTAATTGCAATATTGAGTTTTTGGATTATTGGTCTAATTTCAAGTTTTTGTGAAGAAGTCACTACTAAGATCACATTCAACTAGATTTATAGCAAAAAAGCAACTTTGTTAGTTTTAAATGTGACTTTATCAAGGAAATAATTTGAAGAAATTGACTTATTTCCCTAATACATCTATATGAGAGAAATTGTACATGTATTAAATTATATATCTAATATTTTTTTGTGCTTGGTTGAATTTGTTTTGTAGTATATTACTTTCAGCTTCTCCATCAATCTCAAGCTCCCATAGTTCAAATGACCAAGTCTTTTGTGCCATAACTCGGATTGAGATGTTGTTGAGATGCCCAAACCATATTCACCTGGTTTTGCAGCATCCAATTTATAAAGGCCACAGTTACTATCTCTATAACCCTTTGCCACCACTTTGTGGTTATGGTTCGTATCCTTCATAAGGCATCCATCCTTGACAAATTCAACTTTAAGATGTTGATTTGCCATTACACCAACAGAAAGCAAACTTTTTTTCAGTCCGGGAACATAAAGTACATTAGGGATATTTTTAATTTTGCCATCAGGAAATTGCACAGGTGCATTGCCCACACCTTGTATCTGGCATTCCTCTCCATTGGCTTGAGTGACCTTATCCCCATCATGGATTGGTGAGAATTTTTCAAACCAATCATGTTTTCCGGTCATATGCCTTGTGGCGCCTGAATCTATGAACCATCTGGCACCATCATCAACTTGGGATGCCAATGCCGATGAGAAAACACTTGTCCCGTCATCTTCTCCATCATCTTCGGCAATGTTTCCTTGTTGAGTCACTTTTCTCACTTTTATGTCTGCTTTCTTCTTATAACACTCGCGTGCCCAATGGCCTGGTTTGTGGCAATAGTAACATTTTCCTTTCGTCTTCTTTTTCCCTTTTGAAGACGATTTTCCTTCGTCACCATCATCCTTGGATTTCTTAGGAATCCTTTTCCATCCTTTCTACTTGCCTTTAGCAAGCAAGGCTTGATCCTCCTGTGGAGTTTGTCTTGACTTCACCACTTCGTGACGCTGCTCTTCTTGCAACATGATTCCATGGAAGTCTTCAAAAGTAGGCAACCTCTCCCTTGAAGCAATGCCGCTCACAAACATCTGTAGCCCTTCCGAGACATCGCTCATTGTGGTATGTACCAATTCAATATCTCTGATTGGTTTTCCAATTACCACAAGTTGATCTCTCAACTCCTTTATCCTGGTGAAGAAGGATCCCATTGATTCATTTTCTTCCATCCTTACTGTGTTCAATCTCGACTTCAAGAACATGGCTCGAGCTGGATTGCAAGTTTGAAATTGCATTCTAAGAGCTTCCCAAGCTCCCCTAGCCGTCGTGGCATCACTTATGCGAGTGATGACATGGTCTTTCACTGAAAGATTGATCAAGGATAATGCTCTCTGTGCCTTTTTATCAAAGGCCCTTATGTCACCTAGAGTGGTATTTGGTCGGACTTCAATACCTGCCACGATTTCCCACAACTCTTTTTCCATCAAAATGCTCTTCATTTTGAATTTCCAGATGTTGTAGTTAGAAGCCCCATCAAGTTTGCTTGCATCGCCCAAAATTGCCTCATTGATGTTTGCCATTTCCGAACTGCTTAAAACTTCCCCTGTAGGCTATAAAGTGTATGCTAGAGCCAACCGTGATGTCAGAAATTGATAATAATGACCTGCAATTTTTAGCTTACAAGGCCACCCGCCGCTCTTTCGCCAAATTGAAAGCCAAACTGGCGTCATTTTCCAAATTGCTTCACGTCACCAACTCCCAGCTTCCTGCCCAGTAGAATGGTGAAATCACTTCTGGCGCACTTTGAACACTTTCTCCACGGCAATCACTCTGTTTTGGTGTACCGTACTTGCAAGTACAGTCAGGGTGCCCTTCGTTTGGAGGCTATAGCCTTTCGTTTGGTCAAAATAGGCTAAAGGAGGTGAAAATAAGGGCAATTAGGGTTTTTGAACTGTTTCTTCAATGTGAAGAAACTTCACCCTTCAAAGACTTGGGACCCAACAATTTTTTCAGTTTGAAGATTTTTAATGAAGTTGCAATGCACTTTGCACTTCAGACCCCTTCAGACTCTTTCACTTCAATCCAACGGATCCAACGACCCACCCATTGTGAAATGACCATCGTTGATCTGTATGAATCAAGATCAGACGGCTGTCAACACATTTGTGCGTTGATTAAAGGCCCTCGAAGTACTGAACACTTCGGGTCGCTAGCTGGTGATCACAACTGAGCGCGCGACAGCTCCCGCGACCTCTCCTCCTTCTCTCTCTACCTGCGATGGAGTTTTCTCACTCCTTCACGGGCTATGGCAGCTCCTCATTAATCGCACTAGCTGCCTTCCTCCTCCACGGCCAGTCGCGACCTTCCTACCGCAGAATCGGGCTACCAGGCCGCCCATTCATAGCCTTTCACAGCTTTGAAAACATACTCCTACAAGGAGATTTGGTACTTGAATTGGTAGTTCTAGTAGTAATCAGCTGCTTTTGATTTTGGTAGTTATTTACCCTGGTACTGTAATTTCTTTGAGGGTTTAGGGTTAGGGTGGTACTTTAGTTGCTTATGGTACTTAAGTAGAACTTTGCTGCTTTTGGTACTTAGATTTGAACTTTGGTACTTTACCTTATTTTGGTGCTTACTTAGCTAGGTACTTTATTTGCTTTTGGTGCTTAAATATATCTTTAGCTGCATATGGTACTTTAGTACTAATCTTGGTACTTTTATTGATTTTGGTACTTTGGTACTTTTTATGCTTTTGGTACTTTTGTACTTAGCTGGTACTTTGGTAGTAATCAACAAATTTTGGTCCTTAATTTAGTACTTAATTATTTCTTTAGCTGCATTTGGTACTTAAGTAGTAGTTATTTTGGTACTTATAGTGAATTTGGTACTTTGGTACTTTTCATGCTTTTGGTACTTTTGTATTTAGCTGGTACTTTGGTAGTAATCAGCAAATTTTGGTCTTTAATTTAGTACTTTTGGAACTTTAGCTGCTTTTGTACTTTAGCAGATTCTTCTACATAGCTTTTAGTTTAAAAAAATTGCTTATGGTAGCTTCTTTTGGTACTTTATTTGGTTATTTGGTACTTCTATGTGAGGATTTACAGTGAACAGTTTGTGTTAAAATTAACAATGTGTTGTGTAGGAAAAAACAAAATGGACTTGTATCCAATCTTGTGAAAGTTTTGCTACTCAGCCGAGGAGCTTCATGAAGAGTATGGCTTGAGCCTAGATGGCAAGTTGGCAAAAGACCTGCTAGACATTGATCTGCCAGACAATAAGTGGCTGATGGTGTTCAGGCTGGAATACAAAAAAAATGTTAAGATATATCTTAACCAGCTGCATCCAGTACCAAAATTGGTACATCCTTGTTGACCAGCCAGAAAACTCTTCTTGTACTGCAGTTGTGACCTTCTCCTTTTGGCCTAAATCTTTCTTTCAGATATGCGACCACATCTACTGCACATTTCAAGGGCCAACCGTCTGGTTTCAACTCCTTGTGAGTGAGAGTTCTCTTGATGACCGCGCCCGCTCCGTCATGCTTGCCTTTTCCATGGCGTGAGGGAGAAAAACTATGCATCATTTGCAGACCTACCAAGTGATAAGATCTGGCCAAAAACATAACAAATTGTTAGATTTTTTTATCTTTATGTTGGTTGCGATACATAGTGCTTGCGAATAGTACCCGTGGTTACGAACCTGGTGTCATGTCTACTACCAACTTGGTACTATATTCGGGTATTCCGTATAGTTCCAGTTTGGTACTATATCTATAAGGAAAATAGTACCAAAACTGGTACTCCAGAACAGTGTAGTTTGGTACTACGAGATGGACTATGTAGTTAAAGTCTTATAGTTCAGTACCAATCTTGGTACTATCTGAAGTAACAAACCTGAAAAATACAGAGTAATCATAAAGAGATAGTGAGAACCCCCAACAAATATACCTGGCCATGAAGAAGAAAGGCTTTGAGCTTTAAATTGGGACGCTGCGTCGTCTGACCACACCCAATGACCCCTCAGATTACACCCGTTCTCTTTCAACCAAGCGTCATGTAGTAGTAGACAGTGTTGTACGAATAAGATGTCATGGAGCTTGATGTCTCAGAGGGACATAATGGTAATGTGCAAATGACACATTTATTGCGGTCCCTGAACAAGCATTTTTTTGCATGGTATTGTGAATTAGGAGGCTTTGCACATAAAAGCGATTCCCACATATTGTTGGGGCAAACATATTGGTTCGCTTTGCAAATATCCGATTCCTAAATTTTGCAGCAGATGGAACATGTGCAAGCCTTATAGCTTACTAAAAGAACATAATAATATGTCTAAGTATTACAGCTCAATACAGTGTTGGTTCACTCAAAACTTCTTAAAAATTCCTTCTGCATTAAAGTCATTGTGAACATCTTCAAAGTGGAGAATTACTTTTGTTACCACTGATCTATATTCAAGAAGTCTTTTTGTGTACAACATAAGTGATTTCAAACCCCCTCATAGCAGGTCGAAGAGCTATTTAAAAGCTTCTTATAACAACAAAGTACGAGAGCAGTAGAAAGTACATTTTTAGTAGTCTAAAGTCTCAGAAACATATAAACATTACAAAAATAGTACATATTTTGTGAAATTGGTAGTACCTAAAGCTTAGATTCCACCAATTGGTAAAAAACACTAGAATAGCACCAAAAAGACCACAAAGGATTGTATGCGAGCTGCGAACACAAAAAAATATAGAAAAATGTGGTCACGAGAAGTCTAAATAGTACCTATTTGGTTGATTTTAAAATAAAACGTAGAGATTTAGTATAAAAGACCTTTGGTAGCAATAGTGTTATGTCCATGTCCTCCTGTACAAGGGAATCAGAATTATTCCTGACGTGGATAGTCTGTCACTCCAGTTGTATGTGGTTATTAGTTATGTTACGTCATTCCGGATGTGGTCGTATTAAATAACTAATAATCATATAAGGGCCCAGACCTATAATTGGACATAGGGGCACATGCATGGTGAAGACTACTTTAATGCAAGAATAGGAGATCAATAGCTCAATTTAGGTTGCATGGGGATCCTAAAGGAAATATTCTCTCTCTCTTGAGAAGAATAAGTCTAGTGGAAACTTGCCCATCCTCCTATTGTGAATTGTGATTCTTGAGCCAGTTCTTCCTCTCCTCTGTTGTGTTTTTCACTGTGGCTTGGGGGTGGATTGGTTAGGGTATTGACTAGCCTCTCCATATTGGTTGGATGGTTCATGCTCCACATGTGTCCTTTTGGTTTGCATGTGATTGGAATCCTATAGATCTTCACTTGGTGGTTCTTAAGTGGTATAAGAGCTTGGATCACATCTACCAAGAGGTGGAGCTTGAGGATCTTGGATTTTGCAGTTCTTTTGGTGTAGCTCTTTGCTTCTTCTTCCAGGTGTTGGAATTCAATTTCAAGTAGGTGGATTCTCAAATCCTTGGTGTACTTTCAGCCTAAAGATCATAATTGTGGATTTGTTCCATGAATTTTGATGGAAATCATAGGATTTTTGATGAATTTAGTGAATTTTTCACCTAGAATTGATGGTTTTTGCAAGGAATTGATTATAGGATCTGGTGTAGTACGTTTTTTAGATTGTACTTACTGTTTTACAGTCATTAATTATAGAATTTAATGATTGCATGTTGGTTGAAAAGTCAAAAGATTGATTAGATAGTGATTTTGGACCAAAAATTGGGGTTTTTGGACCATAAATGGGTAGACCTTGCCAGTTAGCCAAAGCTGAATGCTTAAAGACTGGAGGGTTGCTACATCCCCTAGATATCTCTCAAAAATGATGGAAAAGTATATCTATGGATTTTGTGGTTGAACTTCCAAGGACCCAATGCCAAAATGATTCTATTTGGGTTGTGGTGGACAGCGGCACCCCATACAAAGCCATTGCAAAAATTTTAAATTCTTAGGGTATTACCTTTCTAGAAAACATAAAATATCTACATGCTAGACAAATGAACCTTTATGCTAGAGGGTGAAATGAGCCGTTTTACTAGTGTTTTTGATAAAAACTAAAAAAAAAAGGTGGCGCCAAATAATGATAAATAGACCGAGAAACTAACTAGTTAAAATATTAAAATTCTCATATTTGGATCATAACACTTTGCCTGAAAAGTGGAGAATTTTTGGATCGCAAATATAAAATATCAATGGTATTCAGAAATGGCAAAAACTATGAAAGAGGGGATATGCACAAAAGCTAGAAAAGGAGTCCAATGATGGGTAGTGGCTAATGTCCTTGGACCTAAGAATGATCCTTTCTGATGCATTGAGTATGTGGAAGGTTAACACTAGAGTTGTTTTTAGCACACACACAAAAGTGTGCATCGAACCCATGCTCACATTTTAGGAAATAACTAGAGATAGACATGTAAAAATTTAGTTCTATCAATTTGATGTGAAAGTAGACTTGCTTATGCATAAAGGACTTTTTGCTGCATTTTTTGCCCATATTTCAAACTGCTTAAAAAGCAAAATGGGCGACCCACCGTTTTCAAGGGTGATTAAGTTTTGCAGATGCAAATTTTGCTTCATAATGGTCATGTGAAAAAAGCTTAGTTTTGGAAGCGTTGATTCTATTTTTCAAAAGCAGATTCTACTGCATATCTCGACCCTCTGGGCCTTGCCTATGACCTTTACTAGGCAAAATGTCATTTGCCCGGCTCATTCAATAATACATAAAATTTAGAGATGGTGAAAAACAATCTATCCAGATTGACAAGAAAACAACATAGAAAAGACCCCATTTTTAATAACTTGAAAGGTTTTTATGAGTAGTGGAGAGCACAAACATGACTCATTTGTCCTACTATTTTGTGTGTAAATGCAATTCATGTAATGAAATTATATTGTTTTTGTTTTTTCATTTCTACATAGATACAACTCTACTAAATTGTTATGGTTTTTAATTATAAATTATGTCTTCAACTTGACAATACATTTCAGCACTTATATGCCCATATCTACTTTAATAGAACTCCAAATTAATTTTTTTTTATGGGCATGTTGCTATGGTCGTATGGCAATTTTTTTTAATAGTAGATAGTCCTTATATGTGGTATTACACACTCACTTAGAAAATATCAAAGTTTGAATAGTATTTCCACATGTTTGACACATCATATCTTGCTTGCAATTTGCTCATAATCAATGTCCAATTTTACAAAACGCCTTTGAAGCTTCACAAAATATAGATGTCATGGATTCAAATTTTGAATATAAGCCTTGATTATGAATGTCACATTGTCATTAAATAGAGGGTTAAGGAAGTAGGGTTAGTGAATGTGTTCGCTATTTGTATAGACCATCGAATGTGGTATGTCATATAAACCATGGCTTCCAAGTTGGCAAGTTTCTATTAAATCCATGTTTGTAATTAGTAGATAGGGGTTTCTTTTAGTGCAAAAAGCATACTAATAAAGGAATCTAAGTTCGTAAGATTACTCCTAGAACATGTCCATTAAATGGCTTTATTAGAACAACTTGAGTGGAATTTGCCCAACTTTGAAATGGAGACTCCATCAAACAAAAATTAATCCTGTGACTTAAAATGGTAATCATTTCTCCCTAGCATTGTTGTGCCCTTACTTTGAAAGTCTAGAGTAAGTGATTGTTTTATACAAATGCATGATTTGAAAGGGACTTTCATGGAATCTTATACAAAATTGTAGGGTGCAACGACGATAAATGAAGATGCGTGTATGAAATGGGATTAGAAAGATGGAATGAGATATATAACACTAACATGCAATTAACTAGATTCTATGCTACTTTCATATGGGAGGTGTTAAATGATGGATACAATTCAAAACGATATTTTAATATGTGCAAGCCAAAAAGAGAGAAAACATATCTTCCTCCCGTGTGCAAATGTAAGAAGCATTCCACATCGATTAGAAGAGAATTGTGTGTCTACTATTTTTTGTAAGTTGTAATAATCCTCATATGAAAGTTAGTTATTTTAAGATACGGATGTTACTTTTATGAAAGTAAACAAGCATATGTTGCAAGCAATAGACTTTAAACTCTTTATCTGCTCTTGTGCACTTCTATGAATGTTATTCAATATCCATATTGTCAAGCTTGGTTTCATACAAAAGAAGACTAGCTTTTTTGGATGTTAGAATTTTTTGGATGTTAGAGTGCTTCTTGGTATCATCAATCTATGGGATCACAAAGAACTAAACATAAGCTTGGGGAAAGCTCCCCAACTCAAACACAATACACCAACTCACCGCCTTTGATAAGATCAATGAATGCGTCTTGAAAATCTCTTCTTGCAAAATTTTGTACCAAAAGATTTGGCTCCAAAAAATATGTTAACATTCCAAGCCATCAAAGTGGTACAAATCACCAAATTGATGACTATCTACAAGATTTAAGATTTTAAAAAAGTTGTTTAACAATCATATACTACTTAGACAAAGATCGCTGCCATCACGTGTTACTACGTGTTAGGACTCACTAATTAAAGCTATTATCTAGTACATTACCAAATCTCTTTGATTTCATTGGTAGATGACATCTCACAAAACAACAAGGTGCTACTTCAGAGTGCAATAAATTTCCAAACACCATACATTGTACAAGATCAACTCTCTTACCAAGCACCTAATCACAATGAAATACTTTGCTCATTTTAATGCTTGACATGTCAAGGTTTTCCAAAATTAAAAAAAAAATCAATTGCTTTCACAATCTCAATGTGGACAGGCAACAATTGTATGACTTGGTTGATTTAACTCCAACCATCATCTTCACTTCTAAAAATTGCACTTGGCCACATGTGATTGCAACAATGTCACTCTCAACCCTTTCTCCCTATCTTGTTTGCCATTGCCATTGTGCAACCCTCTACTTCACACTATAATGTGTCTCATTTATTGTCATGTTGCTCCTACCCCTTGCCAGCTCTTAGCTTATGCTCTCTCCCACGGACTAGTCTCCAATCAACCTCATTCTTGGTCTCTTTCTTAAATGACGCACAAATAATTGTTCACTATTGAACAAGTCCATAAATTGGGCTTTTTTCTTTGCTATGTCTCTCCCATCCAATATTGGGTGCTCCAAAATTGATCATCAACCCATTTCAACATTCAAACCCTTGAGCATAACCTCAGATATTTCCTTCTCCATTAAATATACAGTAGCTTCAAGCTAGACAGATGGATCTATTAACTTTCACAACTATACTAGGATCGTTCTTGTGATCAAAATATATTGGCATCTATCTATCTTTCTTGTCTCCAAGATGACCATAGCATTTTTCAACAAGAGCCTTTACTCTTTCCTCTACAATAAAAGCTTGAAGTCTTTTCTACACATGTGACTGCACTTCCAGTTATAAAAAGTAAAGACAAAGTTTCAGCGTTTAAGACGATCACAACCAGTAACATTGCTCACATCTAGGACCCTCTTAATGCAATAAATAGCTGATGATGCTTTTCTGTTGTGCCCGATCCTATTGACACATGTTGTCAGCACGAATGTAGCCATGCAAGCATAACCAACGAATACAACTTCATATATTTCCATACAAACAGGCACTTCTAATAATCAAGCTCCATGGACTAGACATTTTCATCACTTGCCAATCAAAGCTTAAATCAGTGGTTTGTGCTAACTTATGTCAACACCAATCACACATCAAAATCTGCAAATGTGGGGTCATTTGCTGATATAGTAAACAACATATACCTTTTCCTTATACAAGATCTACAAGATTATTTTCAACCTGTATCTTTTCTGATACTAGAATATTATTTTCAACCGCAAATCTAGCATGGCTCGAAGACTGTCAGCAACAGTATGGAAAAAAGACAAACTTAAAAACTGTCAACTTGAGACATGCTGAGAATGATTCTAGGAAGGAAATAAGTTTAAAGAAAATGTTCCACGATAGAGCTGATGTGATTATTCTGTGGAATGAAACGGAAAAAAACAACAAGCACATTAGTCTGGATTTATTTTCCAGCCATTTCTTCGTATTCAAGACAACTAAGTCATGAACATAAATGGTCCTTGTAACTTTAAGGGATGCCAATTGGACAGTAATAACCAACCATTTCAATTCTTGTAGCAGTCAGCATTTCATTATTAGAGACTTTCCTTACATAGTAAGCCTCATAAGGCTATACGGTTTGACACGTGGAAATGGATGTTGGATAAGAAAGACCAAGATGTGCAATGGGCAGGGTTGCACTTTTTAATGTATCCATTTGCTAAATATTCCCAATCTTAGAAGCCAAGAAACAATAGGTTCTTTCCAGTAATCTCCGTCCTTTAGGGTGCAATTATACCCTCAATATTTACCTTGCTTCACCGGCTTAGCAAATTACCCTGCTTCAATAGTAACTCCTTTTGAGATACAAGTCACTAGCAGCAGAAACAATCTCGTCAACTTAGATATGGGCGATAAAATGGGCCCTCCAATGTAATGACATCAAAATGGACATCTGCCCATAAGATAGTTCATAAAACTACTGTATCAAGGGGCTAAATTAGCAGTTGAATTTTCTTAAAAAACTGAAAAGTAAAAGAGGGTGAACATAAACAGCAGCTCGAAAATTCTCAACAACAAGCCAAATGCCAAATGCATTGAAAGAGTAGCGTGATGAAATAAATACATAATCGGGTAGTATATTCTGAATTATCAAAGTTTCACTATTTACCGTATAAAATCGATATGAAGGTTTCTCAGCAAAAAACTTCCTAACTTTGCTTTCTTTGTTGAATAACTACTGAAATTACATTTCAAATCCTAAAAAGAATGTGAGATATGCATTCACTTTACGTCAAAGAATGGAATGATGTCCAAGCATGCGTAGGCCTTTTATACGCTAGGCATGTATGGCAAAAGTATGTGAGGCATAACATCCTGCTCTTTATACCGTGTTACGGTTCAACTAAAATGACCTTGGCTGCTTGCTGACTGTGATTCTGCTTGTAACGTCACATTATGATGTTGACCAGAACTACATGATGCATCAAAACATAAGAGAAACCTTCTGCTCACTAGCATACTATGCGTTAGCCAATAAAATATCATGCTCTGCAAAATTTTGCCCACGCAGTAAACTCAACTTATGTATGTCAACTGCATGCAGGCCGTTATGTCACTGATTGGTTGTGTCATAGTAAAAGATGAGCCGATTACTTTACCAAAGGAGCAACAAACAAACCTGCAACCAAAATTGAATTGCCCAGGAAGTTAAGATAACGTATGACCCACTGAAAAACATGGAATGCCCATTAATCTCTAAAATTGTGTATGAGAACTCTTCCCTTCGAAATTTCTTTGAAATCATTAGCTTTCCGAGGAGGAAGCAACTACAGAAGCTCATCTTACAGCTAAGAAGCAATAAGATCTGGAGTTTCAGCTTCAACAGCAAGCAAAGTGGTGTGCACTTTTTGTAGCCAAGAATCGAGTCTATCTCGTAAAGATGCAATCTGTGGTATTCCAAGTACCCTTGGCTGAACCCAAGACACACGAACCGTGCCATCAACCTGATCAATGATCCCTTCAATCAGGTGTACCTGTGAACTCCAGGAAACTAAGTCTTAGTAGCAATAAAAACCAAAAGAGATACCAGTCAAGTTAGGATAATTTTTATAGTTCCTAAAAAATTCAAAACCCTACCTTGGCAAACATCAAACTCATAGAGGCCTTGTTAAAGCAACGAAACAACAATAAAAAAGGAAGATAAAAAAAGGCAAGTTTTCATCAAGCCAAATGCTCAAAGAGCTGTAACTAGGATGAAATTGATAGAAAAGAACAGGACAGTCATGGAGAAAAGGAAAGGTCAATTGACTTTTATAAAATCAAATGATAAGTCGGAAGAAAAGGACTATCGATAAAAGCGTAATCCCTACCATGTAATTACCAAGAAAGTAGTCAGTGCCAGAAAATAACATCTGTCAACAGTAAAAAAGGACTTCCAAACGATTTAATTATTGAGAAACTAGCAAGTGAGTTTCTGTTATTGGGAAAGGAAAGGACATGCTAAATTCTAATGCTTGGCTGCTAAAAAAATTATGGGACAAAAAAAACAAAGAGCATGCATCCCTTCTGTCAACCACACACCAAAAGTTAAGAAGACATTTTGCGATGCCTCTCTCAAGCAATGCACGAAGAATCTCATACAAATTATTCAGAGGATTGTAGTCAACCCAAGCATTTCGTACACTTCAAAACTTTAAAAACATCTTGTCAAAGATGTTCATTGCAGACCAACCACAACACACCCCCTCATAATTATTTCACTGGTAAAAAAATGTCAAGCCCTTGCATAACAAACCATGTCCATGCCGTCTCTCAACACTAGTATTTGCTGCCGTAGGCTTGATATTTTTGTAGAAAAAATAAGGATAAAATTGTCATGTGATCATTTAAGCTCCTCCATCTGCCTGTAAATTTTCTTTGAATGCATCATGTGGTTGGCTACAATATTCAACTCCCTAAGGTTTTGGGAAACGTTTCCCACCTAGGAATTGACGAGCCCCACCACACCATCACAAAAGCAAACTAGTGCTAAGGTAATTACAATAGTGGTTGATGAAGAGGGAAATATTTGAGGGGGAAAGCGATTTACGTTGCAAGGGAGAAAAAGTATACTGAAATGAGGTCAACAAGACTTCTAGAAATTGGGCCTTTCAACAAATGATATGCTTTTTATTATGAGGAAATGCTTTCTCTTATGGGGAAATGTTTCCCATAACTACGAGTGTGTTACTGTCTCCCTTACAAGCATATCTCACAGTCCAGAGAATTGATGCATGACCAAGCTTATGCTATCCAATCTCAATAGATATATTCACAGAAATGAATGAAAGTCATTATTCACACGCTCTCTCTGGTAATTGTTCCCAGGTATCAATGAATGCCCTTGCAGCCAAAAGTTAGAAGGCACAATACGAAACCATGAAAGGAGCACTAAGATTTCAGCGCCAGTCCAAGCTATCGCTTATCTCATATCTTTGAAGTTAGTTGACAGCTGGGAGCATGTATGCACTGTGGGTGGCTCTTCCTGTAACCAAGAGAAGGCACAATAAAAAACAATAAGAGCACTAATATTACAATGCCAGTCCCAGCTATCTCGTATCTTTAAAGCTAGCTGAGAACTGACCAAATGCTGGGAGTCTGCATCCACTGTGGGTGGTTCTTCCTGTAACACAAGAAGGCACAATGAAGCAATGAAAGGAGCATGAAGATTTCCACGACAATCCCAGGTATTAACTATCTCATATCTTGAAGTAAAGTTAGTTGACGATCAACAAAATGCTGATAGTATGCATGCAATGGGGGTGGCTCTTCCTGTAACAAGAAAAGGGACTCAAACTGAAGTCTCCTCATTACTAAAATCAAACAGACATTGAGTTTTTCTTCAAGGTCGTTTCGTCCTTGTCCTGGAAACTAAACTGCTGCTGCAGAGTCAAGAGAGCTCAGGCCTCTTTCTTCTGTGTTCTTACCTCTTCAAAGATCCTATCATAAAGTGTACTTAATATGCACTATGACTATGAGTGTGCAAATTAAATCTGTCAAAGGATTTAAAAAAACATCCCTATGGAAGAATTGTAAATCAGACAAGAATCGAGACACTGGCAAACATTCTCTTGATGACCAGATACATACAGATAAACTCTTGATCAGTAGAAATTCCACTTCTTCAGATGAAAGCCTGGTACGCTCAGCAATAAGGCTTAAAGGTATTGTTCTTTCTTCAGATGGACGGCTGCACAAAAATTACATAGAACCCTCCGTTATGACAGCTTACACAGAAAAGTATTAAAAAACATCTATGCGACAGTACAACTTACTACATCCTGTTTGTTCTCAAATCTAATATTAGCGCTTTGTATCACAATATTTAGTTTGACAGCCTTGAGCCTCTAGCTCCACACTTACCTAAAAATGATTTCCATCAAGCAAAGAATGTTGATCTTTTCCCATAGCCTCTTCTCGTTTTCAACAAGAGCTGGTTGTGCTGTAAGGGAAGCTTTGTAAACATGACAAAGTTCTTGATATTTTGCTAAATCGCCAGTGTTGAAAGCAAGTAAGATATGGTACAACCACTCGACATTTGTGCCCAACAAGCTTTTTACCTGCAAAGAAATACCATATCAGCCAAAAACCCTGTCAGTTTTAAAGCTCAAAGGGAACGCGTTCCATTCCGGAACGATGCCCCCAAAAAAAAATACGTTTTTTTACAAAGGATTTGATTTATATAAAATGCAGCTAATATGCATTTTTTTATAACTTGAAAAATTCCGACCAGGATTGTTCCAGAACGTACGGAACGGAACTTTCCGACCCATTTTGGTCGGAACGGGCTTCTAAGCTCTACACCATCAAGTTACCCCCACACACACTTATATGAACCACACCTTAACACTTCTACACCTTCATACCATAGTACACTCCTCCATAAAAAGCGGGTTAATGATGTGAAAGGAAAAGCCTTGTCGACCTCCTTTTTAGCTCTTCTACTATACACCATACCCACTAACACACCCATCTCCATCTCTCCTCGTCCATATAAGTTCACTTTGTTCAACTTTGACATGGTCCTTGAAGCCATTAAGAGAATGAGATGCATCACATGCCAGAGACATCGGGGACCATGAGTTTGAGTTACTGATCCATGTTGCTGACTCATCCATGCTACCCACTTTGCTCAACTCTCCAGTTGTCATCGGTTTCCCTTCATCTTGGTGGACTAATATCATCTATCCCATCCACAAAAAAAGGTGACCCCATAAATCCAAGCAGCTAACATATCATTATTATTGAACATGTTATTGCTAAGTTTTATGGCACTACTCTTCAGTGAGCGGTGAGTCCTGAGACTGGGACCCAAGAAACTACATGCACTCATTTTCAAGGCTCATTATTCCACTACACAACATATCTTTACTCTATCATTGAGGAGGCTCAACATTAGAGAGAGTCGGTTTACTGTTGTTCTGTCGATTTCGAAAAAGCCTTAAACTTTGTTTTGCATTACTCGTCCAAAGGCCTGAGATTTTGGTTATTCTACTAACACAGTTCTACCAATTATGGCACTTTATGAGAGAGTTTTGGGTGGTTGTTTTCAAAGTGACAGAGGTATCTCCAAGCAAATATAGAGCACCATTGGGGTGAAGCAGGGTTGTTCCCTCACTTTTGGGATTGTACTTTGATGAGCTTAAGAAGATCGCAACCACACGAGCTTACCTTTGACCACTAGGTTGTGTCATCTTACACTTATTTGAAGGTGCTTTTTGCAGGCCCTATATTTGGTATGGGACAGGCAACTACTACTAGGCTTTGGAAGGGACATGCTTCCATTGTCCAATTGGAATTTTCCGTTTCCGAGAGCTTATTCAGGATGCCCCGACTCCAGAGTACGTATCGACTTTTTTATAACATTGTTACCCCCACAGCCTTACATGCAACAGAGGCATGGTGTACAGATCTCACCAAATCTGATTGGGCCAGTATCTTGCGCTTGCAGGTATCGCGTATAATGTGGTCTAAGCACTCCACCCCACATCAGGTTATTCTAGTAGAGTTTGCAGCTTCACCTCTACGGCTTGATGCCATCTTTTGACTTATCACATGTATCTAGTGAGTCAAGATGTAGAAATACACCACGGTTGCAGCGAATCTTAGATCTGCCCATGAGTTCCACTGACCATCAAGTGTCCCACCGAGCTTGCAGCTGCTGCCAGGAGTTCTTGGCTACCATATGTACTTTTTTATTTTTAAATTGAAGAACTGTTGCTCCACCGAGCTTGCAGCTGCTCCTAGGAGTTCTTGGCTACCACGTACTGTTTTTTGTTCTTTCTAGACAAACAGTAGCTCCATCGCTAAGTCTCCATCAATACAAGCAGATCCATCGCTAGTTGTGAGAAGCCACTGTAGGCTGGTGAGAGTTGCCTGGTCTCTGCCGCTCTAGAATCGCTGCCCAATGCCTGAATATATGTTGCCTCATTTCAGTCTATAGGCTGCTTCAATCGTAGGCATTGTTGCCTTTGCAACTTGGCTGCTAGCAGTAGCGACCGCTGGATCACTTCATCACTGGTTGTCAATGATGAGGAGATGCCATCGATGACTGACTGTGGCTGGCAACGCTAGGAGGGAGATATTCTCATTTTTTTTTTAAATAAACCTGCTGTTGCCATGGTTGGACACCTGCTGCTCATTACTGCCTCTACTAATAAATGTTGCCATCAGAGGAAGAGGACCACCCGCCAATTGCTACATTTCAGGGAGCTATTCCTACCCAAATAATAAATTTTTTTTGACATTCATAGATTTCTCTATCACTAATGACAAGCCTTAGCTCCCTTCCCTTGCACTCATGTGATTGAAATTTTTAGGTTTAAAATAACTAGACAATCAAGCACAATCTTTTCAACATGCTCCGTGAAAATTTTCCGCATCCTAAGTTTTACCCATAGAATTAATGAACCCTGGGCGGTTCACCACGGTTCTGAGAACCGTACAGTGAATCGTACGGTTCTCAATTTTTTTTTGCCAGAACCGTGGTGAACCGCGTGTAGTTATTAATTAATTATTTTTTATATATTATTGTGTGGAAATTCAGCGGGAAGTCATGCAGCAGAATCCGCGGAATTAATTCAGCGAAAAGTCAGCGGGCGGAATCCTTCCTCTGGAGTCTGATGGAATGCATAAGGCGAAGGAAGACATGTGAAGTCATGCAGCGGAATCCTTCAGCGGAAAGTCAGCGGGCGGAATCCTTCCTCTGATGGAATGCCTAAGGCGAAGAAGTCATGTAAAATGGATTCTCGAATTTGGGAAGGGGTTTTGGGGGGGAAATTAATTAATTAATTAATTATTTATTTATTTAGATGAACCGTACCACGGTTCAAGGAACCATGGTACGGTTCCTTCCACAGTTCCCAGGACCCACGGTTCTGGGAACCGTGGGTTCTATGGTTTTACCTTTCAGTAATGATTGTGCACATTGGTATACATTCTATCTTATAACATCAAACCTTCCATAACAACCCTGACTACTGATACATTGCCCAATATTTTGAAGACTTCTGCATGCAAACTTCTTGTTACATAACAAACATGTTCAACCAAATACACTAGAACAAACATTAGTCTCCATCATATTGACAGTTTTCCACTTTTGTAGGTTCAAAACAAACAAAATAAGAGAAATTGTGACAATCTATCAGCTGGCCCTAAAAACTAGAGCCCACTCTCTACAGTAATCAATGTTTCCCCATTTTGCGAAAGTTCCATGACAAAAAATACAAGGCACAACTATCAATCACAGCTCATGTGCATGAACTCTATCAAAACTCATGTACATGAATCAATCAAAAATCTTCCTAGAGTAGTTCAATACTCTCGTGGGGTACGACCAATCTTGATTGACTACATGAGTTGTGTAGATCTCTAGCATGAGGGCTCTTTACCTCATATCTAGTTTTGAGGTTCACTTCCACTTAAGCACATATGAACAGATAATATTTAAAAATTTCTATCTTTATCCCACTTTTGAAGTGTGAATGAGATTATGCTCTTATCCTACCAACATATATTATTGGACAAACTATCTCTCTAAAAGTACTAGTACCCAATCATTGCTACTTAATTTTGCATTGGAACATTGATCTACACATTCACAAGGTCAATTGATTAGATATGTTGATGCTACTTAATTTTGTATTGGAACAACTGATCTACACATTCACAAGGTCAACTAGATGTGTTGTCTTAGTCTTTATGAGAATGAAATTCTCATTTGCTAAGTTCATTATAAACCAAAGTGACAACATGTCTTGCTTTCACTCAATTTATGAAACATATATTTGCATCTTAAATCTCTCTAACTTGGAAAGACATGCTCACTTGCGTAGAGGATACAAGTCACACCCATATTGACAACATTATCATCAACAGAATTGTTCAACAATAGAGTCATCCTACTAATGCACTTACTACCCATACCCTCCACCAAATAAGTATCTTGTTATCAAACTAAATATACTAAGGTAGTATCATTGGTCACAAGTACATTCTTCTACAATAAGGATTACGACCAATATCTACTTTAAGCATGTCAAGTTTTTCAATTGGCATAGAACCACCAATCAGCAACATCCTAAAAAGAACATGAAGCAAATGTTTAATAACCAACCAAGTCATATCGTTTTGAGCAAAAATTGAAAACTTCAAAGAGAGCTTTCTACAAAAGCCTCCCCATCATGGCTAGGATATGGCACAAACAACAAAGATAGAATAATAGGAGATCGGAGCAAAGAGCCACGAATAATTGAAGATCGAGGTTAGCATGCCCAAGATTGGTTTGATCTCAAATTCACATCATGTAAGAGGTCAGTAGGCCTATCTCAACCCGTACATTGGTTATGAGGGGTTGGGGCCCCTATGGTAATAAGTCCAAATTAATGATTTGGAGGCCCAAAACCCATGATGGTGAATCTATATGGAACTTGCAGTGGTTCATTGGTAAGTAGCTGATGTGGCCCAGTTAGGCTGTTGATGTGTCCCAATGAGGTGTCTCAGGTCACTCCTAGTTGGGGTGGAGCCTTGGAGGGTATAAGTATACTCATAGGCCTCTCCAAGATGAGAGGAGAGCAGGCTACATGTTGCTAGATCGACATTTCTCCTTTATGGTGAGCTCTTGCTAGTGATCCATAGCTTGGGGGCTAAATCCGATTGACCTAGATTTGGTTGGGTTGATTTGATCCACCATCTATTCCCTGTGTTATCTGTGGAACTGGCTTTCGAAACTGGGAACTCGTTGGAATTGCCATTCATAATAAATTTCATCTATTAAATCTTGCCATAATTCAATATGCATGTAACATGAAAACTAATATTAGGCTACTAGAAGCTTAAATCGACAGCAACACATGACATGCATGATTGAATCTTGGCATGCAAGAGGAATCAATAAATGCGAGTGACACAACATTGAGGGACAAAATGGGTGTCCCCCCACAGTTTGGTTTGGACTCTAATCTTTATGAATTAATAATTCCAAATTAACACTTAATCGTTAGGAGAAGGCAACGTGCGTAGTTGATGGAACAGATACTATGAGCATGTTTCTCAATGGCAAACTCATTGGGAGAAGTATTTACCTTGATTGAGTTTGTCTATATTTGTAATAAGCATTCTGCTATCGATTATAGTCATTTATGCTTACGTACGAATATCAACATAAATCACCTATTTTTGTAGAAACTCGAAAAATCAACTTTCATAAACTAGCAGATATTTTGCATGATATGCATAAATACTACAATTAGCACGAGAAAATGTCTAAAGAATGACTAAAGTGCCAAACATTATGCTCATAGGAAAAAATCACCTTGAGATTTCCCAAAAAGATACTGAATATGTTCCCGAATCCCAAAGGATTCTAAATTAGTGTGTATCGACAAACGTAAAAAATTCTTAAAAAGGGTAAATCTTTGGCCTACCAATTAGACCTTGTGCAAGGAACTTGAATACGACCAATATTTCAAGTAAGTCGATTTACAAAGAGTCTACAAGAAGGGAATCATCTTCCTTCTAGGTATTTGTTGGATTTGTCAGAGGAATCATTCAATGTGACCTGTTTTGAACCTGGATCTTGGATACAAGAACTACACGTAATCATTTAGTTATCAAGCATCTGGTTTGATGGAGTGGCCATACCAATGATGGCGACTCTTAAATGCAGGAGGATAGCCTTAGGAAGAACTTCCGTAACTTCAAGTTCTAAGGACATAACTTGTTTAAGGGGGGGAGTATGTCATGCCGAAGATTGGTATTGATCGTATTCTTTCTAGCCTTGAGACTATCCTACCACGAGGGGATACCACCCCCCCAGACATTCTTCTGAAGAATTACAAGACCTAGCTATGGAGTATCTTAACTCAGATGCTAGATCAACTATGAAAGCTTGAGAAAACTTGGCTATGGAAATATCACACACAAGGAGAATTGCATGAGCATCTCACAAACTCAAAAGTCTCAAGAAGAAATGAATTGCTAGTAAGAGAGAGGAGGGCGTGGGTCCTCCAAATCCCTTGTGAGGCAAGCACCTCCTTTACATGCATGGAAAGTCTAGGTGTCAACCATGGGAGTGAGCTACTTGGCCAAGTGGGCCACTTGCACTAATTTACATAACTTAACAAAAGGGGGGGTCATGCATTTAATTAAAACATGCCCCATGAGTTATGTACAACTTAACTAATGCTTAGCCAAAAGGGGTAAAATAGGCATTACTCTTCAACACCCCCCCTTAATGGCAATTTTATTCAAACTGACACCCAACAAAGTTCTGAACTTTTCAAATTTATCTTTACTAAGTGGTTTAGTAAAAATATCAGCTGTCTGGTCGTTGGTGTCGCAATAAACTAGCTCAATCTCCCCACTGTGCACTTTCTCTCGTATAAAATGTTGGTCCACCTCTATATGTTTTGTCCGTGCATGATAGACTGGATTCCTTGCAAGCTGAATGCAGCTTTGGTTATCACAATGTAACAATGTAGGTCTTACTTGAGCAATCTGCATGTCCTCAAGTAGACGGCGTAACCAAATGGCTTCACAGGCGGACCTCGTGGTCGCCCTGTACTCAGCTTCGGTAGACGATAGAGCAATAGTAGGCTGCTTCTTACTGCACCACGATATAGCCCCTGAACCTAGGCTGAAGCAATAGCCTGTCGTCGATCTCCGATCGTCTCTATCACCTGCCCAATCAGAATCTGAATAGCCTTCCAGCTGAAGGTTCCCGTCATCCGTGTATCCAATCCCATAAGTCACTGTCCCTCTCACATATCGTAGGATCCGCTTGGCTGCCTTCCAATGTGCTTCGGTAGGCTTACACATGTATTGACTTGCGATTCCAACCGCATAAGCAATATCTGGCCTGGTGGTAGTAAGGTAAATCAGGCTGCCCACTAACTGACGATAGAGCGTTTCATCTGCAAATGCTGGACCATCATCTTTTGATGGCTTGTTGCTTGCATCCATGGGTGTGCTGATTGGTTTGCTTTCTTGCATGTTAAACTTCTTCAATAATTTCTGTGCATACTTTGCCTGTGAGATAAAAAGACAACGCTTTCCTTTCCAAACTTCAACTCCTAGGCAATAGTGTAGCAAACCCAAACCTTTCATTTCAAACTCATTAGAAAGATTCTTCTTAACACAAGCAATAAGCTTCTTATTGCTTCCCGTGATGAGTAGATCATCCACATAGAGCACAACAACCACAAAGTCTTCTCCTTCCCTGAAGACATAAAGATTGCAATCAGACTTACTCTTCTCAAACCCTTGCCTTGCAAAGTACTCATCAATTCGGCTATACCAAGCCCTTGGCGCCTGTTTGAGCCCATACAAGGCTTTCCTAAGCCTGCAAACCAGATTCTCTTTGCCTGTTATTTCAAATCCCTGCGGTTGTTCCATGTAAACCTCCTCCTGTAGGTGCCCATTAAGAAAGGCACTCTTGACATCCATTTGATGGACATCCCAATCAAAATATGAGGCTATAGCCAAAACGGTCCTGATAGATGTCATTTTAGCAAAAGGTGCGAATGTCTCATCATAGTCTAGCCCCTCTTGCTGAGCATAGCCTTTCGCCACCAACCTTGCCTTGTACTTGTCCACTGTTCCATTGGCATGAAACTTGGTCTTATAGACCCACTTGCAACCTATTGGTTGCTTCCCTTCTGGCAATGTAGTGAGCTCCCATGTGTCATTCTTGACAATGGAGTCGTACTCCTCCTGCATGGCATGTTGCCATACCTTTTCTCTCACGGCTTCGTGAAAGAATTGTGGCTCATCTGCATTCAGAATAGTGGACATAAGAGCAAAGTTAGTCTCTTGTCTCTCATGAGACCTAAGAGATCTTCTGACACCCTGTTCACTGCTCTCTCCTTCTTCAATCATTTGACCTTCTTTGATTGTTTCCCAATACCACCTAGGTAGCTTCTTCCTAGCAGTAGGTGATGTGGATGGTGACCACGTATCCCATGGTACTGTTTTAGTCTTCCGTTTGTCCCCAACTTCTGCTTCTGGTACTTGGCCAAAAAGAGGTCTCGAACTAGTAGGTTCGATTTCCTGTTGTTGCTCCTGCACTTGAGGCTTACAGGACTCTTGACTAGGATCCTCATCCGTGGAATCAATCAAGGGTATGAACTCAGTAATTCCTTCCTTCTCCTGCTCCTGTATCTTGGGTGCATGCTCTTCATCAAAGATGACATCTCGACTTAGGATCTTCCTCCTGTTTTCGAGATCATATAGCACATAAGCTTTCTCACCTTCACTATACCCAAGAAAGACACACTTTACGGATTTTGCATCAAGTTTCTTCCGCAAGTCCTTTGGTATATGTGCATATGCTGTACACCCAAATACTCGAAGGCTGCCCACTTTGGGCGTCTTGCCACTATATGCCTCTTCTGGCGTGATTCCTTCAACTGCTTTGGTTGGACTTCTATTCAATAGAAAAACAGCAGTTGCTACCGCTTCTGCCCAAAAAGAATTTGGCAACCCCTTTGCCTTGAGCATGCTCCTCGCACACTCAACTATAGACCTGTTTTTCCGCTCAGCCATGCCGTTTTGCTGCGGTGTATGTGGAGCAGTAAACTGTCTCTTTATCCCACATGCTTTGCAAAGATCTTTGAACTCATCAGAAATATACTCACCACCCTTATCTGACCTGAGAGTCTTTAACCTCTTTCCTGTGTGGTTTTCCACCGTAGCTTTCCACTGTTTGAAGTATTTGAACGCTTCAGATTTCAGTTTCAGAAAATAGACCCATACCTTCCGAGAGAAATCATCTACGAAGGTCATGAGATAGTATGCCCCCCCTGCTGATTTGACCTGCATGGGACCACATAAATCTGAATGCACAAGTTCAAGAATGCCCTTGGCCCTGGTAGCTTTCTCCTTTGGAAACTTTTTCCTCTGTTGCTTCCCTAATGCACAAGCCTCACATGTATCTGAAGAAGACTTAATGCTAGGAAGATCTACTACCATTTTGTGCCTGTTCAAAACTTGCAAACTTTTGTAACTCAAATGACCATATCTCTCATGCCAAAGCTTGTCCCGATTAGTATCTCTTGCAGACAAGGCCTCTTGGCTAGGAATGGTTGTGAAAAGCTTGTAAAGACCTCCTTCTTGCATTCCCTTGGCTACCACTTTGAAGTTCTTCTCTTTGTCTTTTACCAAACATTTAGAATCATTAAACTCTACCACCATGTTCTGTTTGGTAATGGCACCAACAGATAACAAGTTCTTAGCCAACCCTGGTACATGCAACACACTTTTAATTTCCTTCACCTCACCTGATGATAGCTGTATTGCAACTGTACCTTTGCCCCTCACCATACGTGTAGAATTATCTCCAAGGCAAACATGCTGGCTATCTTCTGTCTCCTCATAGGTGCTGAACCAATCTCTATGAGGTGTCATGTGCTTTGAGGCTCCAGAATCAATGTACCATCCACCAAATGTGGATTCAGATGATAGGGCTGCGGTGAATAGCTCAAGCACACCAGATTGCTCCTCCTCTGCAACTTTGTCAACAAAGTGACTCTGCTGGTTCTTTCCCTTCTTCTGATCACTTTGCTTCTTCCTGCATTCAAAAGCAAAATGCCCATACTTACCACAATAGTTGCAGTTGCCCTTCCTCTTGGGTGTGGATGAGGAATTGGTGCTTGACTCCTCTCCAACCTGTAACTTGGACACCTGCTGCTCCAAGCTTTGCTTTGAGTTCTTCTTTTTGCCTTTGACTTTCTTCTGAAAGTTTTGCTTCTTCTTAGAAGCAAATGCAAGCTCTGGATTATCTTCCCTTTCAGAAAGATTCTTCCTTCTCATCTCCTCCTGTAAAAGAAGACCACATAACTCCCCAAAGGTTGGGAGTTTCTCCCTAGCAGAAAGGGACATCACATAGTCTTGATAGTTGAATGACAAGCTGTTCAAGACTATGGGAACAATACTCCTGTCACTTACTTTCTCTCCAACTGAAGCAAGCTGATCCAATAGGTCCTTGACCTTTGTAATATGATCACCAATTGTTGCACCTGCTTCCATCTTGAGAGTATGTAACCTGTTTTGCAAATACACCAGCTTGGCTGAATCCACTATTTCAAACATAGACTTCAGAATTGTCCAAGCATCAGCTGCATCCCTTGCATTGCAAATGTGAGGAATAATATTGTCCTTGACAGAAAGATTGATTATCCTATGAGCTTTATGTCTCCTGTTCATGTAGTCCTTCAATTCAGGATCAGATGTTGGTACAGGTTCTGTACCTGTCATGACCTCCCAGCAATTCTTATCCATCAAGATATTGGCTATCTTGAACTTCCACACTCTGTAGTTTGTGCCATCTAGTTTGCTAGATTCACCCAGCAAACTCTCCCCAAGACTTGCCATGCTAAAATCTGTGCTTAAAACAGAAGCTCAACTTGAAAGAGATCAGAAAAGAACAGCTTCCAGCAACAAGGGTTTAACCCCAAACTAGGGTATGTAGCCACTTCAAGGCAACCCTTCAGCTCCTGCTTTTGTCTTTGCCACTTGGTGTGGCCTCACTAGCACAAGCACTAGGCTCCACTGGAACAGAAACCAGAAGCCCCTACAGAAAGTGCGCCCTACTTTTGTGTAAGCTCCTCCAGAAAAACTCTCCAAAACTTAGCCAGATTTAGAAAGTTTTTGGATCATCCCACTCCCCTTGCCAATAGCTCTCCAACAGTGCAAGACTCCACCTGATCTGACACCTCTAGATCAAATGCTCCCTCTTTCAAGATTGAGGTGCTTGTAGAAGATAAGAATCTTCTCAAGAATCTAAGCACTGAAGTTTCTCTCACTCTCAGACTCACAGGCTAGACAACCTGCTCTGATACCATGAAGAATTACAAGACCTAGCTATGGAGTATCTTAACTCAGATGCTAGATCAACTATGAAAGCTTGAGAAAACTTGGCTATGGAAATATCACACACAAGGAGAATTGCATGAGCATCTCACAAACTCAAAAGTCTCAAGAAGAAATGAATTGCTAGTAAGAGAGAGGAGGGCGTGGGTCCTCCAAATCCCTTGTGAGGCAAGCACCTCCTTTACATGCATGGAAAGTCTAGGTGTCAACCATGGGAGTGAGCTACTTGGCCAAGTGGGCCACTTGCACTAATTTACATAACTTAACAAAAGGGGGGGTCATGCATTTAATTAAAACATGCCCCATGAGTTATGTACAACTTAACTAATGCTTAGCCAAAAGGGGTAAAATAGGCATTACTCTTCAACATCTTCATCGTCTTGGTAAAGCACCTTTATTTCCTATTTTGAGTACACCTACTCCTGCTCCATCTCCATCTTCAGGAGGTGCTTTTGGTAGTACGTTCGGTCTCCCTTCATATAGTGCTAGTCCTTATGGGTCTCCTTTCGGGTCTTCTATGGTAATAAATCATAATTAATGGTTTGGAGGCCTAAACCCCATGATGGTGGATTTATACGGAACTAGCAATGACTCATTGGTAAGCGGCTAATGTGGCCTAGATATGAGGTGTCTCAAATCACTCCTAGTTGGAATGGAGCCTTGGAGAGTATGAGTCGATTGACATCTCTCCTTTATGGTGAGCTCTTGCTAGTGGTCCATAGCTTGGGGGCTTGATCTAATTGATCTAGATTTGGTTGGGTTGGTTTGATGATTGATCCACCATTCATTCCCTACATTGTATTTGGAACCAACTTCCTAGTTTGTGGTCTTAGTGGTCATGAAAGAGGTAAAGATGAGCACTAGTTGGCTGAATTAGATAACAAAGGCAACGAATAGAATAGTGGCCATGGGCAAGTGTATTTGAAATAGAGGAAATAAGGGAAAGGCGAGCCAATAAGGTAATGTGAGAAGGTAAGATGCACTATCTACATGCTCAAAAGTGATAGATCAAGGTGTGTTTTGATGTGGAATAGGAGTTAACACTATTTATATGTCTATTTGTGAGATTGTAATAAACCCAGATTCACAAATGTGATTTAAAAAGTCGGTGATGTCATGAGATAAAGCTTAGAAAAGATATACATGCAACAAAAAAAGTCAAAAGATCTATATCAAAAAGAAAATATAGAACTCACTAAACAAAAAGTCTTTGCCAACTACTACAGCTTATGTCTCATCAGCACCACAAACTAGCTTTGCGGCTGAGAAAGAGTAAACCCAGCAAACTCGAATTTGTGGTATGGATGTGGATAGGAGGAACATGAAAGAGTAAAACTCAACTCTATAGTATGCGTCGTGATGGCATATATTGTACAACAGGTGTGATAGCATCGAGTCATCCATCTCATTTTACTCAGACATGTTTCCATTAGATATATAATATACATAGCTCTCTTATTCATTTGTTAGCCATGGGCCCTTTTCATTCATTTACAAGCTTAAAAACCTTTTTGATGCATTTATATCTAGGATTAGTGGCCAAGGGCCTGAATTTAACTAATTAGGTACTTGGAGTGGGGGTCCTTTAGGGGAATCAATGAGTGGATAAGAAGTGGAGAAATTACTGGATTTAAAAAGGAGAAGGCATTTTCCCGATTGAGAGGGTGCTCAAAACATTCAGAGTGAAAAAAAATCTGCTCTGAAGGCTCTACTGGTGAAAAGGCTTGAAGGGATCAGAAGTGTCATTTATCTTTCAGCTTCATTGAAGATTCTACTTTGAAGGGACCCAATACAAGGTGGTGATCTTGAAGGATGAAGGGCCCAAAAGTCTAGATTCGCAAGAAGTTCACTGAAAAATCTCAGGTTCAAGTTATAGAGTATTATAGCTGAAAAAATTGAATTTTGGCCTTTAGAACTGCCTTAGGCTTTGATGACCCTAGTTTTAAGTACACACACACTAATGTAAAACTTGCAGAAATCAGATATCAGAGTGTTGGTTCCACGTATCAATTGATTTTCTGTCACAGCAACAAGTAACCAGCCAAGGATAGTACGACCTACATGTGGAGACAAAAATCGGCAAATACGGACGTTGTTGAACCGAGTTACGGCCTATCAACCAAAGCAGTAACCTGTCAATATTTTACAGCTGGATATTTCAGTTAATTCACATTGGTTTCACATAATTGAAGTGAAGATTTATGTCCTCTCCTCCAACTGCAAGCTGAGACCAAGCATGTCATGAAAAAAGGGATCAAATTGGAAGCATTTATGTCACTGAAAGTCAGTCAACTTGATGACAACGATTTCCAAGTGTGAAACTTAATATGGGATTTAGTACCCAGTCACTGGCAGATAAAAATAGGAGTTCTACCAATACTTTGATGGTGAGAGAAACAATACCTTCAACTAATGAAGTGTCAAAAAGAGATGGTCCAAATCAAAGTGACATGGATATGGATCACGCATTGCAAATAAGGGCATTCTTTTCAAGAGGAAAGGATGCTACTTATAGAAATCCGGCAAGAAACAAAGAAGGGGAATTGTTTTAATTTTGGAAAACCCAGGCATCATGCATCGGAGTGGCATTCCAAACAAGTAAGCAATACAAACCAAAATCAGATTGCCAACTTCACCTTAGTCATTGAGGGGCAGGGGGTATAATTGTGAGACGCCCTTTTTCTAAGTTCAATTGTTTTTTCTGTCGTACGCCTTGAAAACCTTTCCTAAGCTCTCTCTCTCTCTTGTGCCTTACAAAACTTCCTATGAACATTCATGAACATTCTTTTGCAGCATCTCTCAAATAGCCATGGAACCCGCATGGAGGAATTGCAACACAGCTTTGGCGGATGTTAAGCAAGTGCATTTAGTTCAAGCAATCAATTCGCTTCAGCAACGACTTATTGAAATGCGGCAACAGAGGTGAAGTTGCATGCTTTAAGCCAGTCAAAGCAAGCCTCCTTTATCCATATATAGCCCAGAATTTTTTTCTGGCGCAAATGAGAAAAAAGGTTGACACCCCAATGTTGTCTTGGCCTAGTTGGATCAATGGAGTTTGCAATTCTCCATGCACAGTTCACCAAAGGGCTCTAAGATCTCTACTGCTATTATGTTTTTGCACGGCAAGGCATATCCATGGTGGCAGGATCAAGAAGACAAGCACGGCCCGCCAACTACCTAAGATGAGTTTCTAGGGGCTTTCAAGATCGCATTCAATCATGAGGTTGTTACTATGCATATGGGGTCTAAGCCTTTGGATGCCTATCTGCAAGATTTTTAGGAGGCGGTATCTCTTTTTGTCTCCAAGATAGATTGATCAAGCTACTCTTAAAGTGGGGCCTACCCAAAGATTATCGACTTGAGGTAGTCGTGCAATTCGCCAAATTTTTTGACGACAACCCATGTGCAAACACGAAACGAGCAAGGTGCAGGAAGGCCCAACTACAAAGAAAAGAAGTCATTGCAATTCTTTTAGAAGAAAGAAAAAGGGACAAAAGAAAGACAGTGCTATACATCTTTGTGTTGATTATAAAAGGTTAACTAAGCTGACAACATATAACCCTTACCCAGGATGGATGATATTATGAATTGTCTTAATGCTGCAAAATCTTTCACCAAGATTGAAGTTTGAACTCAGATCAGGATACCATCATATAAGGATTGGAGACAAAGATGTTCCTCATATAGGTTTTTGCTCTAAGTAAACTCATTATAAACTTTTATTATGTTGTTTGGACTCACAAATATTGTCGCCACTTTTCAGCAGATGATGAATGATAATCATCGTCCATATTCAGGAACGTTTGTGGTGGCCTATCTAGATGAGCCAGGATGATCCAATGTAGGACGAAGGGCTTAGCCCATATCATATATGATAGCATAATGTTTGAAAGTCAAAGTGTGAGTTCTTATAAACAACCATTTGTGATATGAAATCATTCTTTGGCTTCACAAGATTTTTTCACGGATTCGTTAAGGGCTATGCTAAGATAGCATTACACTTTACAGATTTTATAAGAAAACGAGCAACTGTAGTAAGTTCAATCCATCAATAATGTGGAGTTTGGAGAGATGAAAAGTAAATGAGAAATTTGAAACTCTCAAGTATGTTAAGTCTACGACTCCTATTTCACACATAGTCGACCTGACAGACCTTACTTTGTCAAAATGGATGCCATAGACTATGTTATAGGAGCAGCCCTTTATCAGGATGGTAAACCGATTTAAGAGGCCATTGATCTAAGAGGTCTAAAGGTCAGATGGTCCAAACTCATTCGAGAGCTCAAGTTCAACATCAAGTACTGTAGGGGAGTCAAATTGTGTCATTGATGCCGTGACTACAATTGGATACGTTAATCAATCTTCAATCATCTTCGGCAAGAGGCCCTAGCAGGAGATTCTAGATCTAGTTAAGACCTTGGAGTGCAAGACTCGAAGAAATCTAGAAAGAAAGCAATAGCTTAAGGAGTATTCCATTATGAATTGCTTACTTCTTCGAAATGGGAAAGCATGTGTGTTAGACAGTGAGGTTAGAAGGGCCTTAATCCTGCATGAATACATGACAACCCCTCTGGGGAATATCATGGCATATAGTGGACACATGACTTGGTTGAACACAACTTTTATTGACCAAAAATGAAAGGTCATGTGGAGGCATATATTCAAAGGTGTGAGTAGTTGCCAATTATTAAAGCAAAAAAGCTCAAGGTTGCGAGATTGTTACACACATTGAAAATCCTAGCAAGAAGTGGAAAAGTATTTCGATGGATTTTGTGATTAAACATCTTAAGGGTCGAAACGCCGTTTGGGTACTAGTTGACAAGCTAATCAAAATGGCACAGATTGATTCCTACCAGGATGGCTATCAAGGCTTCAAAGCTTGCACAACTTTTTGTCAAAAAGTTGTTCATGTTGTATGCAAATTTTTGTGGAACACGTTTGAAATGCATTTGAAATGGGAATGAATCGGCTTTGTCGAGAAAGAAGGGATTTTTTTTTTTGCTTGGTTTTATTCCTAGCGTTTTGTTAAAGAAAAACGAAGAGTTGTTTAAGTGTCTAGACAATGACTATAGTACTATACAATGACAATATAAATGATTGGTAATCGACACACTTAGATGACCAGGGACTCAATGAGACATTGAGATACATCACACAATGCACATGCACAAGGTATTCATAATTCTACTAATCCCTACTGAGTTTTAACCAAAGTTTTATATGCCAAACTTTCACACACAAATTGGGAGGGTTTTTTATTCTCCTAAATTTAAAATCCATTTCAAGCGGTCGGTTTGAAAAGGTCTTTTCGACTTCATCGAATGAAACACATTTCTGTGAAATATTGGTTGTATGGCTTTACCAAACGATATTGTTAGCTATCATATAGTTCAGTTCACTAGCAAGTTTGGGGAAGAGGTTTTTGAGATATTGGAAACAACTTTTAGTCTTAAATCGTTTGAGCACCCAAACTTGATGGACAGGCTGCACATATCAACTAGTGACCAGTCTATGGAAGATGAGCTAAGAGCGTATGTTTCTCATAGACAATTGAATTGGGAAAAGTGCCTCCTGATAGTTGAATTGACGTACAATAGTGTGAAACATTTTGCCACTAGATCTAGTACTTTTATGCTAATGTATGGCTTTCGACCATGTTTGCAAATTTTTGTCATACTGAGACTTCTTAAGGTTCAAACTTCAAGCTACAACCAATCTTTTGCAAAATATGCAAAGAAATGATGTAGGCGGCTAAAATAAGCTTGAGAATGGATCAAGACAAAGCCCAGTAGTATGCTAACCGAAGTCAATAACCTCGACAATTTGAGGTTGAAAATTAGGTTTGCCTTAAAATTCCGAAGGACTTTATTGTAATGCGAACTAGTAAATGCTATCAGCTATCTCCATCATCAATCCATATAGGATTGTGAGGATAAATCAATCAAATCACATAACAGCTAGATCTTCCTATTGAACTTGGGGTACATCTTGTATTCCACGCATATTAAAGGAACAACTTGTACATGTCAATGTTCTATTGGGGTTGGGCAAGATTCCTTCAGCGACACTCGTCAATGTGTGCAACTAACCCATGTCATGTCTATTATTTCCTTCTTACACAACCTAAAGTTCCATATTAACTTAAGAAGAATAGTGCTATCAACTTTCAAGATACGGAGTGGAATTATTCAAGAGCTTTATTAAATAGCTTACATAGAGCACAAGGGTCTAATTACCTCAGTACAACCTAACTCATTTTTTGACCAAGATATCCAAATCAAAAAATCTTAAAAAAATATATGACATCCAAGACATGTTGCTATATGTTCTTAAAACATCCCACACGTGCAATGGTAAAACTTACAATTGGATGAGCAAGAAGCTCCCCGAAGTTGTAAATGTTCTCCCCTAACAAAGCTGCCAATGACAAGTCAAATGCCAGATCCTGCAAGCCAAAAATCTTTTTCTTATATGAGCATAGTAGCAGCTAAACTCGTTTGGTTGCAGAACCAAACTCATTTCAAACTTGTCACGTTTCAAACACACTGAAACCTTTTCTTAGCTTTTCTTCTTTTGGAAAACAATATCCATTTTTACCTATCTGTGGCTTATTTGTCACTTGTTTGCAAAGCAATCATATATCATATTTTAAAGGTAATCATAACATCATATGCATCTAACTCACAAAATCCTCATCAACCAACTTTACTTGATATATTCACAATAAAAAGTATAAATACTTTCCAAACTACTAGTTGCTTACTTGTCCAACCATCTTTGTTTCCTTTAAAGAATAGAGGTAGATCTAAATAAGCTACAAACCATTGCGGTTGAAACAAAAGTGGTGTGATGCTGCTTCACTCAAGTATCGAACAACTACTAATATGAAAAGAATAAGAATTGAGCACGTTGATTGTCAACAAGTATCAAGTTGTTTATCTTGCACAACAAATCAACCACATGTACATGCTTCAAACTAGAAAAACTTAGTTATCTGAATCGCAAACTTTGTGTTCCAAATCAATTTCCACAAAACCCATACTTCTTGCTATGAAAAGAAAAGCCACAAGCAAACAAGCCCAAACATTTTCAAAAAGGACTTGTGCTTGTCAATACAAGAGACCAATAGGTAACAGTAGGAATCTAGAAACAAATTTTCTGGGCAAGCTAGATGGGACCAACAGTTAAACGATATTCAAAGTCTCAAATCGATCACCCCTTTTCATACCCCACTGAATGTTGAAGGGTCACTAGGACATACATACAAAGTTGCAGCAGCAAAACGCTGTCCATGACTAGGACAGCGATCCGAATTGTGACCCCTGATTCGCTGAGGGGTTGCGATTCGCAATTTACTGGTATGTCTTTTTTATAATAATTTTTTGATTCTACAATTCTAAGTACAGTCCTCACATTCCCATAGCAATTTAGAGAAGGAAAACAAGAATCAGAACCAGCTATGTGATTGCTGACCAGCGAGGGAGAACTACAACTACCAGATATAACCTGCCCTATGAAGGCAAACAAGTCATGAATCAAGCAGGTAGGCACTGGGCAGGCAGATCGTTGGAGAATGCAAGAGCAATGGTGAGGAATAATATCACGCTAACGCAATGGACGAGTTGCAGACAAGTGGGGAGGGGAGGCGACCTAAGACCCTCTGTGCTTACCATTGGCAAATTTCTTTATAAGATTTTGGAAACTAATGAGGTGAAGGCAGCCATGATAAATTGGACGGGCCTGAAGATGATTAGCACTAAAGCAGTGTGTCAAGTACTCTGTCTTCCCAATGGTGGAGGGATGCCCAAAACTAGAGCAGAAAAGGGAGACAAAACCTGGTGCAAAGAATAATTTAAAAAAGACGAATATAAGCAAAGGAGTTATGATTCTGGCCCAGCAAATCACAATTCACTGCATCTATGCAAGTATGTAACATTCAATCCCCTATTACATACATCCAATGCCTACAATAACTTTTCAAAACTGCCTCTCCATCTCTTCTAAAAGAAAACACAAAGACTACAATCCTAACAAAGTAACTCATCGCTTATCCAACTATCAAGAACCAGGTTGTATATAATGATTGTGAAAAGTTTATGCAACTTCAACAAATGGAGTATCAAAGCCTCTTTCATACTCGTCATTAGGGATCTTTCACCCACTAAAGTTCCAAAAAACAGCACCATTTAGAAGGAGATAATAAAAAGCTCTCAAAAGTCCCCCAGATTTCAAGCACCTTATTTAGATAATATTTCTTTGCAATCGTACTGCATTGCTCATCAACAATCCTAAAATTTCTAATCAACAACCTCACAAGAAACCCCAAATAAAAACAGAGCATCGAACATTCAAGTAAGGTTCTGCATTATGTAATTTCTTCAGATTTGAGCTACACCTGTAATTTGAATCAATTATCTCAACATTTGCCATCATAACAGATTTAAAGACAGAAATGAGGTAACAGCAATACTTACAAGCTTGAAAGGCTCAGAGAGTGATTCTACGGATGTATACGCCAAATACAGCAAAGCACTTTTGTAAAACTCGGCAAACTCTTGTCTTGACTTGTGATATTGTGAAGATACCCAATGTACACTAGCATGAACTGAAGGATCAACATCAGTCATGCTATCAAGCGTAGCTTTTCCTTCCTCTAAGAGTACCTTGCACTCCTTTTGGTCACCCCTTTGAAGTTTTAGACCAGCTATTTGCATTTTCACATACAAGATGGGTTCCTCTATGCGACGTTCTTTGGAAGCACGAAACTTTTCTATTACCTCCTCTAGATAATGAATTGCTACTTCCTTCTCGACATACTGACGAGAGACGATCACTGTGAAATGAGCAAGTTTCAATAGGTTGATCTTGCTCTCGAACTCTGAAATGAAATTGTGATATAGCTGAATGAGAGCATCCCCTGCCTGCAGAGAATAAAATAAAAAGTCAATAGTTGGCAGTCCATAGTTTGAAAAGCTGCTTCAATAGAATCATAATTGGGTAGACTATTATGTTCAGCTTCAAGCATGTCAGGATACCCTAAGAAGGCCGCCTCCATAGATCAAACAAGGATTGCCTTTTCTAGATCCTAATAGAGTAGCAAATTTACGGCTTCCAAATTCAGTCGTATCTGAATGTACAATCTCAAACAAAACTTTGTAATTTAATGCCCAAGGAATGAGACTCGACTCACATTCACAAGAAAATAGAGTACCATATAGTGGCTTGTACCAAAAAATGACCACCAGCATGCTTTAACTATCTGTTGTTGACTGTTCCTAGACTTACAATGTCTTTTGATGATCTGTGCATTGCATAAATACAAGCTTGCAAATATTCTGAGTTCGGTACATTAACTCGAAACTTAAAAGGGCAAGACAAACCAACATTAATTAAATAAATGTGTCAAGTCAGCCTTGTGGAACGTAACCGGTCCGTCATCCAGAATTCTTGGTCTAGGAGCCCGACCCCCTTACCACTCCTAACTCTATCTATAGTCACCATATCAAGTATTCCAAACTTTTCTACTAAAATGAAGACTATGACAAAACCTAATAGCAATTAGGGAAAAGCTAGCCAGTAGCAATACAACGGAAGAAAACTTTATTTATTAACAGCCTCAAAGTACAAGGATCTGACAGAACCTAAGTTCAAAAACATTGCATCTAAAATATGAACTAAAAATCCAGGGCCGACGTCCAAAAAACCTGAGGGCCAAAGATGCTACTCGGGCAGGCCACCGGCACATTACTCAAGAGCAGGTTAGATTCGGCGTCAAACTTATTCTGCTGAAAGAAAAGCTCCACCGGAGCAAACAAGCAAGTGAAACTCAACTGCTACTCTTCAGAACGAAAGGGGTTTCACATTTTCAGACACAAAACACAACAAAGAATAAGGAGAACCTGCAAAACGGCAAGGGCAACAAACTGCTCCAGTTTGAGGGTGAGCTGATGCCATAGCTTGCGCTCATACAAATCCGCTAGGCTGTTGTACCAATCGGCAAGCTCAGGTTGCGCCATCCGCTGATTTTCCAGATATCTCAGCGCTGCCATTTTGTGTATCAGACGCTGCTACTGCTATCGATCGATCGATCGATCGAGACCTCTTGTATGTTACAGAACTGGCGCTCTCTCTCCCTCTCCCTCTCGCTCCCTCTCTCTGTCTGTCGCTATAGTTTTGGTCTTTGCTTTATTAGCCCTATAAAGTTCCAAAAGCAGGAAATGGGCTGGCCACTTGGGGGGGGGCACATGACCACGAAGCGTTCCAAAACATCTTTCCAACTTCCTACTATTCCAAGGCCATTCACCTTCCTTGCTTAACACTTTTATTTTTCTCTTAAATTTATTCACCTTCCTTGCTAACACTTTTATGTGGAAGGTCAGCCTCCGAGGTCATTTCGCTGAGGCTGGGCATTGGGTCGAGGGTGGTAGGCCAAGGCGGAAAGCCCTTACCACGGCAAAATGACCAAGTAGATGATCTTTCATGGCGTGGAAACTTTTTTTCTCTTTTTTTTTACTAAATTTTTGTTTACATGAACCTTCTGCATCCCTGAAGGTGCATGTTAAAAGTTTTTGGAAAAAAAGAGGTGCATAAATTATGTGTTGTGAGGCACTTCTTTTTTCTTCATGGTAGTTTTCTTGTGATAGTTGTAAGCTATTGTGACTATTGGCTAGAAAATGGTGAGTTAATCTCAAGTGAATTGCATTAAAATGGGTTTTTTTTGTTTTTTTATTTTTCTAAAATGTGATTTTTAATTTTTTGATGTTTAAGTATATTAATGCTTTGGCGGTTGGAAGGGACTGACCCACGGTCTTCCACCCAGGGAGACAATTGCACGAGAGCATCATCGTATGAGAGTGGAAGGTCTTAAGAGTCACTTGGGCTTTCCACAACTTAATGCTGAAGTTTAAGTTCTTTTTCTAAAATCAAAAAATTTACCATAATAGCTGACACATGCACGTTATACTCATAATCTTTGTTTGTTTGTTAATTATCACAAAATGATTTTGCTCCTTACAAGATTATTCTACTTTTGAGAGTATTTGCAAATTACAAAAAAACAAAAATTTGGCATTCCAGGTCTATAAGATATATCAATCATCTAGTAGATATATATGTTATAGACATAGTTCCAGGTGTCGTGGTACGACACCTGGTACGACACGGGTGTCGTAGGTGCCGTGGAACTGAAGTTCCGCGGCACCAACGACACTTGGTTTTTTTTTTTAAACATGTGCCATACCACGGCACCTGGTACGATACCTGCACCCCCATGACAGGGGTGTCGTGGGGAACTATGGTTTATAGATAATAGACTAAGGAGCATTAGATAATGTAGATATTGTGATTTGTCAATAATTTTTTGATAGAATCAATCGTAAATGCAGTTATGCTACATAATCTCAAAAGTCAACAAAGCACAATAAATGATAAGAAAAGACACCCACACATTTCACAAGCCAACTAGAAATATGTCTTCTCTCTCTACAATAACCACTCTGTACAAAGTATCGATTTTTGCTTAGAGCGGTCATGCATGGCAAGGTTGTCACTGACGAGACCAAGTCCCAACACTTGTGCACCTAGCCATGTTGGACTTATCAGGGAGACATGTGTACACTGTAAAAAAAAAAACCACTATATTGACATATTTGTGCCGTTGTAGTAAAATTAAGCTTTTAATTTCAACACTCTCCCTAAAGCTTGACTTTACTTTACAAACATAAAGTCTATTTCTAAACATCTCAAACTTTTCCTTAACGGTTTTGTAAGAACATCAGCTATCTAATCAGCAGTGTTATACTGTACTACTTTAATCTCATTGTTGAGTACACATTCACGTACAAAGTAATAATCTTTATGTGCTTGGTCCTAGCATGATAAGTTCACAAGCTATATACCACTCTGGCTATCACAAAAAATAACACTCCCAGAGTCATATTGAAGTCCAATCTCTGCAAGCAATTGTCTCAACAAAACAACCTCTTGTATAGTACTTCCTAAAGTTGTGTACTCAACTTCAATAATAGATAAAGCCACTAAATTCTACTTCTCACAAGTACAAAACGCGCTCATTCCGACATGTGGTTGCAACGGATTTCGGGAATCTCATAAAATGTCAAAAACCGACATGTCGGAGTTGACATCCCTGTCGAACCCCCATAAAAAAGAACTCCGACAACCTCCCGGTAGCCTCTGGTAGCTGGTGGGAATATAATTTAAAATAGGATGTCGAAATTCGACACTTACAAACTGTGACAGATTCGACATCCGACGTGGGTGCCATGTGGCAAATTTTCGCTAAGGTGGCATTCTAGTTGGATGTCGAAATCCGACATATTTTTACGTTAACTAGAAATAACAATAAAATTCTTGCAGCTAACTAAATAAATAACAATTGAAGCATGCCACATAATCCAATGAAAGGAGGCAAGAGGAGGCCCGAGCACCTTCCCTCAAGCTATGCACCTTCCAAAGGGAACACAAAGAAATAAAATGATAATCTCAAAGAGAGATCAATTTTAGCATAATCTCAGAGTGTTGCTTACAAGGCAAATACCTCTCCTTTTATGGCAAGGAGGGTCTTCCATAAGTATCCACTAACTTGTGAGACTAATCTATTTCTAGCCTTTCTAGAACTTCTAGCTTAGGATTTAGAACTGCAAAGTTTCTTTAACTTACGAAATTTTAAGACAAAATATTTCTAATCTTAAGTTTCCTATGTTTAAGTTCTAAATCTAAGTTTAAGTTATTTTATTATTTTTTAAGCTTCTACTGTCCCACACCAATCGAAGCCTTTTCTTCTAGATCTTCTATGTTTCATAGAGGCGAGACTGTTGCTGCCAGGAGTGGTAGATTGTAGTGTCGATGCCCTCCATCATCATTTGCCACCGTAATTTGTTTAGGAAGGGCATGGGTGTGTGATAATGGAGCATACCTTGTAGAAAGTTATGGGTTTTCCATAGCTCCACCAAATCAACGTGCAGGGCGGAAGTTAGTGCAGCACAATAATAGAGCCTTGCTACGTTGATAGGGTCGTCTTGCATCCCCTTAGGGTGCCGAATAGATTGTATTGGAGCTCATTCACCAACCATACCACTTTTTGGGCTGCAAGGGGTAACTGCACCCAAGGACCAATGTCAGGGAGATGGGTGAAAGGCAGGTGGAGGTGATTGAGGATTGATGGGTGAAAGAGGTGGAGAGATACTACGTGGTGGAGATGTGTGGATTGGGTTAGTGGTGACGTGGGTTGATGGGAGTGCAGTTAGTAATTGTAATGCAAAATCATCTACGTTGACTGTAGAGTCAAGTAGGGTGGAAATTTGTACAGGTGAGGGCTTTTGTGGAATTGTGGAAGCGAAGCCCATGTTGAGAGTTAGTGATAATGTGGAGGTGGTACTAAATGGTGGAGGTGGCGGTGGGAGTGTGAGAGCAAGTGAGGGAGTTGGGGTTATGGAGGTTGCCTATGTGGACGGGATCAGAACCAAAAGTGTCTGCCGCCACTGAGCTGCCTGTTGTTGCCGCTACTGCTTGCCTGCATTGTTGGGCTTGGTTGAATAAGGCCTCCTGCTGCTCTAGGACCTCCTTTGGGACCTAAGAGGATTTAAGGCTCCCTTCGGATTCAGCATACTCAGCTCCGATGTCGTTGTATAGAATGTTGTGAGGGACATCGGCTTTTGTGCTGATCGTCTTCCCTTTCTACTTCTTAGTGGATGGGGCTGGTGAGACTGGTTCTACTGTCGGTTGGGGGGTGGCTCGTTTCTTAGTGTTTGGATAGAGATCATCCAGCTCCTTGATGGCAGCAGCCGCCTTACACCCCAACTGTTTGGTGACCAACATGTGGAGGAGATATCCACACTTGGTAGTTGGTTTTCTGGCTTTCAAGGCCCCGCACAGCTTTTCTGCTATCTTCTCAGCCCACTTGTAGTTTTGAGTGAGATCATCCATGGTGAGGGTCAAAGAGAAGAGGTCGCTCGGTGGTATGCAATCCATCTTGGCAATGTGCACTTCGACCATGGTGATGAGGATTTCTGAGGCGGCCCGGAGATGGGGATCTGTGATGAGACGTATGGTGATCTCGTCGTTGGTTTGGGCAATGGTTTTGTCATCCTCTTTCAAAAACTTTGTAAAGTATTGGGCATCATAGCTAGTGCCCTTGCCATGGATTGTCTCTCCGAGATTAGGGAAGCCAATGCTCTGGAAATGCTCAGGAGAGACATTGATGATTGTATAACTGCCACTCTTAGATGTAAGCTTAAAAGTTTGAAATTCATCCGAATAGGTGGAGTAGGCCGCTCGGATCAGGCTCTCGCTCTGCTGGTCATGGAAGTGAGTCAGATCAAATCCAAGGGTTGTGAGGATATCCTTGGCCAGAATGAGCTGCTCGGTGTAATTCTTGATGCAAATCATAAAAAAGTCCCCTAAGAAAGTCCGAGGGGATTTACGGCGATGCAAACTGAGCGAGGAATCGTGGGAGGCCATAATAGCAGTGATTTTAGATTGCTCTGAGAATTTTGAAAATTTTAAAAAAATTTGGCATGAACTCGAGAGCAGGAATCTAAAATAAATTCGTGGAGAGAAGGGTGGAGGTCTATATATAGACTTTTTTGGTAGGAATTTGCAACTTTACTAAGAAATCGTCCTTAGTGTCCACGATTTGGTAATGATGGTCGCAAATTTTGAGGCAACATTCTGAGGGTCCGCGAATTCTTGTAAGTGATTTTTTATGCTAAAAGAAAAAAAAACATTTGATAGTGCAAAAATTTGTCTGATCAGAATTTGTGGAGATGATAGAGAAATCGTGGAAACTATTTTGAGCTTCAGCAAATTGTTTGCAAATTCTGATAGTGGATAACTGATGATAAAAACTAATTTTTTCTATTTCTAAAAAGTTTGTCTTTGATACCGAATTCGTGGAGGCCAAAAATGAATCGTGCACTGTATAATCAGGCAAATTCTATCTAAGATGGTGTGAGACAAGTCTTCTGAAACTAATGGCTTTTGTGGTTTTCTCATATAAGACTATTGGTATACCTGATCTAATAGTATCTTGATGGTTTGAATGAGAAAGCACAACAAAAATTTTGTCGAAATGACAAGCAAGCAATAGGAAAAATAGAGAAGAACAATATGAAAGAAAACAACTAATACATATCAAGATAAAAATATGGTTCATTGTACTTTTTGTCGGCACCGATTGACCACAGTGTCGAGGAGATCGCTCGAAGGGTTTGGAGTTGTACATATCCAGAGGCAAAGATTTTTTTAATGACGTAAGTTCCTTGGCCAGAAAATTTCAATTTGCCTTTGAAGGCTTTGGCCTGGTATAGCAGGACCTTATTCCAACCTGGAAGTCTCTAAGTTTCAATGATCGATCATGCCATGCTTTTTGTCATCGTTTGTGGACTTGTTGAGCATGGATGCTGATTCGTCATGTTTCACAGAGTTGATCCAGATGGAATAACCTGTTTGTTAGATTCTGTTGAGTATCAAGCTCAAGATTATAGGCTACTCGAAGGGAGGGGATATGGAATTCCACAGGCATAACGGCTTCTTGGCCATATGTTAGTTGGAAAGGGGTTAAGCATGTTGTGTGTGCCGAGTAGCAAGACTAATAGGTCCGACATAATCAATCCCCCATTTCTAGAAAGCTAGATCAGTGGTTACAGGGTGTAAAGGCATGTAGTCGGTCTTTTGAAAACGTTTTGTGCGTTGGAAGACACAACCGGCCTTAGTGTAATTGTGCGTATCCTTGAAGAGTGTTGGCCACCAAAAACTGGCCAAGAGGATTTTCTTAACAATAGTTGAACTGGCCTACACCAATACCTTCATGAGTGAGGGAAATTACAAAGGGTATTTCACCTTCAGTAAGACATCGTCGGATGATTCCATCAAATCCTTGCTTGTAGAGTTGTCCTGCAATTAACGTATAAGGTTTAGTTTTGAGGACCAACGCACGTTGTTCAGATTTAGAGAAGGAAGGATCCATCTGTCATGAAGTTAAATATTCTGTAATTTCCTTAGCCCATACAGGTGTAGAGTCAACTTGAAAAAGGATTGCATCTGGTAAATCATCGCTGACGCCTTGATCAGGGGTAGGAAGGTTAGGGATTCGGGATAGATGGTCTGCTAGAAAATGCTATACTCCCTTACGAACCACGATTTTAAACTCAAATTCTCACAATAATAGGATCCATCTAGTAATATGGCATGTGGTGCAGGTCTTGTTGATGAGATACATCAGTGCTTGATGATCAGTGAAGAACGCAAATTTTTTTCCTAGAAGATAATGGCGAAACTTTTGAACCACATATACCATTTCAGCAGGTATCAATTGTCGACTAAGAAAACGGATTGGGTAGCCCTTTTTGAATTCTCCCGGTTGGATGAGCACTGCTGTAGGGTCGAAGATCTCGCGTAGTATAGCCCTCCCGCCTGTCAACAAGGGTTAGATCATTGGATAGGTACCTAACTATGCATAGATGCTATTTTTAGTTAGTTTCCTACTTTCTCCCTTAACTCTACTCTCCACTAACACTACTCTCCCTTAACTCTACTCCTCTACACTACCATTCATCATGATTGTAGGTGAAAGGAAGGGGATGATTAGAAAAGATGGAAGGAAAGGAAGATAGAAGAGAGAGATAGAGGGAGGGTGGAGGTTAGCTCAAATGCACATTATACTTGCTAAAGGAGAAACATAAACTATTACAACCAAAAAGCATGAACTTGAAAGCAATAGAAATAACAAGAGCAATAGCAAGTATTGAATTGCAAATGAGGATGCTTCTCTTCCAAAATTTGGTAGAGTTTCCTCCTTCTCATTAAGCATCCAAATAGAGTACAAATGGTGTCTTTTTATAAAATGGGAAAGGCCCTTGCCCCTCAATCATATTGGCTAATATTCACAATGATCCTATCCATTCATCTTGGACCCAACTTGATCCAAGGGTCCACAAAAAGTACATTGGGTATCACAAGATTCATGTGAGTCCCAATTTGGACCCAACTCTAAAAAGTAATCTCTAAGTTTAAAAATGACTTTGGGCCTCTAGTTTTATTTTAATTCCAAGGCCCAAGTCAAGTTTATTTTATTTACAACTTTACTTGCGTGCTCATTGGGCCATGGGCTTACGCACGCAGGATGCCATGCCCTCGCAACACATTTTATCGAATGATTTAATTTATTTACACTTTGTTGGGAATACCCCCAACAACTGCTCTAATGGCATACTTGGATGCATCAGTATGCACATTAAATTCTTTAGAATAATGAGGAGCCCGGAGGATAAGTGCATTGGTAAGGGCTTCTTTGAGTTGATTGAATGTGACGCGTTGTTCATCCATCCATTTGGGAACTACAACTACTTTGTAGATTAAGCGTGCCTTGTTAGTGAAATAAAAAATAAAGCACCGATAATCGTTGGCGTGGCCAAGGAAAGAGTAAACTTCGCATATCGTACGTGGTTCCGGTAGATTTTGAATGATAAGAATCTTTTCTGGGTCAGTGGAAATGCCATTTCAGGAAATAATATGTCCTAACACAATACCATGTGTTACCCAGATCTGGCATTTTTCAGGATTAAGAGAGATGTCGAAGCGTTGACATTGGATAAAAAACATTTCAAGCACAAACAAATGGCGTGTTTCTTCTGAATGTGCTCCTAAATCGTCCAAGCAAACTTCTAAGGTAACGCCCATCTGCTGAGAAAAGGCCGTTTGCATAACACGTTGGAAGGTGCTGGGAGCATTGCAGAGTCCAAAGGGCATGACTTTCCAGCAGACGGTTCCCCATCCTGTGGCAAAAGTGGTTTTATGTTGATCTTCTTCAGCAATTTGGAAGGAGTAAGCTTCATCTCCTGCTAGATTTTCTAAGATGGATTCTCCAAAAGGTAATGAAAAATGATCACGTTCGGTGACGACATTAAGTTTTTTAAAGTCGACATAGATTCGGAGTTTTCCATTTTTCTTGGGAATGATGACAATTGGGGAGACCCACTCAGTATGCTCGATTTCATAGTTAAATCCTGCATCTAAGAGGCGTTGTTATTCTTCTTTGATCTTGGCCTTATAGATTGGATTGCATCTGTATGGACAACTAGCAGTTGGCCTCGCACCCGATTTAAGCGGGATACGATGCACAGCTACTTGGGGTGAGACACCTTTCATGTCTTTATAGGTCCATGCAAAGACATGTCGATATTTTCGTAGGAGCTTTTCAAGCCGTCTGTGTTGTTCGTGTTGGAATGACAAAGTGGAGCCACAGCCCACGCTCAAAGAAATCCCATAAGTAGAAGTGGGACTTTGTTCAAAGTGGATATAAGTGGTACATGTCTAAGTGTTTAATGTCCCCTGGTACTAGCCCCTTTGCGGGCAAGGGGGAGCACTTGGATTCGTGGGCAGCTAGGCATCCAGGGACAGGATCCCAGAACGCGGCTCACGGAAGGGGCAAAAGGCTCCATGATTTTGGTGCAACATCTGAACCAGAAAGGTTAAGTTGCATCACGATGCAACCTCTGTACTAGAAAGGTTAAGTTGTATCCGTTGAAGGCCCACCGAATTCCTACATGGTATCAGAGCAGGAAATGTGACCTGTGCCCCACTTTGAGGGGGAGTGTTGGAATGGCAAAGTGGAGCCACAACCCACGCTCAAATGAATCCCATAAGTAGAAGTGGGACTTTGTTCAAAGTGGATATAAGTGGTAAATGTCTAAGTGTTTAATATCCCCTGGTACCAGCCCCTTTGCGAGCAAGGGGGAGCACTTGTATCCGTGGGCAGCTAGGCGTCCGGGGACGAGATCCTGGAACGCGTCTCACAAAAGGGGCAAAAGACTCCATGATTTTGGTGCAACCTCTGAACCAGAAAGGTTAAGTTGTATCCATTGAAGGCCCACCGAATTCCTACAGTTTGCGATTGAGATGAGCTTCAATGTGGACAAGATATTCGTTGGTTTCATTTGGCTCACTCAGAGAAAGGGTGATAGTTTGTGCAAGGCCTTCGTAGGGTGCATTACCAATTGGCTCACGTTGCGCTTGGGGTAATTGGATTGTGACACCCTCGATCATATAGTCCTTAAAGTATGCATGAACATCATGGGTTGGAGATTCGAGGGGGGCCTTGCCTTTCACCTGTTGAGATGGTGATTGCGAATGTTCGGGGGCTGGTGTAGGAACAAAGGCAATCTCAAAAAATTCCTTGACAATTGTGAGGTCACCATGCAGTTGAATTTGAAGCAGTTTTTTCATTTTCTCTTTCATAGTATGGCCACATGGTTGAGGCTTTGGTGGTGGAGAGGTGTGTGGATGAGGGACGGTTGGTACGTCATGGAGGATCTCGTCATCAATTTAAAAGATGGTCTCCTCCTCGCAGAGATCCCACGGATAGTGTGGGTATTAGGGACGGTAGAATTTTGTCTCAAGCTTTTCAATTGCAACCTTGGCAACTGGTTCCACCTTGGAAGCATGTTGCGGATAGGCCCTAAGCGGAAGTGCCTCCATGTAATTGAGGATCTGAATATCAAAAATGTCCAAATCTTCTGGGCAATTCTGAATTTGTAAGACATTCTCGTCATCAATGAATAAATCGTTTGATTCATTAGTAGGTAGTTATGCAACATTTAGTAGCTCATCATGTGTGGAAGGATATCAATAAAATTGATATTGATGATAGGTGTATCCAGATCAAGTAATTGGTCGTGATCGATCGGGAGTGGAGGGGTACAATTATCCTGATGCTGAGCACAGTAATCGACATTCACACAATCAATGGTAGCTAGATTGTGACTCCAGTTTATGATATCAGTAGAATTAACATAATGACCTTTTTCATGGCTAGACTGGTATGGTTCAAATACTGATTGGTGATCGAGGACCCTTCATCATGGATGCGTGCAGGTTTGAGTCTACCCGTTGAATTAATGGTGACAGAAATGTCACGATTTTCAAAAGTGACTCGGCCTTTGCTCCAATCATGAACGACTCGTGCATTGGTGAGAAGTAGTAATTCATAAGAATAGGCATTATTGGGAATATCAAGTACTATGATATCGACAGAAAACTTGAGACCTCCTAGTTTGATCAGCATGTGTGGAAGGAAACTGGTAGGTCGGACCACACTTTGATCAGCCATGCGAAGCTGACAAGTGGTTTGGCTAGCTTGTCTCTCAGATTCCATTCTATCATGAGGGATGTGGAAATGATATTGACACCGGAGCCACCATCGAGTATTGCTAAAACTTCACAAGATTGATGATGGGTAGCTGGGATTTTGATGTTGACTCGTTCGCTGAGTGGATTGGTTAGATGTAAGGGCATTTTAGGCAACTCATCAGTGGCGGTGGTGTTATTGATTGGATCTGTTGTTTCCACTGGCCAGCATGCTTCCAGAGTACATGAAAAGAAGAGTGACATTGGCTTGTAGTAAATCTCCCCAAACTTCGTTACCTTCAAGGGTTTTGCTTTCAAAGGGCTTGTGAAGTACTTTATAAGAAGTGGAAGATTTTTGGTCGGCATTACGGATTTGTTGGCGATATTGATGATGCAGCCGAATTTCTTCATATGGGTGAGGGTAAACTATCAGGGTTGAATCTTCACTTGGAGGAATAGCCTGTGGCTGAGTTTTGTTGGGTGCAAGTGTAGGGGCTTGGCGTTGGGGTTTGTGGCCGAGTCAAGACCCAAGCAAGATGAGGTAAGGTTTCTACTTGCACTGAACAGCCAAGAACAGCAGACTTAGATCGAGATGGGCAGTCCGTTACGTGATGTTCAATGCCACAATTGTCACAAGTTAGAGAAAAACGAAGTTTTTCTAGGCAGCGAACTACTAAGTTAGGATGTTTACCTACACAGATAAAACATCCTCGTATTGTAGGCAGTTGATGTGCAACAAAGATAGCTTGGTTTGGATTGTAAGCTTGGGCATTCGGATGCACTATTTGAGCATTATAATCATAGGTATAATAAACAACCATTTCAGTAGAGTATTGCGGTTGTCTTCCACATAGTAGGTTGTCGGATCGATGGTATTTGGATCAATATAATGGACAACGTTTTGTGAGGCAGGTTGATTAACGACAAACTGTTGATGTGGTGATGGATATTGATTTGGTGCAGTTGGTCGTGGTGGGTAGACCCCTGGTCGTGCCACTGGCTGCTATGGAGGGTAAGGGCGATATGCTCGATAGATGGTGGGCTGGTGGCTGTTGAAAAATGGTTTCGTAGTTGAGGGCATTCACTAGCAGTGTGATGCTGTGAGCAGATTGGACACCAGACATTTTCTCTTGCTGGAAAGGATTTCTCAACAATCTGTTTCATGGCGGTTTGGAAATCGGCAGTGAGTTTATCCATATGAGATTGTTGAGCTTTTTGCCAGTTTTTCATTTGATGTAAAAGTTCAGAAGATTGGGCAATATTGTTAGACTTTGGGTGAGTAGTGTGAAAGTACTGTACTTTAGGACCATAAATGGATCTACAAAAGATCCACAAGAGTGATTGGATGCTTGCTTAACAATCTATCAAAAAACTAGACACAAAAAAGTTGATCTAGATTGGCAATTTGACAAACAACAAGCATTAACAATCAAAAGCATTGATAAACATTGAAATCCGAGCCCACACGTGTGTACTATAGGCTGTAGTACGGCCTTCAACCTGAGAAACAAGTAGAAATTGATTTGGTTTCATTTGGATCACAAAAACTCAATGTACATAGTGAACTAGCGTGAGATTGCCAATGAGCTCCAAAAATTTTCTATCTTCTCACTATGGAGAGAGGGAATACATAGCAAATTCGACTTCCTTCTTGAAGTTAGGTGGATTTCCAGCATGTAATAAGGAAGTTAACTCACTCTCCTTGACCTAAAATGAAACCCTAGTCTATTTCCTAGAGTTATGCTTGGTAGGTAGCTAGTTGGTCAAATTTTCACCTTAAACTTAGGTGTAGGTCCTATAAAGTAGGGATGACCACCAAATAGACATGAACAACTCTCTTTACTTGACCTAACCTACATTAGGATGGGTTTTCCATGCGGCATCATGGCCTCACATGTGTGGGACCCACTTGTGTACACAATTTACACTATTCTACATGGTTTTTGATCAAGCTAGATTTGCCAATTTTTGGCAATTCTTCACACTCCTCCTCAAATTTAGCTTGATCTATTTACAACTCTCTTGATAGATGAATGAAAGCTTTTAGAAGTGTCTAAAAAATCCAGCTACAAACAAGGAACTTTTGAGACTCCAATAGAGAATGATGTCCATGAAGAATCTTTCACCACCTCTTAGAGAATCCCTTACAAGATGTTCCATAAATGTGTCTTTATACATGTAGCACACTTCAAAACTAAACATCATGCCAAGCCATGGATTACAAGGCATTTTGTGCACTTGAAGATACATCAATTAAAATATTAAGTGCGTAAATAATGTTGCCAAAGACAACTTGTCTTGCTTGATCCATTTGATTGAGCCTAGATGGCTCCATCTTGATACTCAAGGTTCTTCTTGGAGTCCTCGGGTCTTGAGCTTGCTCCTCCACTTTACTTGACTCCAAACCATCAATGAATTGAATAAGGTGTTGATCCAAAGGTGCTTCTTCAAGTTTACAAATCTTCCACTCTTGAAAGATCACATTTCCACCATTGACAAATTCTTTGGCTGAAAACAAGTAGATTCTACAATCTCTACTTGAAGAGCAAAACACTACCATTATTCCTATCATTGAAATAGGATAATCTTTGGTCCTTACATTGGAATGATCATGCACAAAGCATGTGGACACAAAGATTTCCAAAGCAAATGATGTTTCATCTTTTATGACTCTATTCAAACTATTACAAAAATAGTTATCCAATGAAATTGCTTTATCAACAACAAATGTAGATTTCAAAGCATCCCATTTCATTGTCTTGTCATACAAAGTAATAAACACCATGGATCTTAAAGGTAAGAAACAAGTCACCTCATGTCTACTAATACTTTCCAAAAAGTATTCAAAGATAGTAGACTCTCCAATGCTCACCACCCTTGCAAGATGCACACTTGAATGGACAATTTGCATGCAATTTGATGACTCGGCCATTGTCATTGAGGACTCCCTTGGAACTCTCATGCTTTGAGGCTGATCCTCAAGATCTTCCTCCTTTTGATGCTCCTCCTCAATGCAAGCAAGATCACACTTTGCCAAGATCTCCTCTTGAGTGATCTCCTCCTTCGCCAAGCTCATTCTTTCAAAAGCAACACTAGCTTCCAACTTAAACAATCTTCCATGTTTAAATCCCTTTGCAATGCAAACATCATTCTTCAAGATGAAGCAAACACCATGCTTAAAGTGGACATCCAAACCACTTTCTAAGAGTAGACCAACACTAAGCATATTCTTGGTGATTGATGGTACATAAAGGACATTTTCTAGATCCATGCATTTTGAGGATTCTAGACACAAAGATATGGTGCCAACACCATCTATCCTACACTCTTCATCATTTGCAGTAAAGACAAACTTTTTAGCATCATTGAATGAGTGTAAGGTTGAGAAAAAGTCCTTTTCACAAGACATGTGGGAGCTAGCCCCACTGTCGATCCACCAATTGTCTCTTGAATTGCTATTGCTTGTTGGTGAGGATGTAGATGCCATCAAGAATACATCTACTTCATCCTCCTCCTCCTCCTTTGCAAGGTTTCCTTGTTTGTCCTCCTCCACTTGTGCTCTTAGCCTCTTGTAGCATTCAGATGCATAATGCCCCTTCCTTCCACAAAAGAAGCATTTTTGCTTTGACTTGTCCTTTGAGCTTGATGCATCATCCTCTTCTTTGGCCTCCTTTGGATGCTTCTTCTTTCCATTGGTCTTCTTTTTGCCCTTGAATGAGAAATTGGCTTTCTCATCACCATCCTGCAACGACAAGGAACTCATCCTAGATTTTGCATGGAGCATCCTACACTCTTCAGCCACTAATACATTGTGAAGTTTTTCTATAGTTGGCAAAGTGTCTTGGATGGCAAAACTTTGGACCAAATTTGCAAAGTCATCTCCTAGACCATTAAGGACAATTTGTACAAGCTCTCCATCATGAATCTTCTCTCCAATGGAAGCCAACTCCCTATTTAGAGACTTGATTCTGAGTACATAATCCTGTGCACTCTCCTCACTTCTCCTCATGCTTTGCAAAATTTGATTTCTAAGCATAAGAACTCTAGAAGTGTTGCTAGTCTCATAGATTGATTTTAAAGACTCCCAAGCCTCTTTAGCATAAGTACAAGCTGATACTTCTCTCAACAAATCATTGCTCACATTCATCTTCACACAATGAAGTGCAAGCCTAGATCTCTTCTTGTATCTAGCTAACTCCCGTGCACCTAGAGGTTCATCTTCATCTTCAATCAAGAACTCATAAAGGTCTTGGAGCACTAAGAGTGACTCCATTCTAACCTTCCAAATAGCATAATTTGTAGAATTCAACCTCTCACTAGCTTCTAGAAGGTATGCTCCAGCAGATCCCATCTTACTAGTGACTTCTACAAACAAGAAATAGATTTGATTGACTTGAAACTCACAAAGGTCTCACACTTGCAGTGTTTCACTCAAATTTGATTTCTAATCCAACAAATGAAATTATAATCACAGTTCTATCACTCCCTCACAAAGCTGGAATGAAGATAAGATGAAGTGAAAACTACTTTCAAACAAATCTTGCCAAGAAATGGATTTGATTGTCTCTAGAAACTCACTAAGGTCTCTCTCTTGTAGTTTTTCACTCAAATTAGATTTCTAATCCAACAAATGGACTTATAATCTCAGTTCTAGCACTCCCTCACAAAGTTGGAATGAAGATAAGATGATGTGAAATCTACTTACAATCAAATCTTGCCAATTTTGGCTATTTTTGGACAAAAAAATGACTTAATCTCTTTCTTCCTTCTTGGTGTACTTTCAAGACCTGTTTTTAACCTTAATAGGACTTGAACTCAGCCTAGATTAATTAGATTCCATGAAACAAATTCAAATCTAATCAATGGCAAATGATCTTGGTAGATTATCCTAGGATCTCCACCAAAAATTACACCAATAGCTCACAAATTGAATTTTTTTTGGATCAAATGAATACCATGCATTAAATGCAGGTTCAGAGGTGCCCACACATGTGGACAGTACGGATTTGGACCCCTACCAAGTTTGGGATCAAATCTCCTCACCAAAATCAAGATTCTAGCTTGCCCTCTCAATACTAGTTTTTAGCACCAAAACTTGCTAAAAATGGATTTGCATTAGATCAATGGCTTATGCTCTTGTACTTGGCTCTGATACCATGTGAAAGTACTGTACTTTAGGACCATAAATGGATCTACAAAAGATCCACAAGAGTGATTGCATGCTTGCTTAACAATCTATCAAAAAACTAGACACAAAAAGTTGATCTAGATTGGCAATTTGACAAACAACAAGCATTAACAATCAAAAGCATTGATAAACATTGAAATCCGAGCCCACACGTGTGTACTAGCGTGAGATTGCCAATGAGCTCCAAAAATTTTCTATCTTCTCACTATGGAGAGAGGGAATACATAGCAAATTCGACTTCCTTCTTGAAGTTAGGTGGATTTCCAGCATGTAATAAGGAAGTTAACTCACTCTCCTTGACCTAAAATGAAACCCTAGTCTATTTCCTAGAGTTATGCTTGGTAGGTAGCTAGTTGGTCGAATTTTCACCTTAAACTTAGGTGTAGGCCCTATAAAGTAGGGATGACCACCAAATAGACATGAACAACTCTCTTGACTTGACCTAACCTAAATTAGGATGGGTTTCCCATGCGGCATCATGGCCTCACATGTGTGGGACCCACTTGTGTACACAATTTACACTATTCTACATGGTTTTTGATCAAGCTAGATTTGCCAATTTTTGGCAATTCTTCACAAGTAGGATGGTCCAGATTTTTAGATTTCTTTTCACAATGGTCAAAGTCATCGTTGGAACCTTCGTCTTCCTCGCGGATAGCATCGGTCATCACATCTTTAAGTTGATCATAAAGATCAACTGGTTTGAGTTCACGGCGGATGTTTTTAGGCAATCCAACTAAGAACAATTTTATGGCCAGACGTTTGGTGATATTTTCATCAACACATTCTACTTTGAGACATTTAAAACGCTCAATGTACTTTTCGAATAGACTCTTCGCGACGCATCTTGATATGGGTAATTTGAATGAACGGGCTCTAAGTTAGTTTGGATAGTTTGAAACGTTTAATGAGAGCATCCTTGAGGGTGCTCCAAGAGGAAAGATCAACCTTGAGATTCAAATACCACTCCCTAGCGGTTCCATAGAGTACCATGGGAAATAGGCGAAGCTTTTCAGTTTCAGAGCTATCTCCATAAAAGTACGATGGAGAAATCGGACTGGGTCAGATTATCCATCGTACTTTGCTGCATCGATACATGGAATTCTTCGTTCTAGTCGTGGAGGAGCCGGATTAGAAGATTCAGCACAGTCACAAGACATGATGCAGAGTGTGGAGGAGAGTAACAATACAGATGATTAAGTCAGTATTGTACTTAGCCAAAAGGCAGTTTGCTTGCAGAATGGATAGTGTAGGACAAAACCTGGCCTTTCTGGCCATGATAGAATTCACGGACAGGTTGAGAAATCATGGAGAGGCAGATAAATCAAACTGTAACACTCGTGAATTCTGACAAGGAGTTATGAATGTCAGAATATTGATTTTTTTAGATTTTTTGAAAAAAAAATTGTACTGTCAAAATTTGCGGGTAGAACAAAAAATTCGTACTCACACTGAGAACGATTTCTTAGGCTGGATGGTGAATTCTAACAGGAAGATTTTACTGGCAGATAGGGAATATGAGAAGAAATGTGACTTTCTGACAGAAAACAATCAAAATCTCTGAGATATAATTCGTAGAGCTGCTGGAGGACTGTTCTTGATGAGATCTAGCCTCAGTGAAGCCGACGAATTCTAGGACAAAGATTTGGGTGAGAAATAAGGGACTTTGACAGTATATTAGACCGTTTTCTCAAAATCTGACCGTGGTCAAAATTCGTGGAGGTGATAAAATGAAAGATTAGGGTCTGTTAGGGCTGCAGACAGACTGGCGAATTCTGATATGCCTGGTTGGTTCGAAAAAAGGTCACTTGGGTCACTTCTTTTCAAAGAAAATGCCCAAGTTGACTCTTTTGTTGCTTCCCCCCGGCTTGATAAGTTGCTCCGCATCTCGTGTAGGACTTGGAGAGAAGACTCGTGTTGTTGTTGGAAGACAGAAGACAGACAAATGAGCAAACACACAACTCGGAAGCGAGAAAACAAAAGGAAAAGAAGCTAGGTAAAAAAATACTTAGAAACTGGCAACGGTGCCAATGTTGGAAGTAAATCTTACTTGTCACTGTTTGGCTACATCTACTCACGATGTGGTGTAGTATAGAGAGGATCGTCCACTTTCTAAGTTTCTACAACAAGCTTCAACGGAAATACGGACATAATCAACAAAGATGAGAGCACTAAGGCTTACCCAACTAGTGCTCGAAATGGAAATGAATCTAACTAGAAATAGCAATAAAATCCTTGCTAAGGCAAACCCAACTAGCAAGGTTGCTAAACTAGGACCTAAATTAACACTCAAAGGGTTTGAAAGATAAATTGCGGCTAACAAAATAAATAACAGTTAAAGCATGCCACAATAATCCAATAAAAGGAGGCAAGAGGAGGCCCGAGCACCTTCCCTCAAGCTATGCACCTTCCAAAGGGAACACAAAGAAATAGAATGATAATCTCAAAGAGAGAGCAATTTTGTAGCATAATCTCAGAGTGTTGTTGACAAGGCAAATGCCTCTCCTCTTATGGCAAGGAGAGTCTTCCATAAGTATCCACTAACTTATGGGACTATTCTATTTCTAGCCTTTCTAAAACTTCTAACTTAGGATTTAGAACTTCAAAGTTTCTTAACTTAGAAAAACTTAAGATAAAATATTTCTAGTCTTAAGTTTCCTAAGTCTAAGTTCTAAATCTAAGTTTAAGCTATTTTATTATTTTTTAAGCTTCTACTCATGGGCTTACAAACACATGCCATGGCGGAAGTTTATTAACAAACACTCGCACATGATCTTACAAAACACATGCTATGGAGTTTGATTTTTTCTCTTTTATTATTATTTTTATGTTAGCACAGATGCTATCATTTTTTGGTTTTGATTTTTTGTTTTGAGAAAAGAGAGAGAGAGAGAGAGAGAGAGAGAGAGAGAGAGAGAGAGAGAGAGAGAGAGAGAGAGAGAGAGAGAGAGAGAGGTAATGTGTGTGTGTGTGTGTATAAGAAAATGTATGAAATGTGAATGACTAGAAAAAAGAGAGATTGTGTGAAAAAAAAATTTATAAGAAAATGAATTAATGTATGTATAAGAAAATGAATTAAATGTGAATGAGTTGATTCTGATATTTGGTTTTGAGAAAAAAGATTGAGAGTGAAAGAGAGAGAGAGAGAGAGAAAAAAATGAGAGGTAATGTGTGTATAAAAAAGGGAATGAAATTTGAATGAATTGATTTTGATTGTAGAGATAGAGAAGGAGAGGTAATGTGTGTGTGTAATGTTTGTTTAGAGAGATATTTTGTGTGAAGAGAGAGAGGGAGAGTTAGTTTCTGGATTTCATTTTTCAGTTTTGAAAAAGGGGAGAGAGAGAGAGAGAGAGAGAGAGAGAGAGAGAGAGAGAGAGAGAGAGAGAGAGAGAGAGAGAGAGAGAGAGAGAGAGAGAGAGAGAGAGAGAGAGAGAGAGAGAGAGAGAGAGAGAGAGAGAGAGAGAGAGAGAGAGAGAGAATGTGTGTAAGGACTTTAGCATACTTAATTCATTCAATTGAAAAGCTTTCTTCCATTCTCTAGATGCACATATCATTTTTGGTTTTATCCATAATAATTATATCTAAGAATTCTGACCTCTTGAGCATAGTTATTTTTAATATTGCCCCCCCTGTGATATCCTTGGATTCCTATTAAGGTTCTCGGATAAGACACTTGGTTTGTATTAAAGGGTGGAGCTTTGATTTGCATTTATATTTTCATTTAGGCTTTCTCGTAGGATGTTTCAGTAAGGTCCTAGTCTCATCGGAGGTACATCCATACTGAAAGTTGAGTCATGCCTTGTATTGTCTTATGTCAAAAGAACATGGGTTTCGGTTCTTGGGTTCAATACAACATCTCCATCTTTGAGATTATAGGGTATGTCCGTGAAGATGATTTAGGCTTTCATCTTAGATTCATAAGCATAAAAGTAAGATCACGGATTTAAGGGGTCCTTGAGATATATCATTCTCAAATACATTTGGGTGTCAATCCTTTGTCTATTACTAAACTAATCTTACAAGTAGCATCGTCTCATATCTACGATCATCAAATATCAAAGCCATAGGTCCTAGTCTTTGTAGACTAACATATGTTCATGGTAAGCCATGGAGGTCCATTTTGATTCATGCAGTAGTTTGCGAGTCTAAGGCATGTGTTGGTATATATAGCTAAAAAGGTACGTCACAATCTCCTAAGTGTTCAAGTTCAGTTAATCATACGTGGTTGAAATTTCATGCTCAATTTTCCTTGCAATACTCAAGATGTCGACGCACCTTGCATCGTCTGTGTGTCTTGAGAACCACTCATGCTCATCTACTCCACTCCTTAGCTAGAACCCCCTATGCTTCTCACAATCAACACTGATGATAGCTCGTCCTCTTGAGAATCGCTCATTAGCTAGAAGCGGGCTCATTTGCTCCTTGACAAAGAAAGAGAGATTTGAGGGTAACTCTTATTAATTGGTAACTCCTATTAAATCATCATTGGTAACTCTTATTAATTGGTGAGGCTAATGAGGTTTGGTTGAGGCTAATGAGATTTAATTTGGTTGAGGGTAGTCATATCCAAGTCCATCAAAATATACTATGGATAAAATTAGTGTACAAGAGATATGAAATATAAGCAATTGCATTGTTTGTACATAATTTATTAATTTAATGGATGCAATTACACTTAATGTGAGTGCTACAAAGTCTAAGGCCATTCCAAGTTGAATAAAATGGAAAGATAATGAAGCATAGTCAAGCACTTGCATTCTTGCCTTGTAAAGCTAGTATTGATCTTGGAGGCCAAATCCGAGCTAAAACAAGTACTTGTGCAATCTCAATCACTTGAATACGTTTGTTGGTTATTAAAATATTCTGCACATATGGTAGATTGTTGAAAAGTCTATATCAACTATTTTTCTTCCATGCTAGCACCCGTTGCCTCCAATTGTGCTATACATTTGAGCACACAAAAAGCATGTGTTTCTTTTGATTCTCCTTTTATAATTTTTGTGGCGCTCAATCGCCTGTCCATAAGTAGTACGCCCAGTATATGCATCTTAATTGTTTGAGTTCCTTAGGATTGGGAAATGGCTAGAATTATTTGAGTTCCTTAGAATTGGGAAATGGCTAGAACTCCAAACACAATCCAACTAATCGGGTTCTAAAATCCAATAGCATTCCAAAATGCATGACCTTACGTTCTGGAACGCAGCTTTCCAGAACCCAGATCCATTCCAAAACGCGATTGAAATGCAATGTTCCAGAAGGGGGGGTGCAACTTAGGTCCACGTTAGATACTTGAATACTCAAAGTTGAAACTTGAGGTCATACAATCTTTGTGATACTAGTGCAAACAGTCTTTGCAATAACATTTGAATTGTGAGTCAATATTGTCATTACATTGCTCATCAAATAGTGCCTCATTCTCGTCATTATCTTAGTCCATACACTCATCTGAATCTAATTCTTAGTGCAATCATAAATTTCTTTGCCTATGAGTGTAAGTGCTCTAATAATCTTTGCCTATGAGTGTAAGTGCTCTAATAATCTTTGCCTATGAGTGTAAGTGCTCTAATAATCCTCATCATCACTTTCTTTATTTGGTCATTCTTCATTGAAACGTGGCATTCTCATCGGCGATTGCCTTTCTATGTTCATATTTTCATTTGCGATTTCTTCTTTAGTGATTTCAACATCAAATGGAACTTGGATTTATGGCTCGATCAAGGGTTCTTGCTCAATTTTCGGTTCCTCGTGCAAGTCGTTTGACATATCTGATGCAAAATCTTTGTCTTCAAATATACGTCGTGATCTTGTATTGAGTTGGACGACATATAACCACTGAGGGGATGCCTTCTGTAGGGAGTGAGCTGCAGCTGTTCTCTTTCTTCCTCAGTCTTTGGACAGTCGTCATTTGTTAGCACCGAATCTGCGAGCATTGGAGTGTTCGCTCCTTTGCAGTTCAGCATCCCAAAGTCTTCTAGGATCTTCTGGGTGTATCTGGACTGGTGAAGGTATAACTTACCTCCCTCATAGTCCCTTTCAATTTGTAAGCCTAGGTAACACCTGGCTTCTCCCAGATCCACTATCTCGAAATGTTTCGAGATGTTTGTCTTTACTTCAGCAATTAGCTGCTCACTCCTGCAAAGTATCAGAGTGTCGTCTACATATATAGCCATTATGATGATTAGCTCATCTGTAACTCTGACATACACATTGGAGTCAGCCAACAGAGGCTTGAATCCCAATGATTTCAGGGCCTGATCCTTCTTCTTGTACCATTATCGGGCTGATTGCTTTAGATCGTAGATGCTTCTATGCATTCTGCATACATAGTCAAGAAGTGAATTCGAGACAAATCCTGGGGGTTGATCCATGTAGACTTCTTCGTCTAATTCACCATGCAAGAAGGCTGTCTTCTCGTCCACAATGTGGATCCTGAGGTCATAAGCTACTGCATATGCGAACAACAGTCATAGGGACAAATGTTTGACGACAGGAGAGAAGGTTTCAGAATAGTCAATGTCGTATCTCTGAGAGGAACCCTTCGCTGAAAAGTACATTTGTTTCACATGTGGAAACAGGCCACACATGTGTAATCATCCTATATACATATATTTGGCCTTGACCAAGCATAATTTTTGCATTTTTCACACTCCTCAAAAATCTAGCTTGATAAAAACATGATGATCTTGAACTTGACTCCATGGGCTGAATTGGTCTTTGCTGGTTCAAAAGGTGTGAAGATCAGCCAATGAGCTTGATGTTGATCCGAAATCACCATATTCATGATAGTGCTTCTTTGATGTTCACATCTTTGATGAACTTGAGAGCTTTGCACCATCCTAGCACCTCCAAAATCGATTCCTTCCAAATTTCATGTAGATGCTTGACCTTGAGGCTTGTTCCTTCTTCATGTGCATGCTCCTCCATGAGGAAATACAGATTTCTTCTTGACTTATTAGTATCACAAAGATCTAACATCATGTTACCACGATCTAGAGAATTAGACTCATCCAAATTGGCAAGACTATGCATGCTATAATAACAAAGTGTTTGCATCATATCTTCATGCTTGTTTACCATGCTAATCTCAGATCCAATGAGGCTAAATACTTCATTATGGAGATAAGTGTCTTTAGAAGATGATTCACTTACTCTCATAAAGAGTTTACAATTTGCCTCAATACAAATTTTCAAACTATGAGTGAACAAATCACTTTTGCTCTTGGATGACTCAAGAGCATACATTTGATGAAATAACCATTTGCTTTCTAATTGATTTAAAATCAATTTCAAACCATCTATGTTCTCAAGAGATACTTCATATTCAACTAGTATGGCTTTACTCCAATTTTGAGATGCAATGATCTCATTAAAGCTAATTGATTCATTAAATGACATAAGAGAAGTAAGTATGAGATGTATACCACATGAGATATGCTCCTCTTTCCCTTGAAATGTGAGCTACATGGGCTCAACCATGTTTCTTAAGTTTCTTTTTGGAATCACAACTTGAGAAGGTCTCTACTCCTCAATCCTTGGCACACTTGAACCTTGAGAAAGACTCTCCTCCTCAATCCTTGGCACACTTGAACCTTGAGATGACTCCTTAAGATCCTCTTCATGAATGAAGTCGAATGCTATATTAATTTTATGAACGTAGATCAGTAGTACCCAACTACCCTCTGGAGGATTGTAGGAGTGTTTCAGTTGGCAGTGCGCAGCGACCGCATCTGAACTCCATCCGAATTTTGAAAGAGAATCGCAAATGTTTTCGTGAATTTTTCTTCTCATGATTCTCATCATTCGTATCGGAGCACCGCTCGACTCCCAACAGTGGTATCAGAGCGTTGACCCGATTTTCTCATCAGTAGTATCAGAGCCACCCTGTCATATTCTGACATAGCCGAGAAGCTAGCAGATCCAGGAGGCCAAGCATTCAGACAATCAACTAAACGACAAGAAAAACAGACTTCAAGAAGCAATGGCTTCAATCAGCAGCATGTAGAACAAAATCTGCATTATACTTAATTCTTCAGAATCTAACTTTTTAGCCTGGAAAGTTAAGACATCTTTTATACTCAAGGGCGAAGGACTCTTCCCCTAGGTGGATGGCACAGAAGAAATGTCTACGACAACAGGCAAGGAGCTACGCGAATGGAGGGAGAAAAACAACAAGGCAGTAGCCTTGCTATCATCTTCCATCGAGGTCTTCTCACATGTGTGGAATAGGCTGAGAAAGTCGAATTTGCACTTTAGAAGAGTTTTCACTAGTTCTCTATATAGTAGAAAAATGGACCAAAAGTGCTCAAAATAGAAGGTTTTGTCCAAGTGTCAATTTTGCATGATGAATCATCACATGACAAAGCACCCTCACACATGTGGGATCAGAGGGATGATCGGTACCATGAGCTCCCACTTTTTGTATATATAGAGCCACATTTGGCCATGATCATAGAAGCAACACGAATCTTGGTTTTGGAGGCAATTCTTGTCAATTTCATCATTTGTCTTGATTTTTCTTGATAAATTTGAGTTCCTATACTACTCTGACTATATGTACTAGAGTCGGAAATCTTTACATACTCTCTAATTCAGTTGCATTAGCTATTATCGTTACTGAAAATGTAAACGACAGTGTTGTTCTGTGGCATAGTCGATTTGGACACGTGAATACAAGATCACTTTCCTATATGCTTTGTAATAATTTAGTTGATGGTTTGAATTTCCCGTCTTCATTAGATAGGAAGTCTTTCTTTTGTGAATCATGCACCTATGGGAAGCACTCTAGAAGCAAGTTTCCAAAATCACATTCCATCAAAACAAAGCATGTATTAGATCTTGTACATAACGATCTCTGTGGTCCAATGCCAACTCCGTCATTAGGAGATGCAATCTATTTTATTACTTTCATAGATGATTATTCTAGATGGTCTACAGTCATGTTCATTAAGCACAAATATGAAGCCTTTGAATGCTTCAAGAGATTCAAGGCCATGGTTGAGTCTCAAACATTTAGAAAAGTGCGAGCACTCCGAACTGATGGTGGTGGCGAATACATCTCTAACGAGATGTCCGACTACATGCCTGAACATGGTATTAGAAGGCACTTCACCACTTCCTATTCACCTCAACAGAACGGGATTGCAGAAAGGAAGAATCGAACTCTTCTCAACTCAGTCGGATTCATGCTACATCAAGCACACCTACCTGCGAAGTTCTGGGCAGAAGCTACTACCATAGCCTGTTACGTACAGAACAGATCCAGCACCAAAGCTGTCAACAACAAGACTCCTCATGAAGTCTGGCATGGGCACAAGCCTAGTGTCACCCATTTAAAAATCTTTGGTTGTACATGTTTTGTTCACATTCCTAAACAGATTAGGAAGAAGCTAGATTATAGGACAAATAAATGTATTTTCATTGGCTATCCTGATGAACATAAAGCCTATAAAGTCTATGATCCATCCATCAATGTAGTATTTGTCTCTAGGGATGTAGTATTTCAAAAACATACATACTATGATTTCAAACAACCATCGATAAACGATGCTATGTCATTTCATCCTATTTAACGTAGCATGGATTCTTCCAACATTGATGTTCCTTCTACAGAACTTGCAACTACAGCTACAGAAGCCGAGCAGCCGATAATAACTAGAATAAAGAGTGGAAGCAGTTATTTGAGTTAATAGAATTTCTCTTTCAATCAGAGTTTTTATCTGTAGTTAGCGTTATCACGCTCGGCAAGCTGAAGTTATTACTTCAAGCTATTGTACTCATTGTTGATATTTATCAGAGTGCAATTTTTGTCTCACTATTGTGTCGTTCATTTGCGCATTCTGTATGAATTTTTCTAGTTGAATAATTCTGCTGCTAACTGTTGCGTTTCCGTTCCTACACGTCGCTCAATCCTCGAGCTTCCGCTGCCACTCACGCCCACACGCGATTTTACGACATGGTATCAGAGCGGGCATTTTAGTAATCTCGAACACTGGAGGGCCGTTCTACCATATTAGGACTATTCCATATCCTTAACTAAATATGGTCGTAACAAGTTTGATGCACACTTTTGTGCGTGCCCAAAATCATGCAATATGAGGGGGGAGAGGGGGGGGGGGGGGGGGGGGGGGTGAAGTCCATAACTAGAAGAAAAAAAATACAAAAAATAGTTTGACACTTGACATGTGGTCAAGCCAAATAGATTATCTCCTGCCAATTTGGTCTGTATAATCACAATAATTTCCTTTTACGAAAGATTGTCTTTCAAATTGGCCCATAGCTAGCGTTCCCTCTTGATCTTCATTGCTAGCATCCATAGAGAAATTGGTGTGTTTGGTTGAAGAGTACATCCAAACTTCTTAGGGAACTAATGTGAACTTGAACATAGTTGTGTGGAGGGGCTAACATGACATATAGGCAATGAGCATTAGTGTGGTGTTGGTGATGGCAAATTTCACCTACTCAAGAAGACTACATGGAAGTCCCTATTGTTGTTGGGACTTTCAAATCGAAATGATTTTCCAAATAAGATATACAAGTCTAATTAACTGTGGATTGGAAGAAATATGGTTCCTTTTATGTTTTTGCTTCTCATCCCCATCACAACATCAAATGAAAGGCATCCTCAAAAGTGATACCTTGTGCAAATACAAAAAACATCATCTCAATTGTCTCTTGCCTTTTTAACTTAACCCATATCCTCTCTCAAACTCTTTGTATTATACATCGCATGTCTAGACAAATGATAATGCATTATAAAAGCTCTCATCAATCTCTTTATTATTGATACAAACTCTTTCCTTGTCTAAATTAAAGCATAATTTATCTCATACATGTACCATACCAGATCCTATGTTCGAACTTAAATGCAACTAATCTTGTTAAAACAATAATTAGTTCTTTCTTAGACCTTACTTCCCATCTACAAAGGTGGTTGAACTTATCTTCCACTTGTGCTACACTCTCTCTAAGTCCTTTCTTTGTCCACTCTCTCCTTGTCTCTTTCTCCTTCACTCCTCTCAAGAGCCATTCATCTTATGCTCCTCTTGTAACCTACAAGTTTTTTTCTTTTGTATTTGGAGAGACCTTTACTTGGAGCAATTATTCACTTGAAATTGTTTTTTCATAGATAGACACAACGCACAAACATGCTAAATCGGAGCATACAGTAGGTCGTTGGGAAGCTAATTTTGCAAGGAAAATTCATGCAGAATTAGAGAATTTTCCGGTTAATTGAAAAACAAAACAAAAAAAAAAAATGCAGGCCAGGAACGAGGGAGAGAGAGAGAGAGGGACGAGGGACAGAGAGAGCAGGGCAGGAGCGAGCAGGGACCAGGGAACGGAGGAGAGCGAGGGTAGGAGCGAGCAGGGAGCAGGGGACGGAGGAGAGCGAGCAGGAGCGAGGGGGAGGAGTGACGGGAGAGAGGGAGGGAGGACGGAGGAGAGCGAGCAAAGAGCGAAGGGGAGGAGCGAGCGAGCAGAGAGCGAAGGGGAGGAGCGAGCGAGCAGAGGCGCAGAGAGAGAGAGAGAGAGAGAGAGAGAGAGAGAGAGAGAGAGAGAGAGAGAGAGAGAGAGAGAGAGAGAGAGAGAGAGAGAGAGAGAGAGAGAGAGAGAGAGAGAGAGAGAGAGAGAGAGAGAGAGAAGGGGAGGAGCAAGCGAGCAGAGGCGCAGAGAGAGTCGAGGGAGAGAGCGGGAGAGAGAGAGGGGTTGAGAGAGAGAGAGAGAGAGAGAGAGAGAGAGAGAGAGAGAGAGAGAGAGAGAGAGAGAGAGAGAGAGAGAGAGAGAGAGAGAGAGAGAGAGAGAGAGAGAGAGAGAGAGAGAGAGAGAGAGAGAGAGAGAGAGAGAGAGAGAGTATGGCTAGATGTGGGCCATACCCTCTGCCGAACACATGTCATGGTCAGATGTGGGCCATACCCTCTGCCAGACATGTGTCAGTATGGGAGAGAGAGAGAGAGAGAGAGAGAGAGAGAGAGAGAGAGAGAGAGAGAGAGAGAGAGAGAGAGAGAGAGAGAGAGAGAGAGAGAGAGAGAGAGAGAGAGTATGGCCCATGCATTGACACTTGTTGCAACGTGACAGTGCATGGCCAGACGCGGGCCATACCCCCTGTCGGACACGTGTCAGTATGGCTGGAAAAAAAAATTGACACGTGTCGCACAACGTGTTGAAATATGCTGATGTGGCAAGACAGATGTCGTGCACACACTGGCCGGTGGTGTGTACATCGTCTCCGTGTCAAGCACAAATTGGTGGATTACAATTTTTTCAAAATTGTGGGAACATATTTACCTTACAAATTTGTGAGGTTCCGATTTTTATTTTTAAAAAGTTTGATGAGACTTGCACTTAATACAGAAAACATTGTGATATACCACAAAGCCGCAAAGGCATTGCCAAGAATTGCTTAAATAAAACATGTGATTGTCTCATATTGGATTCAAGGTCATTAACTACTTGAAAACATGATTGTCTAAGAATTATGGCATAGTGGTGATCATTTTCTTTTCTTATCTCAAGGATTGAGCTCTAATTCAAAGTACGTGCATGGGTAGAGATATGACCACAATAAATAAATAAAACATGCGTAAATATATGACAACGATAAAATTAAAAAAAAACTTATGAACTAATTTTCTGAATGCAAATAGATAACCTTTATTTGATAATATTTGTTAGTGATGATAATGGTACATGATGGAGGTTGAAAGATTGGGCCTGCATGCAAGAAAAAAACATCATGGAAGTTGATATTGGTACATCATGGGAGCATTTGCTATGTTTTACTTGTAGATAGAGGTATGTCTAAAGTGTGGACATGAATACCCACAAAAAAAAAGTCCGACATGAATTTTTTGATATTTTTGATTTGCAAACAAAAGTGCATCTAAATTGTGGACATGCTTGCCAAAAGAAAGGGGGACATGAATTTTTTTTTTCCGACTTGCATATGGAGGTGCATCTAACAAGTTTTCACAATAAGACCTTAGCAATGTGGCCAAGCATTTTGTGCACAAATACTCTTATAATTTAGAGCATTAACTTTAATGTTGACTTTTGTAATATTTGCTTCGACCAAGTGAAACACATAGCATTGCCGTTTTGCCAAAAACATACCTTCACATGGGGCCTTCGGTGATAGGAAGGCCCGAGCCGAAGGGCACCTCCTTGTCAGAGAAGGCCCCTATATACAAGAAGTATCTCTCAATGTGTCAAAGTCTTCTATACTCAATAGTTAATAGCTTCACTTGGGTGCAACTTCAAGTAGAGAGGTGCAACCCTAAACCTAAAAATAGGGGCTTTGGTGCAACTTCAAGTAAAGTGATGTAAAAGAGGTGAAACCCTAAACCTAAAACTTAGGGCTTGTATTATCATTTATGGTGCATCAATTAGTTTCAGAGAATCCAGGGTACACTTCCCAGTGGGTTTGTTTGCAAAAAAGTCTCGGACATACTCTCTGAATACGCTGTCCCTGTACATGGGCAGGTGCCCACCAAGAAGCTCTGGAATTGGAGCAATCTTTGCATCATCTAAGGGGTGGAAAAACGTGGGGATTGATATCCGTGCCCTCTCTGCATTCACAATTGCTCGATGCTCCGCACCTTTATATCTCCCATTTGTCAAGATCTGCACAAACAGATGCAAAATCAGAGCCTACAAAGCTGCCATTCCCAAGCATTCTGTTAATACCCTTCAGAACTCTTGACAAATTTGTACTTGGTGTACATTCAAACTATCTGGAACTTGGGCTTTCAATGGTTGAATGAGTGGGTTGGTAGGAATCCTGAATGAAAGCTTTGGCTGCTGGATGAACGCATCCATGTTTTTGCATCACAGCCGCAGTTTGCCAATGTATTAGAAAGTCTGCTTAGAGCTTTGGTTATACCTGAGTCTGATCGGCCAAATTAACCACAAAAGCATCAGGTAAGGGTTTGACTCCAACCCACCGTCCTTCATTGAACACTTCCAATCCACCAACCTGATCTTGGAGGAGAATTGTGATGCCACCTAGATCAGTATGAGCACATAGGCCAATCGTGAGTTCTGGATTGGGACAAGGAGGATAGTAAGTTGGCATTATGATTTGCTGGTGCTTGCCGATGACCTCATAGAGACATTCAGATTCTACCCCCAGACTTTCTGATATAGCACAACACAGTCGTTTGGCCAGAGCCCCAGTCTCCTTCGAATACTCCATTGTAACTTCTCTGGCATGACATACGACAATCATCAGCTTCCATTAGTGGGTAAATTGTAGAATGGCAAGAAGTGGGATATGGAATTGCCTTCATTCAGCAAAGATGTTAAATTTCCCCATGTTGTTATGAACGTTACTTACCTACTTTAGTCATCACAATCTACTCTGGAAAAGTTTAATTCTTGAGAGCTGAAATAAACATCTGAACCTTGAGATATTTTCTAGAATACTGAAGGAATAATTTTGCAATCTGAGAAATGATGTATGTGCAGCAAAAGCAGACAACTATCAACATTGGTATGTAATTGAGCTCGTGTGAGTACTACCGGAAAGTAGACGGCTTGGCAGGCCACAAATGAATGAAATCTGAAAGAGGGCGAGAAGGGCATCTGAGGTAATCCCTCCATTCAAGGAGCGTGTCCCTTGAGAGAGTACGGCTGGTTCCAAATCGCACAGGCTTCAGCTTATCATCTGGGTAAAGTTTCACGTTTTCTTCCGTGGGAATGTCAAAAAATTCCTGGCAAACTTGCATCATACTCTGCGTGACGGATGTTGGTACTCCGTGATTAATCACCTGCAATCAATCAATAGTCATAGGCCAATTGATCCGATTGTTGAATTTTGATTAAGATCGCGTCATTTGCTCAGTCCTTACTAACCCATATATCATCCACTATTTCTCAGACTTGGAAATGCCCCAGCTCAAAATTGGATTTGTAGATTGAAGAAGCTACTAATGGTCAAATGCAACAAAAAATTACCTGGAAAAACCCCCATTTCTGACATGCATCACCTATGGACTTCACTACTTCAGCACGCCCTTCACCATCCAGACCTGCTAGGTCTATCTCTGGAATCCCAATCTCATCACCAGCAGAAAGGTAGTGTTTTCCTTCGTCTGATTCTGCTTTTGTGGGTCGCTCATCTACAGGAATGCCAGTCATGCGGCTGTCCATCAGCACCTTCGCCCCTTCAGATTATTTATGCTTCAAAAAACAGAAGAAAGTGTTTTTGGCGTGGTGTTGTTATATCCTTGGCAACCCTCGTCTCTTGTATGCCACGTGTTTCTTAAAGTATTCGTTGACCAGGGCAGCTTACCCTTCCTGACCGGTTGCACACCTCCTCAAAGTGTATCACATCCATATTTCGCGGTCCACTATGAGCAAAGACTTCCAATTGTCTTAACTAGCGACTTACACCAAGGCGTAGGCTTTATGTAGATACTCTGTGAGATTGTTGCTTTGTTATAGTTGTACAGTATCTCAATTCGTCTTATGGCTTTTACGCTTTCAACATGCATTCCTTTGTACTCTGATGGGTTTTCCCATCTTTTATTAATAAAAACAGGAAGTTTCTTGTTGTGTGCAATCCACTGAACAGTTGAAATGTCTTCCTACTACGAGCCAGCTCTGAAACCTTTCTACTACCCCAGCCAAAGTTAAGACTATTTGGCTTGAGATTTAAAATACACCCACTTACTTAAAAAGATTAATGAAGATAGTGGATCATTAATTGCTTCATTAAAAGCAAAGAATCACTCATTTATAGATATTGTGAGTGATAAGTAATAAATAGTAAATAATATGATTTACAAGTTAATGACAATGTGTATGATTAAACGTTTAGAAATGAAATTTTACAAAGTTTTTTATTTAGCTTCTTGTAGTTTTACAAATTAAAAAACAAACATGGTCACACAGAATGACAAAGTTCTCTCTGAAAAAAGTTCTGAGTCATCTGCAACCCACACACATGTTTATAATAAGTATCCATATCTTGGAGGTACTGAGAAAAGATAGGAAATTGATATATTAAATGTGGGTTAGGTGATGCATCAAACCAATCAGTTGTTTTAATTTGTAATGCTCCACGGGTGTTCCACCGCGATGTGTGCCCGTGACGGATGACCCAACTAAACGGTTGATGAGATCCGTAACTTTATGATTTACCTTTCCCCCAAGGACACTATACTTGAGGTAGTGCCATGTCCTCTCAATTAGATTGGTTGTATCCACTTCTCCATGTGGAAATAGTCGTCCCCATTTTGGCCACATTTGCCTCCACACGACCTCTCTTCCAGTCCATCCCTTATGGACATATTGCAACACATCAAGAGAACGTGAATACTTTTGGTCAAATTCTTGCACTAGTCCATCGAACTCTTCTTCTGAATTAGACTGCAACAAGTCACACATGTCTTTGTATAGAGCATCTCTTTCATCTAGTGGGACTTTGGGCAACAGAGTCTCTACCCATGCCTTTTTGGTGTGAAATGTGCATAGAAGGATATTGCATGCCAAATGTTTGAGCTCTTCTCCTTCTACGATCCAACATGCCGTGTCATTTGTAACAATTTCTATTATGGCTTGTAGTTCCGTTATGGACTTGTCTATGACAATTGCACGGGGTCTTGTAAATCCAAGTCTACTGAATACCGCTCGAAATGTTAGTCGCAGTGTTGTCCTTTATCGTCTAAACATACCATGAACCAAATTGGCATCGCATGGCCAACTTGATTTGGAACAACAGCTCCAAACAAGGGAAAGTTAAATTGGTTTGTCTTAAATGTTGAGTCAACACCCCATGCACTATTTTTGAAAAAACGTTGAGCAAGATAGCTGCGCAACTCCTTATCTCCAAATGCTACCACTGACCCGCTTGTAGCATTGCTTTGATTTTCATTGGTACGAACAGATGTTTGTTTCATAGGTGGATGTTGCAACCCACCCCCTTCATTTCCTTCAGTGCACACACCCAAGGAATCAACAACGCCTCTCCATCAAAGCAAGTGAGTGAACTTTCCAATTAATTTTGCCAAACAAACCCTAAATCCAACAAAATGTCTACCAAAGGAACACTCCTGTAAAAATGACATGTTCTTTTAGATTAACATCATTGTGATGTCCATGAAGCAAAGCAAGCACTAGAGAGATGATATTGTACCATGAAAAATGACAAGCAAAGGGAGTTAGAATGAGAAAAATCGATACATAGAGAGAAACTTTATTAATTTTACCTAGCGGGGGGGAGAGAGAGAGAGAGAGAGAGAGAGAGAGAGAGAGAGAGAGAGAGAGAGAGAGAGAGAGAGAGAGAGAGAGAGAGAGAGAGAGAGAGAGAGAGAGAGAGAGACTGACTCAAATTAATCACCCTAAACCCCATGTGCACCTTGGTCTCACTTTCATTCACCACTCCTAAATGGATTTGGCCATTGTTTTTTTTTTGTCAAACTTGCTCAGATCTCGATATGCTTGGTCTTCAAATTGGTCTTGAAGCGGATTTTGAAATTGAAGACTGATCAATATCGATCGATCAAAAAATACAATGCAAGTTTGGTGGCAAAAGGATATGCTCAAAACATGGCTCTAAACCCTAAACTACCATATGTCTGTATCACGCTTTAATAGTTCATGTGATTATGGAATGATCATGAGCTGTGAAAGTACAAAATATGATCATGGTGGGATCGTGGGCTGTCAACCCATTCTCCCATCCGTGCATAGGATTGTGGGCTGTCAATTCACTTTCCCAATTCAGAGAGCATACCTGATCCGCCAGTTGCAAGCATGCAGTTTATGGTAACGCGAATCACAAAAATAAACAACATAGTTAGTGATAGAAAAGTGGATTAGAATTTGTTTCTTCTCAAAAAAAAACTCGTGTATATTAATAATCTTATGGAAATAGATTTTCAATTTTCTTTAAATTTTGTAGTCAAAGCTTGTTTGACTACTTTACTGAATAATTGCCTACAAATGAGCACTGTATGATCGTCATGGAATGTGTGGTACTCCTAGTTGTATTGACTACAGGACTAAATAATCTTATTAGTGTACTTGGATTGAAAGCTAGAGTATTAAAAATAGGCATGCTTATGCATAAAAGTATGAAGCTAAAACATGATTGTAAAGAAGGCAGGTGGGCTGAAAAAGGTTGAAAAACCTAAACCATATCTTGAAAAAATAATGTTGTCTTAAACAAGCCATCAAACAATTTCTCTTAGGGTTGATTACAAAAAAAGGAATACGAGCTCTTGTTGTCAACCTAAAACATGATGATCTCAATAGCCCTCTGGATCAATGACAACTTTTTCTCAATAGCTTGAAGTCTATACATAAAGTAGCCATATATATTCTACTCATAAATAGATCACCAAATATGAGCCTTGTATATCACATGTATATTTCTCAATTGAGTACACCTAAAACTATGTACATTAGTTATGATAGGAGAATTGTAATAAGGTTCCTTGAGGACCCACATAGATAAGGCTTGTTAGGAATGGTGGCTTGAGCTTTGAGCTCTCTCTGAACCCACGACGTACATTTGTTGCATTAAATATGTGAAGTGAAAGCAATCTTTGGAATACAATATCTTCAAGGTGCTCATCTTGCTAGTAGCTATCTCTTGCAACAAAATCCAAAGATTTTTTCCCTACATCATTCTCAATAGACTCCTTTTCCCTAAGGATGGATAGAACTATAGAAAACAATTAGGTGAGGAAAATGATGAATGTGTAACAAAAACAGGGCACATATGTTCGAAATTAAAACCTTCATCGTAGTTCACATGGAAACTCAACCATGGTTCTCAATTGTCTTCTAGCTATCAACAGATTCAATGTATATCAATGATCAAATAGTGCTATAAACATGTCACTGTCCTGTTTATAACTGAGTTTTAGTATCTCTAGGTTGACTACTTGTCCGCTCGAATCTGACCTTTTTGGTAGGATAGAAGGCCCAAACGACAGCATCTCATGTTGTCTAAATTATGAGATTGTATAAGAAAACTTTATGCTACCCCTAGGTTTGAGCTTCAGAACTTAGAACTTGATTCCTTACATTCCAAAAGTGGCATATAGAGCTAATTTATGTCAAAAAAAACTTTAGCTCCCTAACGAATACATGCGGCTTTTTCAAAGCATGTAAAACAACCAAAATCAAGCAAAGTATGTTCTATGTAGTATCAACTTAGCTTGTTCCAAGAACAGAAGGTCAATCACCTTTAGACTAGTAGAAAAATAGATAGATTGACTTGAAATGATTTAAACATAGACAATCAACATTATAGGTAACTGCAAAGAAACCTACGGTGAGACATAAATGTCGACTAACAGGGACTTTCAAAGCGGGTTCGAAGAAATGTCACAGAGTAATGCCTCCAGGTATCTAGTTAAACGTAAACCTAGACATGCAAGAAAATTAACTAGAGGAACATGCTGCTGTACGAGGAACTATTAATAAGATACAAGCAAGTGTCAACGTTGGCCTTAGTAACTCCTACAGATATGCAACAGAGCTGACTTCATTGGAATACAACGCAAACAGACTGACTTCATTGAAAATTAAGCTTGAAAGATATGAAAATGTACCTGTTACAACAGCTCAAATGCATTTGCCAGCTTCAAGCGCCCATAGAACACTTAGGAGCAACGCTATACAATCCGACAAAACCGTGAGGACATAAAGGAGGCTGAGCGCACTTTTTTGTTGCAGAAGAGATGCTTGAGGAGAGCTGCAAATTGTATCAATCTCTGTTCAAAAGCATAGAGCATCAAGATCTGTTCAGAAGCCTAGAGAAGGTGATGAGGAACGCTGATTCAGAGCAGCATTCACAGAATAGCAGATGAGGAGCATATGAGGATTAGCATTCACAGAATAGCAGATGAGAAGCAGGTGATTCGGAGCACCCAGCATTCACATAACGATCAGCAAGTAGGCAATGAGGAGCAGTTGATCAGCCGCAATATTCCCCCCTGAGTGAGCGAGGTAGCATTCTAAATGCCCGAAATGCAACAACCAATGCTCAGTTGATCCAGGGAACCGTGAGAGCCACTATTGCTGTTGGCAATTGATGGAGGGAGGAATAGCAGTCGAAGAGGACGCCGAGACCAGGAGTCGTTGGCAATTGATGGATGCTACATCCTGCCTGCCTCCGCCTTCAAGCCACTCCAAATCCTTGCGCCACCTGCGTTTCCTGCACGGGCAGCCCCATCCGCGGCTATTATTGGGAGAGACGTGCCTATAAGGCCCGACGCTTGGCAACACCATCAAAAATTCTCTCTCAATTTCACAACTCAAAGTCATCATTCATAATAATAGATCTAAAAACAGAGTGTTAAGGCAAGGGCCACACGTGTTGAGCATTTCAACCCGGGCCAGTGGGGCCAGTCAAAATAGGCTGCGTGAGCAATTTTTGTGGGCGCGAGCGCTGCACCGCAGTCCTGGGCACCGGGCAGCACAGGTCCCGGGGCGGTGGCGCCAAGCAGGGCACATGTGGCGCTGAGCACCGCCACGCCCAAGCATACACATGTGAGTAATGGGGAAAATTGCTTATATATTCCCTCTCTGTAATCCCATAAACATGCTTATGGGATAAATTCTAGTTGCCTAGACATATGTCGTTTCGACAGCCAATTTTAAAAAAAAATAAAAACGTGTGGTGCAGAATGCACCAGGGCCAAAGCCCCAAGTGCTCATAAGATGCGAGCCCCCCAGTCTCCCCTTGGGGCTTAAGGCACGGGGCCGGACTTGGTTAGCATTTGGCCTCGGCCCAATGGTTGGATGCCATGTGGCCATAATGTCCGGGCAAGCGGGGACCACCAAAAGTCCTTGCGTGATCGATTTCGGGCAACCAGGAGGGCTTCAACGAGCTCCAAGCAGCGATGAGTGGCACCGGACAGCTCTTGAGTGGCACCGACCAATGGGAGCCAAGCTGGGTACCTGCACACTGGGCACACACACATGTGATTAAATGGGCGTGTTTGCCTATAAATCTGCCTCCAGGAAACCCAGAGATGTGCTTAAGATAATCTTTTGGCTTCCCAGACATGTGGCGTCAGGGCAGTCAAATTTTTGTTTTTTTAAAAACATGTGGCTGAGGCAGCACCGAGGCCAAACTGCCACCGTGCCTCTGAGATGCGAGCCCCATCCGCGGTCGTTACAGGGAGAGACGTGCCTATAAGGCCCGACGCTTGGCAACACCATCAAAGATTCTCTCTCAATTTCACAACTCAAAGTCGTCATTCATAATAATAGATCTTAAAACAGAGTGTTAAGGCAAGGGCCACACGTGTTGAGCATTTCAACCCGGGCCAGCGGGGCCAGTCAAAATAGGCTGCACGAGCAATTTTTGTGGCCGCGGGTGCTGCGCCACAGTCCTGGGCGCCGGGCAGCACAGGTCCCGGGGCAGTGGCGCCAAGCAGGGCACATGTGGCGTTGAGCACCGCCACGCCCAAGCATACACATGTGAGTAATGGGGAAATTTGCTTATATATTCCCTCTCTGTAATCCCATAGACACGCTTATGGGATAAATTCTGGTTGCCTAGACACGTGTCATTTCGACAGCCAATTTTAAAAAAAAATAAAAACGTGTGGTGCAGAATGCACCAGGGCCAAAGCCCCAAGTGCTCGTAAGATGCGAGCCCCCCAGTCTCCCCTCGGGGCTTTAAGGCACGGGGCCGGACTTGGTTAGCATTTGGCCTCGGCCCAATGGTTGGGCGCCATGTGGCCACAATGTCCGGGCAAGCGGGGACCACCAAAAGTCTTGCGTGATCAATTTCGGGCAACCAGGAGGGCTTCATCGAGCTCCGAGCAGCGATGAGTGGCACCGGACAGCTCTTGGGTGGCACCGACCAATGGGAGCCAAGCTGGGTACCTACACATCTGGGCACACACACATGTAATTAAATGGGCGTGTTTGCCTATAAATCTACCTCCAGGAAACCCAGAGATGTGCTTAAGATAATCTTTTGGCTTCCCAGACATGTGGCGTCAGGGCAGTCAAATTTTTGTTTTTTTTAAAACATGTGGCTGAGGCAGCACCGGGGCCAAACTGCCACCGTGCCTCTGAGATGCGAGCAACCCCCCACATCCGGCCCGTAACTCTACCCAAACCCCCCTTTGAGATCGACATGTTTGCACGTTTCAAATCCTTTCGAATTCACAACCAACCAACCAACCCTAGAGTGAACAAATTACAAAAACTAGCCACAAGTTGGACCCCAAAAAAAAGAAACAACCCACTTAAATAACCAAATTCATCATTGATTTTCATTTTAGAACTCTTAAAAACCGACATAGAATCAATTCACATTTACACATTTGATTACAAAAGAGCATAAGATACAAAATTGCAATTGTATTACACAAAAATTGGAGGCACAACATCACCATAATGCTGGGATAATATCACCACAAGTAGCTTAAATTGCTTCAAATTAACACTCACTTATACTAATATATCCTAATCCACAATATTCTTGAAATTGAACCGTACAAGTTATCAAACATTGGAACACACTTTTTAAAGTATTGAAAATCTACACCTATAGAAAAAAAATTGCCATCACATCATCTCACAAGGGTCAATGCTTTCATAGCTACCAACCTACATCATCTCTGACCATATCCATGCCTTTGGTCCCTAAAATGGCATCACCCACATACATGTTGAGTAATACTTGCCAATGCTTAGCATAGATATATATATATATATATATATATATACACATATATATATAACAACACATGCAAAAGGATTGAATTGACTCTACTTTTCATATGATAAAGCAAAACTATAAATTTGTGCTCAAACAAATTTATGTGTTAATGACACAACTTTTTATCTCAGAAGCACCATATTTCATGTATCCTTCACAACCTTTATCTATCTCACTTTCATTTACACCATACATAACTCATTGAAGATGATCCTTTTCAAGATCCTTCAAAGAGTGTCCAATCAATCCATGCCAACCATGAATTTCTTTTTGCCTCAAATACCTACACAATACCAAGTAACCAAGCGAATATTCTATCATCCATCTGACATACTATACGTAATTCACCTCTAACATACGATATGCAAAGCATTTACAAATGATTTGAAAGTGCAAATACAGTAGCATGCCTCCTCTTTCAAACTTAAATTTTCTAAATCACAACCATGAGCTTGGAATTAACATCACATCCAACAATGCTAATTTTTACACTTAATTCATGCATACTACTTCACAAGCTTGAATTCAGCACACTTCTTTACCTTCATTTTCTCATCATATACTACAACTCAACATTCATCACTAGCATGCCTATTCATGCTTTTCAACCATTATCAATGTACACAATAAAATGTAGTGCCAAACTCAAGCAAATTCAAGCACTCCAAAACACCAACCAAACACATATCTTAACTCCTACAATCATACTCTATGCACAAATAATTCACAAAAAAAGTTTATTTTTATTGTTTAATAATGGTATACAATCTCTCTCTCCAAAACACCAACCAAACACATATATTAAACTCCTACAATCATACTATATGCACAAATAATTCACAAAAAATGTTTATTTTTATTGTTTAATAATGGTGCTCTCTCTCTCTCTCTCTCTCTCTCTCTCTCTCTCTCTCTCTCTCTCTCTCTCTCTCTCTCTCTCTCTCTCTCTCTCTCTCTCTCTCTCTCTCTCTCTCTCTCTCTCTCTCTCTCTCTCTCTCTCTCTCTCTCTGCGCCTCTGCTCGCTTGGCCCTCCCCTTCGCTCTCTCTCCCTCTCTCTCTCTCTCTCTCTCTCTCTCACACACACACACACACACACACACAATAATTGCAACATCACACTTCTGTGAAAAATATGCAAAACCTAACTAACCCTATGAATGAGATCTATCTAGAGTGGACCTCACACGTATCAAAATGAATGCACACGTAGATTCGAAAGTACATAAAAATTTACATACAACCAAGCTAGAATTTGCTATTTTTCACACCTACCATATGCATTTACATAGATCATTTTCACTCTTTTGGTGTGTGTGTGTGTGTGTGTGTGTGTGTGTGTGTGTAGAGATTGAGACTCATAATCAAAGACCAAAAAGTAGGATTTATGCTATCAATGTTTGCAATGAAAAAGATTCAAAAGGTCAATGGATAAGAACATTTTCAAGTACAAATGTTCATTAGTATCCTCTACATTTTTCATGTTGAGTTTGAAAAGTCAAAGAGGCCTCGAGTTCTAGTGAGATGGTGACATGTGTCACAAAATGTAAGGATTGGTTTTTTGCTAATATGCAACCAAATCCACATCTCAATGTCCAATATGGCCCAATTAAATTAAGGGGTGTGATCACATAGCTAATCACATTACCAAATGCAAAATGGTTGGACCAAGTCATGTTTAGAGGTGCAAATCACTTGGCCAATCAAAACAAGGTATTTGGTCCAATCATGGAAAGAGGTGGAAATTTAGAGGTCCAATCATTATAAGAGTTGAAATCCATGAGTTAAATCAAAATTGAGCATTCCTCATGCTAGATCTAGAGCCACTACTATTTGAAAGTGTCACTCTTCTTGTACATATAAACTTTTTTGAATTAATGCAATTTTGGACTTGTTTTTTTGTAACACATTCTCTCTCTACTTGAGAGCTAGTGATCTTTATCTCATTACCCAAGAGCAAGAGCCTTGGTTTTGTCTCCAATAGTGAATTTCACTTAGTTTTTTCATGTGGATGTGAAAAACTAACTTGTATTTGGATGATCATAACTTTTGATGTAGTGAGCTAAGAAAGTGACTTGTACATAATCTCAAAAGACGGAGAGTCATGTTATCCAAAGTGAAAGAGGATCTAAATTGAAAAATCTCAAAATAACTTTAAGACTACTTGTAAAATTCTATTCAATATTCACTCATTTTAGACAAATACTCTGGATCTCAAAAAGATGTGTTGGAGCTCACTTATTTGAATAGGCCAACATCTCAAAATCAAAAACAGCCATAACACTTTGTTGGTTGGACACCAAATGATTACCTTCAAAGATACAAATAAATTTATATTTTAGATCTACAAATGCGATCCTAGTCACACCTAAATGTGAAAGACGCAATGGAGCATACTACAAGAGCGATGGACTAAAAAATAGGATGGCACAAAAGAGCGACGAAGCATTTGTAATGGAGTTGCAATGCAATTTTATCCAATGCATGCTACAATATTAACAAATGCAACTTGACCAATAATCTTTTTGTACAAAATTGAAATAATTTTTACAATGTTTTTTTACAATAAATAAATTTTTGTTACGTAATAAATATCAAATACAAAATCCACCAATCAAACTTCATTCTAAATACACAACAAAAAAATTTACAATTTTTGTAATGTGTAACAAATATCTTTCACAATTATTTTAGTATCAATTTTTATAAATCAAATCAAGCAAAATTCAAACCATAATTTATAGAACAAATATATCTGTATTATTTAATCATTTCCAAACATATGAAAAAAAAGCCACCGCATATTATATCTAAAATCGATTTTTAAATGACTTTTACACCCAATAAAAAGATCATAAGATTACGACAAGACCATTAGATCAAGATGTTATTGAATAGAACTCAATGTGAAGATCAATAAAAGTCTTTACCAAGCACAAATTTTGAATTTTTTGAAAGTGTAATGAGACCCCAAATTATTTTTTAGCATTCTATCAATTTTGCTTTTGAATATGGATTTTAAGATGTAGTAATGTCACGTGTCAATTTTAAGAGTGATAATGATTTAGTTTATTTTTTATTTTACAATTTTTTGCCATAAACAAACCCACACAAAAATCCATAATTTCCAAAAAAACAAATTTATTTGCATGACATGATATATTTCAAACATAAGAATACCCTTCACAAGTGAGAGGTCATCCTCTGAGACCATTCCTCCAAAAGAAACAACATAGTTGCTTACATCAAAGCTTGAAAGCCCTTACATCAAGTAAAGTCACTCACTTAAGATGGAACTTTCATAAGTTTTGATGTCACAAAAATTACACATGCATCACGAAAAAAAAAACCATGATAAAAAAAGATTAAAACAAATTTGCAAGCACCTTCAAATCATCAAAAGGTGTATATCAAAATGTTTGATTTAAATAGAAAATTAAAAGAAATTTATGTCAACAAAATAATTCCACAATAATAAAAAATTTAAAAGCAACCAAATGATGAACAACAAAAAGATTTAATTTTTTAAAAAAATTCTAATAAAACGATTGACATAACATAAAAGATTTAATTTTTTTAAACAATATCTAATAAAACCATTGACATTACATTAAGTCCTGTAAGAAATTGCCAAATTTCATTTTGACAATAATTAGACATTTGAATTTCTAATCATTAATAACTTATGGCTTGAGAGATGTTAAAAACAAATTAAAATGTTTTTAACGACTTTGGTATCATTGGATATGCTCACCAATGGTTGTTGCTTTGTTTGTTGTGAGCAATGACTTTAGAACACTCATGAGAGAAAGAGATCAATTTAACCTTGGTTTAATTTATATATTAAAGAAGCCCATGGGAGCCACATTCTAGTACCCAACTTGAACTCCCAAAAATTTAGCCACCCTTATAAAATTTGGAAATCCATGCCAATCATAATGTGATGTGATCAATAGTTTTCATTGTGTAATCATCTATTCTCACACGACACTTATGTAACGGTAATAGTCAAATGCATTTGTGAAACTCACAAGTTAGAATGGTTTAACATGGAAAAGTCTAGGGCCATTTCAAAATTTGATCCCCCAACATAAAAGCCCAGATCCTTCCACCCATTCCATATGAAAAGACTATTTCATTTGGAGGCCAACATCCTTCCACCCATTCCATATCAAAAGACTATTTCATTTGGAGGGCAACGCATTTATTGTTGAAATTCAAAACAAATAAAGAATTTATATGTTTTATTGAAATGGTGAGAAAGGGCTCGCCACTTGCCTTTGAATGCCCCCAAGAGGCCCAAGGTAATCCCCTTGGTATGTTGAATTACCAAGCTACCAACTTTAAATATCACCTAGGGGCAAATCTCATCCCTTGTAAAATGGAAAGAAGACCTTTTTAAGTGTCTCCACTAATCAAATAAAGGATATGTGCCTTTTTTACTTGATCAAAACTCCATGTGAAAACCAATATTTTGAAACAAAATAGCACATGGATTTAAACAAAACAAAAGTTTATCTTGTGATTATGCCATTAGATTATTTGCCTATGAGTTGACATTAGTAGCTAGATGGCAATGATAATGTTTGCCATCATGCTATTTTTTAGTTAGCTTGAGCTCCTTCAAGTTTACAAAATCTTAAATACTATGTACAACATTTTATTCTTATGATGTATATTGCTAAGGCTATCTATGAGATCTTTAGAGCAATAGACCATATTTGCCATAATACAATTAGTCTATCTATTCTATACATGGCATAATTTATACTCAATAACATTATGAATACAATTGCACATTAGTGATGTTAAGCTCACAACTTACAAATACACTAACTATTGAAATTTGCATATCTATTGAAACAAGTTATGAATATTGGCTAGGTTTATGGAATTGGATCTACAAAAATACGAGATAAATGTTTTTTTAGATAATAACATCTATTGAATTATCTCACAAACAATAGACTACACACCATACATACATTATATAGGATTCATGTATTTTTAGTGACCATCACTAATGGATAGAGACTAATGTCAACCAAAGAAAATTGTCATCTTTATTCATTTAACATCCAAATCCAAACGTAAGTTGTGCATTAAGAACCTAGCAAATCGCAAGCAATAACAAAATTAAGTTACAATTGTTTGAAAGAATGCTACTCAATTGGGAAAACAAATTCAGCACATTCAAGAAATACTTGGTTTTGCCTAGGTCAGAGAAACACAAAATAAAAGGACCTTGATGCAAAAATGTCATTGCTCAAAATTCTTAGTAAGCACATTCAAATATCACAAAGATACTTTGCATGCACTCAAGTTTATGTGCAAGTCATTCAGCTACCACAAACTTGATTTCCATAATCTCTGATGTTGATTAGGATTTCATTAGAAAACTAAAAAAAAAATCTACTCACCCAAGCAACCAAAATGGTGAATTTGCCAAAGCTAGTTTCCCGTGACCACTTAAACTTTGCAAACGCCAAAGCAAAGCGTGACAAAAAGCTAACTGGAATAGAAAGACAAGGAATAGTTATGTATGTACACTTAACCGTCAATAGCCCAGCAATATACAATTTCCTCCACAGCAGAATAATATGTTGTTTGAATAGCCTACCTGTGAAGATACAAGTTCAATGTAAATAGCTGCCAACAAATACCGTTAGAAAATGCACCACCGTAAGTAAAAGACTTACCACTATCAGGCGACTAATCTTCTGTCTCCCCTCCACCTTCCTGCAATTTGGATGTCAACAATGAGCAATGCAGAATGTCTTTCCATCCAACAATGGAACTCTTGAATGTAGAACTGAAGGTGAACTACTCCATACCTCTAAATCGGTTTCATTTTTGGTTCGACCTTGATCTTGGAGAGCCTGTACGTACAAAGATTCACCAGATCAGTTGCTTGACATAGTTCTTCAGAATTCAGGTTTTTCTGGATGAGAATTCAAACTTATGCCAAGATGAAATATTCAAACATTCCAAATAGAAGCTTCCACTGACAGTTCAATCAAATCAGCATCAATCACTCATGATACTGGGAAAAGGTTTAAGAGTAAAGACAACTAGCCAATTTGACGCGACGGTAAATATATTGAGCCATCTAAAAACGCTCGGAAGAAGCCTGAATACCTTTTCGCAGTTAGTGTTGTGATAATCTTTTATAGCACTTTCATATTTTGTCTTTAAATCTACCGCCATCTTATTGTAAGGAGATTTCTCCTGCAAAAACCATGACGAGATCATGATAAGAACGACCAGCAAAGGATACTGACGTACAAATTCACATAAAAATAGAGTGACTAGAAAAATACCTCCGTGGTCATAGCTGTCCATTTCTCTCCACCCAATTTGTTAATCTAGAAGAAAAAACATACAAAAGCGCAAACACGTCAAAAATGGAAAAATACAACAATAAGCACAAGAGTTACAAAAGAGAACAAATAGCTCTGCTAACTAAGTACCTCAGCTCCGCCTTTAACTGAAGGATGTTCAGTCCTGCAGGTCTTCCTAAAATCTTCCCTGTCGCAAGCACAGCCCAATAAAGATCGTGCAAAACACCTTCGAGAGTGAATAAACATAAAAGACAATACGTATAGTTTTCAAAATCAAAACAGTACTTACATGAACAAGAAAAAAGCGGTCACGGGTCTCTTTGGCATGCTTGGATCTTTGACCGATTTAACTTTCTTGGCTTTTTCCTTGGAGTCCTTTTGACAAATTTTTCTTTTATCTGACTCTCTACAGTATATAAAAAGAAACTGAATCAAGGTGAGAATATTTGTTCTCTACAAAGAATGATAGTAGATCTTGATCTGCCAGAAGCACGAAAACAGACGTATTTGACTGCTGAAGTCATACTTCGGTTTTATTAGGTCGACTTCCTTCTTCGCAGGAGCTTCTTTGAAAATTTCCAACAACTTTGCTGTTTAACGAACACAGACGGTGAATTAAACACGGCCCGGGAAACCAGAGTCGTATTAAAAACTAAGTTTAAATTGACATTGTGCAGAGACATGTTTTGACGAAACCGCAATATAGCTAACCTTTAGCCAGAGCATCGTTAGTGCAGTCGTGCATGTCAACAAGAGCTACCGGGATATCTCTTTGACAGTCATCGCTGTTGCACAGCCATAGGACACGATATGGTGAGTATTTTTCAATGAGACTATCAAATCACGAACCACTCGCGACTTTCCTGCTGGCATCTTGAAAATAGAGACGTAACCAGTCTAACCAAATGATGGAAGCTCATTTCTGCGAAAAAATTGTCTAACGTACAGGAACAAATCACATTTAAATAAACGCTCTTCTTAATCTGAGAAAGATGCCATATCCAACAAACACCTTAGGCTCAAAGCAATGTAGCAGAAAATCACTGAAAATACAATGCATGCTGAACACGCACCAGCGAGTGAAAGCACTGCCGTTCGTTCCGCGCTTGAGGTCAGCGTCAATACGCTTCCTAGGCTTGGGAGGCTGATATTTTGAAGTCGGAGTACCGGCCATCACTATTAAAATCGTAGTTCTTTACCGGAAAACAAAGCACTCTATGCACACTCCCTCGGAAGGATTTCAGCACCGCTGAGCAGGCGAAAACAACGAACGTTGCCTGTTTGTGAACTCTAATCAACAATCCAAGAATCCAAGGAAACAGCTAAAAGCAAAGCATCCAGATTAGATCCCCAATTGATGTTTACAATAACCTACGGAACAGCTACAAGCAAAAGCATCCAAATTAGATTACCAATCAATCTCTTATGATAAACTACCGACGATGGATTCGAAAAAACAGAGCAAAAACTATGGATCGCGACGAATCCCTGCGTTCGGAAGAGAAGGAAGCAAGAAAGATCGGTTTTCTGGCCTCGATTTTTGGAGTGAAAAAAATGGCGGGGAAAGAGCTCCGTTACGAACATAAATGCAAAATTTTAAAGAGAATCGAGACAGCTCACGGCCGTCAAGATCCCTGACGTGGAATTTAACTCAAATCTACTCTATGCCTATACCCAATTTTTAGGCTTAATAAATTATCATACCAAATGGCAAAAGCATCAAGTTTTTGTCACAAATTTTTTGATAGGGGGAAGGGCGCGCTCCGAGGCCCTTCTGCACCAAAAAGTGTTGTGCCCGAGGGCGCAGCGTCTTCCATGGGCAGAAGGGCCGACTCCTCGGCCCTTCCTCTACGTAAATTCAGTTTTTACATTTCTTTTACTATTTCTTTTTTTGATGTAAGTTTTTTTTACAAGCCCCTTCCGCGGGCAGAAGGTGCGTGTAAAAAAAGGTAAATATTTTTACGTGCAACTTCTGGCGTCCCAAAGGTGCCTGTAAAAAATAGTTTGTATGGAGTTTATCAATATGGCCTTCGGCACGTGGGATGAGACCAAGGCCAAATTTTATATTACCTATCAGGGAGTAGTACACAAGGTGCGGGTAACAGAGGCCGCCCTTGCTACAATAGGCATCATTCTTGGACCAGGGGCCAATCCTTCACACAAAGCAGCCAATGTTGCCATTAAGCCCTATGTCGACACATGTGTCATCCACTACCACACCAATGACGGTTACCTTATCAAGGCCATCAGAGATCTCGTAGTTCAGGCGACTGCTCAGCTCCTGAATCATTTCTTGACGGTGGAAAACCTGCGGAAGGATAGGATCGTCTCACAAGTCCTCCATAGTTTGGTCAAATCTCATGTAGAATTTGAGAAGGGGACAGTCCAGCCGTCTATTAGCAGAGAGGATTTCATTACAATCTTTATCCAAAATAGTACATTGTTTCAAATTATAAAACAGTCTTTAGAGAGTTGAAGAGAGCCATCAAATCTAATACAAAGAAACAATTTGCAACAGGCTCTCTTCTTTCGTCCTTGGCCGCATCCATGTTGGAGAGCAAGGTGCACGGGTTCTAGGCGCAATTGGTTCTAGCAATTTATGAATCATCACCTATAGAGTCGTCCCACCAAGAAAGCACCTCACGGCCACAACAAGATTGTCTCACCCCACTCGCCTCTCATGGCTCGTCATTGTACTCAGCAATCATCGCCAGCTACCCCAATTTTACCTGCCACAACCAGATCAAACCTTCCCATCCCCTCCTCCTCTGCAGCTATCATTGCCACCGATTCCTTGATATTGTCTTCTATCACAATTGGGTCAATCATCAGACCAATAGAAGCGCAATCCATTTCTACCTCCCCACCTAGGGTTGTATCGCCCTCGACCCAGATCTTCATGAATCTAATCAATGATTCCAACCCCCTTGACACTAAGATGACCTTCACATTGCCACAAAGCCCTCGTCCTTTCAATCCCAACTCTCCCGGAATGGAAATTGATCAATTTCATGACATTTTCCAAAAAATGCAAGTAGCCACATCTCAAAATAGGTCAACATCCTCATATGTTGCCTATTGTCGTAACTCACTATGTTTTACTGTTTTTATGTGTAATATAAAAGATATTGTTCTGCAAAAGGATCAAAATATGTAGTATTACTTTATCTGAAGATCTTATGTAGTGAAATAGATAGTTAACTAGTCATCAACAGATGTTTAGGCTGGTAGCCGCGGTACCACCTTGTATTCAAATTTAAATGAATCATGTCTAATATGGAATAATATGACAATTCCAATTCATCTACCTTTCTCATACTATCATCATTGCATGACCAGAACTGTCAAGCATTGATTAATCAGCCAATTACACAAGCAACAACGTTATTCTCCATATGGTTCCCATATCATGTACTCTGAATCGATTTAGTAGTTAAGCAATGATGCTAATGACTCGGAGAATCAACATCTCCTCTCATCCTAATCTCATAATCAGTGAACACATCATTGTACGTGATAGAAACCAACATGATGCCTGCTTCAGCTTGATTCAGATTTGCAGACCTATGTACTAAGCCATACATTCATTTCATTGTATACCAATGACCACTTAAATAAGAGTACAAATATTTTATTTAATGAACAAAATGTAATAGACAAAACCCCGAAAATGAGAAGCAGAAAGAGAGAAAACCATCCAATAACAAGAATAGATCACTCAACAACTTCTCTCCATTTCATTTCAAATAAAAATAATAGTACACCGACCCTCCATAGCCTCGCGGTTGTCCAATTCATAGTATAACTACTATAACTACCATAATTGCTTTGCCAATGATCGAACTACATTTTCTTATATCAATTCTAGATCTGTCTTAAAACCATGGGCGTAAGTGGCAGCGGAAGCTCGAGTCTTTGAGCGAGGCGTGTAGAAACGGAAACGCAACAGTTAGCAGTAGAAATATTCAAGTATAAAAATTCATACAGATTGCGCAAATGAACAACGCAGAAGTGAGACAAAAATTGCACTCTGATTAATATTAACAGTGAGTACAATCCCTTGAAGTAATAACTTTAGCTTGTTGAGCGTGATAACACTGGCAACAAAAAACTCTGATTGAAAGAGAAATTCAATTAACACTTACATAGTTTGATTCAGCTAAAATATATATTTACAAGTGTCAAGAGAAAAATATCTTATGCCTTAACTGCCATTTACTCCAGTTTTTGCATATGTACAAAGTTGGTAACCGCCCTTAGGATATTTGTTTCTCCAGCTGTTTTAGGGTTGATGATAAGTTGGCGACGCCAGTATGCCAATGTACTAGCAAAAACGCGAAAAACCCTAAGGTGCCCTTAGACTGAAGGTATGCAAATCTTGAAGGTGCCCTTAGACTTAAGGTGTGTAAATCCCTAAGGCGCCCTTAGACTGAAGGCAGCAAAGAAGGCGAAAAAGCCCAAAAAGCCGAAAAGTGCCTTAGACTAAAGGTAGCGAAGAAGTCGAAGGTGGCTTAGACTAAAGGCGGCAAAGAAGAAGAAGGTGCCTTAGATTAAAGACAGCGAAGAAGGCGAAAAAGCCAAAAAGTGCCTTAGACTAAAGGCAACAAAGAAGCCGAAGGTGCCTTAGACTAAAGGCAGCAAAGGCGAAGGTGCCTTAGATTAATGGTGCAAAAAAAGCCGAAAAAGTCGAAGGTGTCTTAAAATAGTTTCTAAGGCATTCTGGTCACTTTGTCGCTTTTTCCGCGAAGGGGCGAAACAGGCAAAAAAAGGCGAAGGTGCCTTGGAATGGTTTCTAAGGCATTCTAGCCACTTGGCCACTATGTCGCATTTTTTCGCGAAGGTGCGAAAAAGGCTAGGGTGCCTAAAAATGGTTAAGGCAATAAAGCCTCAAAGGAAAAAATGTGAAGGTCCAAAAACATGTAGTCGGCCTTCGGTTTTCAGGATGCTCATTACTTGAACGATTTGTTTTAAGACTGAGCGGTACTCCAGAATATTTTTGTTCTTGGTTCTAGATTTTTTGTGTTGAAGGTACTTGTTCTACTGAATTAGTCATAACAAGACCGATATGGACTAACAAGCTATTTTGATTTATTATCTAAAACTACTCAGAAAAATAATAGCTTATTATGTACAAAAGATTATCAATAACTTAAAATTTTAAAACTAATAACATAAAAAGGACCATGTAGAATTTCTACACCTATCAAGCTCCTGATTCTTTTTTTATTATTCCTAGTGTGCGATCTCCAAAGATATTTGACGCAATGGTGCCAAAGGGATTTGAACGAGAAGATATCTTTGAAGAAGAGGATACTCAAGTGAACCTGCAGCCTGGAGCATCAACACCACAAAGAGTTGTAGTATCAACGAGCAGGCCGCAAATCACTCTTGATTTTGGTGATATCCTAGGAATTCATTAACACCTAGAACAAATGATTTGGAAAATGATAGAGGATAGTGGCAACAAGGCCGGTATCACAAAACAAAATCAATTATTCGCTGCACAAAGTAGACAACTACAAATCTACTTTGGAAGGATTTCAAAAGAAGTTTGATGATTATAAGAAGTTGGCCGCACATGAGTTGATGAAGGACTACACAATCTGACAACTTAGTTCTTACATGCCATTAGCCAATTAATAATTCTATGATCATGGTCCTACTATCTTTTAATCTACACACTTCGTGTGATCTAGATAGAGTGCACACTTGGGCAAGGTAGTCTTGCTTTTGGTCATCTCTACATTATACTTTGATAGCGGGACAAATCCCGTCGCTAATAAATAAAGTAAACTAGATTGATTATACAACCACATTTGTAGCTTAACATAGATCAATAGATTCCTACTCTCGCTTAAGCTCAAACGTGGTGAACAACAAATATGTACCAATGAGTTGGAGTATCTAGAGTGTCATGCACGTTTCTACCATGACAAACTTGACTCCCACTCAAGCACAACATCAAACCACCCAGATTTTTTGTCAACACAAAGCATCAAACAAACATCACCAATGACTTGTTTACTATCCAACTTTCACACGAGTGGACCACATTTAAGAGTTATGGCTCAGCCTAGGACATCTCACTGCCTCCCTGAGACTATAATCCTCCCATCTAGGTAGGCTAACATCTGGTTAGACCCTTGCAAGCACAAACATGTAGTGTTGACATTATTTTTAAACTATGCTAATAGCTACGTCCAAGACTTGTTTTTTTTTTTCAAAGGGGTAGAGGATTCCATCTACTATATGAGATCTATATTCTTCAAGGGAAATTGTGGTGAAGTTAACAGAATCAATGTGGGTTGGAAAATGTCCACATGAGGTGTATAGTGACTAGTAACATCATGAATGTCATCATCAACTTGAGCATCATCTAATGCCAAAGAATATCCAAAATCAATGTCTTTTACTTTATTCTTAAGATCAACAATTGTGCAATATACATACACCGATACACATCTCTACAACAGTGAAAAATCACACATACGTTAGATGTCTTTTTTATTATTATTATCGAAGGTGCAATTTGTTTGATATCAATCATTGTCCAATAAATAGATAGTTATAAAAAAGAAAAACCCATAAACCTTCACATTTGTAGACTCTTCCTCCATATGTTCTCCATAATCTCAAAGATACAAGAGTCTACACTTGGCATATGTATTGGAATTTGTTTTGTTCAAAATATCAAGGTTTGAGATTGGGAGAGAAAGTCACTTGAAGTCTTACCTCTTTGACTTTTTTACGGTTCATGTGTTGGTCTCGAGATGGGCTTGCATTGGTATACTATTAGGTGGAAACTAGCCGAAGATGGTACAATGAATTTTATCTGATATGTTTTGGATCATGGATGAGATGATCATCAGGATAGTGGATCTTATGTGTGTTTGTTTTGTTTTTGGATTATACAATGTGTATGGTTGTGAGAGAGGTTTCTTATAGTGAAACATATATTGGTCATATGATATCAACAACATCAAACATGGAGAAGATTGAGCCTATATGGATGCAGAAGTGGCAAGCCAACATCAACGTCTTTGACGGATTGGAGAGCTTTGCTCATATAGCTTATGACGAGGTTTGTATACATTCATTAATTCCTCAGAAGACTTTTCTATTTGAGGCATGAGAAATGGATGGAGATAAACTTTCAAGATTGGCAAGTGGTATATGCTCGTGTCTTGGACTAGATGCAATGATGAGGCTGATTGGTGAATCTAACTTGAAGACCAATGGTGTAGCAATTACTTTATTGGTGACAAAAGGTGTTGTTACAACATGATACCATATTGGGACAACAAGTTTTGTTTATATAGTTGAAGATTTATCATTCATGCTGGTTTGCATGAATATGCTTGCTTGCATAAGACCTTGTCATGAGAGACTAGATCAAGGTCAAATTCTTATTGATCATGTGTATGCTAAGAAAGGAAGTCATTTGGAATGCTCAGTGACTTGTTGATCATGTCCACTAGCATTTTATGACGAGGATATTGTCCTATGGTGGCAATAAGATTTTCTCACGTGACGCAATTGTTGTTGCACATTATCGATTTTTCCAAAAATGTTTTGATTATTTGTCCGAGTTCCAATTTTCCAATTGAATTACAAACATTAAACCCTTTGATAAGAATATATATTCTTGTTGGCCTACTATTGTACCAACACCATTATGTGGGACACAATATTCATATTGGGGCCATAATCAAACCTAGTGAGTGCTTTCCAAATGTTGGGTTTGGCTTATTTTCATTGACGAGCATCCGCTTGAATAATGTTGTCACATTAATGCCATATGTAGGGCCCCAATACAATTGACTTCCTTTGTGTTGTCACCAATGGAAGAAGCAAATATATGGTGTAAATGCCAATCACCCTTCACTCTTGAAGTCTTGGCATGTTCCTTGGAGGATAAGCACATGCAAGGAAAGAAAGATACGAAGACAAATCATATGTAAATTCATTGATGTACATGACAATGTCAAAGCCTAAATAGATTATAGGTCACCCTTCATTAACCTATTTTGATTGAAAAATACACAAATGGACATGAGGAGTACTTTTCTATAAACGTGAAGGGTACTTATGAAATGGTGTGTAATCAAAACAATTAAATCAAAAGAGGTGTAATTAGCTACAATCATGTTTTGTCAAGATGTGTACTTTAAGCAAAAATAAAGACCCATGTACTTAATATAGCAAAATTTTAATTTGTATGAGTGTTTTTATTTTCTTACATATGTTTCAAATGCTTATGTCTGAATGACACTGGGACATATGTTGATCAATAAAGATCTATTTTACATTTAATGCTCAAGTAATCCCTTTGTTGAGTATTGTTAATTTCTATAGAAGTTTTAAATTCCATGGGTGATTTCTCTCTATAGAAATGACTTACAAGGGGCCGCTATCCCACGCAAGGTGTTATGATGCTTCTAGTAATCCCATGATTGCAATGAATGTTTAGTTGCAAGTCCCTTGTAGATCTTATGGATTGGCATGCCAATCATCGTTCTTGAGTTGAGATATGAGGTTTTTCAAATTTACCTACATGGAACCCACTATAAACAATATCTAAGTTTTGCAAGTGAGTTTTGGGCAACATGCTTACATTTATTTGTTTGATTTTATTAGGCTTTACAACTTAAAGACATCATGTGTCTCTCATTTATGGTCCAAATCTCAACAATAGACACTCATGATATTCAAATAAAGTTGTATATGAAAGCCATCAAAAACATATTAGTGAATATCATCCATTCAAGAATACACAAATAAGGGGATTTGGAGGAAGACAAGAGACAATAAATCCTCCAAAGAGAATGTCAATGGCATATTGGCACAAGCTTGGGCTTGAATATGAGACTAAGCCATCAAATGGTATAAATACAATGTCTATCTTTCATTGTTTACCATATTGGAATAATCTTTTGATTACTCATGTGTTTGATCCTATGCATATCTCTTAAAATGTGGCTCAAACAATATGGAACCACATGGTGAGTGATATAGTTTCCTTGCTAGAGAGGACTTACAATAATCAAAAACACAAAATAAGTATTGGTCAAAGTTGGGTACAGATGGAAAGATCCATAGTAAGTATTCCAAGAGCATGTTGAATTTGTACAAGTATGTGCACTAAGTTATTTATGAGATGAGAACACCAAGGTGCATTTGTGGTTGTCTAACAGAACAACTTCATGAGGCCATTTGCAAGCAGTAGATGTTTGTATGATTTTATATACATTCGTAATAACATCAAATGGCAAAATAAATTAAATCTAATATACATGATGTACATGGATATGTTACAAAGATTTTGCTGAGGTGGACATGCATAAAAGACATGAAGATACGGTGGAGGTTGTATCTATGTTTGAGAAATATTTTTTGACTTCCATCTTAAGAAAAGATAGATAAGGTGTCAATCTCTTGATGAGGTCATAGGTGAAAAAGCTTAGGGTATGGGAAGTCTCAAGAGATTGACACCTTGTCTATGAGAAAAGATTATACTTTCATACTTTATAATTTTGGAGTAATGGATAAATGGTATAAATTATACAAGCAAGAGAAGAAACAAAGAGCGATGGCTATAAACAGACACTGTAGCAATTGCTGACATATAATAGCCAAGCTTCAACTTCTCATGACATTGACCTATTACCTAATCAATGCACTTTTAAGTGGATCCATGGCACACTACAAAAAAGAAAAATCAGAAGGATAAGTCGTAAGACATAATGGGAATTCACAAGATGATGTGATTGGAAGGCAGGCTCCTCGAGTTTATTTTTATCATTTGAAATGTTTTTGTGTAGCTCTAGCAAAGACATCACACACACACACACATGTAGTATGCGTAGGACATAGTGCAACCATTTCTCTATAGATTTGGTTGATCTTCACTTTGTGTTAAAAACTATTCTTTAGAGGACTTATGAAATGCTTTTTAAGCACTAGATGATGTTTTATTACATTCTATCTATGTTTGGTGTTGTCTATGATCAAACAAATTTCAATCATTATATGATGTGAAGTAGTTTAAAAGATTGAGTGAAGATTCCAATCATTTCTCTCTAGAAATTGGTTGATCTCTAATGCCATATTTTCATATATATTTTCACCCTCTTTGCATCAATAACAACAAATCTCTGCATACCTGTTATGGCCATATTCTATTAGGACATGAATTAAATCTCGGCATGGCTAACAATCTCGAACATTGGAGGGCCGATTTACCATATTAGGACTATTCCATGTCCTTAACATAATATTGCCATAACAATACCCACATTCATTGCTGTCAACCAAGACATTTAATCTTCTACATCCAATTGCATTTGATGTTAGAACTTTTTGCAAAAACGTCCGACATGATATGAAAAATCAAAACTATTATACACTATTGAAGGTTGTGAGCTTGATCCATGCTTCTCTAGGTGCAAGATATGTTCCAAGAATTGACCACCACATTGCACTTCATGGGGAAAATTATTGTAAAAAAGACATTAGAATGAAGATGCATATGATATTGAGATATAAACTATGTTTGAAAGAACAATATAACAATAGTTAAACAAAAGAATTGATAGACTAATCAAGGATGTTGGAGTTGGAGTTGGTTGATGTTAAGTTGAGAGTGCAATTAATAATGACAGATATGTGATGTGTGGTAATGAGAAGTATCATGATGTATATGATGATCACAACAATTTTTGCAAAAGCCTTATCCAATCTCATCTCTGTATTTTATAGTTTCTCTTGAGACTCAAGTTTGATACAAAATTATCTCTTTTTTGTTTGGAACTTGCATTAAAAGTATGCTTTTCCTATATATAATATCATTAAAAAAAAATTCAAATTCATAACTAACATTGATTCTTGGCATGCTTCACTTTTGGGCATTGCATGCATACATAGTAGTTGGTTAGATAAATCTATATAAAGATGATTGGGAAGCTACATAGGTATAATGATAAGGTAGGTCAATCAATCAATGTATGCATATGTGGATGTAACTATAGACATGCAGAAGGCATATATAGATAGGTTTGAAAGTGGAATAGATAGATAGATGCATAGATCTATAGGATGGCTATATTGATTCATCAATTGTATGACACGTGGCAAAATCCAAAGATTTCATTGGTATATAATCTTGGGGTATTAAACATTTTATGGGCACTATAAAAATTCAAAAAACACACCTTTCATTTAGGATAATGTGTTTATGGAGATATGTCAACATAGAGACTCAAAGTATGACATAAGTTCATATTTTTTCTTGTATGGGAAATGCACATGATTTAAGCATGCCAACCCATAGTCAATCAACCTACAATGACTGGTTCATCCCTAAAAATTTATATTCAAACTTTGTAGACCTTGCCTAGCTTGAAAAATCTTTGTTTAGGACAAGCCATGTGCTAGACATGGATGTTGTAGAGGATGGATCAACAACTTATCCAACACTTTTAAGAATATTAGAGTCTACTCCTAAATAATCAAATGGATTATTGGTAAGGGATCAAACAAGATTGCCCTCAAGCCTTGCCAAGAATCTATTCAGGTATAAAAGTGATCTTTGAGGCATCGAGACTATCATTTGGAATTGGAGTTGAGTCCATTTAGTGGTTGGGTTGCATGGACACATGCACATGCTGCTTGGCTCCATAAATCATAGTGGAAACTTGCCCTCCTCATTATTGGTTTTCAAATTATGGATACATGTCTCCTCATCTCTCATCATGCATTCACATAATGTTCCTCAAAGGTGAAGGTTGATTAATCTTGAGCTTCTTGTTGGTTGAGTGTTTTGGTTCCATGTTGTCCTTTTGAGTGTCACGATAAGTTGGTTCATTGGGGGATCTTCACAAGGAGACTACAATAGAGCAGGTGAAATTCTATGCATTTGTTTATGGTACCACTTTTGGGTTTTAATTTCCAAACTCACTTAAATGGTTTTAATTTTGGATTTTGTTATGTTTTTGCAAGTGTAATGAGAATTATCATGCTTTAACATGAAAATTGAACATGCTACTTTTGAAAAGCCCTTGCATTGGTGGAAGACCTTAGACCCGTAGATGACATTTTTCCATGGTTGGGTATCTAGTTGGCCATATCCTTGATATTGTGGATAGCTAAGTCGAGAGTTGGAGTGGATTTTTTCCATCATATCATCTTCACACTGAGAACTTGGACAAAATGAGTCGTTCTCGTGAGAAATCGTTGGTGTGATAATTAACAAGGTTGCAAAGTGAAGAGGCGAGGTTGAAGCGATGGACTTGAATGACTAACTCAAGGACCCTCGAGGACCTCACAGAGTAGCAAAGGGACTTGAGTCCTATATTGTGATTGGTTTTGCCATGTGCTTAGCTATAATCAATTTTGTCTATTGGTACTTGGACATTATTCATGTAATAATATCACTTGAGTCTCTAATAAATCTATATCACTTGATCATGGGTGTTTATTACAGTTTAACAATAACTTTGGAGTCAACTAGAATCGAAGGCCAAATCATGTTCAATCTTATAGTAACTAACTTTGAAATCATCAGTACTACAATGATTACGTAGCCAAACATTTAAGCATTGAATTATCAGACAAATAATTTGCTGCGAAGAATTACAGAAATGCATACATTTTGAGACAAACCTAAACACAATAAAAGAGAGTATTGATTCAGTATGAAACAAAACGGATGTAAATGAGTACAACAAGTTTGCGGATCGAAGGCACATACTCTAAGCTATTTTTGAGTGACTAAATAAAACCCTGAATTAAGTGCAACTACTGATAAGCAGTAAGTGCAATAGCAATCTGAACTCTAAAGTACTGAGCTAGAATGCTCAAGAGTTTTCAACCTCGTAGGCTTGAGAGAGAGCTAACTATTCAATACTTGATCTGATAGCTCTGCTCATGTTGATGTAGGAATATGAACAACTATTTATACTAAGCAATTAGGTCATCAAAATTTGCAATAAACAAGTCTGAAATGTATTACATCTGCATAACGTGTGTAATAGATCAATATTGAGCTATCAAGGGCTAAGGTAACTTACTATGCTCCATAATGGGTGTACTATGCATGATCTTCTAGAAAGACACTTCACTGCTCCCACATTGGTTGTTATTCCTTGCTTGCAACTTAGACACTTAGCTTAGCTTACATATTCCTCGTTGTTGCTACATATATATACAGTTTGCAAAATGTTTACAAGAACTAATTGGTCTCTAATAAAATCAAGGGATCATAAATGCATCTAGAGAGCATACAGACATGTAATTGAATAGTGAGAGTGTACAAAGATGACAATCAGTTATAGGAGTTTGAATATGCATAAATGAGCAGTCAGGTTCGATCGAATGTTATGAAATTCCAATTTGAAAGGTACCATGTACATCGATAAATTTCAATCAACATATGTCGGTGCAACATTTTCATGAATTCACAACCGTTTCAACATTTTCAGTGATCGACATATTTTCATATGATGTTGATCAACATTTTTACGTTGATTTGGTTGAAGTTAAATGTCAATCGACATTTTTGTTGGCTTGGCCAAGTTCAAGATTTTGCAACGACCAATGCCTTGTAGGTCTATGTCGAATCTCGTTCAAATATGCAAACAGTTCCTAATTGTGTCAAATCTTCTATAATTCTGTAGTCCTATGAAGATATGCGACCAAAACTGTAGACTATATGTGTCTTTCAGAATAACAAAGTGTTTACAAAGAGTCAAAAGATCTCAAAAGAAAAAATGAGGTGTGTAGGAGTGAGATTGACTCCAACTCTTCTCCTTAATCTTACTACTAGGAACCAGAAAAAAAAATGCAACATATATACTAAGCTAATATGCTTAGTCTTTGTTAATGACTTAGTCAATAAATCAACTAGCATTCTATTTTATGATAGTAAACCAATTCTATCTCTTTTTCTTGAAACTTCTCTCTCAAGAAATAAAATTGAATTTCTATGTACTTGGTATGAGAGTGATAGCTTGGGTTAAAAGGGATGACAATGCAACTTTGGTTGTCACAGCACAAAACTGTTGGTCTGCTGAGAATTCAGGTCTTGTAGTAGTCTTCTAAGCCAAAATACTTTGTTCACTACATGGTGGTTGCTACGAATTCAAATTCAGTAGAGGACAAGGAAACACATCTCTATCTTCTATTATTCTGTGAAGTGAGTCTTCTTGCAAGAAAACAAATATGGCAAGATGTGGACTTTCTGATGTTCGAATGTCCAACTCAATCTGAGTCAGAATAGACTTCAAGAGTGAGTGCATTCTCTTGATTTCCATCATAGGATAATTATGTTTGTATATTGAATGTATCTTAGGACTCTCTGAAAATCCTTTTTAATGAGACAAGCCTAGATTTGACATGTATCAAGAGAATGTGCTTACTCCACATGCTAGATCTGGTCACGTGCACAAGAATGAGTTAAGCAAATAGTTGGACGATATGGGTACTTGCTCATCTCTAGTTGATTTGTATTTGTTGTTGGGCACATGTCTTTCGATAATTTGAAGCTGGGATCCATAGGAAACTCTATGGGCTTGTAGTCTTCCATGCCATATCTACGAAAAGATATCGCTATTGGTTGAAAAATATTTTCTTGGCAATTTTTTTCCTGCTAATTTCAATGCCCAATAATCAATTTAGCTCTTCTGAATTAGTCATTTCAAACTCTATAGATAGTAGAGTTTTTGTATGATTAACTAATCTGAGTTGCTAATTATGAGAGCATCATCAATATACAAGGCTATAATAACATAGTTTGACATTTATTACACTTGTGTACATTTAAATTAGAAGTACAAGGAGTAAAATTTGACAGTAACAAAAGCTATTATATGATTTTTCTTGTACAAGACTGTTCAAAAAAGTTGTTTGGACATCCATCTCGTGGATCCCCAAGTCTTCTTTGTTGCTATGGCCAAATTTGACTAAGATTGATGGATCAACCATTTGCCAAGAAGTAGTTTTTGACTTCTCACATTGTTTACAACAAAGTGTAGCTCAATATTGTGACTGTGAATCAATTATTTTTGAAAAAATGATGAATGTACAAGATATTTTCAATGCAATATCCCAAGTACCCTCTCACCTTTAAGGATCATAGCATTGGTGAAAAAAAATTCTTTTGTGACTAGTTCAAAGGGTTGGACTATGCCCGTTGCCATGAAAGAGCTGCGTAAGATTGGTGCTTGTGGCAGACTTGAATCTCATGGCACACATAAAAGGGACAAGAGTGGGCCCCAAAAATGACGAAGTTTTTTGTGCATTGTTTGTTGATTTATGACACAAACACCGTAGGAATGATGCTACTACAATGTACTTTGTTACAAATTTTATTAACAAAAGGTTGGACTATAATATGTACTCATTCTATGTTAGCAATAATACAACAAGATTTTAGAAATTTATTGCATGTCTTCTTAGTTGATTGCCAAAGTTTCAAAGTTGAAGAGTTTATCTCCAAGGAATGTTACTTAAACAAATATCTTAACCACTTTTGTAATAGCATATAATTATTTATTCTAGCTTGTGATTATTCTTGAAGACATATAGTGTTATTACCAAGATTTTTGGTGAGTACAATTCATTTAAACATATAAAATAGATTGGCGAGATAGATAATAAAGTAAAAGTTATCGATAAAGGAATCTTGGTAATGTCATTTTTATATTTTCTTGCCTTTGAGTCATGGAAGTTTCATCACAATTAAAAACATAGTAAACAATCAAGAGCAAATCAAAAGATGAATGAATAGCATTTCCCCCAACTATGAGTTTTGATTATTTTTGTTATTAATTCTAGTAAAAGAAAATTACTTCCTTTATGCTAAGTCGACTTTTTCATATATGAGTATCACACGCAAAGATCTTTAATTGCAAAAGTTGCTAGCACTAACATATAGCTTTATTTCACTCAAGAATGTGCAAATTTTTTGAAGATAAAATCTTTGTGCTTGTACTAGTTTTATTAAAGAGAATAGTCCCATGAGGCCAAGCATTAAAAGTTGTGAAGTGGTAAAGTGTGAATATGTAAGTAGATACCAAATGACCATTCTTTGTTGGAAATAGATATTCATGTTTCAACATAAAAAGTGATCATGTGTGCATAATACTAGTGGACACTGTGAGTTCAGATGGAATATTTCTAGTTGTAAAAGAATATTTATGTGTCAATAGACAAATGAATTTAACCTAGTTTTATAATGTATATGTGCATATATGAATTCACAAACATGGAGGATAAAGTCTTGCACCACTAGTCACATGCATTTTGCTTAAAACTATAGATATTGTGCCCCTTGAGGTGATCTATGGTGTCATTGTTACAATATTGATTGATAAAGACATTTTCAAAGTTCATAGTTTTCTTTAAAATTAAGCATACAATGTAATGAATGTGACTTTGCAATGGATCCTTCAAGGTTGAATTTTTAGAAGTGATGCTGGTAAATTGAACTTTGTTTGATTCGAGTATCGTATTGTAATCAAGTTTGATAAGAGTTTATGTAGTGTAAAAGATCCATGCTCAAATTTCATCAAAAAGCCTACATGCGCAAACCCTAGCTAGCCTTCTACATAGATGTTTATAAAGTGTAAACATTGTGTGTATGATGATAGCAAAATATACTTTGTCACCAAACACATGACTAAGCTCTAAGATAATAACATCATCCTTGATGTCTTAAAGAGATGTTATTAAAGACAAATTGTTGTAAATTTTGTGTGTACATCATCTATTAATATAATTCAAAATAGTAATGTTAATATTGCTCTCATGCCAAGAAGTTTGCTTTTTAGACTTAAAATTAGTGGTAGACGCACATACCAAATAATATCTTTGGTTTTCCCAAATTAAAAGCTCTATTTATTTTTTAATATTTCTAGCTAGTGATGCAAGAGAAAAAAATTGATGTCCATGGCGCTTGGCACAAATTGAAGCTTTCAAAAGGTAAAGAGTATTTGTTTATTTTAACTATTTTATTGAGCTAGATATTCTCAAGTCAACACAATGTATACATTTCTATAATTCCAAGCTATATATTGCATAAAACTTTGATAAATTTTGAGTGAAAAAATGATCAAACCTATGAATAGTCTTTTTACAAAAAGCTGCACATGCACATAAAAGCAATCTTATGTATTTAAGTTTATGAATATACCATGAAAATGGTCATCATCTTGTATTTACCTACATCTTGTTGGTTCATGTCTTCTTGATCAACACCATCTCCCTCAACTAATCTTATCTTCCTCATTCAGTGTTGTAGGGTGGATAGAAGAGATATATAGTTATTGATGTCTTTTTTTGAGTTCAGTGGCCAATTAGAGGAATTATTTCATGCAAAAAACATTTAGAAAATTAGAACATATCTAAAACTCATATTTCACATTCCAAGCAAAATAAAACATATGCACTTACTTATTTAGGTTGGATGAGTACAAGACATTAACTTTTGTATCTATTGCCTTTAAACTATAATTACGACGTGATTGTGTTTTTTTATATTGTACACCAACAAATGATACAACAACCTATCCCAACTCAAGACTGAACTTGGCCTTCCCTCCCGTGAATCTAATTTCCTCTCCTTCACCTTCTCCCATGGGGACCTTGGCCTTCTCTACCTCCCCGACTTCTGACTGCAATAACAAACGACTCTTCAAGGCTCTAGATAAAACGAGCTAAAATTCTTATTCGTCTGTATACTCTGCCACTAAAGAACCCAACTTCACCTTCTTGGTTCAACTCAAAGTGGTTCGACATAAAACAATTTGCTTTTGACAAAGAAGTCAATTAGAATTGATTGCCTATCTAATTGTCAACACTTGGTGTGCTTTATGTAAGTAAAGCCATGTCAACATAACACTTCCATTTAGTTTCGATGAAGTACTTAGCATGTACTTGCATAAAATGGACTTGAGTGATGTGTGATTATGGTTTTTTGGTTTTTTGTCTTAAATGCATCAGGGGTAATCTCGTTTGACATTGCATACTTAGTTTAAATCACTCATGCTAGACTGTTGTGCTGCTGACTGAGTGGATCATGGCTAATACTCAGGACATTTCATCACCACACATTCAAGTATAAAATGAAACACATTGTCTTACTTATCATGGCTTGGATTACATTGTCACTTTGAGGATAAGGTAGTTATGATGAAACATTTTAGGATTTTTGAACAAGGGATACGTTTTTTGGAAACTACTAAATGCAAGCTAAACTATTACAGATTTCACATAAACAATACAAAATCTAGGAAGCCATGGAACAACAGTTGGTTTGAAGTTCCATTATATGGTTAATCGGCCCTCTTGACATGATGGGAGGGATAAATCAAGAAGTTGTCTGAACCAAACATGCTTACAAGCCACTAATTAATGCCAAACTCGTCTCATCAGGATGAAATGCTTTAAGGTAATGAAACATGAGTGGCAATCCTGAAATGTGGTGGCAGTTGTAGAGGGCCACTATTTGATGTCCCCAATACGAGCTTTTATCACTTGACAAAGTTGAATTGTTTTTGACTAATTAATTTTAGATAACACTCCTTGTAAGTATTTCAATCGATTTCTTGAGAACTTGATCAACACTCAACATCGCTTTCAAAGTAAATGCATGGTTCAAACACGCAAACATATTTGAACTATATCTTCATAACAATAAAGTGTGCTCACTTTTATTGTAGCCAAGACTCTATCCAAGCAAGGATATATTTTTTTTCTATTTGAACATTTTTGAATTTATGTCCATTTAAACTTATGCGATGTTATTAGAGGAGTTAGTGTTAGAAATCAATGATAAACTTCATTGTTACACTTCTTAGTAACTTTTTACGATGTACTTTATTACTAGCTATAACTAGCCGTTGGCTAGTCTAGTAGTCTACTCTTAGGTTCTCCCTCTCTATCAGGGTCCAGGGTTTATATGTACATTTTACATTTAGTATGTAGTATTGTGATAGATTGATAGTGCATGGTTTTCTTCCGGCTTCTTTGGTGATTGCTTATGGTGAATGCTTGATGTTGCATATCTGATTGTTGACATGATATCAGAGCAGCAATAGTTCTGCGTGCCTGATCAGTGGATATAGCTTGTCACAGGCTCCGCAACGAAGTGAGAAAGTCCTTAACGGGAGGTGAAAGCTTGGAGAGATAAAAACGGCTGGAAGAAATCCCTCTTTGGTGTATTTTGCAGGTTTGGAGCTCAGAATCATCAATGGGGAACGAAGACACAGTCCCGGAGGCATCAGAAAGGCTAGAGCAGCATCAAATAAGTTGAAAATCTGTTGAGTGGAGAGATTTTTACAATACTTTCTAGTTGTTGTGAAAAGCACACTCCCGGAGGCATTCATCTATTTGTGTGAGAGGTTTGCCAAGAAATCTCTTATTTGTCTGTTTGGAGTACCACAAATCACACTAGATAGTATTTAGTACTGTCATTCAGAGTTAGGAAGCTTCATACTTTTCACATTATTGATATCTGTTTGTTTGAACGATCACTCGTTTCAAAATCTAAGCAAAGGGGAGGAGGCGTAGCCGCCGCGCCGAAGTAGGGAATCTAGAATATTCCCTATGAAAGTTCCTATATTCTCTCTTTTTTTATATCCGTACCAATATCGGATCCAAGTGCGCTAGCTGAAGAGAAACCCGAGCAGTTGTACATCCGCGCTCCAGTCCGATATTGTCCGTACTGATATCGGATCCAAGCGCACGAGCTAAAGAAAATTTCGAGTAGTTGTACATCCGCGCTCCAGTCCGATATCGCATGTTCCAATATCGGATCCACGCGCACAAGTTAAGGAGGATCCTGAGCAGCCATACTTTCATGCTCCATTCCGATATTAGGTGTATAACCAGAAAAATATACAGTTTTGTGGTGTGATAAATTACTTGATCTAGACTCATCTATTCAGTAATGGCAACTCTAAGCGAGAGTGTCCTCAATGAGTCAAGAAAATTGGAAGGAGCCAACAACTATGCAGTTTGGAAATTCAAACTGAAAAACATTTTGATGGAAAAGGAGCTATGGGAGATCGTGACAAGTGAAGAGACAAGGTCAGTGATTGAAGAAGATCAGCGGACATTTGACAGGAGAAAACGGAAAGCACAAAATGTCATCAACTTATCAGTTTGAGATTCAATTATTCCCTACATTTCGGATTCAGAAGGACCAAAAGAAGCATGGAATATGTTGAAGGCATTGTTTGAGACCACAAACACATCTCGAGTGCTATTCCTGAAGACGAAACTGCACACATTGCGGATGTATGATGGTGCAACTGTTGTTGATCACCTACTGAAGATCAAAGAGATTCATGACCAATTAGCAGCAGTTGGAGAGCGAGTACAGGACCGTGAGATCGTGTAGTTGACATTGAATAGTTTGAGTGAGTCACATCACATGTTTGTGACAAGTATAGCCACACGGAAAAATCTTCCAACCTATGAAGAGCTAGGTGGATTGCTTTTGCAGGAAGAACAATGTCAAGAGAACTTGAGTTATCACAACTAGGGATTTGATTAAGCTCTTGCAATGAGAGGACGTGTTGGCAGATTTGGTCGCGGAAGACACCAATCAAGAGGTGGAAACTCATATCGTCCCAACAATTTCAAGAACAATCCAATGATGGCCCAAATTGAGGCAATTGGAATCAAGGCCGAGGTCAAGGACGCGGCTATTCCAAGCAAAATAAACATGGAAATTGTAGGTGTTGCAACAAACCTGGCCACTGGGAGCGTGAATGCTTCAAGAAACAGAAGGAGATAGAACAAAAAAAAGACAAATGGCAAGCGGGCAATTATGCTGATCAACATCAATTTGATGATGATTGTTATGAAGACAATTATGCTGATCAACATCAATAAGATGATGGTCAATATGAAGATGATATAGGTAAGAGTTCAAACTTGTTCATTACAACATTAATGACAAGTGATGAAGCCAAGGATACCTGGTACATTGATAGTGGTGCATCCAAGCACATGACTTCAAGGAAAGAGTAGTTTTTAGAACTCAAGGAAACTCACAATGGTGATGAAGTTGGACAAGCCGATGGCAAATTGCTATATGTTAAAGGAATAAGAGTGGTACCAGTGAAGTTAGCCATCGAGAAGATAAAGTGAATAAGCAATGTGCAATATGTACCTGGCTTAGCTAACAATCTACTATCTGTTGGGATGATGGCTGATCAACAACTCAAGGTTGAGTTTGACAATGACAAATGTCTTGTCAAAGACATCAAGAATCACTACAAAGTGATTGCTACAGGAGCTAGAGTCAACGGGAATCGACTCTACAAATTGAATGCGAGATCTTTTGCTCAAGTTATGGTAAGCACGGTTGATAGTTGAAGTGATCTTTGGCATCAACGATTTGGTCATATTAGTGCTCAAAGTTTACAGATTCTCAAAAGAGGTAATCTAATTATAGGATTGCCTGATATTTCTTTTGAAGGAAAAATTTGTGAAGGTTGCATTTTGGGAAAACAACACAGAGACAATTTTCCCAAAAGTGGAGCAAGGAGAGCCAGTGGCATCCTAGATCTTGTCCACAATGATCTATGTGGACCTATGCAGACTAGATCTCTTAGTGGCTACATGATGTTGCATCAAAACTTTGAGATCTGATGGAGGTGGTGAGTATTTTTTGACATAATTTATTTATGCAAAGATCAAGGGATCAAGAGGCAGACCACAACACCTTATTCACCACAACAAAATGGAGTTGCAGAACGAAAGAACAGATCTATTGTTGAGATGGCCAGGGAAATGCTCAAAAGCAAGGGTCTGCTAAACACCTTTTGAGCAGAAGCTTGTAGCAGAGCTACGCACATCCTGAATCGGTGTCCTACAAAATCCGTGGAAGGTAAGACACCTCATGAAGCTGTCACTGGAAAGAAACCTAATATTTCTCATTTGAGAGTATTTGGTTGTGATGCTTATGCTCATATTCCTGATGAGAAACGAAGGAAATAAGATGCAAAAGCTATCAAGTGTATTTTTGTTGGATATGATGAGAAGGCCAAGGCATACAGGATGTATGACACAAATGCACAGAAGCTTGTAATTTCTAGGGATGCTACATTTGACGAGATGGGCCGAGGTGAACAATCTGAAGGAATCATTGAACCTTTTGATGAGGGAGCAAAAGTACAGGTCAAGAAGGAAGTGGGTTTTGATATAGAAAATCCATTGGACAAAGGCAAGCCTGATGCTAAAATTCCCAAGAGAGTACCTAAATGGTACTTATCAGTCACAGATGGTGCAAAGAAGGGAGATACTCCCGAATCTAGTGAGCAGGGAGAGCTCAGAAGATCAAGTAGAAATCAAAAACCTCCTGCAAGATTAGAGATGAATCTAGCCCTAATGGAATCTGTGCTCAAGACTCAAGAACCAAAAACTTTTGATAAAGCAAAGGAGCACGAGGAGTGGCGTGAAGCTATGGAAACAGAAATGGAAGCTATATCAAAAAATAGGACTTGGAACTTGGTTGAGCTACCTGATGGTAAGACGCCTATCACTTGCAAATGGATATACAAGATCAAATATGGAGTTGATGGTCAACTCAAAAAATACAAAGCACGGTTGGTTGCGAGAGGATTTGAGCAGTAGAAAGGTATTGATTTTGAGTAAACCATCACACCCGTAGCTAAGATGGTAACTATACGTTCTGTCATTGCTATTTCTGCTTTCTATGGTTGGAAGATCCAGCAAATGGATGTTAAATCTGCTTTTCTTAATGGAGTGTTGGATGAAGAGGTGTACTTAGTACAACCTCAAGGATTTATTGAACCAGGGAGAGAGCACCTTGTTTGTAAGCTCAACAAAGCTATTTATGGATTGAAGCAAGCACCACTGTGTGGTACTCTTGCATTGATGAACACTTTAAGCGAAGGGGAATGGTAAAGAGTGATGCTGATCCTAATCTTTACATTCTAGGACAAGATTCAGATATAGTGTTCATTGTGCTGTACGTGGATGATTTGATTGTTACAGGAAGTAATGAGAGCTTAATTGATGAAATAAAATCAGATCTTTCCAATGCTTTTGACATGAGTGATCTAGGATTGATGCACTATTGTCTTGGCATTGAAGTATGGCAAAAGGAAAATGTGGTCTTTCTTACACAAAGCAAATATGCACAAGATTTGCTTTATAAGTTCAATATGCAGGATTGTAAGCCTTTGAGTACACCTATGGATGTCAACACAAAGCTTATTGCATATGATGAATATGAGAAAGTGGATGCTTATTTGTATAGACAGCTTTTGGGTAGTTTGATTTATTTGACACACACACGACCTGATATTTCTTATGCTGTTGGTGTTGTTAGTCAATTTATGCAAGATCCTAGTCAAACACATTGGAAGTCTGCTAAACGTATTCTCAGATACATTCGAGGGACATTGAATTTTGGTTTGAAGAATGATCAGCCTGAAGTGCCAATATTGATAGGATATACAGATGCTGATTGGGCAGGTAATATTGATGACAAAAGGTCTACCAGTGGTCATACATTCAGTTATGGTACAGCTGCAGTTTCATGGAGCAGCAAAAAGCAACCTACAGTAGCCTTATCCTCGACGGAAGCTGAATATCGAGCACTCAGCAATGCTGCACAAGAAGCGGTATGGTTACGAAGATTGCTTGTGGATTTAGGTCAACCACAGGTGGATGCAATTATTATATCTTGCGACAATCAAAGCTGCATTCACCTTGCCAAAAATCTAGTTCTACATGCTCAAACCAAGCACATCAAAATACATTATCATTTTGTTCGAGAGAAAATTCTTGATGGAGCCATTGATCTTGTTTTCTGTAAATCCGAAGATCAAGTGGCATATATTTTTACTAAGTTATTAGGTAGATGTAAATTTGAAAAGTTTCGTACTCTACTAGGAATAGAAGAATGTAATTTTATCATTGAGGGAGAGTGTTAGAAATCAATGATAAACTTCATTGTTACACTTCTTAGTTACTGTTTACGATGTACTTTATTACTAGCTGTAACTAGTCGTTGGCTAGTCTAGTAGTCTACTCCTAGGTTCTCCCTCTCTATCAGGGTCTAGGGTTTATATGTACATTTTACATTCAATATGTAGTAGTGTGATAGATTGATAGTGCATGTTCTTCTCCCGGCTTCTTTGGTGATTGCTTATGGTGAATGCTTGATGTTGCATATCTAATTGTTGACAGTTAGAAAACATATCATTTCAAGAAAAAAAGTAGGCATGTGAAATTGGAAGTCTAAACATAGGCTCTCTCTTTCTTTCTCTCTCGTGCAACAATTTATGTCTCTCGAACAACACACACACACACACACACACACACACACACACATCTCAAGGAGCAGAGCAGAAACATCCCTTCATTGAGCCTTTACAACATGTGAAAAAGGGTTATTTTGTTTCTTGCCACAACACAACTTACCACTTGACAAATGGGGAGTAGGTGGAAGGGGTTGGTTACTTTTCCCCAAACACCCTTACGTGCAAGGCTTGAAATCCAAAGGGCAAAACATCCTAGTATCATTTTAAAAAATGTAAAGAATCCAGTTGAGGTGTGATCTTGTATTTTTGAGGTGCATTGATTGGTGGGTACCAAACCTTCTCTATAAAACTTACGAGTTTTTGGATGTACTGCTTATGTGAAGATTTCTCATGATCTCAAAAAGAAGCTCAACTTCCAGAGTATCAAATGTATTTTCATCAGCTACACTACTTCAGATCAAGCCTAAAAGTTGCCCAATCCCATCGAGTCAAAAATATTCACTAGTCGGAATGTCATCTTCATCAAAGATCAGTTTATCGACTTCAAAGAAAAAGGCAGTGCCCATGTAGCCGACATGTTGGATTCTTCTGACATATTGAACTTCCCAGTTCCTCAGTCGACTATTCCCATTGAAGGTCCAAGCTCATCTACTTGCGATGAACAACATATCAACGACGAATTAGAAGATGATGATATTGCAGCTCAACAACTACAGTATGATAAAAAAGATCAACTTCCTCTATTTCCCAGAAGATCATCAAGAGCTAGCAGATCACCTATAAGGTATATCGACGAGTCTACAGCCTACCTTGTTAAAAGAAGACAAGTCAATGCTATCTTCTGAATTCGACATGACTGATCTGGGCGAAGCTCATTTCTGCCTTGGTATTCAAATCCATAGAGATAGAAATCGAAAGTTGGTCTACATTACTTAATAGATGTATATCTACAATATGTTAGTCATATATAATTTGGTTAATTGCAAGTTAGCTCTCTCACCAATGGAACTAGGTCTCAAATTGTCAAAGGGCCAGTGTCCTCAAACAATTCAAGGGAGGCAGCAGATGCATGAGTATCCTTAACATTTTATTATAGGATCTCTTATGTACGCCATGATCTGTAGCAGGCCAGACATAGCTTTTGCAGTCAGCTCTCTAAGTCAGTATATGACCAACCTTGGTGCAACACATTGGAAGGCTCTTATGAGAGTCATGAGATATTTTCGAGCTACTATGGACTTTTGCATTTCTTATGGAACAGTCGACAATGACAAACTCAATTTACTCATTGGTTTTACGAATGCAAGTTGGACAAGAGATGTAGACACTCATAACTCCACTTTTGGATTACATTCTTCCTCAACAATGGTCCTATCTCCTAGAACACTCGCAAGCAATCTTCGATAGTTCTATCTTCTACAGAATCAGAGTATATCGCAACCTCACAAGCTACAAAGGAAGCAATTTGGTTGAGAAACTTACTTTCAGATATCAGTCTGAATCAATATGCTCCGACATTATTATTTTGTGATAATCAAAGTGCCATTGTCTTGTCAGCCAAACCTAGATTTCATTATAGGAGTAAGCACATTAAACTGAAGTATCACTATGTCAAAAGCAAAGTTCTGGACAAAGAGGTCAGACTGCAGTACTATTGAATGCAAGATATGACAGCGAATATTTTTACTAAAGCATTAAGCTTGGATGCACACATAAAATTTTGTGCAGAACTAAGTTTAAAGCTCAAGGCATTCATGGATTCAGATTAAGGGGGAGTGTTGGATTATTCAGTTAAAAAAACACAATTGAAAGCACCCGACCGGATCAATCACCACAACACAACGTCAAGTGCAACAAGAATGCAGAATTACTCTCTTCAAACTGTATATTCAAGAACTGCTAATAAGTACAAAGATGAGTTCCTTAAAAACACTCAAAGGGCTCGTAAAAGAAAGATGGCCCGATAACTCTAGAACTAAGCACACATGGTGCCGTCAAAATAGGAAAGCACTGTATAAGTCGATCATTGCTATTTTAACTCTCTGCCTCAATGATCAACGTCACTTTTCATTTTAGAGTATACTCTATTCATGGAACATACCTCCATGATAGCATTACAAGTAAAAGCTTTTTAAAGAACTTGGTCTAAGCCAAGTTTAGCTCTAAAAGTTTCAAACTTTTCTTTACTTAAAGCTTTTGTAAATATATCAGCAGCTTCTAACAACGTAGAACAATGTACAATACCAATGTCTTCAGATTGTAATTTTTCACGCACAAAGTGATATTTTACTTCAATATGTTTTGTCCTTGCGTGAAAGATTGGATTTCTAGCCAATTGTATTCCGCTTTGACTGTCACTAAAAATAACAGTGGAATTTTTCTGCTTCATGCCAATCTCACATAACAACTTACGTAGCCAAATAGCTTCTTGGGTAGCAGAACTCAATGCTTTATATTCGGCTTCTGTGGAAGAAAGAGAAATAGTATCTTGCTTCTTGCTAGACCATGAAAAACAGCCGCTACCAAAATTGAAGGTATAACCTGTTGTTGACTTTCTATCATCTATACTTCCAGCCCAATCAGCGTCAACATAACCTTGCAACTTAGGTAAAACACTTTGTCTTTTGTAGACTAGATCAAGGTTCGGTGTACCTTTTACATATCTCAAAATCCATTTTGCAGCTTTCCAATGGTTCAAAGTGGGTGATGACATGAATTGGCTAATCAAACTTACAGCATAGCAGATATCAGGACGTGTAGTTGTAAGATATATTAAACTTCCAACTAGCTGACGAAATAGTGTAGTATCAACATGTGCACTATCATCAATACGAGATAATTTCTTACCAGCTTCGCAAGGGGTGATGGAAGGTTTGCACTTTGTCATGTGAAATCTCTCCAATATCTCGCCTACATACTTGTTTTGACATAACCTGATATCACTACTAGTTTGCCATACTCCGACACCCAAGCAATAGTGCATAAGATCTAAATCTGTCATCTCAAATTGCTTGCACAAGTTGGATTTGATAGAACGAGTAAGGTTCTCATCATTGCCAATGATAATGATATCATCAACGTAAAGTACAATCAAGGCAATGCTGTCATCATTTATAAGAACATAAAGATCTGGATCTGAATTTGTTCTTACAAATCCATGTGAAAGAAAGTAACTGTCAATGCATCCATACCATGCGCGTGGCGCTTGTTTAAGGCCATAAAGTGCTTTGCGTAATTTACATACTTTATGTTCTTGTCCTTTTGCCATGAAGCCTTGCGGTTGGACCATGTAAACTTCTTCTTCTAAGTCACCATTCAAAAAAGCAGACTTCACATCCATTTGATGGATTTTCCACCCAAAATGAGATGCTAAGGCAATGATAAGGCGTAGCGTAGTCCACTTAGCCACTGGAGCAAATGTTTCTTCATAGTCAATTCCTAACCCTTCACAACTAGGCGTGCCTTATACTTTGCTATTGTGCCATCCGCATGAAACTTTGTTCTAAGCACCCATTTGTTATCAATGGGTTTCTTTCCAAGTGGTAGATCAACTAACTCCCATGTATCATGTCTTTGGCTTCTTCCATTGCCCTTTGCACTCTTTGTGATCTTTTGCCTCATCAAAGGTTGATGGCTCTCGACACTTCAAAATGTCAGTCATTAGGGCATAGTTCACATGATAACGATCGGGAGACTTCCTTTCCCGTGTTGATCTTCTCACTTCACTTTGTGTGCTAGATCCTGTTTGATTTAGCTTTGCGTCATTCATGATCTGTTCATACCATTTTGGTATCTTAGATTCAGGTGATACACTATGTGGAGAGTACGTATCCCAAGGAGTGTCCAAGTAATGTCTCTTACTTCCAACCGGTTTCTCCTTCATTGCTCCTATTGGCAAGTACCTCCCCTTAGGCTCTTGAATAGGTGATGTTCTTTCATATTTGCCCTCTCGACTTTCATCCTCACGTGCATCATTTTGTGGAGCATCTTCATCATTTTCTTCTTCCAGTATTGTGGGAAGTCTCTTGATGCTTTCACCTTTTGCATGGTCTTCATCTTCACACCTATGCGTTTCATCAAAGATCACATCTTCGCTAATGTGAATCTTGTTCATTACAGGATCAAAACACCTGTAAGCTTTTGTTCTTTCATCATAACCGACGAAGATACACTTGATTGCTTTGGCATCAAGTTTCTTTCGCTCATCCTTTGGCACATGTACATAGGCCTTACATCCAATGACACGAGATTTGTCAATTTTTGGCTTTATTCCAGTAAATGCTTCTTCATGAGTCACATTTGGAACCACAACTGTAGGGCTCCTGCTTTGCAAGAATGTTGTCGCGCTGCACGCTTCCGACCAAAGTGAATCGGTCAAGCCCATTTGCTTCATCATGGAGCGTGCACTCTCCATAATAGTTCTATTTTTCCGTTCAGCTACACCATTACTATGCAGCGTGTGTGACTCTGTGAATTGTCTTTTAATGCCATGTTCTTTGCAAAAGTCTTCAAAATCATCAGATATTTATATTCACCCCCTCTATCAGATCTTAGCACTTTTATGCGTGCCTCTAGTTGGTTCTCTATCAAAGTTTTGAACTCCTTGAAGCGAGCAAAAGCATCAGATTTCTTCTTCAAGAAATAAATCCATGTCCTTCTCGAGTAATCATCTTTGAAAGTCATAAAATAATATGCTTTCCCCAACGACATGGTCTTCATTGGACCGCATAGGTGGCTGTGAATTAGTTCCAGCGGTTTCTTAGCTCTTGCAGCTCCACCTTTCTTGAATGTCTCTCTGTGATGCTTTCCCATGATGCATCCTTCACATATTGCATGGTGATCATCCTGCAATGCTGATAAGCCTATTACCATCTTCAGCTTCTCCATCAATCTCAAGCTCCCATAGTTCAAATGACCAAGTCTTCTGTGCCATAACTCGGATTGAGATGCTGTTGAGATGCCCAAACCATATTCACCTGGTTTTACAGCATCTAATTTATAAAGGCTCTTGAATAGGTGGTGTTCTTTCATATTTGCCCTCTCGACTTTCGTCCTCACGTGCATCATTTTGTGGAGCATCTTCATCATTTTCTTCTTCCAGTACTGTGGGAAGTCTCTTGATGCTTTCACCTTTTGCATGGTCTTCATCTTCACACCTATGCGTTTCATCAAAGATCACATCTTTGCTAATGTGAATCTTGTTCATTACAGGATCAAAACACCTGTAAGATTTTGTTCTTTCATCATAACCGACGAAGATACACTTGATTGCTTTGGCATCAAGTTTCTTTCGCTCATCCTTTGGCACATGTACATAGGCCTTACATCCAATGACACGAGATTTGTCAATTTTTATCTTTATTCCAGTAAATGCTTCTTCATGAGTCACATTTGGAACCGCAACTGTAGGGCTCCTGTTTTGCAAGAACGTTGCCGCACTGCACGCTTCCGACCAAAGTGAATCGGTCAAGCCCATTTGCTTCATCATGGAGCGTGCACTCTCCATAATAGTTCTGTTTTTTCGTTCAGCTACACCATTACTATGCGGCGTGTGTGACTGTGTGAATTGTCTTTTAATGCCATGTTCTTTGCAAAAGTCTTCAAAATCATCAGATTTATATTCACCCCCTCTATCAGATCTTAGCACTTTTATGCGTGCCTCTAGTTAGTTCTCTACCAAAGTTTTGAACTCCTTGAAGCGAGCAAAAGCGTCAGATTTCTTCTTCAAGAAATAAATCCATGTCCTTCTCGAGTAATCATCTTTGAAAGTCATAAAATAATATGCTTTCCCCAACGACATGGTCTTCATTGGACCGCACAGGTGGCTATGAATTAGTTCCAGCGGTTTCTTAGCTCTTGCAGCTCCACCTTTCTTGAATGTCTCTCTGTGATACTTTCCCATGATGCATCCTTCACATATTGCATGGTGATCATCCTGCAATGCTGATAAGCCTATTATCATCTTCAGCTTCTCCATCAATCTCAAGCTCCCATAGTTCAAATGACCAAGTCTTCTGTGCCATAACTCGGATTGAGATGTTGTTGAGATGCCCAAACCATATTCACCTGGTTTTGCAGCATCCAATTCATAAAGGCCACAGTTACTATCTCTATAACCCTTTGCCACCACTTTGTGGTTATGGTTCGTATCCTTCATAAGGCATCCATCCTTGACAAATTCAACTTTAAGATGTTGATTTGCCATTACACCAACAGAAAGCAAACTCTTTTTGAGTCCGGGAACATAAAGTACATTAGGGATATTTTTAATTTTGCCATCAGGAAATTGCACAGGTGCATTGCCCACACCTTGTATCTGGCATTCCTCTCCATTGGCTTGAGTGACCTTATCCCCATCATGGATTGGTGAGAATTTTTCAAACCAATCACGTTTTCCGGTCATATGCCTTGTGGCGCCTGAATCTATGAACCATCTGGCACCATCATCAACTTGGGATGCCAATGCCGATGAGAAAACACTTGTCTCGTCATCTTCTCCATCATCTTTGGCAATGTTTCCTTGTTGAGTCACTTTTCTCACCTTTATGTCTGCTTTCTTCTTATAACACTCGCGTGCCCAATGGCCCGGTTTGTGGCAATAATAACATTTTCCTTACTTCTTCTTTTTCCCTTTTGAAGACGATTCTCCTTCGTCATCATCATCCTTGGATTTCTTAGGAATCCTTTTCCATCCTTTCTACTTGCCTTTAGCAAGCAAGGCTTGATCCTCCTGTGGAGTTTGTCTTGACTTCACCACTTCATGACGCTGCTCTTCTTGCAACATGATTCCGTGGAAGTCTTCAAAAGTAGGCAACCTCTCCCTTGAAGCAATGCCGCTCACAAACATCTGTAGCCCTTCCGAGACATCGCTCATTGTGGTATGTACCAATTCAATATCTCTGATTGGTTTTCCAATTGCCACAAGTTGATCTCTCAACTCCTTTATCCTGGTGAAGAAGGATCCCATTGATTCATTTTCTTCCATCCTTACTGTGTTCAATCTCGACTTCAAGAACATGGCTCGAGCTGGATTGCAAGTTTGAAATTGCATTCTAAGAGCTTCCCAAGCTCCCCTAGCCATCGTGGCATCACTTATGCGAGTGATGACATGGTCTTTCACTGAAAGATTGATCAAGGATAATGCTCTCTGTGCCTTTTTATCAAAGGCCCTTATGTCACCTGGAGTGGTATTTGGTCGGACTTCAATACCTGCCACGATTTCCCACAACTCTTTTTCCATCAAAATTATCTTCATTTTGAATTTCCAGATGTTGTAGTTAGAAGCCCCATCAAGTTTGCTTGCATCGCCCAAAATTGCCTCATTGATGTTTGCCATTTTTGAACTGCTTAAAACTTCCCCTGTAGGCTATAAAGTGTATGCTAGAGCCAACCGTGATGTCAGAAATCGATAATAATGACCTGCAATTTTTAGCTTACCAGGCCACCCGCCGCTCTTTCGCCAAATTGAAAGCCAAATTGGCATCATTTTCCAAAATGCTTCACGTCACCAACTCCCAGCTTCCTGCCCAGTAGAATGGTGAAATCACTTCTGGCGCACTTTGAACACTTTCTCCACGGCAATCACTCTATTTTGGTGTACCGTACTTGCAAGTACAGTCAGGGTGCCCTTCGTTTGGAGGCTATAGCCTTTCGTTTGGTCAAAATAGGCTAAAGGAGGTGAAAATAAGGGCAATTAGGGTTTTTGAACTGTTTCTTCAATGTGAAGAAACTTCACCCTTCAAAGACTTGGGACCCAACAATTTTTTCAGTTTGAAGATTTTTAATGAAGTTGCAATGCACTTTGCACTTCAGACCCCTTCAGACTCTTTCACTTCAATCCAACGGATCCTTTAGATCCAACGACCCACCCATTGTGAAATGACCATCGTTGATATGTATGAATCAAGATCAGACGACTGTCAACGCATTTGTGCGTTGATTAAAGGCCCTCGAAGTACTGAACACTAGCTGGTGATCACGACTGAGCGCGCGACAGCTCCCGCGACCTCTCCTCCTTCTCTCTCTACTTGCGATGGAGTTTTCTCACTCCTTCACGGGCTATGGCAGCTCCTCATTAATCGCACTAGCTGCCTTCCTCCTCCATGGCTAGTCGCGACCTTCCTACCGCAGAATCGCGCTACCAGGCCGCCCATTCATAGCCTTTCACAGCTTTGAAAACATACTCCTACAAGGAGATTTGGTACTTGAATTGGTAGTTTTAGTAGTAATCAGCTGCTTTTGATTTTGGTAGTTATTTACCCTGGTACTGTAATTTCTTTGAGGGTTTAGGGTTAGGGTGGTACTTTAGTTGCTTATGGTACTTAAGTAGAACTTTGCTGTTTTTGGTACTTGGATTTGAACTTTGGTACTTTATCTTATTTTGGTGCTTACTTAGCTAGGTACTTTATTTGCTTTTGGTGCTTAAATATATCTTTAGCTGCATCTGGTACTTAAGTAGTACTAATCTTGGTACTTTTATTGATTTTGGTACTTTGGTACTTTTTATGCTTTTGGTACTTTTGTACTTAGCTGGTACTTTGGTAGTAATCAACAAATTTTGGTCCTTAATTTAGTACTTAATTATTTCTTTAGCTGCATTTGGTACTTAAGTAGTAGTTATTTTGGTACTTATACTGAATTTGGTACTTTGGTACTTTTCATGCTTTTGGTACTTTTGTATTTAGCTGGTACTTTGGTAGTAATCAGCAGATTTTGGTCTTTAATTTAGTACTTTTGGAACTTTAGCTGCTTTTGTACTTTAGCAGATTCTTCTACATAGCTTTTAGTTTAAAAAAATTGCTTATGGTAGCTTCTTTTGGTACTTTATTTGGTTATTTGGTACTTTCTATGTGAGGATTTACAGTGAACAGTTTGTGTTAAAATTAACAATTTGTTGTGTAGGAAAAAACAAAATGGATGAGTATCTGATCTTGTGAAAGTTTTGCTACTCAGCCGAGGAGCTTCATGAAGAGTATGGCTTGAGCCTAGATGGCAAGTTGGCAAAAGACCTGCTAGACATTGATCTGCCAGACAATAAGTGGCTGATGGTGTTCAGGCTGGAATACAAAAAAAATGTTAAGATATATCTTAACCAGCTGCATCCAGTACCAAAATTGGTACATCCTTGTTGACCAGCCAGAAAACTCTTCTTGTACTGCAGTTGTGACCTTCTCCTTTTGGCCTAAATCTTTCTTTCAGATATGCGACCACATCTACTGCACATTTCAAGGGCCAACCGTCTGGTTTCAACTCCTTGTGAGTGAGAGTTCTCTTGATGACCGCGCCCGCTCCGTCATGCTTGCCTTTTCCATGGCGTGAGGGAGAAAAACTATGCATCATTTGCAGACCTACCAAGTGATAAGATCTGGCCAAAAACATAACAAATTGTTAGATTTTTTTATCTTTATGTTGGTTGCGATACATAGTGCTTGCGAATAGTACCCGTGGTTACGAACCTGGTGTCATGTCTACTACCAACTTGGTACTATATTCGGGTATTCCGTATAGTTCCAGTTTGGTACTATATCTATAAGGAAAATAGTACCAAAACTGGTACTCCAGAACAGTGTAGTTTGGTACTACGAGATGGACTATGTAGTTAAAGTCTTATAGTTCAGTACCAATCTTGGTACTATCTGAAGTAACAAACCTGAAAAATACAGAGTAATCATAAAGAGATAGTGAGAACCCCCAACAAATATACCTGGCCATGAAGAAGAAAGGCTTTGAGCTTTGAATTGGGACGCTGCGCCGTCTGACCACACCCAATGACCCCTCAGATTACACCCGTTCTCTTTGAACCAAGTGTCATGTAGTAGTAGACAGTGTTGTACGAATAAGATGTCATGGAGCTTGATGTCTCAGAGGGACATAATGGTAATGTGCAAATGCCACATTTACTGGGGTCCCTGAACAAGCATTTTTTTGCATGGTATTCTGAATTAGGAGGCTTTGCACATAAAAGCGATTCCCACATATTGTTGGGGCAAACATATTGGTTCACTTTGCAAATATCCGATTCCTAAATTTTGCAGCAGATGGAACATGTGCAAGCATGATCCTTTCCATGATGACCAAACTTGTTTTGTCTCATATGATTAAACGCCTCCTTAAAATATATCATTTGCATATGGTACCGCTCCTTCAGTTTAAGGACAAAATAAGGCTTCAACGCCTCAAAGCATCTAAGCGATATCTGCACTTCTGGATGAGCTCTTATGAATCTCTGGAATAGCTCGACCTGTGGCCTAAAAACCTTATAGCTTACTAAAAGAACATAATAATATGTCTAAGTATTACCACGTAAGTTGATCCAAGCGGACTTGAACATTGAACCAAACATAATCTGTGTGTAAAAATTATAGCAATACGAATCAAACGAGAGAAAATGAGAAAAAAGAAAGCATGTTTCAAGGATGTTTCAAGTCAAAGAAAGAACCATTTATGATCTCATGCCTTCAACAGAGAAAAAAACAAGGGCTACACCCCTTCCTAGAATTGGAAACGTTGACTATCTTTAACTCTATCAAAATCTCTCTCTCTCTCTCTCTCTCTCTCTATATATATATATATATATATATATATATATATATATATATATATATATATATATATATATACCTCGCTCTCGCTCTCCCTAACAAAATCTGCTGAAACCACGTCATAAATTATAATTATATTTCAAGATACACGTCAATACAGTGTTGGAAATTGGACATAGGGGCACATGCATGGTGAAGACTACTTTAATGCAAGAATAGGAGATCAATAGCTCAATTTAGGTTGCATGGGGATCCTAAAGGAAATATTCGCTCTCTCTTGAGAAGAATAAGTCTAGTGGAAACTCGCCCATCCTCCTATTGTGAATTGTGATTCTTAAGCCAGTTCTTCCTCTCCTCTGTTGTGTTCTTCACTGTGGCTTGGGGGTGGATTGGTTAGGGTATTGACTAGCCTCTCCATATTGGTTGGGTGGTTCATGCTCCACATGTGTCCTTTTGGTTTGCATGTGATTGGAATCCTGTAGATCTTCACTTGGTGGTTCTTAAGTGGTATAAGAGCTTGGATCACATCTACCAAGAGGTGGAGCTTGAGGATCTTGGATTTTGCAGTTCTTTTGGTGTAGCTCTTTGCTTCTTCTTCCAGGTGTTGGAATTCAATTTCAAGTAGGTGGATTCTCAAATCCTTGGTGTACTTTCAGCCTAAAGATCATAATTGTGGATTTGTTCCATGAATTTTGATGGAAATCATAGGATTTTTGATGAATTTAGTGAATTTTTCACCTAGAATTGATGGTTTTTGCAAGGAATTGATTATAGGATCTGGTGTAGTACGTTTTTTAGATTGTACTTACTGTTTTACAGTCATTAATTATAGAATTTAATGATTGCATGTTGGTTGAAAAGTCAAAAGATTGATTAGATAGTGATTTTGGACCAAAAATTGGGGTTTTTGGGCCATAAATGGGTAGACCTTGCCAGTTAGCCAAAGCTGAATGCTTAAAGACTGGAGGGTTGCTACATCCCTTAGATATCTCTCAAAAATGATGGAAAAGTATATCTATGGGTTTTGTGGTTGAACTTCCAAGGACCCAATGCCAAAATGATTCTATTTGGGTTGTGGTGGACAGGTTGACAAAGTTAGCTACTTTTGTACCATTCAAGTCAACTACTAAGGCTTCGGATTTAGCCCAGATCTTTATGGAAAGATTATTTAGGCTTTATGGACTGCCAAGTGATATAGTTAGTGATAGAGATCCTAAGTTTACAGGTCACTTTTGGTCAGCCGTATTCCATAAGCTTGAAACCTCGCTTAGTTTTAGTTTTTCTGATCATCCTGAATCAGATGGCCAGACTGAGAGAACTAATCAGACTATGGAGGATATGTTGAGAACTTATGTGCTCACAAGCAATCTCAGTGGGAAGATTACATTCCTTTAATTGAGTTTGCTTATAACAATAGGAAACATTTTGCTACTGGTTATAGTTCGTTTATGCTTATGGGTTGAGATCATAAAATAATTTCAGGGCTCCATGAAAGTGTCATAAAGATGTCAAAGGGCTCCACTAAAAGTGTTCATAAAATGAATCATACAAATTGTCATAAAAAGAGGTGGTCGCCAGATGGCTTCCCCATCTCTCCTTGCCCGTGCATCATAGATGGTCTCTAGTGGGGGAGAGAGAGAATGGGTGGTCCCCAATATTGGAGAGAGAGAAACAGTGTAGTGGGTAATATATAGTCCTCATTTGGAGAGAGGATGGGTGGTCCCCACTCATTTAGGTAGAGCAAAAGTGTAGTGTCATTTATGGTCCCCATTGAGAGAGAGAGAGAGAGAGAGAGAGAGAGAGAGAGAGAGAGAGAGAGAGAGAGAGAGAGAGAGAGAGAGAGAGAGAGAGAGAGAGAGAGTCCCACACTTAGGGGCAGAGATAGGTAGTCAAATGTAGTCCTCGGTCATTTTAAAGAAAGAAAAAAATGGGGTGTTGAACCAACTTGGAAATAAATTTGTCATTTTGGGTAACACAACTCATCTTTTACGTGAATGCATGATTTTACCAATGGCTTTCTCATTGGATCGTTTTGTTAGAAAATTGGCTCGGCCTTATGGTATCTTTATCTTTTATAGCAAGGTTTTATCAATAAAAAGTTTACAAAAAAATCTATTCTCCCATACATTCAACTTACAGGATGGTTCAAATCAACAGTGTCTTTATCTTTTATTGCAAGATTCTCCAACTGAAAGATTATTGCAAAATCTAATCTCCCATTTGTTTAACTTATAAGATGGTTCAAATTAACAGTGTCTTTATCTTTTTTATCTTTTACAACAAGATTCCCCACGTCAAGATTATTGAAATATATATTCCCCCATTCGTTCTACCTATAGGATGGTTTAAATTAATAATGTCTTTATCGTTTATAGCAAGATTCCCGCATAGAAAAATTATTGAAAAATCTATTCTCCCATACGTTGAACTTAAAGGATGGTTCAAATTTTGTGTTTTAGATGAGGTGGGCGATGACATCGTAACCTCCAAAAGTATATTTCATATAAAATCTATAAAAGGGCTTTTTAATTTTTGGCTGTCCCCACTATAGCATGACTTGTTTATTTAACATTTTTGTTTTTGCATAAATTATTAAGCAAGTAGTGGTTGTTATATACAACACATACAACCTGACCAGGCCATTTACGAAGCTGGGCTCCTCATATGTCACTACACACAGGTCGGGATTTGATGCTACACCTTTCTAGTGGCAGTTAACAACTCTACCCTTGATGGACTGATTGACTTTGTTTAGATTTTTGCTCAATAAAATTTTATGAATGTGAGTTTCATGTGACATGTGAACAAATTAGAAATCGTTATACGATTGTTTGTTGTGAATAAAGAGAATCCAGTTATAGAAGGAAAGATTTTCATAGAGCAAGAAGCCGTGCTTGAAAAAATCGACAAAGTACAGGGATTAAATCGACACACATATATTTTTTTTAAATCTACATCATAAAATCTTTGACGATTTTTGAGATAAAAGAGATTTTCCGAGCACTCGGCAGAAGAAATTGTTTTTTAAAGCACTACTTTTTTTAATTATGTTAGAGATTGGCAGGCCCCTGAGCCCTTGGGCCTGGCCCCTCCCTCACTGATTCCTTTTACCTGGGAAAGCGCTGCCTCACGCGAGCCTAGAGGGAAAGTTGGTCGGACCCCCCAACAAGAAAAGCCAGACCCAGGCATGTGTCCTGAAGGGCCGGTGTATAATTTCTTGCTGAAAGGTGAAAAGAGAAGCTGCTTTTCATTTGCAAGGATTTTAGCCAGATTTGAAGGGTGTCGTGAGGATTTTTGAGATTGGTAGAGTTTCAATTGGAGAGGCTGAGATAAAAATAGAAGGGCGGCCTGACAGTGACGTGAACCATATTGGACCAGTCGCCACAGACACAAAAATAAAATGAAAAAAAATAATTTTTTTTTTTATGGTCACCCAATTTGGCAGCAGGAGCCAGGCCAGTGAGATGCGCGCGCACGGACGCACCGAGGGGCTGGAAGTTGACGTGCACGCAACCTTTCCGATTGAAAAAGGGTTACTTTTTGGTTTCAGCCTTCTCATGGACGTGTTTGGCCTTTCAAATTAATAATGAAGAAGGCTCCACGGGGGGGTTGAAGTTTCGTGCGCAGTTTGGATTCTCAGATTTGGCTTTCGAAATGACGTGTAGGTTTCTGTTGGCCTTTCATTGACGCCTTCCTGAAATGGCAGCACGTCTTTTTATTTTTATTTTTTTTGGGGGGAAGAAGCATTCGGCATAGCTCTCGCCACAGAAACAGAAAAAGAAAACAAAGAAAAACGAAAGCGAGAGAGAGAGAGAGAGAGAGAGAGAGAGAGGGGAAGGGAAGCAAGCGATGGGGAGATCGATCCATGGAGAGGAGGAGGAGAAGGGAAATATGGTGGATCGATGGTGAATGATGTGTGGGAGTGATGGAGGATGAAGGATTGTCAGGTGGTGAGAAGCGTGGAGAAATTGGAGCTTTAGCGGTGGAAGGTGGGAAAAAGGGCGGAGTTGAGTGCTTATTAGAGCAGGGAGCAAAGATTTCCACTGACCTGAATGTTTTGGTGAGCAGCAGTGAGGCGGAGGAAGGTGTGGACATGAAGGATGCGCAAACAGATGATGGTGTGTCCGATCAGCAGCAGCGAAGTAGCACGGGTGTCTCGGAGAGGGAGGGTGGTGGCTCGGGGATGAAGGTGGATAGAGGTTTAGGTGCTGCTGTGTCGCCGGTTGTGGTTGATCTAACGATTGATGCGGAGAGTGATGCCGATGGCGTGACTGTCAGGAAGCGGCGCGAGGAGCAGGAGAGCGCAAGAGAGGGGGTGGATCGTGGCACGGCCTCCACGGATATTGTTCATAAGGTGTTTGGATCTTTATTGCAAAGTGGCAATGCGAGGCCCAGGGAGGTGGCAGGCACAGCAGTTGCTCAGCATCCTGAAACATGCAAGGATACTGAGAAAGGGGAGGAAAAATCGCATAAAGCTCTGTTTTCAGGGATAGAAACTGGCTTACTTCGCAGAGATATGACTGCCAAAAGGGATTCCCACAAAAGTGGATTCAGGAGCCACCATAGACAGCCTCGTTCTGCAGACGGAGCGCAGGAAACAGGCCACGAAAAGCAAGAAACAAGCGAGGTGGCGGCAGCGGTTATGGCTGAAGACGAAAAGCTTCGGAAAACGTTAATGCTAGCACCTGATAAAGCTGCTGCCAATCCTTCTGGTAATCAGAGCACTCAAGCGGTTGAAGAACAAGGTGGAAATTCTAACGTTTCCGGTACCTTTTTGCAATCTGACAGTGTTCGAGAGCCTCCCGGAGGGGACGCTTGTAATCGTTCATATAGAAAGGGGGTATGGTTGCTACCAGAGTTGATGGCTTTGCAAGCAGCAAAGCGAGAGCAGTATGAAAGTTTAGTGAAAGCTGGCTACAGAGTGAGAAATAGCAAACCAGAAAAGGAGAGGTGGCAGGAAATCGAGAACTTCTGCTGGCGCCAAGGAGTGCACAGGAGTGGAGATCAATGCCATGCCAGATGGGAGTACATTGCAAGAGAATTCAGAAAAATTATTGAGTATGAAAGCAGCGCTCTGCGCGGGCACTCGTACTGGCAGATGAACCATGTGGAGCGCAAGGAAAAAGATTTGCCTATGAATTTTCATCGTGACCTTTTCCAGGTGATGGTAGATTGGATGGGAACAGGCAAAGCAGCCAACACAGGCGCTGTTTCCCCAAACACTTTAATTCAGGCACTAGCAACTTCTACTCCTTTACCTGAGTGGCTAGGCTCCGGACGTGCCGTTCCCTCGGACGTGATCCCCAGTCCCTCAGCTGTTTCACATGATTGCATGAACGCACTCAGGACTGGTGATCCAGTTGTTAACATACCTGCTCCTTTCCCCTTGCCTGGTATGCTACACGTTTTAGACTTGATTGATGATCGTACGTATATTTCTCACACAACTGTATATGTATATCATTCTCCTGAGACCTGTCATCTGTTCTATCCAATTTGCTGCAGGGAGTGGCGTGGATAGTTCTCAAACCTCTTCAAGAAACATTTTGGATAGTGAACCGCAGGTAGAACTGCTAACTGAACTCAGAGGCAGCGGGAAGAAAAGGAGGACGAGCTCAAAAGGGGGTGATGGAGCAGGCTCTTCAGTCGAACCTACCAATAGGCAAGTTACAAAACATGTTATGAAAGCCACCCATGCGGAGCAAAGCTCTAGTCGGGCTGCCCTTACTGCCCTTAGTGCACGGCATGTGGGTGTTATTTGTTTGAAAGGCAAAGCTTTAGTTGGGCATGTGCCTGAGTTAGCAGCAGATGCTTGTTTGAAAGATTAAATCTGCTTATTTCATTTGCTTTTAAAGGAAATCTTACAAGTAAGCCGTCTTAGAAACTAGTTGTACCTGCTTTTGTGGACAAAAATGGGATTCATGAATTACACTAGCTTTTATCTGAGTAACTTCGTCGACTAACTGAAACTTTCTATTCATAGCTCTCTCTTTTGCTTGACAATGTTAGAAGTTGAAAAGCATGAAAAACAATCACAAATCTTCAGAATTGTTGTATTTTGGGAAACACTACTCCTGTTCTGTATACTTATTGGAGCTGGGAAAGATCTTTGATGTGCTCAGTTTTTTAGATTTCAAAAATTTCAATAATCTCGTAGATATTGACTACACTTACTAATCTCGGAATCTAACAATACAAGATCTTTTGTATGTTGCGACTTTTTATTCTTGGTAGCTGCATTCCAGTTTGATGTTGTGTACAGATGCATGTCTTATTTTGAGCGGTTTGTTTGAGATTCATATGAGCGAAGGGCTCCACTACAGGCCAAAATAATATGCAAGAATGTTCTAGGCTCTAGCTGCCAATGTTTTATACATCAAAATTTAGCAAAATCTCAGCCACACAATCTATTGACAGTTGTTTTGCTCCTCTTTCACGAATCATTTTCCATGAATTGTGGAAGAGTTTTGGTGAGTCTCTATATCACCATTGATGGTCACTATTACTTTGATGTGCTACAAAGTTCAAACTATTCTTCACTATTGCACATATTAAGAGTTACATATGGATTCCAAAAACTTGGCTGGATTCTGATGCTAGGTATGTGGTACCAAGAGAGACAACAACACTAAGAGCAGATGATGGAGGCTTGTTGCTTTGCAACTGCAGTGTGGTCCACCTGGGGGTGACACCGATGGTAAGCAAAGGGGAGCATATCTTGATCAAGAACAAGCACATTGTGTATGTTGGGCCGTCACCTCTTTTTGCATCACAGGTATGTGTTTATGTCTGGCACATGAATCAACAGTTTGTTGTAGTGGGCTATGCACATTTCTTTTGCATTGGTTGACAAATCAATTATTGCTGAAAAAATAATGTTGTTTCATTCGATTTATGAAACATATTTGCTAGAAGATATCCGAATTTTTTTAATCCTAGTATTCTATCATCTTTCCGTGATAGCTTTTAATAAAGGGCCTCTTAAGGATAACATGAAGGAAGTAGCTGGAGCAAGTAAGAGATACTTAAGATACTTAGAAGGTTACATTCTTTACAAATGTGAGGCTTGCTTGCATGGATCCTCAGTTGCCCAGTTGGGAACCACAAGTGCTTCACCAGGTAGAATCAACTGCAGTTTGGATTCATTGGAGTGTTAGCTGCAATAGACAAAGCCCGAATGGCACTTTCATAAGCTTTTTCTTCCTTGTAGTCATTTGTAAGAACATATTGCTTTTTAACTATTCAAAGGAGCTGGTATTCAGATATGCACATATATATATTTGTATCTACATCAGCCTCCCTCCCCGCCTCTCTCCCTCTCTACCCATGTGTAATTAAAAAAAGAAATTTACTTCCAATTTTTTTTTCTTAGCCTTCTGCTGCCTGCTTTTTATATGTGCCCAAAAGGTACCAGACAGAGATGATATGGCTGCTTGTAAATGTTCTAAGTGGAGAGTTTTCTTCCTTTTGTAGAGGCAAAGCTTGAATTTTCTCTTGACGAACGGTCTTAGCTAGTTATAAGGTAGCTGTGTTCTTTCAATTGTAAAGCATGAAGGACTCATCATGACACTAGCTGGTAACAAGTAGTATTGATGTAATTGAAATAGGAACATCTCTTCTGCATGTGATTGCACAAACTTTAAGGCTTGTTTCATTATTTATTTGCTTCAAGTCCTTTTAAGGTGGATAGCGTAGTTGCACTGCCTTCCTGAATGTGAAGGGAACAGTGCTCTAGGACTGTTCCAGAATTCTAGAGCATTTCGGATCGGAGCGTTCTTCAATTTTTTTTCATTTAAGCATTTTCATGGTGGACACCTCAAGTGAATAAAACCATATAGAAAAAGGTCTGAAATGGTTCTTGACAATTTTAAGTCAACATATTGAGTTTTCTGCCAATTATGGCAGAGTGATGATGTGGGACTCTTCGCAAGACAATGGCTATCAAATCTAGCATCTAGTCAACCTATTTTCACAAATCTGTTGTCCTTTGGAGCCGATCACAGTCAATACTGTTAAGTAGAACCTAAACAGCAGCAGCATGTGATGGATTAATTTTCACTCATTGGCTTGATGTCTACTCAGAGATCTGACATCAGTTAGCAAGTACATGTCTCTGTCCATACTCTAGACTTGCAAGACATCAAAACTGCTTATATTGTTTACTTTGCAATAAAAAATCAATCAACACCTACAGTACACAAAAGCAAAAAACCCATGTATATGAAGTTTGAATATATGCAAAACTGCACCAGTTCTTTAATATATTCTAGCCTTAGGCATGCAGCTTAATCAAACTTAACTGCATTAAGTGTCTACTGCATATTATTGCATTAAAACAGCTTTACATTGGACAGCTTATAGAAGCAAGCCCATTTGTCCATGAGAATTCTAGCAGAGCCTATTGACATGTCCTTCTGGTCCAACCATTGACTACCCTTTTAATGTCCTTATGCTATCATATGTGATGCATCAAGTTTTTGTAGTTGCAGTCTTGAAACTGTGTATATCTAGTGCATTCAAAATAAGGAATCTAGTGGATCTTGTTTACATAATTCAGAGATACATATGCAATCTTAATGGAAAACGTGAAGAATAATGCTGGCAGTATTTCAGGCTGGAAGGTTGTGTTCAACTTTCTATTTTCTTCCTGTTCCTTTTTTACCTTCTTATGATGAAATGTTTTAACAATGTGGCAGATGGTAGATTTAGCTGGGCGATATGTGATGCCAGGTCTTTGTGATGCCCATGTGCATGTGACGGCTGTGACTGCTAACTTGCATGACCTGAGTCTCATCCCGTCATCACTCATCACTGCCAGGGCCACAAAAGTGTTGAAAGATATGCTTATGCGAGGCTTCACGACTGTCAGGGATGCCGGGGGCTGTGATTGGGGGCTTGCTAAGGTGATTATGCGACTTCAATCTCTCAGTTTCTTGGCAAGGGTGTTCCACACATATGTTTTGTGAATTTAAGTCTTCTTTTTTCCTAAACTTTAAAGCTCAAACATCTATTTAAAAATCAGAAGCTACTCTTCCAACAAAAGCAAGAGTAGCTCAGTTCCTTCACCATACTTAGTGCAATCTGAAAGTTCTTTTATTTGGTAGCTCAGACCATGACTACTATGTAAGCTTTTCATAGACAAATGTACAGTTTTGAACCTAGATCTCTGGTAAACGTGGAGACATAGTCTGTTAAGATCCAGGAAATTGCGATTTTCCTACATGATATGTAAGAAATGTTGTAAGTGGCATGTGATAGTATCCGTAGTGCTCAGGACAGAGCTAAACATTATGCCCATCTTGGGAGGTCTCCTAAAGATTTTAAAGTTGATGACTGGGTATATCTTAGAATTCCAAAAGATTCTAAGACTATGCGTACGAGTAAGCATTATAAGCTGTCTACTAGATATTGTAGATCATTTTGAATCATAAGAAAAATTGGTTCCTTGGCTTACGAACTTGATCTTCAGGATAAGTCGACTGCTCACCCAATATTTCATGTAAGCCAGTTAAAATTAAGCCCCTCAAGATCCTATGTATTCCAAACCTAAAGTTTAGAATCCTGCATATATTCTACCAGTCCGATAGTTCCAACAAAAGAAACAAGTTCTCAAATTTCAGGAATTTCATGTCTTTCAAATTAACTATGAGACCAATTTTGGAGAAAAAATGCAGTATCCATTCTTGGACTATGCCAGCTTTTCGAACATTGATATTGTATATAATTTGAGTTTTTGAACTTTGTTTAAAAAAATCATAATTTTAAGAGTTTCGTTCTTCTTATAATTCGACGTTATAGCATGCTCCCTTCCATCCTCATCCTAACACTTTCCTATTCATGGGGTCAAACATTCTCTTGTTCCCATTTGCACCTGTGACGATGTGTGGGAAGATGGTACATGGTTTATGGCAAAGATAGTACATCTTCGCACTGACGATGTGTGGGAAGATGGTACATTGTTTATGGCGAACCTCAATAAATAATTTTTGTCATGTCTCCATCAAGCAGTATACTTGGTTGATGAATCTCACATCTTCCCACTCACGACGTGTGGGAAGATGGTACATAGTTTATGGTGAAGCTCAACAAATAATTTTTGTCGTGTCTCCATCAAGCCACCTGGTTGGAAAAAAAAAAGGAACTATATTCTCCAACCCTGGTTGAATCCATCCTAGTATATTACTCTTTCACTATGTAGATATTATGTTTTTGAAAACGAGATGGTTTCAGACTGGCTATAAGCTGTACCACAGTTTGGGTAGCCATGCAATTTTATTTGGGTTTTGTACTTTTCGTAATTTTCTGTGGCATTGGTATTGATGTCATATATCTCCAAATAGATTGTAAAGATTGCATGTCTAGGTAGCTGAAAATCATAACCTGTGAAAGTGTGACATTTATGGGCTGCAGCATTATACTTGATTAGTTTGAACGGTGAAAATGAAATTTGCTATGGTTAATCCTTTCCAAGATGCACCCTTCAACTGCTGAACAGTTTAACTTGTAACGATCAATCTAATTTCTAATGTTTAGTGGTTTTCCTTTACATAAATCGATCCTTCGAGTTAGTTTGTGCTACCAAACTAGTTTGATGAGAGAGAGAGAGAGAGAGAGAGAGAGAGAGAGAGAGAGAGAGAGAGAGAGAGAGAGATTTGCTTTTACGCATTCATGTACATGACAAAAATCGAGAATGTGTTGAATTTTTCAAGCACCATTCTTGGAGTACGATTTTTTTTTCCAGAATTCTTAAATTAGTGCAGCTCAAACTTGTGTACACATGTGTTGAAGAGGCTTCTTCAAAGTCCAGACCTGCGAATAGTTGATGCAAAGTCACCTGAAACGGCAGGCAGTGGAGGAAGGAGCTGTTGTGGGTCCACGAATTCTGTTCAGTGGACATGCCCTTTCCCAGACAGGTGGACATGGTGATATGCGACTACCAAATGAGGACATCGTTTGTAGTTGCTCTTCTGCGCTCGCCCTTGGACGTGTCTGTGATGGTGTGGCAGAAGTCAGACGAGCTGCTCGTGATGAACTTCGTAAAGGTGCTCACCAAATCAAAATAATGGCGTCCGGAGGTGTTTCATCTCCAACTGACTACCTCAGCAGTTTGCAGGTAAAACTTGTATTTGTACATCCACTTCTTTTGAACTACTGGGTTCAGTCAGTTCTCTTCTCATCATGTGGGTTCGCTGTACATTCAGCTATTGAATTTGTAGCTACTGAGAAGTACATTTTGAAGAGCAGGTTTGACTAGGAGCTATTAGGCTAATTGTCCTTCATGTATGCAAATGTATCTGTTTCTGTTTACCTTTTGAAGTCTACAAATTCCATACCCGGTAGATAAAGACACAGAAATGCAGATTGGCATGTGGACTGGCTCATGCAGTGGTCACTAAGATTTCCATTTTGGCTTCAGATTTCAGCCAGAAGCTTTGCCTAAATCATGGTTGCAAAGGCCCCTTTCCTTCTGTCCTTAGGAGCTCACATCTCCCTTGAGATTTGATTTCTTCATCTTTACAGTTTTCCTTCGAAAGAGATTGTGGCAAGCTTTCCTTGTGCCCTTGGGAAGCTTATGTTACTTGTTCTTCCCAAGAGATTTAATCTTTATTTTGCAGTTCTCTTCTGAGGAAATTGCTGCAATTGTTGAGGAAGCAAGTCATGTTGGAAGATATGTTTGTGCACATGCATATACCCCTGCTGCAGCAAAACGAGCTTTGGAACTTGGTGTACGGAGCATTGAACATGGCAATGTAAGTTCAGAGTGCTTATTTAACATGGGGTTTTAGTTCAGATACACAGTAATCTAGATGATGAATTCAACGAGTTTCTCATCATTGTGTCCAAGAATCCATGCATGAAAGGCTTTCACAGCAGTTTGTCAATGTTAAAGATCTGGTTTAGATTCTTAAGTTCGATCACTAAGCTGTTGAACAGTATTAAGTGATGCACTGTGCATTGCAGCTTCTAGATGAGGATTGTATTGATCTAATAAAAAGGAAAGGGGCCTATCTTGTCCCAACTCTAGTGACATATGATCAAATACGTCAACGTGGAGAAGCATCTGGAATGGCCGCAGATCTTGTTGGAAAGGTTAATGTCCATTGTCAACAGAGTCAACATGCTTTTGTTTCTTGAGATTCTGATCTGTACTCTGGTTGGTCCTCTCATTTTTATTATAGCACATCGAGAGGCCATGTCTTGAGTCATTTAGCTTTTCATAAATATCTGAATGTATACATTATTTTGTATGCAGGTAGGCAATCTATTGGAAAGAGGCTTAGAAGTTCTTTCGCTAGCTGACCGGAAAGGTGTCAATATTTGCTTCGGGACTGATCTGCTTGGAGACATGCATGCTTATCAGCTTGAAGAACTCGCTCTCAGGTCTAAGGTCCAGTCACCTGCTGCCATTTTAAGATCTGCAACTAGCACTTGTGCTCAACTCTTTTGTATGGATGGCATAGTAGGTACGTTGGCAGAAGGAGCTTATGCTGATATTCTTGTTTTGGAGAAGAATCCAATTCTAGATATCAGCGTTCTAGAAGATTCAAGTAACATTGTGATGATTCTTAAAGAAGGGGAGGTGGTTAAACTTTCAAAGCGAACTATTTCTAAAGTTGTGGATGGCCGTACACTAATACAGTTAAGCTAATCTTCATGATTTGTCATTCTGATACCTATCTTCTATCACTTTACTATAAGAAATCACCTTGACACAGTTTAGTGGAGCTAGATGATGGGAGCCTTCCCATACCGACTTCGTGTTTGTGGCTTAAAACACAGGAAGTTATTCAAGACATACCTGTTCAGGTGTGTTAGATTTAGTGCCAACCATAGTGGCAATAGTCAAAGAGATATAGTGCACAGAGCTTCACTAATTATGATGAAACATGTGTCCATATTCACATAGGGGCAAAGAGGTGAACAATAAAGGATTTTTCTTTGCTAACTTTGATTGCTTTGTTACTACCCCTGCCAATGGGGCATACCATGAATTGTACGACATCTATTTACTATTTTAACAATACAAAAAGCACCTTTTCTGCTTTGAAGTAGCAAATCTATGTATTTTCTGTAGGATAAACAATGTTTTGCACACAAGAGGTCATTAGTATCAATCTCTCAATGCAAAAATTTAGATATGATGAAAACTGATGTGAGCAACCTGTTGTCCTGACCAAAAATTGGTCATTGTTGATGGGGCATGGGCAGGGATGTCCTAGCATCTAGGTCAACTATGCATGACGGAGTTCACCGGAGATTTAATGGGTGGACTCCTTGCACTAAATGATTGCTTACCTTTTTGTATATAAGGCTGCATCAGAGACCAAGCATTAGTATATGCATTTGTACCATGTTTGCTTACATAAATCACAATCATAGTTTCATAGAAAGATTTACAGCAAGAAACTTTTGTTTCTAGTTTTTTAGGTGGCAGCTATTTCTTGACTACTCTTGTTTGCAAGGCTCCTGGCGATGGGGCAATTTTCTTGTCTCTTTACATTTAGTTTCTATGTTTTAACTTGTCTGCATTTTTGCTTGGGTGAGACCATAAGTATGATTGCAGCTAAGATCTGGCCTTCATATGCTGGTTCAATATCCATTTGACTCTTTTTGGAATGTATTCATATTTGGTCTAAGCATTACCAATGATGCCTCTAGAAACTTAATTTTAAGTAGCAGATTTGGATGTCTTCCATCTTACATACATTTTTTGTGACTTACGCATGTTTGAAATGTTGAGAGACAATGCCACAAAGTAAACTTTTGCAACAATATAAATGTCCCTCAATAATGAGATGAATGGCACAAAAAAATGGTCAAACACCCATTCAAACTGGAGCTCTTACACATGTTGGATCGCAAGGAGCATGAGTTAAGAGCCTGGAAAGTGATGAATCTTCTTAGGAAATCCACATATCTTGCATTGACCATGATGTCTTTTATAAGTAAAGAGAGTACATAACCACCCTATTGCTTTTGGAAATGCACTCTCCTATGGGTTATGTGGTTTACAACAATATATGTTTGTTTTGACTTAACTGACAATCATAATGCATAATTGCATGTTGAAAATTTTGCCCAAAATAGTTGGACCAACAGCTTAACCAGAGTTTTGAAAGCCTAGATTTATATTGGGGAAACATAGGCGCCTTGATGTCACCCTGCTGATGAAAGAGGGCTTCCACAGAGCCATAAAACATAAATACTTTTTATCAACCTGTTGGATCACAGAGAATCGAACCTAGGTGGGCAAGCCCAACTCAAGCATGATACACCCATTCATCAAGCACAGGAAAGACATCTGGATTTGTAGGGTGTTGGGGAGTTAGTTCATGTTTGCACTTTGTTGTTATCTTGCCACTACCATTGCCTATTGCCTCTGTGCTCAAAGTGTTTGTGAGTGTGACTGTTTTGGAGCAGTGAAGATCTGAGGGGATCATGAATACTAACACGAATTAGGTTGCTAGGGGTCCACGTTGAGGCACCCTTGAGATGGTCTAGAGGTGATTCAGGAGTCTGGTTCAGTGAATTGCAATTGGATCTCTAGACTCTTTTGTGATTGCTCCAAGAATCAAGATAAGTACTTTTTTTTTGTGGTAAATTGAGGTTGACAGTTAATCACTCATTCCCTAGATGTATGTTATGTGTTATTACAATTCAAGCTTCAATAAAGTCTGCACTTTCAGTCTGCTATACATGATTCATGCATCGATCATGTTTTGAACTGAAGATAAGTAAACTGTTTATGCATATTTGATGCCCATACACTAGTACATGCTCAGACAAAAAGCTTTTTTCGTCATTCAAATAATTGCTTCCGAGAATAATTCATAGGCAAAACATCTCATATAATATGACTCTAAAATGCTTTAATGGGGGTAATACCCAAACTAGCAAATACTTCTATATCTTTTGCATCCATCTAACTTAATTATCAATATGAAGACCAACAACTGACATGTATAGACATGCAGGAGAAACAAAGTTATCCATGAAAATTCAGAATCTATTCCAAATGTACGCCCTAAAATATTGTAATTATCAAGTCCACTTACACTTAGCATGTGTGGCTGCTACTTTTGCCAGATTTTTGTTGTTGCAACAAAGATAACACAACCCTCCTGTAATTTTCTTGACTAGTTGTAATAGTGCATGTATTGAAGACATTCTGTTGTGGTCCTCTATGTTTGAGATGTGTATGGCATGAAACTCAATGTTTATTCAGATATATGAATGAAGTCTCCCTTCCCTCCCCTTCAAGCAAACAAAATCAATTCCAAAGTGGCTTCTAGTATCTTATACATACAAGGATTTCTTTGCTGAAGCCATATGCATCTCACAGATCTTTAAATAAAGGGTAAGGTTTTGAAGGAAGACATCCACAGAACTATGGCATTCCTAGGAGACAATTCTGCCAAAATATTAGTGGCATTTAATAATGGGCTGCAAAGTCTCTGACCACCTCAGGCTAGTTGAATCGGAGTCTGCTAATTCTTTCGACCTCATGCGTTGTACCATCTCCAGCTTGCTCTTAAGCCTGGTTTGTGGAAGCCACAGTTGGAAATATAGTATTGCAGTGGGTTTTAGCAGCTAATCTGTATACATGTTGGATTGTTCTAACCATGAGGCTCCTTATCAGTTTTGATGGGTTTTTTCTTTCGTAATTTCAGCAGAAGGGCATTAATCTTCTCCTGCCTCAAATTAAATTCATGCATCTCTGTGTGCGGATTAAGTCTTTTCTCAGAATCAAGGGCTGGTTCAGGAGAAAGTGGGCTGATGTTGACCTTTGGCGCCTTCTGGGTATGCTTTAAGCTGTGTCCCTTGTGATTTTGATCTTTGGCAGGTCCAGATGGATCTTCTCCAATGAAGTCACGCTGATCCATGCTGTCAAGGTTTAGCCTTTTCTTGCAACGACTGCTGACTGTTGAAGCCATAAATCTTGGCAATGCAAATAGGGGACCTCTGACTATCCTTTCTCGTGCTGAGATTGTGATTTTTGGGTGTTCAAGGTCTGCTGGAGCTGTATTTTTGTCTGACTTATCTGGATCCTGCTCGTGTAAGGAAACAGATTGTAGTTTTTCTTTCATGACTATTTCAAGTGCATGGATCTTATCACTCAGCCTCTGACATTCGGCCTCATACGCTTTCATTTTACTCAGCACATCCTCTCTAATGGCTACCTTTTTCGTTGTTGCTTCCTGCATGGGTCAAGGAAAATTTTCAGGCTAAAGTACAGAAAGTAAAGGGTGAAGATAAGTTTTATCAATGTTCAGCCCAGAGAAAAGTAACTTCTTGCTGCGAAAGAAACTTCTAACATTCTCTGAAACGGTTGCGCATGATTGGAATATCATCTAATCAACATAATAAAAGCTACTACTTGAACAAGTAACAGCTAGTCAATGTACACCTCTCAAGCATTACGTCAAGCTAGAAGTACTTCCAGGCATCAAGCAGCCTGCTTGAAAAAGCTATAGTGAAGATAAACCTAATTAGCAACATGAATCCGGCCAGCCACATTCAATCCTCAAGTTATCCTTGAATCAGAAACCTAATCACTAAATAGAAGAAAATGCAGAAGAATGCTCCCATATAAAAAAGAGAGCAGTGGATCCTTTCTTAACGGTTCACGAACCTCAGAGAAGTCCTTTCCTAAATGGACACCTAGTGCCCTTGAAGAAAAGTCGAGAGAGCATAGTGTTTCCCCTAGATCATCCTCTTTGCTACTTATGTGCACCAGAACCAACGTCTTCGAATCCATTCCTGAAATTGTTGTTGATCACTTACATTACTTTTCATCTACTACGTGTCAGAGAAGCAACCAGTAGATAGATTTTGGAATTTTCTGTTTCTCTTGAATGGTATTGGAGCATTTTGATTGGCTGAGCATCATTCAGATCCTTCATGAACAATGGTTTTATAAAGAATATGCTCAGCTGTATATATGAAAGTAGGGTTTAGATATCCAGTTCTTGCTTAAGAGAAAACAAGTAGCATGAGAATTCTTACCAAGACTATCTCTTAGGAGTTGAGTGAGCTTGCTATTCCTGCAAAACATAAATGTTCTTCTTTTGAGGTCTCGTGAACAAGCAGGGCACTGTGAATACCAACTGATTATATCCACAAGAGGTTGGGCTTGCAATTGCGTCTGCAATGTAAATTTCTGAATGAACCGAAACCTCAATGAATTTAATAGAATTGTCGATGGAAACTGACCTGTAAGGGATGTGAGGCTGTCTGGTTTGAAGAGCGCTTATGACATCGGCCAAAGCGCACAGTGAAACATTGATGAATTTTCCTTCCTCCAAAGTGCGGCCATGGGCCTTGGTCTTACTGAAGCGTTCGCTTCCTCCTAGATCAATCAGCCAAAGCTTGCTAGTACTGGTGCTTTCAAGATCATGACTGAAAGTGCGAGTGATAGAGATACGTACAAGACTGCCAAAGCCAAACCAACATAAAAAAAACTTAGTCACTCTCCTTTGTACAACAACACGAACAATGATGACGACAAATGGGCAAAAAGATTGCAGCAATACTTTTACATTCACTAATTTGCATAAAGAAAATAGTCTGCCATTCACTAAACAAAATAGTCTCTTCAAAGTACGACAGATTTACTTGCTTTTTGAAAACTCAGTTCAGATGAACAGTTGAAACGGCGATTTGGATCCCAACACTTAATGCATGCGTACCAGTGCGACCTGCTTGAAGTCTCATTGGCTGTTGTAGACGAAGTTGATCTGACACGAGTTGCTCTGTGATACAAGAACTTTGCATGATTTGCACTTATTATGGTGATCTCTGTCAAGTTTTCAACTTCGATGCTCGGACCAGCCATTTGAATGTATAGACTACAAAAGATAGCAATAGATCGTGTCAGCATAAAAACAGCTGCCTAATTGTTACTAAAATTGCATGCAATTAAGACATGCAAATTTGGTTATGCATCGAGAGATACCTTCTTCCATGAGGATCGGTCGTCCCTCTAGAACGAGGCACAAGTAGATCCCGCAGAGAATTTCTATAGATTTCAAGCATGCTCAAGCTGAAGCTATATCTGACGCTGCTCTCTCTTGATGCTTCGTAGAACATGTGCTGGAAGGTTTGAGGTATAATTCCAGGGTTGCCATTGCTTCCTTCCTGCACTTGTGCAGACAAGGTTGGTTGTGATATGCTCAACCATTGAAAGATCGCCGCTACACATTTATGCAACTGCAGCAAGCAAAATTATGCAAGTATACTGACAAAATCCTACTTGTTCAAATTCCTAGTTGGCTGCCAAAGTACCATTGTGAAAGTCTTTCCAGTTCCAGTCTGCCCGTATGCGAAGATGCAAACGTTGTGCCCATCCAATGCTGATCTTACAATCGGCTCCACTTCTGAGTACACGTCATCTGAGCACAAGATAGGCAATAGTTGAGTTCTTCTTGCATTTTGATGGCACTTAATTGACACTTAATTGAATGGGATCAGGAACTACATTGCTCAGAAATTCAACCTCAATGTAAAACCATCATGAAACTTGCCTTGTGAAGATGAAGGTTCGAAAATCCTATCGAATCGATAGTTTCTTTTCATCTTTCCAGAAGTAATTTCAATTTCATCTTCTAGTGACTTTAGAATAAGACCTACTGGAGCTTCTTTTTCATCAGGAGAATGAGGTCGAATTCTACAAAAGACATTGATGTTGCCTGTAAAAACCAAAACAATACTATCAGTGAATCGGTTATTTCACTAGTTGATAGGAAACTCTTGCATAATAATTAATAATCAATTAGCTCTATGCTGTTGATCAATAGGTTTACAACTCACATGAAAAAGCAAAGATACAATCGATTACCTTTTAGGTCGAAGAACTTGCTTAGGGCTAGTCTCCTATTAACACTTGATAATGCATGAGCTGCCTTCAAAAGGGCAAGCTCGCCTGCAGACATTACCCAAACCCTTTAAACTGAAGCTTTGATTAACAAAAATTGCTGTATGTGCATATAATTTATCATTATCCAAACATGCTACAAAATTGGTAACATTTAAAGCCCTGCTGCTTTCAAAAGCAACGTGACATTGGAAATTGGAATAACAGATTCAAGTCAAGGAGTATAGTCATGCAAGATATCAACTCATGTACCATAAAAACCAATACCTTCAGGACTTGAAATGGCGGGCGAATCCTCTTCCTCTTTGGAATCAATTGTTTGAACCTTACAAGATGCTTCTGGGGAGGTTGATGGGTCATCATCGCCATTGATGTCTTCAATGACTACGTTTAAGGATTCAGCCCACGAGAAACTGTTCCCTTTTCTGCTTTCTAAAGCAAAATGTTCTGGCTCTTTGATGTCGTTCACAGTTGGATGAACTTCTTCACTACCCATTGGTTCATATCTCTTTCAGATCATATTCAAGTCTCAGGAGAGGAGTTCTTGTTTACAGTTCAGCTTCCCTTAAAATTAGCTTGGAGAATTTTACCTGCGGAATATACAAACAGTTTCAGCAGACGTGGGAAACAGTTCTTATATTTATGCCAATTGTATCTATTCATCTCTAAATTATCTGACCATATTCAAAAAGGTCATTTGAAAGTGCAAATCAGGACAGAATTGGGTAGCAGAACGCCAGAGTAACATTGTAGGGCAGAGATTCATAATTTGAAATAATTTTGAAATTGGACGATGTTATTTACTGTTGACTCATTAGACTCTCTGTATTCTGAAATATTCCAACATGGATTAGATTGGAGTTTTAGTGGTTTATACTATAGCTCAAATGGAATGATCTTTCCATAACTCGAATCTAACTGAAGCACCTATTCATTTATTGTGCCTCAGCATAGCATTTCCTGATAAAACTGATATTATCAATTTTCTGTCTGCGATTACATTGATGACTTGTGTTGATACATAGCGATTGAACACATTCCCTTATTGACCTCAGCGTATATGAGCAGGACTCTTAGTATTGCTGCTCATGCAGATTAGGGGAATGTGTATTAGGATTTCCTGGCTTGCTGTTGCAGTAATTAGTAGACCAATTCAATTCCTGTAATCTGCAATGCAGACTCGAAGGTTATGCGTAACGCAAGCTAATCTACATATCGAATGTGAAAGAGAAAAGTTCTACATCATATTTCTATCTTAGGAAAAGGATCAAAACTATGTTGCATCGGAACTACGTTCTGACCAACTTTGGTTTTGAAACTAAGTTCCTGACAGCCGTTCGCTGTGATCCACGACCTATTTCAGGATTTGTTTTGGGGGCTTAGTTTTGCTAGACGTCTGTTGACGTATCTGGGAACAACGAGATGAAAGTCTATGAAGAAGTTGAAAGCTTGCTCATGCTTTTGCACCAGGGTGTTTCTTCTTCTCCATGCTTTTGCCGTAACATACATAACATGACTATTTGTGCTCTGCCCCAATCAAGCGGCTGCTGATCGATGAATCAGGAACCACATACTCTTTCTGCCCACCATTCAGTCATAGCTATCGTTGTTGGCAACAAAGTTCTCAGCTCAGACAACGATCCCATCACAGTATCCATGCAAGTTCCTCCTATGCGCAATGCCCACAACGCTCTGTCGTGTCGGATTCAACGAAACCATCCAGGTTTCAGGTCTGCATTATGTGAACGTGGGGTGCTTACCACCAGATTGCCTCCATCCCCCCGCAGAAGTTAAGCTGAACTTGGTCGAAGTTCTTCCTGTTATAAGGCAGGGCATCTTTAATAGCCTTGGCAAGTTTCTTGTGATTTGCCTAAAAAACCCTTCACGGAAAAAATCTCAGAATTTTAAACGTCTGTTTACGAACGATCCAAAATCTAGGATCGTTCCAGGAACCACGGTGTTTGCGATACAATTTTGGGTCAAAACAGTCGAGCTTGAAAACTTATCATTCCGAAATTAGAGGACAAAGTATTACTAGTGCTAATACGGTACTAACTGCATAAGCACTCTGAATACAGACAATATTTGAAGATGGTACTGCTTCGATCTTCTGATGCACGAATGGCAACTATCAGTATCACCCTACCACCAAAGGGAGATCGTTATTAACTAGAGTCTGGAAGCATACTGCCACACATTTGTTTACTTCCAGTCTGGAACCATTCAGTTAATAACAGAAGGTTGATATTTCAATGTTCAATTTGCGAACCTTTGCACGATCAGGCAGAATCGGCCTCGTTTTGCAGAGACGCAGAAAATCAATTAAGGTAAATATGATATGATAGACATTACTTAAGCGTCCTAGAAACAGCTTTCGTTTTTGGATCTTACGACATGTGTCAAATGATGTAAGTACAGATTGGAGTAAAGCTTGAATAGGCATTATCAAGGTTCAATAAGATCAAAATTCACAAATGGGCAGCAAAATCGGATACGTCGTGAGAGTTCTAGCGAGAAAATTTCATGCATTTGACTGAGTCCTGATCATCACAACAACATGAAAGGATCTCATAACGTAAATCACCTTTGCGGAGATCTCGATAATGTTCTCACTTATCTCCAGCATCTTGCCTGCAGCCTTGATCCGGGAAAATTTATACCATCATCCCATACTATTAGAAGCAAATTGAACTTTCATTTGGAAAGCAAACGCAACCTCTGTCTTCAGCTATCTGTTACTTCATATCGTTCATTGATCTCAGTTGTTGTTGATTCCTTTAGCACCCGATTACAATTAGCAATTGATGTGATCATCCGAAAAAGAACCGTCCAGACCTGGGGCTGCTGTTGCAGGTGCCAAACCACGTCTGCAAGCCTCAAAGGCTGCAGGCAAGGAAAAGAAAGATCTGACGACACGAAGCAGCATATATCCAACCAGCTACAACACAGCTAGTGATCCAGAAGAGCAACGACGATGCTGCTGCAGTGAAAACAAAAGTCTTTCTAAGACGAATAAAGTGTTTATTACCAACGATCTGCTTGTCTATGCATATTACTCCACTTCCTACGTATACGTAAGATTTTTAGTCAGCCATTATTCCCATGTATGAGCTGCAGCTAAGCATAAACCCCCCCCCCCCCCCCCACCCCCACAGCAGTATATTCACAAGGATTCTCGGATGCTTAATGATCTCAGAATGTTAGCTGACTACTATTTTCCACAGCCCACAAACATTTAAGACAGATTCACAAAACATCCCACTTGAAAAGATTAAACAATTCATTTTTGGGTAGCTAAAATTAAAGCGTTTTGAAGCTTTTTGCAAGGAAGTATTGGCCAGGATGGTTGTGGGTGGACTTAAATTTTGCTGACAAACAAGAGATTGTTCAAGTACGAATGAATTACAAGGAGAATCATAAGTGGGTGATAGTGCGGGCGACTAATTTCCCACGACTCATGCACAGCAGCACGTCGCTACCTCCTCTTCTATCACTACTAGTCGTAGTAGTATCGACAGCAACAAAAATATACTAATACTTTGGAGACTCAGCCGCCATGGCCAGGCACCTAAATGCATGGTCCCATTTGTCTCCTATTATTATCTAAGGGTTTCATTTTGCATTGTCTTTCATTCTATTTTTTTCTTTTGGCATTTCAATATATTTTGTTGCGTGAATCTAAATGCCACCTTGAGGTGAGTGCCTTAAGGGGATCTACCCCTACACACCAAGCCCTACTTGAAGTGTGAGCATGGGATGAGCATATTATGCACCACCAATGCAATGACATTGGTGGAGTAGCGTATGTTGATGGAGATGGGGAATGATACTATCATCTTGAAGTGGCATTTTCATATATTTTGTTGGGTAAATCTAAATGCCACCTTGAGCTCCGTGCCTAAAGGGGAAGGGGATCTAGGCCTACACACCAAGCCCTACTTGAAGTGTGAGCATAGAATGAGCTTATTACCACTGCAGTCATGACAATGGTGGAGCAACAACCATCTCATGGAGATGGGAGATGATACCAACATCTCTTCAAAATGGTGGTATCATTCCCCACCCTTAGATTTGTGGTGCACCAACCATGTAATGGAGATAGGGGATGATACTACCATCTCTTCAAAATGGTGGTATCATTCTTCACTCTTAGATTTGTGGGACACCACCAATGCTCTGGCTTGCAATAGGCTCTAGCAAAAAGCTCCAACCGGCTTTTAGCTCAACCCAGTTTTGTCCCATGTGTAGTTACTTGCACTAGCATCATTTAATGCAAAGTATTTACATTGGACATCCACCACAAGCTAAGGCCAAGCCAAATATGGAGCACAAGGTTCCAAGGTATCCCCAATTCGCAACAACTAGCTGATTTGAGCCCATATCTAAGTCGAGCTAGGTGACAAGTAGTTTTGATCTATGAGAGATATTTTGCATTCTTTGGATTTACTCAACTCAATTTGAATATTACAAAGTCCACAAGCAATTGAACACTGAAGTCTTAATGCTCATTTTTGCAATAATGCTTCTTCATTTCCAAGGAGAGGTTCGAACTTTGGGACCAAAGAAACTTTGGATGCCAAGCTAACCAACAGAGTCAACCCCCCGGCCTGTTGGGTTCATTTTTGCAATAATGAGTTGGCTCTCGAGTTTAAAAAAAAGAACATTAAGATGTGATGGATTCATCTATTTATGAATTTGAATGGAACTTTTGAGAGGATTGATTGGGACTATCTTCCCTCTTGATCAAAAAAAGGCCTTTTGGCCTACTTTATTATTTTCTCTTTGTGCAATTTATGCAAAAGCCTCATTTAAGGTATGTTTCAATAGTATCAACTCCATTTTTGCTCTTGCTTATGGTATTTGTCAAAGCCACTCTTTTTCCTTTTCTTTTTTACTTTATCTAGCGAGCCTTTGTGCTATGCATTTTGTCTCCCTTTCCCTACTTCAAATTCCTTACACAATGCCTTCTTCCTTTAGGTCTTGCTAGTGCTTATAACAAATCTTTGTCTCTATTTGTATTTATCATAGAATTTAGGCCTTTGCCCTTTGCCATGACCATCTTCATCTTGATTGGATCTGACTTGGATTCAATATCCTTCCCCAAATGTCATGATGTTGAAATTTAAGATGCTCCTTATATTTCCTTTTCCTTCTATCAAAAGTTTACTTTGTTATTGGATAGCTTCCTTAGCCTATGGGCTCCTCAATTCATCACATGCCTGACTAGAGTATAGATCATTGAACGTAATCTAGCTTCTTATTATGTAATGTTTTCCTACAAGGTTTCAATCTATTCTCTATAGTAGCATACACAAAATTCAGGAGATCTTGTTTAGAATAAAGGTAAAATTTTATTGTACTAGGAGTTGCACATTGCTCTTGTCAACTTTGGTGGGTTAATCAACCTAGATTTCTTCAGTACAAATCACATTGGTATAGTTCATAGTCTCTGCTATTGAGAAGATGGATCAACACTAAAAATCTCTTCTAATTTTTTACCTGTCTAAATTTGTGAAAGCTTCGCCTCTCCTCTAACCCATGCCACTTTTGATGAAATTGTTGATTTTTATGATGGTAGTTACTCTTTCAAGAGTCCTTAAATGCTAAAAATTCTAGGTAAAATCTATTGATATCTTATGTTACTTCACTTGAAACTTTCCAAATGAATGTTCATCGACTCTAAATCCCTTCGATTTTCTAGAGCAATCTTTAACTCTCCTCTTTTTATATACCCAAAGCTCAATATATTCATAGCTAAGAAAGACTTAAATATTTAGTCATTTGCTCTATCTTTGACACATGGGCATAATGTTGCTAGCCCTTTTTGAAACACTTTTGAATGGCATCAATCCTTAGCGTTCTTTCCACACCTCTCCTCAATTTAATAAATATTGAGATTGTAGTTAAAACATGAGCTTTCTAGGACAGTGCAGAATGTGATAAATTTACCTTTAGGATTCTTGATGAACAGTGGAGGAGAGAGCCTCCAATCGTGCCAATTGGAACTTACCAATAAACTTTCATAGTACTTCAAGTGTAAAAGCTACCTTGCTCACAAGAATCTTGACACGATCTTTTCTCATGAAGAGGGTTCTATCATCCCAATAGAAGTTGTCCTTTAAATAAAAGTTCCATCCTCTGTTTACATAATGTCAATCTTCTCTTTGGCAATATTCTCTTTGGCAATAATGTTTAGCATCACTCGTCCATTATCATGTGCTTACACTATTTAAAGAAAGCCATTCTTTTTTATGACCGTCCTTCAAATTTTGCCAATGGTTGTGTTTGTTGCAAGTTCTAAGGGCTAAACTTTTTTGTGGGCTATCTACATAGCTCATAGTGATAGACCTTTGAAAGAATCTCCTACCACATGGTACATAGTTCTAAATGTCATGCTAATAACTTTTCTATGATTCAATATAGTTTTTATATGTTACATTTCACCCTTGAAGTGTATATATGGTTATACTTATGGACATCCTACATGGTGTATCACATCTTCTAATTTAGAAAATTCTATACACGTTTTTTATTTCCAAGTTGTACATCATGCTCATATAATTTCCTACTAATTTCACAATTTTAGTATGCTTTGTTTCACTCACGAAGTATATATTATGGTTATAATTTGGACCTCCTAGTTTAGTCTATACCCTAAAAAGTTCTAATTCTTTTTAGAGTTCCAATTTTTGAGACTATATTACAATAGTACCCTAGAGGCTCGTATAGTTTGTTAGAGAATTTCCTAGTTTTATTGTTGTCATTGCCAAAAAAGTAGCCTCCATTATAATGATAATCTAAGCAATGAGGGAGAAACCCCATCAAATTTTATTTTCTAGCCTTGACATAACAAAGGTTTATGCTATGATTAGTGTCAATACTACATCAAGATGGGACTCAACCATATGCATCTTGGGTCACATTTCATCTACATACCTTCTGCAAAGTTGCCTTGTCGAATGTTTCATGTGTATCTATTGTGTTGTATATTTCTACTTGAACATGGAGTTGTGCATGCTCTTTTTAATGCTTTTAATTACAATTTTACCAATTGTAGAACAAGGCATGGCATAAACACGGCCGTGGAATATGTCCAGCATAGCTCGCAAATAGAGCTATGTTGGGCATAACTCTTCGTGAGAGCTATGCCAAGCATAGCTGGTTTTCAGAGCTATGCCAAGCATAGCTCCAGGCATAACTCTCACCCTGGGCTATGAGTGGCATAGCTCAGGAGAGAGGTATGTTGAGCATAACATTTACATCGAGCTTTGCCAGACATGGTTCATTTTGAGAGCTATGCCTAGCATAGCTCCTAGCTCGAGCAATCCCAGCATCGCTCGGGCTGAGAGCTATGCCCGACATAGCTCCCAGCCAAGCTATGCCTGACATAGCTTTCTCAAGACCTATGCCGGGCATAGCTCGGTGTGGGAGGTATGTCTGGCATAGTTTAGCTTTCCTAAACATACTAGAGTTTCTAAATTCTTAATTGTAATTAAAACATAATTTTTAAAAATGGCAGAAAACTAGACATACCTTTAGGTCGTGCGATAGAGTGAAGGCTCTCAAGCTATGCTCAATGGAAGGACTGGACGACATATGTTGGAAGCAATAGAAAGCTGCGAAGCACATGCGAGAGAGCAACAAAGCTCGAGAAAGCATAAATGAGGAAGGCAAGGTAGGTTATGCCTTGGTGCGGTCCCTTAAGTACTCATCGGTCAAGAGGTCGCCACACCCATGACTGGGTCACACCCAAGCCAATGGGTGACACACTTGGTTTCTTGTTGACGAACATGCCTAATTCGATGTCTAAGACCCATGAGCCTGGCCTATAGAGAATGTTGAGGGTGGTGGAGGTGCGCGATAGGGGTGACATGTTGAGGTTGGTGGAGGTGCGCGATAGGGGTGACATGTTGATGAGGTGTATTCTGCCTTGGTGTCCGAGGCTTGTGGTTTTTGGGTGAGGATCATGTGTTGGAGAAAGAGGGTGTGTGAGTGTGAGAAACAAAAAATAGCTCGAAAAGAAAATGAACACGAAGAGAAGCAAACTTGAAACTCGAACGAGAAACGAACTCGAACAGAAAGTGTTCGTGCGCAGCGGAATGAGCTATATTACTCTTTCCCTAAGCATGACTACACCTATTAGAAACGAACAGAACATTAGTGATAGAAATTATGGTCGATCTGATTACGTAGCCAAACATTAACAAAACATCAGAAGAATAATTTGTCGCGAACAACTAGACAAATTATTAGTCACGAATGATTCGCGAAGAGCTAGACTGAGCTCGGCTGATAATCAGTCGCGAAAGGCAAGACTAAATATTATTCGTCAACAAATAGACTAATAATAATTCGCTAAGAACAGATTACCAGATTAAGCAATAAGAGAGTCAGACAGAATGAAGAAAAGCATAGCAATATCGACACAAATCTGAACATAGAACAACAGAGCTGTTATCAGATTAAGTATAGCAAAATATACATGTCAATAATGTTGTGGAGCACAAGACAATAGCGGACGAAACCGCGTGCTCTACAAAGCTAATTCAATCTGTAAAAGGAATGAACCTATTACTAACAATACAAAAGAATCAACATTAGACTGTTGTGAATACAACAATCATGTGCCCGAGAATGGTTCACAGTAGTAGCGCACTGTGTTGTGATCTTACTATGCTAGTTACAGATTGAATACTATCTATACTTCTTGAAATACATTCACTCTCTCTAAAATCTCTGATCTTGTGGAATTAGATAATTATGATACAATGGAGTTCACGGAGGAACTCTGAATCATGCTTCTGCTGATTGACTCTGATGTCATGCATTCATGTCCCTACAATAGTGTGTTGTTGTTGTGTATATATACATGCGTCAATTATAACAACTGTGTGAGCTAGGGATGTGAAGTAGTGCAGTTACTACAAATAACTGAAATGAACTGTGACGTAGTCTGCATTGGACAGGGCAAAGGAAGAGCTCAATTTTGAATAGTGATAGTCGACTGTAATTTGTAGAGACAAATTGCCCCAAAGTAATAAAAACTTTCCCAGTTTCAAACTCCATATAGACTTTGATGACTACCAATGACCATTATTCTTTTTTGGATATTATATGAATGTATTGTTTCAATGATTTGAGTAACATGCATTGATACTTGTAGAACTAAGAAGCCTTCTAGGCTTAAGGGTTGACCTTTCTTTGAGAGTATGTACAGGTACTCATGAAAGTGCCTGAAGAACAAGAACACGAATAAGAAACCTTCTAGGCTTAAGGACTGACCTTTCTTTGAGGGTATGTACAGGTACTCATGAAAGTGCTTGAAGAACAAGAACAAAAATAAGAAACCTTCTAGGCTTAAGGACTGACCTTTCTTTGAAGGGATGTGCAGATATATGCAGGTACTGATGAAAGTGCTTGAAGGACTAGTTAAGGAACAAGAAGCTTTCAAAGCTTAGGATAATAAACAAAGAAGGCTCAGAGGAGTCTGTAAAGAAGGCTTACTTATAAGTCTATAATGAAGGCTCAGAGGAGTCTATAAAGAAGGCTTATTTCTAAGTCTATAATGAAGGCTCAGAGGAGTCTATAAAGATTGGGAATAGGCCAAGGGAGTGATCACCCTTTTGACCCTATCCACCATGATTGAGGATGGGCAACCTCTAGAAAAAAATGCCAATGACCATGATTGAGGATGGGCAACCTCTAGAAAAAAAGTGCCAGGAATCAGTGACTATTATGGAAAACAAGATGGGCATATACTTTGGCTTTTTCTTAGGAAGATTGCACTTGGGTGAATTCCCAAGTTGTGACAATGAAAAACTATATGTAAATAAAAGTCAAGATTAAAATTTGTACCACCTACCTCCCACCTACTTTGCCACATACATTGTAGGCCATTTGACACCTAGAATGGGACGCCCTCCTACACTCCTACTTCTCCATCCAACTCATCCTAATCTCTCTCTCAAAATTGTACATCTCACCAATTCACCCTCTCTAACTAATACACCTCATTCATGCACTCCACTGTACCTATAGTCCAAAAGGAGTCTTCCCCACACCTCATGCACTTGAACTTGTCACCTCACTCACTTTGGAATGACTCTCCACTCTCTATATAAGTGGAAATGCGCCCCACTACCAAGAGAATTCTATGATTTTGCAACCAAGCTCTTCTCTCTTGTTTGTTCTTGTGTACAGGTGCTTTGGAGAAGAATATTGAAGCATTGGCTCAAGGAGGCTATGCTGAATTTTGAAGCTCAAACTCTCTCTCTCTCTCTCTCTCTCTCTCTCTCTCTCTCTCTCTCTCTCTCTCTCTCTCTCTCTCTCTCTCTCTCTCTCTCTCTCTCTCTCTCTCTCTCTCTCTCTCTCTCTCTCTCTCTCTCTCTATAACTTTGTTCCTCTCGCAGGAGTCGCCATGAGATGTTCACGATATGCTGCAAGTGCCCCTATTTGTTGTAAGACATTTAGGTCGGACTCCGTCAAATCCATTTCTGGGTCTTCTTTGTCATCCTGTTCACTATCTTCTTGATCGAATGTCTCTCTCTCCATCCTATCAAATCCTTCAATGGCAGCCATGATTTGCTTGTTCAATGGTCTGGGGCATGACCTCCAAGAGTGACCTAGTTGAAGCAGCGCATGGAACTACCCACTGTTGGTGAGCTTTTGCTGTGACTAGCTGAAGGTCCAGCATTGTTTATTCTCTGGAATGTGTTCTCTCCATTGTTGCCTTGGTTGCCAAACCCTATTTTTGTTGGAAATTTGTTCACGCTACTCGAGGCTTGGTTGCCATTTGAAGCTGAGTCCCCCCTTGAAAAGAAGCTCGGACTCGGTCTGGATCCACTAAATACTCTTGTTGAGGTTGAGGGAGAAGTTGGTGCCAATGTGCTCTCAAACCATTTCAGCCGCCCGAATAGTTGAATTGAAATCATGGGGCATGTAGCTGTCTATTGCACGCTGGGTCCAAGATTGCATTCCAGACAAGAGGTAATGAGTTTTGTCTGCCTCGGACATATCTTCAATTAACCCATACACTCTATCTGAATATAGTGAGGTACTCTCGCAATGAACCTTTCTGCTTGAGCCCTGATAATTCTGTCCTCAATCTCATGTGTGAATCCTTCGGTATGAACTCCTCTCACAACGCGGTTTTTGAACGCGTCCCACATGTCTGGAAATGCATTCCTGCCATCCGGTACCAATTTGTAGTGTAGCCCTCAAAATATGCTAATGCCAAGTCCGTTCTTTCTTCTTCAGGAGTGTTCATCAGACGGAAGTAATGGTCCATGTGAAACTACCAATCTTCCACAATTCGAATGTCACGCTTTCCTTTGAAAGTAGGTGGTGCTTTAATTTTGGCAGTCTTCTTTGGGCCTTCTGTGTTTCGCGCTCGTGGTTTTCTTGGTATATGTGGAGGAGGCGCCATTGCATTCCCTCTAGTTGCCTCCAACTCTTCAAACCTGGCTTCGAGCTGTGTAAGCCCGTCTCTCATTTCTCTAGCAAGGTCGAATTGAGTAAGGTTCATGGCTCGCAGGGATGTTTGCCATTCTTTCCTTTCTGTTTTTCTGTCCTTCTTCACCTCGCTAAGCATAGCCATCATTGCACTTGATAAGTATTGCCGCATCTTCACTTCAAAGAGGTCTTGTTGTGTCTCTGGCATGGGTTCGTCTCTTGGTGTACGTTCAGAAGGTCCACCCATCTCTTCTTGGAGAGGCGCCACTGTGGAGTGCATATGCTCTTTCTTTTTTGACTTGGACCTGGTGCCATCTCGATGCATGCGGGAGCCGTATTCTTGAACCTGCTCCTCTCCGTCCGTCAATGCTCATAACTCACCAAGGTGGGCGTCCATTATAGTAAGAGGTGTACTTCCAATAGATTATCGCCTCAATCCTTTTTATTTTCTTTATTAAATCAGCTTCAATGAAAATATCCCCTCCTCAAACTAGCACGCTCACATCACCTGGGAGCCAAGTAGGAACCAGGTCATTTGTGTCCAAGCAAGCACACAACAAACAGAACATACCAACCAAAGCAAACACAGAGGATCCCTCTCAAGCCACAATCCCCCCTGAGACCGGATGTAGGACCTTTGCCTAGCCCCGTCCACAAAAATCTATCACAGAATTAGCCCACGAGAAAACATCCATCCAACCATCCGTGCTTTCACCATTAAGCAGCACATTGCCTCAGTCATGCCCCACCACTTTTTGGTCGATAGCCCTTATAGCTAAATGATCGGCAGCTATCCCGCACTGGCAGCTAACCACCCGTGCTTTACACCCGAATTCGAGCAGCATCTCTGTATCAATGGTTAACCCGTACAGGTCAAATATGTCACCTCGCACCCCACAAGGCAGAGACCGTGCTTTCACCAACCTAATGGCAGCACATTGTCTCATCTGTCCTACGTGCAGACGGCGCCAGGTCTGAATCGCGGGAACTGACCGTGCTTACACCTCAAGGGCAGCACCTTGCCTCATCAAGTCCCCCGTTCTGCCGACCACCTCGACCGTGGACGCACCCGTGCTTACACTATGGGCAGCACCTTGCACAACGGTTGTCCTGACAAATTCCAAGACGTGGCCATCCCTGTGAGACTTGCGTAGCTAACTAGCTAGTCGGCTCTGATACCACATGTTGCGCCGGCACCTCAAAGGGGGCTGGGACTTGAGAGGTTTTTCCAACATGCGCTTAAGTCTAACATTCATCCATCATGCACTTACGTAAAAGCCAACTCAGAAACGTAACAAGCTTAACCATTCAGACTTAAGAAAACTGGAATCCCAACCAACCCAAAAGCCAACTCAAAATCTGTCCCCAAAAGGTAACCAAAGGCAAAGACAAGCCACACATGAAACCCAAGGCATAGTGGTCGCCAAAATGACCAATTGGCATAGCGGCAAGCCACACGTCGGTGACGTGGACCCTTAGGCGCCGACGATGCAAAAAGGTTGTAGTAAGGGTCCTTCCACTTGGACCAGTTCCAGAGGTGAAACTGAAATGATAATCATCCCCAAGGATCAACTTTATTAGATTTGGAAGAGGTTACATTCATACATAGACTGAATGGTCTCGGGGCCACCAACATGTGCTGGGCATTGTGCCTGGCTTGTGCTGGTAGAGGGAGCTGAGACCTGACAACTGGATTCCTGGCGCTGGTTGAGCTGCCCAAGTTTCTCTGCCGGACTCCCCCTATAGTTCTGCTGTGATTTGGCGCACCTCCTCTGTCCTGAAACATAGTGCTTTCTAGTAAAGCACGCTTTTTTAGAACTTAGTTTTTATTTTGCTGATTAAGCCTGGCAAGCCCTAGCTCATGACTTGTGACTTTGAATTTTGTCAAGCCAATACCTGCCAAGTACTATTGGTACCTAGTCGTGTCATTGAGTTTAAATCTGCAAAACCTGCTTACAAACTTTGGAGCCTTCCTTCTGTTAATTTCCTAGTAGCTATTTCTATTGAGCTCTAGATCGCTCTTGCTCATCTCATTGTTGAAGAAGTCCAAGCATGCAAGCTTGCTACTTTGCACAAGAATCCTTCTTTTGATACTCCTATTGCCTTTGATATTGTTATCAAGATGAGCAGATTCAAACCTTCAAGTCCTTTTGAGCAGACTTGGGCTAGAACTAGAGGCCATTTTGACACCGACTTTAACAGAATGAACCTTGATCAAGTTAGAATTTGGAACTGGAAAAGACCTTCTTTAAGTGTAGATGCGGTGATAAGTGCAAAAACAATTCTTCCATCATATGGTTTGATCACTCTATCTGGTATATAATGAATTATCTTTTCATTTTCTTCCCTGGTGCGTCTTTGCAAAATCAGCTTAATGCCTTCTTCCTTTGGTTGCATAAACTTGCTAGAGAGGTTGTCAACTCCCACATTGTCTTTCTGTATATCTGACAATACATGATTGATGCTGCCATTGAACTTTCCATAAACCATATTGCTAAACTCCTTGCACACCTTGGCGATGCTGAAAACGTTCGAGAAACTGAACGTCTTTTGAAAAAACCTAGCTTCTCTACCTTGCAAGACAAATACTTCCAGAATACTAGGAAAAAAAAGGGTTCCTTCAATCTGAACAATCCAAGCTCAGTCATATCAGGTAGTGGCAATAACATGAAAAGAAAGTATTATCCAAACAAAGGCAAAGAGGGGCAAAGCAGTGGTGGAAAGGAGTATCTTCCTATCAGAAAGCTGAACTTTTACCGTGATTGATCAATGTGCAGGAGGACTTAGAAGAAACAAGGATATTGGAGGTCAGCAATACTAGTAGACGACGACTAGTGGTTAAAAGAGACAAAGGAAAGTTTTTTTTGCATTTACTTTATTACAACTGATGCTTTGAGAGGATTGATTTTAAACAACTATATGTTGAAACCTTACTTCAGATTTTTGGTCATATTGATGAGACTTTTGGGCTTATCGTGTTTGGTTGGTCTTACTTTCCACATTTGAAGCATGAATGGTATAAATCCTTTCAAGTTTTCTGTGATTTCGATGTTGACAACATTCCACCTTGTACTTGCACTTACAATAAACGCTTTAAAGAGTTCATTTCGGAAAATTTTGGACATGTCACGATGAATACTCGAATTATTAGAAGCAAAGTTTTAAAGAATGAATTGAACAAAGTCACATCCCATTGCGTCAGTCTAATATAAATGAGGTAGCTTTAGAACTTTATCGTGGATGGTTTGAATTATCAAAATATTGATCATGAGACTGTTATGGAACATGCCCTGATTTGCAAAGTTGCTGTAACAAACTTTTTGAAAAATACTAAGTGGCTACATGGAAAAAGTATTATGAATAAAAAACTTACAAATGCCACTGATGAGCGTAATCGGATTACTACCAATCTATATGTGAATGGTGTGGATAAGGCTCAACATAGCCCATGCTTTACGTGCATCTATTTTATAAGAAATTTGGCTTTAGTGAGATTGTCGAGTCCAAATTTTGTCCCGTTTCCAAAAGAAAATGATAATACACTAGACAAGGCTATGATTGAGATCTGAGATACTTTTACTACTAAAATACCGGATTTTTTAATAGGAAAAGAAGAATTACCTTTCTTACTTTGTACTTTCAAGGCACATAAAAATACGTTCAGATGGAATACAAACGCACACGATTGCTATTTTTCTAAACTGGCCATGTTTATTTCCTGAGCTGTTGGTATGCTGACTCCGCTCCTTATGGAGAGAGCAGGCCTTAAGGCAACTCATACCAGAGTATCCTAAATGTGGATACCAACCTATTCTGGCAGTGCAATTCATTTACTGAATTTTATCTTAATGTGCTTGACAAAATCACTTCGATCTGGTCTATTGACATCGCGAAATGCTATGAAAATATTCCTCTTAATGGTCATGATGTGCTAAAATCAATAATACGGAAAATGATAGGGTATGCATTCAAGTCTTGTAAAAACAAAAAACTTGCCTATCAATGGAAATCGAGCCTTAAGCAATTCGATTGAAAATGGGTTACTAATCAAACTGATATTTGGACTGTGATTGACATAGAACCTCTTTGCCAATATAATGATATACTGATTGACAATTGTATAGTAAGATTCGGAAACAGGTCTGTGGTATTCCTATGGGTTTTGCCTGTTCCCCTACATGGTGTAACTGGTATCTGTCATTCTTTGAATTACGTTTTACGAAAAGGCTTGCCATACTTGGAAAGGTGGAATACCTACGTGCCTTCAAGCATACTTTCCATTATATTGATAATATTTGTTTCATAAACAATACAGATGCTCTTGTATTTCTAGACAAGGAGCAACCTCGTGTCGATGATTATGCCTTATGGATCTATACCTTGGAGTACCTCACCATAGAAAATGAAGACGCTTTGAAGAATGCAGACAACTTTTTGAATATTACCACTACCTTTGATTCTTTTTTAGGTAAATTTCATATGAAAAAATTTGACAAGCGAAGGGAACTCCCGTTTTTGTTTTTTCAGTATATACACTTAACTGCTAATAGGTCGATTATGAACTCATATAAAGTTATTATCGCGCAAATTATTGCTGCCATGTATTGTTATAGTGAACAAGATACTTTTATGGATGAAGTCGGAAACATTGTTCTTGCTTTTCAAAGTAATGGCTTCAGGAGAGGAAGATTATATGAGATTATAAACAACCTATTCTTACATAATTTGTTCCATGGACTCAAGTTTACTTTACCAAAAAATGCTAAATTTCTTTTGGTGGGCAATTAGCACTCCATCTCAGGAGTGCTAATTGCCCCCTGAGAGACTTTGCTAGCTGTGGGTACGGTTGGTGGGCTCTCTCTCTCTCTCTCTCTCTCTCTCTCTCTCTCTCTCTCTCTCTCTCTCTCTCTCTCTCTCTCTCTCTCTCTCTCTCTCTCTCTCTCTCTCTCTCTCTCTCTCTCTCTCTCTCTCTCTCTCTCTCTCTCTCTCTCTCTCTCTCGCATGGGCTCTGTTACGTACATACACTTTATTCGCTTCGCAAATCTCTGTGGAATGTAAACGTCACATACTAATCTTATTTGCTAGCGGTGGTGGAAAACAAAGGCCTTACTATGATAAAAGACCCACTTAACAGAAAAAGTTTTTTAAAAAAAATGGTGGGAAAGTGGTGAATATTTCAATGGCCAGGATCTATGCACATTATGGACAGTCAATCTAACGGTGAGCAGCACTTTGCACTTAGTAAACCTAAGTGTCCTCTGGTTCTATAAAGAGGGAATTCACAGAACCCTATTCACTTTCCCTCATGCTATCTTGCTCTCTCTCTCTCTCTCTCTCTCTCTCTCTCTCTCTCTCTCTCTCTCTCTCTCTCTCTCTCTCTCTCTCTCTCTCTCTCTCTCTCTCTCTCTCTCTCTCTCTCTCTCTCTCTCCCTCATTCTTGCTTTCCTGGTGCTCTACCTTATGGTGATTGTGATTGAGGAGAACGTTCGTGAATGCTATTGGAAGAACAATCGTATTACAAACAAAGGTGAGAGCGTTTTGAATGGTAGCTCGCTGATAAGGAAGCATGCATGCTAAAGATGAATGCTCACAAGATGTTGTGATTACCGTTGTGTAATAGCAAGGTTCGACTGGCATATTGGGATTGGATAATACTACAAGCAATCACTGTCCCAGCGGGCAAACATGGGCAGCTTTTAAGGTATCTTTTCAACCTTTGTGGCTTATGAAAAGCGTTGGACAACAAACCAGTTGTTGAGTATATTTATCAACGTTTTTGAAAAGTGGTTGATCTCTGGTCAATGACCTCTATGAAGCGCTAGTTTTTTGTGTATTAACGCTTAAACTACAGCGATCTACCAGCTGCTCGTTGTATGAGCAATGTTACTTGCATTTTTCAATGTGTAATGCATTCAAAAATGCGATGGACCGCTGTTTTGCCAGTTGGTTTCTGAAATTACCAGAAACTATTGCATGAATATGGTTGATAAAAATGCTCGTAGTATACTCCATTGGCCATAATCTGTACGTAGTATTGCTACATACTATTGCTCTGTAGGTCTGATAAAGAGGATGATGGGATCTGTCTCTGATAAACTAGTATTATGATGGCTATGATTATGGATAATGAAGTAATAAAAAAGGTGGTGGAATGTGCTAATATGCTCATGAGTAATAGTGATTGCCATTACTAATAATCTGTATATGGTGGGAAGTGCTCTCGAAAGAATGAAAAGCTATACGATTAATCTACGTAGCTAGCTATTCATAATGATTCTGCCAGGCTTTGAGAATACTCTATACTTAATTCAATACTTTCGGTGTGAATGCCTTAGCACGTGGGTTATTCGTTTAAGCAGCTGAAGATGGATAGTTCACAAGAGATGATTTCAACTCTCATTCAGGTACGACGCATTACAGAATATCACCAATACGGTGGGTGACCTAACTTGGTACCATGCTTCTACTTACGTATTTATGATGATTTACAAACCTTGTGCATAATGTTTTTTTAAGTAATAAAAAAGTATATCCTGATCCTACATGCGCAGTAGATAACATAGGCATGAGATAATTTTTTTTTTTCTCTACATCCAGTGTCCAGTTAATATAAGTAAAGTCAAGTAATTAAATAGAGCTCGACCATGGTACACTTGAATGGCATGGATTTGCCCAAGTTGTTCGACGCTTGGAATCCCGGTAAACTAATACGGGAGGCTTGTGGGGGCTAGTATAGCATGGTGGTGCTCTAGTACCTAGCGCTGTGACCATCGCGCAGTCTCTGTCCATCTATGTAATGAAAGATAGCTGCTTACATGAAGAATGTATATGAGAAATTAATACGTTCTTTTTGCTCCTTTACTGATCAGTATGGCATCTGCCCCGATACGGCTTTGTTAAAAGGGCAGAACGTATTGTTAAGCTATGAAATGAATGATTGGGAAGATTGGACGTACTTGTTTTTAATGCAACCTAGCTGATAAAATAGTGAATCTTGTTTCGGACATGAATAACAACTCATGCTCAGCTATGACACCTGTCTTCCTCACGCGACTAACTTGTGCGGTTTTGTTTTGTGGGATGTTGGCGGGTAACAGCTGGGTGTCTTAAAACTTGCTGCGCTTTATGGTACTATGTACTGTTAAACTTCATATAGCTATATTTTTAACTGTTATGCTATAAATTGAAGGGTTCAAAGGGTTTGGTCTTGACTTGTCAAGAGGGACTATGTGAAATCTTGTTACTCTCTCTCTAGCATCTCTGATGCCACCCCGACTACCCTTTGGTCGGGGTAGCACCAAACCTTTATCTTTACTTGTATTTTATGGCTAACAAGGTCTGTTGTATGATGTAGTCCACAGGATGGTTTCATGATGCGGTCACTCTTGGCTATGGGGAGCTCCTTCCTCTTCCTAGTCCTTTTGTTCAGACTATTATATGTTGCATGAAGAAGGCTGTTGAAGTTTACAATTTGATTACTTCTTATGATATGACTACTTGTAATGCTGCTGGCCCGGAATGTGCATCATGAATTGGATCAATATTCATACGAATTTTATTAAAAAGAAAGAATCCCTTAGCATGGTTGAAAAAGTTTATATGGAACTTTCAAACAATGCTGAACGAATTGCTGCTGAGGAAAAATTCTATAACACGCATGTTCGGAAAGTATTTGCTTGCTTGGAAAAAGAAAATGGTGACTCTTCTATTGATACTCCTGTCCCCTCTACTACTCCTACTTCACCTCACTCGTTGATTTTTACCAAAGACCTTGATGAAGACAGTGCTTCTCAGATAGAATCTTTCTCGCAAGAAATATGTGATGTGGAAAATCAATTTGCCTTTGAATTTTGTCAAGCCAATACCTGCCAAGTACCATTGGTACCTAGTTGTGTCATTGAGTTTAATTCTACAAAAATTGCTTACAAACTTTGGAGCCTTCCTTCTGTCAATTTCCTAGCAGCTATCTCTATTGAGCTCTGGATCACTCGTGCTCATCTCACTGTTGAAGAAGTCCAAGCATGCAAGCTTGCTGCTTTGCACAAGAATCCTTCTTTTGATACTCCTATTGCCTTTGATACTATTATCAAGATGAGCAGATTCGAACCTTGAAGATGTCCTTCTAAGTAGACCTGGGCTATAACTAGAGGCCATTTTGACACCGACTTTAATAGAATGAACCTTCATCAAGCAAGAATCTGGAACTGGAAAAGACCCTTCTTTAAGTGTAGATGCGGTGATAAGTGCAAAAACAATTCTTCCATCATATGGTTTGATCACTGGTATATAATGAATCATCTTTTCATTATCTTTCTTGGTGCGTCTTTGCAAAATCAGCTTAATGCCTTCTTCCTTTGGTTGCATAAACTTGCCAGAGAGGTTGTCAACTCCCACATTGTCTTTCTGTATATCCGACAATACATGCTTGATGCTGCCATTGAACTTTCCATAAACCATACTGCTAAACTCCTTGCACACCTTGGCGATGCTAAAAACGTTCGAGAAATTGAACGTCTTTTGAAAAAACCTAGCTTCTCGACCTTGCAAGACAAATACTTCTAGAATACTAGCAAAAAAATGGGTTCCTTCAATCTGAACAATCCAAGCTCAGTCATATCAGGTAGTGGCAATAATAGGAAAAGAAAGTATTATCCAAACAAAGGCAAAGAGGGGCAAAGCAGTCATGGAAAGGAGTATCTTCCTATCAAAAAGCTGAACTTTTACCGTGATTGATCCATGTGCAGGAGGACTTAGAAGAAACAAGGATATTGGAGGTCAGCAATACTAGTAGACGACAACTAGTGGTTAAAAGAGACAGAGGAAAGTTTTCTTTGCATTTACTTTATTACAACAAATGCTTTGAGAGGATTGATGTTAAACAACTATATGTTGAAACCTTACTTCAGATTTTTGGTCATATTGATACTAACCTTATTTGCTAGCGGTGGCGGAAAAAAAATGGCTTACTATGATAAAAGACCCCACTTAATAGAAAAAGTTTTTTTAAAAAAAATGGTGGAAAAGTGTTCAATCTTTCAATGGCGAGGATCTATGCACATTATGGACAGTCAATCTAACAGTGAGCAGCATTTTGCACTTAGTAAACCTAATTGTCCTCTGGTTCTATAAAGAGGGAATTCACACAACCCTATTCACTTTCCCTCATGTTCTCTCTCTCTCTCTCTCTCTCTCTCTCTCTCTCTCTCTCTCTCTCTCTCTCTCTCTCTCTCTCTCTCTCTCTCTCTCTCTCTCTCTCTCTCTCTCTCTCTCTCTCTCTCGCCCCCCCCCCCCCCCCCCCCCCCATTTTTGCTTTCATGGTGCTCTACCGTATGGTGACTGTGATTGAAGAGAACGTTCATGGATGCTATTGAATGAACAATCATATTGCAAACAAAGGTGAGAGCGTTTTGAATGGTAGCTTGCTGATAAGGAAGCATGCATGCTAAAGATGAATGCTCACAAGATGTTGTGATTACCATTGTGTAATAGCAAGGTTCGATTGGCATATTGGGATTGGATAGTACTACAAGCAATCGATATCCCAGCGGGCAAACGTGGGCAACTTTTAAGTTATTTTTTCAACCTTTGTGGCTTATGAAAAGCGCTGGACAACAAACTAGTTGTTGAGTATATTTATCAACGTTTTTGAAAAGTGGTTGATCGCTAGTCAGCAACCTCTATGAAGCGGATCTGGCCACTGGCCAGCACTGGTTTTTTGTGTATTACCGCTTAAACTACAGCGATCTACCAGCTGCTCATTGTATGAGCTATGTTGCTTGCATTTTTTAATGTGTAATGCATTAAAAAATGCAATGGACCGCTGTCTTTCCAGTTGGTTTCTGGAATTACCAGAAAGTATTGCATGAATATGGTTGATAAAAATGCTCTTACTATACTCGATTGGCTATAATCTATACGTAGTATTGCTACATACTATTGCTCTGTAGGTTTGATAAAGAGGATGATGGAATCTGTCTCTGATAAAGTAGTATTATGATGGCTATGATTATGGATAATAAAGTAGTAAAAAACGTGGTGGGATGTGCTAATATGCTCGTGAGTGATAGTGATTGCCATTACTAATAATCTATAGATGGTGGAAAGTGCTCTCAAAAGAATGAAAAGCTATACGATTAATCTACGTAGCTAGCTATTGATAATGATTCTGTCAGGCTTCGAGAATACTCTATACTTAATTCAATACTTTCTGTGTGAATGCCTTAGCACGTGGGTGATTCGTTTAAGCAGCTGAAGATGGATAGTTCACACGAGATGACTTCAACTCTCATTCAGCTACGACGCTTTACAAAATATCACCAATATGGTGGGCGACCTGACTTGGTATCATGATTCTACTTACGTATTTATGATGATTTACAAACCTTGTACGTAATGTTTTCTTAAGTAATAAAAAAGTATATGCTGAGCCTGCATGCGCAGTAGATAACATAGGCATGAGTTTAAATTTTTTTTTCTCTACATCCAGTGTCCAGTTAATATAAGTAAAGTCAAGTTAATTTTATAGCATGGTGATGCTATACATTTAAGTGTATAGCATCACCATGCTATACACTTAAATGTGGATTTGCCCAAGTTGTTCGGCGCTTGGACTCCCGGTAAACTGATACGGGAGGCCTGTGGGGGCTAGTATAGCATGGTGATGCTCTAGTACCTAGCGTTGTGACCATCGCCCAGTCTCTGTCCATCTGTGTAATGAAAGATAGCTGCTTACATTCATTTAAGTTGATTCAAGACTAGCTTTATGTGAATGATAAATCAATGAGTCTACTAGCCTTTAAGATTTTAGGAGAGACCTTCCCCTCGAGGTCACAGTTTGGTATCAGAGCTAAGATTTTATATTTCGTGAACTTGATGTGAAGACCTTGAATGTTCATGCATGCAGAAGAACATAAAGTTCCATCCGTTGTTTAAGAGGCCTTTTGCTTCAAGAAGCAAGTACTGCATGGAAAGAATCAAAAAGGCAAAGACTCCTGCTCAGCATGACAAAGAACTTGACGACAATGAAACATTGGACGCCTACTTGCGGAGAACCAGAAGGTCGCGCATATCAAAAACATGCAACCCGAAACTAGTCACGACCATTCGATCTTTGAAGGCCATACTAGTAAAACAAGGGGATGAACAAGTAAGGAGATGAAATTTGGTATAATTTTAAAAATGGCTTATCTTAGCCAATACAAGGAATATCTTTATTCCTTATGATTTAATGTAAAAGTTCTCCAATGCGTAGAAAAAGAGAAAGATTAAGTCTTGTACAGAAAACACATGTAAAGAAAATTTTTGAATTATGAATGATGATATATGTGACTTTGAAAGTCATGAAGATTTAAGATCAGCTAAGCACGATGATCTTATGACGTAAGTCCTTTGATATGTTTTGGATTCAAATTTATAGTCTTGTATGTAAAGAAAATTACTAATCTTGTTATAGAAGCTAAAAAAATTACAAGAATCAGAAACTGAGTAAAAAATTCAATAATCAGTTCTTGGCAACTGAACCATCTAGAATCTTGTATCCAACATGACTTTGAAAGGAAGGAAAAAGAAAATGATTTACGAAGTTTTCATATTTGATAAGATCATAAGCCATGAGTGCAGGAACAAGAATGATCTTACCATAGAGAGACCTCAGGATATGGATTTAGATCTATAAAGGAAGATAAAGATTGAGCTGATCACTCTTGAAAATGATCTATGAGCTTGGCACTTTCCTATAAGCAAGTGCTAGAGAAGGAAACCACTAGATCCGAGTAGTGTCAGAAGATGTCCATTAAAATTGTCACCAGAACTAGCTCTGGTCTATATGAGTTTCTATTGGATTATTCTCTTTCCTACTAATCGCCTAATCGGTTTTTAATCTTCATCCAACTGTTTATCTAGTTCTGCAGATTTTCCCGTGGCTTTATACAGTTTGCAGATTTACAAGTGTTTTTACACAGTTTGTAGAAATACACGAAGTTTGACAACAATGTCATATTTTCTCTCTCTACAAACCCGACAGTGTCGCCTGTCAGGAATCTCGTGTAAAAATACAATGTCAGCTTTTCGCATTTTTCGCCTGTCACGAATTGCGTGAAAAAATGCAATGTCGTCTTTTTCGCATTTTTTGCCTGTCAAAAATTGCGTGTAAAAATGCAGTGTCGCCTTTTTTGTATTTTCACTTGTTAGAAATCACGAGTAAAAATGCAGTGTCACATTTTTTGCGTGTGGCAGTTTATGTTCATTTATGCAAAGTGACAGTTTATGTTCATTTATGCAGACAGACTGTTTACGGCCAATTGTCACCGCTTATCAACAAGTAACTTCTAAGAAAAACTGGATGAATGCCAGTGGACTCCAACAAACTGGCAATCGCATTTGACGACCTAATTACTTAGTATAAATCAGCTGTTCATACATCTCATTATCAAGTAAAAATGTTATTGTGAATTGTGAAGGAGTTGAGCGTTATTACATGATGCTTCCTACGCTCTCATCAAGCAGATCGTCACAATCAGAAAGTATTGTTGCTAGCTCTCTATCAAGCTTTCAAGCTTGAAATCTCTTGAGCATTCTAGCTCAATCTTTTAGAGATTTATTTTAGAGTTGCTATTGCGCCACTGCTTATCAGCAGAGTTGCTTATTTAAGGCTTATTCTCAGTTACTCAGAGACAAGTTTAGAGTGCACAGTTTCTATCCGCTATTGTCTTGCGCTCATTAGCATCTGATTTTGTTTTTCAGAATCAATACTATTTGTTTATTGCGTTCAGTTTGTGTGAGAGTGCATGCATCTCTATATTGCTTTTGTAACTGATAGAAATTGTCTGCGAATTCATTACTTTGTGTTTGGCTATGTAATCACTTAGTATCTAGCAAAAGTTAGTTGCTAAAGATTGAACGTGATTTCCATCACTACTGCTTTGTTCAATTTTTGATAGGCGTAGTCATGCATTGGAAGTAGAAAGTTTCCACATTCCATTACTCACCTAGTACCTACATGGTATCAGAGCATACCTACATGGTATCAGATCATACTATCATAGTTGTTGGATTAGTCTCCTTCTTACCAATCGACTAATCGGTCTTAATCTTCATCCATTGTTTATCCAGTTCTACGGATTTTTTTGTGTTTTTATACAGTCTACATAAATACAAGGAGTTTACAACAATGTCGCCTTTTTCGCCTGTCAAGAATCTTGTGGAAAAATGCAGTGTTGCCTTTTTCGACTGTCAGGAATCTCGTGTAAAATCACTTGTCACATTTTTCGCTTTTTCAAAAGAGCCTCAAATGTTAAAAAAATGACTCTGGCAAAGTGTGGGACAACTCTGAATGAGATTTAAGGGCACCTTCGGCTTTTTCACACTTTTCGCAAAATCTCGACACTGTCGCATTTTTGTGACAGTGTCACCTGTGGCTGTTTTGGTTCATTTCTACAGAAGTGACAATCTAGTTCATTTATGCAGACAGACGATTTATGGCCAATTTCCACCGCTTATCAACAATCAATGACAAGGAACCGGATGGATGCTAGCGGACACCAGCCAACTGCCAATTGCAATTGATGAACAAATTTCTTAGTATAAATAGCTGTTCATATTCACACAGTATCATCATTACCAGAATCAATTAGAAGAAGCATTTGAATAATTAGCTCTCTCTCTCTCTCTCAAGCCTATGAGCTTGAATGTTCCTGAGCATTCTAGCTCATTCTTAGAGTTGTTTTAGAGATTGCTATTGCGCTATTGCTTATCAACATAGCTGCTTATTATCAGACTTATTCTCAGTTACTCAGAGATAGCTTGGAGTGTGCGATTTCTATCCGCTATTGTCTTGCGCTCATTAGTATCTGATTTTGTTTTCTGAATCAATACTATCTTCTATTGCGTTCAATATATGTTAGAATGCATGCATCTCTATATTGCTTTTGTAATTGATAGAAATTGTTTGAGAATTCAATACTTCATGTTTGGCTACGTAATCACTTAGTATCTAACAATTTCAAAGTTAGTTGCTAAAGATTGAACGTGATTTCCATCAATATTATTTTGTTCAATTTTTTATAGGCGTAGTCATACACTTGAAATAGGAAGTTTTTGCATTATGTTATTTGTCCTATTTTTGACAATAGTATCAGTGCTAGATCACTACTAGCTCATTCTTGTTGACAGATTCCAAGGAATCCCCAAGATGCTGAGCTGAGCTGTATGAAGAGCACCTTTTGCTCTAGACCGAGGGGGTCTCTAAAGGAAGAGGTAGAAGATGAGAGCCGAAAAATACTAGCTAGGTATACAGTTCTACGTTATGTGAGCCTCATGGTGAATCCCAAAGAAGGAATGACCATGCAGGAGCTAGTATCATTTCTAGTCATTGTAATAAATGTAGACCCCTCTTAAATAAATTAGAATGAGCCACCTTTGGATGGTGACCTCTAGTGAAAGGGCTAATTCCACTTGGAATTTGTAGATTAGTGGAATTGCCACTTAGGCTCCACATGGGCAGCCTCTTGGTCTATTTAAGAGACCCCCTCTCTTGTGAGGGAGCTTTACTTGTAATGTCATTTGCTCTTGTTGAATAAAAAAGATCCTCCACGAGTTCTTGGCATTCTCGAAGCTCCTTGTTCATAAGAACTTTTTTGAGTGATTCCTTTATGAACTTGCACTTCCATTTCTTGAATGTGGTTGTGGAATAGGTTAATTTCCTGTTTTCTCTCATTCTTGCAATGTAGATTAGAGTGGAATAGTTTTCTTGTTCTTGTTTAATGTAGTTTCAACATTCAAGTAAATTAAACAGGCTGAGATTGTGGCATAGATCTTGCATATTCTTGACATCTCAGTTCTTGATGTTCTTGGGCTATCCAAGAATCAAGAGATGGGTGTTTCTTGATCTTTGGATTGCTAGCATGCTCATAGATAATTAGTTTCTTATTTCTTGTTTCAGATCAGAAGGTTAATCTGAGTGCATTACTGTTTCCTGAATATTTAGAGTTAATTAGAAGCAACGATCATTTGGTTATTCATGTGTTTTGAAAGCAAATATTTTGGTGAATGGTTTTTAGTTGCATGTGAATCCATGTGCATGTATCTGGAGTGAACGAATCCTAATCATCCCACTGACAAGCTGGAAAACGTGTCTAAATGAAGAGAAACCCTTCTACTTGAACCGAGTCAATCCAAGAAGATATCACTTAATGAAGCAATTACCTGGAACGGGCAGAAACACCCGATTTCCAGAGACAAGGAAATCAAGAAGACCAAAAAGAGTCGTGTTCACAGATTCTTGGTAGGAATCTGTGAACATTTATCTGAACCATTACGGTAGCAGACTTGTGATCTCTATCAGGGCCTAATACTATTTCGATATCAAAGCGAAAAGTTCCAATACTTGATATCTTTTGCGATATCAAATTGATATCATATTCTTTAGTTCCTTTCATCCTTTTAGTATCAGAGAATTGATTTCATGTTGTTGGCATTACTACATCTTAGCGTCATCGATACAATCAACAGACTAAGTTCCAGATGGATTCTCAAAGTAAAGATGGTCTTATCGCAGACAAGCTGAATGGATCCAATTATCATTTGTGAAAATTTAAGATGAAGACCTTGCTAATTGCCAACGAGTTATGGGATGTTGTTACATGTATTGAAGTGAAATCTGAAGACGACACAGAAGACTCAAAATGAAAATCGAAGGATGGTAAAGCTTTCACGCTCATTATCCTCAATATATCAAATACTCAAATTGGACACATAGCTGAAGCTAAAACTTTGAAAGAAGTTTGAGACATCTTGATCTCACTATATGATGTGAGAGACATAACTACTAAGTTACATCTTCGAAGAAAAGTCTTCACACTCAAAATGTCAAATGGTGATTCTCTTCATAATCATATTAACCAGCTTAAGAATCTCTTGCAAGATGGCCGCTGTCGGATCAGTCATAGATGATCAAGATGAAATAATGAAATTGCTTTCAAGCCTACCCTCTACATATGAGAACTGGGTGATGATCATCACGACACACTCAGATTTAACTCTTATCAGAGTTATCACTATGTTGCTGCAAGAAGATAATCGACGAAGTCAAGACACTTTGTCTACCTCTTCATCTCATGCTCTATATGTCAACAAGGGCTCAAAATGACAGAAGTAGAAAAGCCCCAAGCAGTCTGCATCGAATCGGAAATAGACTCAAAGTCAAGAACAATCATCAAATCCACATTCGTCAAAGAAGAAAATGTTTTGCAGGTATTGCAAGCGCAATAACCATGAGATCCAGGATTGCCGAATTCTCAAAGCGAAGAATGCAGTCAAGCAACCTGATCAACAAGCAAATACAATTATAGCATCTCCTCAAGTCAAAATGGACAAAGGCACTTTTATGGTCAAAGACAAATACGCGAATTTGGATGATTCATGGTTTTTGGATTCTGGAGCTACTCAACATATGACCAATCTGTGAAAATTGTCAACATTTCCTAGCTAGTTTGAGGCCTAAATTGGCTAAAATTGTAAATAGTTTTGGTTCTGGAGTTTCACACGTGTGAACCAGGCCACAATGTTTTTATTTACTGTATTTTTTCAGTATGATGAAGTGTCAAACTTCATACCCTTCAAAATGAGACCATTTTGATGTATTTTGGTCATATAAGCCATTTTTAGCTATTTTTCCTATATAGGGAATATCTAGGGTCAAGTACCTTCTAGAGAGAGGAGAGAGAGTCATCTTCCTCATCCATAAATAGTAGGGAAGTCGTGGAGAACAGGTTGGAGAAACCTTTTGTATGCTTCATTGAGATCAATAGATCATTGTCATTGTTTCTTCCTCCATTGAGAGCATTGTTGTGTGTATTGTCTTCAAGCTATTGTGTATGATCTTAGGTGCTTTCCAAAAGTGATAGGCTGATGTATTATGGACTGTATAATGCTATTTTGGGCCGCACTTGATGTTTATGGAAGTTTCCATTTGTGATAAATGCTTTTTGATCAAGTTCTTTGCATTCTAGGTAGCATAGAATGTGTTGCCAATTCCTAGCTTATGTAGTTTGGAGTGCAAGCATTCAAGCCAATGATCTTGGAGTTTAGATCCACTTAGGATCTGTATTTTTCACATGGTATCAGAGCTGGTTGGCTTCTATTTACAGTAAGTATTCCATTTTTGGTGATATTTGGATGTTTGATCAAGTTCTAGCATGATTTTGCATTGCTTTGTTGATCAAATCTTACTAACCTTTGTTTTGTGAGTTGAACTTGTGGATCAAAAGCATATTTCAGGTCTATTGAAGATCAGAGGCTGAAAAGAAACTATTTTGGATCAGATCATAACACCTAATCATTTGTGATTGTGAGGCTTGTGCATATTCAATACTAACAATGTTCTTTTCAATCCTATTGTTGACAATCTCCATTCTTGGATGAACACTCTCCTTAAGTGGATGAAACTTCTCCTTAAGTGGATGACAAATGCTCTTTTGAGTGAGTTGTAATTCTCCTAAAGGCTGAGCAAAGCTCCCATTTGGATGAAAGATCCCCTTTTTTGGGTGAACATATTGTAAGCTCCATTGTGAAGAGCATATTGTAAAGATTGTCATCAATTTTGGCATAAATTTTGGTGTACTTTGTTGAGCATGTAAGTAACTCTCCTTATGTAATTTGATTGGAGCATTTGCTGGAAGGTGTTAACCATTATGCAAGTGTGTTTTCAGGTTCTTAACAGGTTGAGGAACATTCTCATGTGAAGTGATCTTAGATCTACATCTAAACACCAAGATTTGACAAGATAGTGAAGCTAGTCTTGTGATTCACTAAGTGTGCTCATTCATTCACCTCTAAATCTTGTATTTATCACTTGCTGGAGTTTATAAACTTTTAGAAGTGTGGTTTACATGTGGTTTTACAGGTTGAATCAATATCTTAGTGTGTTGATCATATGTTGATCAAGTTTGTTCATTACTAGGTAATCTTGGCATCCTAGTTTTGGGTATTTTCTAAGAATGCAAGTAACTCTTCACACCATAACTTGATTTGGTCACTTGCTGGAAAGTTTGAGAGCTTAAGCAAGAGTGTGTTCAGGTTGGTTTGATTTTGTAATCCATTCTTAGTGTGTGCAAAGTGTTGCATGTGTTTCAATCTTCCTTTCTATGCTTGGAAACCATCTAGGTTCAAGATAGAAGTGTTTTAGGGTCCTAAATCTTCATAGATCTCTTTATCTATCATTTGTTGAGAGAAAAGTGAGTGCTAAGTGCTTTAGGACAGAACCTAAAAGTTGAAGAAACATTAGAATCATGGCTTCCAATGGTGGGATCATGCTAGAGTCTAGTGAAAGGTTGAGTTCATCAAACTACTCTACTTGGAAAGTGAGGATGGAGTCCTTACTTGAGTTGAATGAACTCATGGACATAGTTGCAGAAATTGAAGAGAGACCTCTCACACTTCAAGAGCAACAAAGGTTTGATAAGAAGGCCAAAAGGGCTCTTCATATCATTAAAATGAATGTTACAAATGAACTTCTCAAGGAAGTTGGAAAGTGTCAAAGTGCAAGTGAGGCATGGAATGCCTTAAAGAAGCTCTTTGAATCAAAGTCCACATCTAGGGTATTGACCCTAAGGAGACAAATATTTTCTAGTAGGCAAAGAGAGGGTGAAAGTGCTCATGCATTTATCTTGAGAGTTAAGTCCCTAAGTGATGATTTAGCATGCATTGATGAGAACATAAAAGATGGTGAAATAGTCCAAGTTATGTTGAATGGTTTGCTAAATGAACATGCTAACCTTGTGCAAAGTTTTGCCATTCAAAGAGTCTTGCCAAGTGTGGTTGACTTGCAAGAAATCTTATTGGCTGAAGAACATAGGTTGCAATCAAAGCTTGATGGTGCATCCTTGCAAGGTGGAGGTGAAGAGGCTTTCTTCACAAAAGGCAAATTCAAGGGCAAAGGTAAAGGCAAAGGGAAATGGTCCAAAGGTGGTAACTTTGATCATGATGATCACTCTTCCTCTTCCTCTTCTACTAAGAACAATAAGTCAAAGTTCAAGTGCTTTTATTGTGGGATAAAAGGTCATTTTGCAAATGAATGTTATAAGAAGAAAAGAGAGCAAGGAGAGAGGCAAGGAAATCTTACAATAGATGAGGAAGAACATAACACATGTGAATCACTTGTTATGACTTCAAGTTTGTTAGCCAACATAGATGATAATGATCCTTGGTGGATTGATAGTGGAGCCTCATCTCACATGACAAGACATAAGGAATACTTTACATCCTTATTGTCTTATGAGGGAGAAGGTAACATCATCTACACTGCAAATGATGGTCAATGTGACATCAAAGGCATAGGCACTATTCCTATTTCCCTTTCAACAAATAGGAAAGCAAATCTTGAAAATGTTTTGTACATTCCTTCAATCACTAAGAATTTGCTTAGTGTAAGTCAAATGATTGACAAAGGACTTGATGTGGAGTTCATTGGAGATGCATGTTTGATAAGTAAATGTGGATCCTTGATTGCTCAAGGTAGGAGGCATGGTAAACTTTTCAAGCTTGATGCATGTGTGATCTCTAATCATGAAGGATGTATGGCTAGGGAGCAATTGACAAACCAAGAAGTTTGGCACAAGAGGTTGGGCCATCCCAACTTCAAATCTTTGGAGGTAATGGCAAAGAAAGAGCTTGTTCTTGGTCTCCCTAAAAGTCTTGTTGCAAACAATAGTGTTTGTGAACATTGTGCCTTGTCCAAATCTCATAGACTTGCTTATTCTAGATCTACTTCTAGATCTAAAGAAGCTTTTCAACTTGTGCATTCTGATATTCATTCTTCTAGTACAACTAGCAATGGTGGGGCAAAGATGTATGCAACTTTCATTGATGACTTTAGTAGGTATACTTGGATCTATCTTCTTAAAAGTAAGGATGAAGTGTTTGCTGCATTTGTCAAGTTCAAGAATGAAATGGAAAACCAATTCAATACAAAGATCAAATGCTTAAGATCTGATAATGGAGGGGAATACACCTCAAATAGGTTCAAAGACTTTTGTATAGCACATGGGATTAAGAGGGAGATGTCTAGTCCTAGGACTCCACAACAGAATGGAGTGGCCGAGAGGAAGAATAGAACCCTTTGTGAATGTGCCAAGGCAATGAGACTACATGCTAATCTTGCTAAGTCTTTTTGGGGGGAAGCTTTAGCATGTGCTAACTATCTATGTAATAGATGGACAAGTGCTTCCTTGGATGGTAAAACTCCTCATGAGGTTCTTTATGGTAGAAGGCCGAGTGTCAAGCATTGTAGGATCTTTGGATGTACATGTTTTGTCAATATCACACTTGATGATAGAACTAAAGAAGATCCTTCATCAAAGAAGGGTGTGTTTGTTGGCTATAGTGAAGTAAGCAAGGCTTACAAAGTGTACATTCCTTCTACAAAGAAAGTTGTCATAAGTAGGGATGTCATCTTTCATGAAGAGAATGTTTCCAATGTTGTTGATGTTGATGTTGATGTGCCTACTAATCATCATGATGTGCAAGATGTCTTGGATGAAGATGGAGATGCCACTCCAAAGCAAACTTCAAGGAAGACTCAAAGGCAAAGGGCTAAGCCATCAAGGCTAACCTATGATGAAAAAGGAAAGCAAGTGGTGGACAACTCTAACTTTGCTTTTCTTACCTCTTTTGATGAACCAACTTGTGTAGGTGAAGCAATTCAAAAGAAGGAATGGATCCAAGCCATGGATCATGAGCATCAAGCACTCATCAAAAGCAACACATGGAGGTTGGTAAAGCTTCCAAAGGACAAGAAGGCAATTGGTTGTAAGTGGATCTTCAAGATCAAGACAAATCAAGATGGATCAATCAACAAGTACAAGGCAAGGTTGGTGGCAAAGGGGTATGCTCAAGAATATGGTATTGACTATGATGAGACCTTTGCACCCGTGGCAAAGATGGTAACTATTCGAATCCTAATCTCTCTTGCAACTCTTTATGATTGGGATATGTGGATGGATGTTACTAATGCCTTCTTGAATGGTGATCTTGAAGAAGATATTTACATGGAGCAACCCAAGGGCTATGTTTCACATGATGAGCCTAATCATGTGTGCTATCTCCAAAAGAGTCTGTATGGGCTAAAGCAAGCACCAAGGAGTTGGTATGCTAAGCTCAATTCCTTCTTACTTTCTCAAAACTTTGTTATGAGTGAGTATGATCATTCTCTCTACTTTAGATTGAATGAAAATGATATCACTTTACTTTTGATCTATGTTGATGACATTATCTTAAGTGGTGGTAACAATCTAGATATAGATGAAATCAAGATGGCACTCAAAAGAGAGTTTGAAATTCAAGATCTTGGTAAACTTCATTATATCTTAGGAATAGAGATTATTAGAACTTCTAAATCTACATTCATATGTCAAGAAAAGTATGTTAACTCTATTGTAAAAAGGTTTCATATGGAAGATTGTAAAGTTGTTTCTACTCCTATGGAATCAAATGTAAAGCTAACTACAAGAAGTAATGAAAGATCCTTCAAGGACATTACTCTCTATAGAAAGCTAATAGGATCTCTTATATGGTTAACCATCACAAGACCTGATCTAAGCTTTGTGGTTGGTAAACTAAGTCAATTTATGCAAGATCCTAGTGAGGCTCATTGGAAGCTAGGAAAGAGAGTACTTAGATACATCTCGGGATCTAGAGATTTTGGCATCTTGTATGGAGGTACTACACCTAACCTTTGTGGATTTTCAGATTCAGATTTTGCAGGTGATCAAATGGATAGGAAGTCAACAAGTGCCTTTGCAATCTATCTTGGAGATGGAGTGGTCTCATGGCTATCAAAGAAGCAACCAACTATCTCTCTATCTTCCACCGAAGCCGAGTACAAGGCATTAACAACATGCACCAAGGAGATTCTTTGGATCAAGAGGATGTTATTGGATCTTCACTTGCTGGAACCAGAGAAGACTCCAATCATACTTTGTGATAACCTTTCAGCCCAAAGCTTGGCAAGCAATCCTGTTTTTCATGCAAGGAGCAAGCACATTGAGATTGCTCACCATTTTGTGAGAGATCAAGTCATTGCCAAAGAGGTGGAGCTTCAACATGTCTCTTCAAAGGAGTGTGTGGCTGATATCTTCACCAAACCATTGGGAAAGGACCTATATTTAATGCATAGATCTAATCTTGGAATGTGCTCAAAGACTATGTTGAAACTAGCATCCAATGTTGAAGAGGGAGTGTGAAAATTGTCAACATTTCCTAGCTAGTTTGAGGCCTAAATTGGCTAAAATTGTAAATAGTTTTGGTTCTGGAGTTTCACACGTGTGAACCAGGCCACAATGTTTTTATTTACTGTATTTTTTCAGTATGATGAAGTGTCAAACTTCATACCCTTCAAAATGAGACCATTTTGATGTATTTTGGTCATATAAGCCATTTTTAGCTATTTTTCCTATATAGGGAATATCTAGGGTCAAGTACCTTCTAGAGAGAGGAGAGAGAGTCATCTTCCTCATCCATAAATAGTAGGGAAGTCGTGGAGAACAGGTTGGAGAAACCTTTTGTATGCTTCATTGAGATCAATAGATCATTGTCATTGTTTCTTCCTCCATTGAGAGCATTGTTGTGTGTATTGTCTTCAAGCTACTGTGTATGATCTTAGGTGCTTTCCAAAAGTGATAGGCTGATGTATTATGGACTGTATAATGCTATTTTGGGCCGCACTTGATGTTTATGGAAGTTTCCATTTGTGATAAATGCTTTTTGATCAAGTTCTTTGCATTCTAGGTAGCATAGAATGTGTTGCCAATTCCTAGCTTATGTAGTTTGGAGTGCAAGCATTCAAGCCAATGATCTTGGAGTTTAGATCCACTTAGGATCTGTATTTTTCACACAATCATCGTGAGATTTTCCAATCCTATACGCCTTATAACACAAAGAAGTATGCTCATCTTGGTGACAATAGTACTCACAGTATCGAAGGTGAAGGTATTGTAAGATTGAGATTCCAACATGATCAATTCAAACTACTATCAAAGGTCTTGTATGTTTCTAAACTCTCTACAAATCTGTTATCAGTAAGTAGAATTACAGATTTAGGTCATAAGGTGGAGTTTGAGTCTAATCAATGCAGAATTATCGATAGGAGTAATAAGATCCTTGCACTCGGCAAGAGGCATGGATACTTATATAGATTGACACATTGTTATTCTAATTCTAGTCAAGCTTTGAAAACCTCTGTTCCAGTCAATAAAGCATTACTATGACATCATTGCTTAGGACACTTGAATTATGCATCTGTTTCGAACATGTCCAGACAATCCATGGCTCTTGATCTCGACTATCCTTCTGGTAAAGTCGATCTCCCTGTCTGCCATAGTTGCATCCTTGAAAAGCACACTAGGATTCCTTTTAGATCAAGTCATAGACATGCAGCAAAAGGTCTGTTAGATGTTGTTCATACAGATATATGTGGACCTATGCAAACTCCTTTATTGCTAGATGCAAAGTATTTCATTGCCTTTATTGACGAATTCTCCAGAAGAACAACTGTTTATTTCATTAAACAGAAATCAGAAGCTTTCGTCAAATTAAGACAATTCAAAGAGCATGTAGAAAATCAAACTGGTAAACAAATCAAAGCACTGAGGTCAGATAATGGGAGAGAATATATCTCCACCGAATTCAAGGAGTACTGTCTTAACAACGACATTGAGCAACAATACATTACCTCCTATTCGCCTCAGTCAAATGGTCTTGCTCAGAGAAAGAACAGAACCTTAGTCGAATCGGCAAACTGCATGTTATCACATGCGACACTTCCGAAGTCCTTTTGGGCTGAAGCTGTTTCAACAACAACCTATATTCAGAACAGATATTCTACTAAAGGGCTCTCAGACAAAACACCATTCGAATTTTGGACAAGTACCAAACCTTCTTTATCAAGCTATGAGTTTTTGGATGTACTACTTATACGCAGATTCCTCACGATCTCAGGAAGAAGCTCGACTTTCAGAGTATCAAATGTATTTTCATCAGCTACACTAGTTTAGATCAAGCCTACAAGTTGTTCGATCCCATTGAGTCGAAGATATTCACTAGTCGGGATGTCATCTTCATCGAAGATCAGTTTCAAGACCTCAAGGGACACATTTTTCATCTGTCAGGAATTGTGTGTAAAAATGCAGTGTCATCTTTTTCGCATTTTTTGCCTATTAGGAATTGCGTGTAAAAATGCAGTGTTGTCTTTTTTGCACTTTTCGCTTGTCAGAAATCACGAGTAAAAATGCAGTGTTGCATTTTGCGCCTGTGGCAGTTTACGTTCATTTATGCAGAATGACAGTTTACGTTCATTTATGCAGACAGACTATTTACGGCCAATTGTCACCACTTCTGAGAAGAACTGGATGAATGCCAACGGACTCCAGCCAACTGGCAATCGCATTTGACGACCTAATTACTTAGTATAAATCAGCTGTTCATACATCTCATTATCAAGTAAAAATGTTATCGTGAATTGTGAAAGAGTTGAGTGTTATTACAAGACGCTTCCTACGCTCCCATCAAGCAGATCATTCACAATCAGAAAGTATTATTGCTAGCTCTCTATCAAGCTTTCAAGCTTGAACTCTCTCGAGCATTCTAGCTCAGTCTTTTAGAGATTTATTTTAGAGTTGCTATTGTGCTACTGCTTATCAGCAGAGTTGCTTATTTTAGACTTATTCTTAGGTACTTAGAGACAACTTTAGAGTGCACGCTTTCTATCCGTTATTGTCTTGCACTCATTAGCATCTGATCTTGTTTTTCTGAATCAATACTATTTCCTTATTGCGTTCAATTTGTGTCAGAATGCATGCATCTCTATATTGCTCTTGTAACTGATAGAAATTGTCTAAGAATTCAATACTTTATGTATGGCTACGTAATCACTTAGTATCTAGCAAAAGTTAGTTGCTAAAGATTGAACGTGATTTCCATTACTATTGCTTTGTTCAATTTTTGATAGGCGTAGTCATGCATTGGAAGTAGGAAGTTTTCGCATTCCATTAGTCACCTATTTCGGACAGTTTCTAATGGTTCCCTTTGGTTTTACCAACACTCTCGCCACAATCAACTGAATGATGGACATACAGAAATACTTTCTACTTTCTTGAAACTAAAAAAAGGAGGTTTTCCTATTGGCCTACCATGTATCGAACATTATGTAAACACGTGTTTAGTATGCTAACATACTAAGGATGAACAGAGATTGAAAACTCTAAGACTACTTCACCCTTTACCCATTCCTGAATTCCCAAAGAAAGACTTTGCTATGAATTTTGTTTCTGGGCTATCTAAAATCCAAGATAAAAATGAAATATTTTGGACTATCCTAGATATTCAGAAAGCAAGGTAATTTTATTTCATAGCTCAAGAAATCTGAAGTAGATCCAGGAATCGAAAAGATTTTTCAACCAAAGCAGATCTTAATGTATAAGATCAGATCTGAAAAAAAGAGATTAGCATAAACACTATATCTCCTCAAGTTTAAAATCATCCGACTATGGATGCAAGATGAATGGCAGAAAACTTCTTCCAAGAATATCCAAAGATTTAAGACTCTTATTTGAGAAATATTCGTTGAGGACAACGTTTTATGTGTTGAAGGGGTGCAATTTGTAGAGACAAATTGTTCCAAAGTAATAAAGACTTTCCCAACTTCAAGCTCCATATAGACTTTGATGACATGAAACTACCAATGATCATTATTCTTTTTTAAATATTGTATGAATTTATTGCTTTAATGTTTTGAGTAACATGCATTGATACTTGTAGAACTAAGAAGCCTTCTAGGCTTAAGGACTGACCTTTTTTTTAGGGTACGTACAAGTACTCATGAAAGTGCCTGAAGAACAAGAACAAGAACAAGAAACCTTCTAGGCTTAAGGACTGACCTTTCTTTGAGGGTATGTACGGGTACTCATGAAAGTGCTTGAAGAACAAGAATAAGAATAAGAAACCTTCTAGGCTTAAGGACTGACCTTTCTTTGAAGGGATGTGTAGATATATGCAGGTACTGATGAAAGTGCCTGAAGGACTAGAATAGGAACAAGAAGCTTTCAAAGCTTAAGACAGTAAACAAAGAAGGCTTAGAGGATGTAGAACAACTGATCAGACAGATCTTGATTCTACTAACAAAGCGCGCAGTTTACTTGACAAAGGATAAGAAACAAACGCGAACTCAAAACATTTCTATTTGTGATCAACCTCAAAAAATTTGTGAAATTTGTCTTGCAGTCAACTCAAAAGATTAACGAAATAGTTTTTTGTAAATGCTCGTGGCTTTCCTGTTGAAGCTCGAAAGATTCGCAAACAAAATCTTGTCGCAAAATATTTTGTTTCTTGTTCAAACCTCAGATGTCGTAAAATTGTCGCGAACAATTCGCGAAATCTTCTGGACTGTTGTTCAAGCTCACCTGTCGCAAAACTATCTCAAACAGTTCTCGAAATATTCTAGATTTCTTCTTCAAGCTCAAGAATTGTCATCTGTCGCGGATCTCTTGCCAATGCCTTTGAAGAGTGCTCCACCAACATGCCACTATGATCATGGGCTTCCTCCATGCTTGATGATGATCTTTTCTTTGAAAGTTCCAATTGCATGATGGATGCACCATAAATAGAGAAATCCGAGGCTTCCATGCCTCATAAGGATCATGGAGATCAAGATCATAAGATGTGAAACAATGATGATTATCAAGATTATGCTTTCTAGCTTGACTAGTCCACATACAATGAACTATATCCATGATGGATCTAATCTTGATATCAAAGACTATCTTGATCTTTTTTAGGCTAGTTACTCTCTCAAGGATGTAAGTGTCGACTGTGGATGCTTCACTCAAGAGGAGTTTACAATTTGCCTCAAAACATGTGAAAACATGATTTTCAAAAAAGTGAGTAACAAGCTCAATCTTGTTCTTACTAGAACCAAGAGCATACTTTTGACAATAAAATATCTTGCTTTCAAAAAGTATTGGAAACATATCTAAGTCAATAATTACAAGAAACATGTCCATACCATAAGCATCATACAAAACTAGTATAGCTTTTCTTGAACTTTGAGATCCAAAAAATTCAATGAAGCAAGATAGCATATCAAGCAAAGGAAGGGAAGCATATATGAATGTGTTGTAGCAGATACAACATGAAAGATGCCCCTCTTTTCCATGTAAGGTGAGCCATAAAGACTCGGCCATGCATCTTGAAGGTCTTCTTGAAATCATATGAAGAAGAGACTTCTCCTCACACCTCAGTCCCATCATAACTTGAATACCTTCAAAAGAGTTAACTTGTGATGCTTCTTGAGAAGCCTTGATCTCGGCCACTTCCAAGATTGAATCTTCATGCAATATGACATCTCTATTCACAATCACTTTTGAAATAGAGAGTGTAAAGACACTAAAGGCCTCCTTGATGGATGAGTATCCAATCATGATCCATGAGCTTGGATCATCCTTCCTCCTTGTTTCCAAGGGAATATGTGCAAAGCAAGCACTACCAAGTTTCACTAAGGTGATCAACCTTAGGCTTCATCTTTGAATAAACCTTCATATGGTGCTATTCCTTCAAGAGCTCCAATATTCCTCAAAGCTTTGATCTTTAATGAGAATTGCTTTTCAACATATTGAAGGAGTAGGGATTATTCCCTTGAAGCTTGTATCTTCCAGAGATATCTTTCTCAACAATGTTCTTTTTGTAAGTGTTGGCCAACTGCTTGATAGTGGCTTTGAAGTCAATCTCAATATTGACAATTGTGTGATCAAGAAGGATGGTGAGATCCTTGCATATGGATCAAGATTTGAAGGCATCTACAAATTGGATCCAAGTGAGAGTGCAAACTCTCTTGATGTTTCTTATATGTCCAATATTTCAAAGGAGGATGATCACACAAGATGCACATATCTTCTCTCTTCAAGTATTATGGTGTATGATTATTCCTTATTATTCAAAGTATCTTTGCTTTTGATTTCGACTCCTTGAATTCTCTGACTTCTGTTGGCTTGGTACAAGCCTTCCATGTTCATATGACATAGCCTCATGTGCCACAGTACATTTGTCAATTCTTGAGTTTGATTGACTTGTTCAATTCTTGTTCAAATGTTCAGGTGATATAAATTTCCTTCTCTGTTTCCTTTAGCAACCAGTGTGAAAAATTGGCAAAAATCTAGCTTGGTATTTTTATGTAAGAAGTTTGTAAGTGAATCTCACATGTGTGGAGGATGTTCCCACGTGTGGAGAATTGTGAATTAAATTAAAAATGTTAGATATAGGGGTCTTATGTTTTTTGTATCAAGCATCTAGGTGTAGGATGTTGATAGGATCAAATTTGGCATAGATGACAAAATTATCAATTTCCAATTGTAATGCCACTATTGAGTCAAAATAGAGTAGGAGGCCAAACTCGAGCCAATTAGAGTGTAGACAGGTGTTTGATACCTTTGTTTCCCCCACAACATTGTACGCTAGAGGCATGGTGTCAAGGGCTCACCTCAGTTGATTGGGCCAATATCTCACAATTATAGGTCCTTATGCTATCACGGATGATACGAGCTAAGCCCTCCATCCCGCACCAGTTTATCCTAGCAGAGTTTGCAGTCTCACGTCTACAACTTGATGCCATCTTTCGTCTGATCACATACATAAGGCAACTTCATACCGGAGTATCATAAATGTGGATACCAACCTATTCTGGCAGTGCGATTCATTTACTGAATTTTATCTTAATGTCCCTGACAAAATCACTTCGATCTGGTCTACTGACATCGCGAAATGCTATGAAAATATTCCTCTTAATGGTCCTGATGGGCTAAAATTAATAATTCGGAAAATGATAGGGTATGCATTCAAGTCTTGTAAAAACAAAAAACTTGCCTATCAACGGAAATCGAGCCTTAAGCAATTTGATTGGAAATGGGTTACTAATCAAACTGATATTTGGACTGTGATTGACATAGAACCTCTTTGCCAATATAATGATATACTGATTGACAATTACATAGGGAAACAAGTCTGTGATAATCCTATGGGTTTTCCATGTTCCCCTACATGGTGTAACTGGTATCTGTCATTCTTTGAATTACGTTTTATAAAAAAAGCTTGCCATACTTGGAAAGGTGGAATACCTACGTGCCTTCAAGCATACTTTCTGTTATATTGATAATATTTGTTTCATAAACAATAGAGATGCTCTTGTATTTCTAGACAAGGAGCAACCTCATGTCGATGATAATGCCTTATGGATCTATCCCTTGGAGTACCTCACTATAGAAAATGAAGACGCTTTGGAGAATACGACCAACTTTTTGAATATTACCACTACCTTTGATTTTTTTCAGGCAAATTTTATATGAAAAAACTTGACAAGCGAAGGGAACTTCCGTTTTCGTTTTTTCAATATATATACTTAACTGCCAATAGGCTGATTATGAACTCGTATAAAGTTATTATCGCGCAAATTATTGCTGCCATGTATTGTTGTAGCGAACAAGATACTTTTATGGATGAAGTCAAAAATATTGTTCTTGCTTTTCAAAGTAATGGCTTCATGAGAGGAAGATTATATGAGATTATAAACAACCTATTCTTACACAATTAATCCCTGGACTCAAGTTTACTTTACCAAAAATTGCTAAATTTCTTTTGGTGGCATGTTGTCACGATTAATACTGATATTATTAGAAGCAAAGTTTTCAAGAATGAATTGAACACAGGACTTAATCACATCCCATTGCGTCAGTCTAATATAAATGAGGTAGCTTCAGAACTTTATCGTGGATGGTTTGAATTGGCAAATTTTTTAACTACTTATCAAAATATTGATCATGAGACTGTTATGAAACATGCCCTGATTTGCAAAGTTGCTGTAATAAACTTTTTGAAAAATACTAAGTGGCTACATGGAAAAAGTATTATGAATAAAAAACTTGCAAATGCCACTGATGAGCGTAATTGGATTAATACCAATCTATATGTGAATGGTGTGGATAAGGCTCAACATAACCCATGTTTTATGTGCATCTATTTTGTAAGAAATTTGGCTTTAGTGAGATTGTCGAGTCCAGATTTTGTCCCGTTTCCAAAAGAAAATGATAATACACTAGACGTGGCTATGATTGAGATCCGAGATACTTTTACTACTAAAATACCTGATTTTCAATAGGAAAAGAGGAATTACCTTTCTTACTTTGTACTTTCAAGGCACATAAAAATATGTTCAGATGGATTACAAATGCACATGGCTGCTATTTTTCTAAAGTGGCCATGTTGTTTTCGGAGCTCTTGGTATGCTGACTCCGCTCCTTATGGAGAGAGCAGGCCTTAAGGCAACTTCATACCGGAGTATCCTAAATGTGGATACCAACCTATTCTGGCAGTGTGATTCATCTACTGAATTTTATCTTAATGTGTCTGACAAAATCACTTCGATCTGGTCTACTGACACCGCGAAATGCTATGAAAATATTCCTCCTAATGGTCCTGATGGGCTAAAATAATAATATGGAAAATGATAGGGTATGCATTCAAGTCTTGTAAAAACAAAAAAACTTGCCTATCAATGGAAGTCGAGCTTTAAGCAATTTTATTGGAAATGGGTTTAGGGCTCAGGAGTGCTAATTGCCCCCTGAGAGACTTTGCTAGCTGTGGGTACGGTTGGTGGGCTCTCTCTCTCTCTCTCTCTCTCTCTCTGTCTCTCTCTCTCTCTCTCTCTCTCTCTCTCTCTCCCTCTCTCTCTCTCTCTCTCTCTCTCTCTCTCTCTCTCTCGCATGGGCTCTGTTACGTACATATATCACATTAATCGCTTCGCAAATCTCTATGGAATGTAAACGTCGCATACTCACCTTATTTGCTAGCGGTGGCGGACAAAAAAGGCCTACTACGATAAAAGACCCCACTTCACAGAAAAAGTTTTTTTTTAAAAAATGGTGAAAAAGTGGTGAATCTTTCAATGGCGAGGATCTATGCACATTATGGACAGTCAATATAACGGTGAGCTGCATTTTGCACTTAGTAAACTAATTGTCCTCTGGTTCTATAAAGAGGGAATTTACACAACCCTATTCACTTTCCCTCATGCTCTCTCTCTCTCTCTCTCTCTCTCTCTCTCTCTCTCTCTCTCTCTCTCTCTCTCTCTCTCTCTCTCTCTCTCTCTCTCTCTCTCTCTCTCTCTTGCTTTCTTGGTGCTCTACCATATGGTGATTGTGATTGAAGGGTAAGTTCATGGATGCTATTGGAAGAACAATCGTATTGCAAACAAAGGTGAGAGCGTTTTGAATGGTAGCTCGCTGATAAGGAAGCATGCATGCTAAAGATGAATGCTCACAAGATGTTGTGATTACCATTGTGTAATAGCAAGGTTCGACTGGCATATTGGGATTGGATAATACTAGAAGCAATCGCTGTCCCAGCGGGCAAACGTGGGCAACTTTTCAGGTATTTTTTCAACCTTTGTGGCTTATGAAAAGCGATGGACAACAAACTAGTTGTTGAGTATATTTATCAACGTTTTTGAAAAGTGGTTGATCGCTGGTCAGCGACCTCTATGAAGCGGATCTGGCCATTGGCCAGCACTAGTTTTTGTGTATTATCGCTTAAACTACAACGCTCGTTGTATGAGCAATGTTGCTTGCATTTTTCAATGTGTAATGCATTCAAAAATGCAATGGACCGCTATCTTTCCAGTTGGTTTCTGGAATTACCAGAAACTATTGCATGAATAGGGTTGATAAAAATGCTCTTACTATACTCGATTGGCTATAATCTGTATGTAGTATTGCTACATACTATTGCTTGGTAGGTTTGATAAAGAGGATGATGGGATTTGTCTCTGATAAACTAGTATTATGATGGCTATGATTACGGATAATGAAGTAGTAAAAAATGTGGTGGGATGTGCTAATATGCTCGTGAGTAATAGTGATTGCCATTACTAATAATCTGTATATGGTGGGAAGTGCTCTCGAAAGAATGAAACAATGTATGGCTTGATGGCATGTTTGGCCTGCTTGTGATTGGGTGAGGCCTATGTACCGGATGCTATACCTATGACTGCAAGTGCGGCCTCAGTGACACGCACCTTGTGTGTGGCTCCCTCGAAAGTGATATAAAATTTGGATTTCTCTTCCTTCCACATACTGAAGGCAAGAATAATGAAATCCATGTTGATTCTGCCAGAAAAGGCTCTCTCATGAATACCAATTGCAGTGAGCAGAGGCTCCGCAAGGGTCATCCACGGAGTGACCATGCTTGTGCTACGAAGGATCATGATGTCCATTGCAGATGGGACATCACGATCGATAGTATAGCGCAGAGACTGGGAAGTATCGGTAGAAGACATGATGAGCAAAAAGGAAATGTAAGACGCGTGAAAGTGTATCAGAAAGCAAGTTAGGAAGTTTGGAAGGCTTTGGTCGTGGGAAAAATTCGCGAGAGCTTCGCTAGCACAAGTGAGGAATGAATCAAATTCAGCCAACTTATAGGTAAATTTGGTGGGTCCATTACACTGAATACTAGTTTGGCTAATCAGTTCTGAACAAAAATTTGCAGGCATGTACAGTACTGTGAAAATAGGCTATAAAAATCTCGGCGAAGGTTTTTGGGAATTTGAACCTATCAGACGAACGTTTTCCAAGGTTGGCGAAGGATGAATCTTCGCCCAGGTACTGTCATAAATGTTTTTTTTCACAATCTGAACCTATGGACAACCTAATTTGGACATTCTAAGATCATCTAGCAGGTCGACGAAGGTTCATAATGAGGTTAAGGTGCTCGGTGAAGGTCCCCAAAATGGCATATTACTGATCCTTCGTCTGACTCAAAAACTGGATTTTTCCTGGACAAGAACTTTCGCCCAACTCAAATTAGATAAATCTAGAGTGGATGTACAGTCTGAGAGCTCAGTGAAGGTCTCTGGTACTGTATAGGCCATATCTGACTAAAACAATGATTTTCCAAGGCATTTTCCATAAAAAATTATTGTGCTTCCTTTTTCCATGCTGATGACTTTCTGACTTTTGCTCATCACTCTTTTCTCAATTTTTTTTCTCTTTCCTTTTTTTTTAAATGTCTTTTTCCAGAAAACTCAGCAATGTAAATACTGAAAACAAAAAAATTGAAAAACAAATAAAATTAAAAAACCATTGAGATCAGGCTTGCTGAACTGGCGGAGCAGGCTGCCAAAACTTGCGTAATCGGCTGCCATTCACCAGAGTATCAAATCGTTTTCCATTCAAGTGCTCAAGAATTACTGTGCCATAGTTCAGAATTTTTTTCACTTTATATGAGCCTTCACCAGTAAATATTAACTTTCCCTTGATCAACTTGGTTTTGTACATGAATGCAAGATCTCCTGCTTTCAGATCTTTTTTGTGCAAAATTGACGATCGTGCCATGCCTTGCGGTGGGCTTTCTCTGCTGCTAACGCATGAACTGCGATCAATCAGGTTTCACATAATTTGTGCAACGCTTCATGATAGAGTTGTAAAGACTTATCATCATTTAATCGTTCTGTTGCTGCTATGCGTAAAGATGTCCCAATCAGACCAACTCGCTTCAACTATCTTTGTCATAATGGTGCAGAGAATCTTATCGGAAGATTCAGCTTGGCCATTCCCTCTGGGATAATAGGGAGTACTAAATCCGTGTATAACAAAAAAATCTTCCAGTAAACACTTTATTGTTTGATTAACAAAGTGTGTCATCAGGTACTCAACAATATCCGCTACCCACTCCGGTACTACTTCAACATAGAACAATGCAGTATCTGGTAGTTCATCATTCACTTCAATATTAACTGGTGCGGATTTGATTCGTGAAACGTGATCAGCTAGATAATGTTGCTTCCCCACAATTCGAAAGTCAAATTCAGTCAATAACAATAACCATCTTGCAATACGTCCAGTATTGCATGTCTTGTTTACCAAGTAAAGTAACGGCTGGTGATCCGTATAGAATAGAAAGTGCATTTCCATGAGATAGTGACAAAATTTTCGAAAAAAAAAAATCATGGCTAACGTTTCACGTTCTGTTGTTGAATAATTCTTCTCTGGATCTGTAAGCTGTCTGCTTGCAAATCGTATAGGATAATCCTTGTTATAATCACCTGGCTATGTCAAAACTGATCCAATGGGATATTTTGAGGCATCCGTATGAACATTGAATTTTATCGTCCAATCTGGAGAATGTAGTATTGGTGCTGAAGTTCATGCTTTTTTTAACTTTTCAAAGGCTTCTAACGCCTCTAATGTCCAAACAGGAACAATAGTTAGTTTGTATATAGGTCGTGCTAAATCCGCAAAGAAGATAATAAAAATTCGATAGTAGTTCGCATGACCCATAAACACATAAACTCCACGAATTGTTGTTGGCAGTGGCAATTCCACAATAACCTTGATCTTAGAATAATCTATGGTAATACCATGTCTCGATATCACATGTCCAAGCACAACTCCGTGGGAAACCCATATCTGACATTTTTCTAGATTTAGAGAAATCTGATATTTGCGGCATCTTTCAAATACTATCTCCAATCAATCCAGGTGTGTACTATGGACTCCCAAGTCATCCAAATAAATTTCAAAGAAATTCTGCAGATAATCTTTATAAGCAAATTGCATTACTCTTTGGAATGAACTTGGTGCATTACAGAGTCCAAACAACATTACTTTGTAAGCATAGGTGTCCCATTCTATTGCAAAGGCTGTTTTGCGACGATCGGCAGGTGCAATCTTAACCTGGTTGTAACCACTAAATCCATCCAAAAAACTATAAGCTTCCGCTCCAGCAAGGCGATCCAAAATGCCTTCAATAAAAGGTAACAAAAAGTGATCCTTCCACGTCACTTTGTTCAACGCTTTGAGATTAACACAGATTCTCAATTTCTCATTCTTCTTGGGAACAATGACAATCGGTGAGATCCACTCGGTATGCTCGATCTCATAAATGAAATCGGCGTCAAGCAATCTCTGAAGTTCTTTCTTTATCAGATCCGCAACATTAGGATTACAACGATAGAACTTTGTAACCTTTGGAACTACATCAGGTACTAAAGGTATGGTATGTTCAATCACTGATGTCGGAATACCCTTCAGATCTTGATAAGTCCATGCAAAGCAATCCTGATACTTAATAAGTAACATGCATAGTGCTTGATATTGTGCTACCCTTGAGCAAGCTCTCAGATATGCTCAAATCTATGATGATTCAGTGGGTAGGAAGAAGGCGAGACAACAGCCACTTCCTGAGCAGCCTTCTCAGAAAGACTTTCAATTTAGAAAGAAATTTTTAAAAAGAAAGAAAGAAGACAAATTTAAAAGTGAAGCTCCTCAGAAACGCCCTTCACTCATACAGCCCTTAAAACCAGATGATTTTGAGAAAGCCAAACAAGAACGTTTGTGCTTTGTGTGTATGGGCAAGGGACACACAGTCAGACAGTGTCCCAAGGGGCCTTTCACTAAAAAAGATAAGGAAGATAAAAAACAAGTTCATCTTGTTCAGACTGTATGTTTCCCTAAGTTGTGATCCAATTTATACAATCTTTTTGGACTTGTCTTGGCCTTCTTAGCAGGAATTGATCGTGGAGGTGATGACTTCCGAGATGATAAACTCTTCTTCAAAGGTGAAGACTTCCTAGACGATGATGTCTTACTAGAATTCTGACTTGTAGAATCATCCTCGACTTTTCCTTTGTCTTTATCCAGTAAGGGTGGCACATTATCTGAATCAATCTTTCGAGGGCGATTTTCCCATTTTTGGATCATATTATAATGTTCCTTAGCTTGTTTCTTCGTCATTGATCCTGTGATTCTATCTTTCTTCAATATAATTGCCTTGGGCGGTTTTATTGTTGGTTCATTAGGAACATTATGCACTCCAAATCTGGTTGGATCCATATGATTTAGAATCTGCTCATCCGTAAGTTCAGCATTGCCATCATAAGTGTTAGCAACTGTGCTAACACAGAGAAAAGAAAGAAATAAAACTCCGTGGCATGTGTTTTGTAAGACTACGTATGAGTATCTGTCAATAAACTTCAAGCCATGGCATGTGTTTTGTAAGTCCGTGAGTAGAAGCTCAAATAATTATAAAATAGCTTAAACTTAGATTTAGAACTTAGACTTAGGAAACTTAAAATTAGAAATATTTTATCTTAAATTTTCCTAAAGAGATTTGAAGTTCTAAATCCTAAGTTAGAAGTTCTTGAAAGGCTAGAAACAGATTAGTCCCATAAGTTAGTAGACACTTATGGAAGACCCTCCTTGCCATAAAAGAAGAGGTATTTGCATTGTAAACAACACTTTTGAGATTAAGCTATCTTGCTCTCTATTTTGGAGAATTATCATTTTATTTCATTTGTGTTCCCTTTGGAATGGTGCATAGATTGAGGGAAGGTGCTCAGGCCTCCTCTTGCCACCTTTTCATCGGTTTTATTGTGGCATGTTCATTATTGCTTATTTGCTTAGTATTTGTCGCAATCTCATTTTATTACCCTTTGGGTGTTAATCTAGGATTTAGTCTAATCACCTTGCTAGTTGGGTAAGCCTTAGTAAGTTTTGTATTTTGTCATCTCAGTTAATTTCATTTCTATTTCAGGCACTAGTTGGGTAAGCCTTAGTGCTTCATCATTGTTTTATTTTTGTACTCCGTCTAAAGCTTGGTAAAAACATAGAAAGCGGACGATCCTCTTTATACTACACCACATCGTGAGTAGATCTAGCCAAACATTGACAAACCAGATTTACTTCCAACATTGAATGTTAGCAACTATGCTAACACAGAGAAAAGAAAAAATAAAACCCGTGGCATGTGTTTTGTAAGACCACGTATGAGTATCTGTCAATAAACTTCAAGCCATGACATGTGTTTTGTAAGTCCATGAGTAGAAGCTTAAATAATAATAAAATAGCTTAAACTTAGATTTAGAACGTAGACTTAGGAAACTTAAGATTAGAAATATTTTATCTTAAGTTTTCCTAAGTTAAGAGAATTGAAGTTCTAAATCCTAAGTTAGAAGTTCTAGAAAGGCTAGAAATAGATTAGTCCCATAAGTTAATAGACACTTATGGAAGACCCTCCTTGCCATAAAAGGAGAGGTATTTGCATTGTGATGACACTTTTGAGATTAAGCTATCTTGCTCTCTATTTTGGAGAATTATCATTCTATTTCATTTGTGTTTCCCTTGGGAAAGGTGCATAGCTTGAGGGAAGGTTCTGCATGCCATTTCGACAACATTTTTGCTGTGCTTTCTTGTTCCACCCATCAAGATACTATCAGATCAGGTATACCAATAGTCTTCTATGAGAAAACCACAAAAGTCATTTGTTTCAGAAGAAATTTTTTCACAACATCTCAGATAGAATTCGCTTGACCCCTTTTTCAAAGAGCACAATCCATTTTTGGCCTCCGCAAATTCTGTCTCAGATAAAAGAAATGTCTAAAAATAGAAAAATGTAGTTTTATTCATAAGATATCCATCCTCAAAATTTGCAGACAATTCGTTGCAGCCCACATTGATCCTCACGATTTCTCTGCTATCTCTGCGAATTCTGATCAGACACATTTTTGCACTATCAGACGTTTTTTTTTCTCTTTTGGCATAAAAAATTCCTTACAAGAATTCGCGGGCCCTCAGAACGTGGCCTCAAAATTTGCGACCATCCTTACCAAATCGTGGACACTGAGGACGATTTTTGGGTGAAGTTGCAAATTCCTGCCAAAAAAATTCTATGTATAGTCCTCCACCTTCTCTCCACGAGTTTATTTTAGATTGCTGCTCTCAAGTTCATGCCAATTCTTTTTTCAAAATTTTCAAAATTCTCAGAGCAATCTAAAATCACTGCTATCATGGCTTCCCACGATTCCTTGCTTAGCTTACATCGCCGTAAACCCCCTCGTCCTTATTCAGGGGATATAGTCATGATCTATTTTAAGAATTACGCCGAGCAGCTCACACTGGCCAAGGATATCCTCACCAACCTTGGCTTTGATCTGACACTTTTCCGGGACCAGTAGAGCGAGAGCCTCATCCGAGCAGCCTACTCCATCTATTCGGATGAGTTCCAAACTTTTCGAATTACATCCAAGAGTGACAGCTATTCTATTATCAATGTCTTTCCTGGGGATCTCCAGAGCATCAGCTTTCTTAATCTCGGAGAGACAATCCATGGAAAGGGCACCAGCTATGATGCCAAGTACTTCACAAAATTTCTAATAGACGACGACAAAGCCATTGCCAAACCAACGACATGATCGCTATCCCCCTCATCACAGATCCCCATCTACGGGCCGCCTCATAGATCCTCGTCACCATGGTCGTAGTGCATACCACCAAGATGGATCGCATTTCACCGAGCGACATCTTTTCTTTGACCCTCACCATGGATGATCCCACTCAAAATGTGGGCTAAGAAGGTAGCAAAGAAGCTGTGCGGAGCTCTGAAAGCCTGCAAATCAATTACCAAATGTGGCTATCTCCTCCACATGTTGGTCACCAAACAATTGGGATATAGGGCGGCTACTGCCATCAAGGAGCTGGATGATGTTTACCCAAGCACAAAAAAGCGAGCCACCTCTCAACCGACAGCAGACCCGGTCTCACCAGCCCCACTTACTAAGAAGCAGAAAGGGAAGACAATCAGCACAGAAGCCGATGTCCCACATGACATTCTATCCAGTGACATCGGGGTGGAATATGCTGAATCCAAAGGGAGCCTTAAACCATCTCAAGTTTCAAAGGAGGTCCTAGAGCAATAGGCGGCCTTACTTCACCAGGCCCAACAACGTCGACAAGCAGTAGCAGCAGCAACAGGTAGCTCCAGAATGGCAGGCACTTTCGACTTTGATCCTATGGGCGTGATTCCGTCCACACAGGCAATCTCCTCTCCATCACTTGCTCTCACACTCCCACCCCCACCCCCACCCCCACCCCCACCATTTACTGCCACCTCCACACTCTCACTAACTCTCAACACGGGCTTCACTTCCACAAAAGCCCTCACCTGTACAAATCTCCACCCTACTTGACTCCACAATCAACGTAGATGATTTTACATTACAATTACTAGCCGCACTTCCATCAACCACTGTCACCACTAACCCAATCCAACAATCTCCGCCACGTAGTATCTCCCCACCCCTCAATCCACAATCACCCCCACTTGCCTTTCATACACCTCCGTCTAGCCCTGCTCCTGATTTTGTACCATTTAACCCAATGTCGTATCCTAACTACACACGCACCCTCCCTGACATTGGTCCTTGGGAGCAGCTACCCCTTGTAGCCCAAAAAGTGGTATGGTTGGTGAATGAGCTCCAATACAATCTATTCAGCACCCTAGGTGGACAATATACTATGCGGCAATTCGACGATGGTGCTATGGCGGACCTTCAAAAAGAAAAAGCAAGGCTGGAGGAGGAAAACAAACAACAACAGGTGCAGATCTAGAACGTAACGAATTACAATCAACAACAGCAACAGATGCTACTCCACCTCCAGAACCAGCTCCAACTGAAGGTATCCAACATGCAGCAAACCATCGATACCCTCAAGTCCGAAAAGGATGAGGCTATAGCAGATTCACAAGCAACACGTTCCGCTATGAAGGAACAGTTGAAAATGGTGGACTTCAACGACTTCGCACCACCAGCTATTCCTGAGGGAACTGCCATTCCAGTGGTGGCCTATCAAACGCTGCCCAAAAGCTGAAAGCCACGACGGAGCAACACTCAAAATTGCAACAATCATACATTGCTTCCGTCGAGGCCCTAAACCAGCACATAGCCACTCTGGAAGAACGCTTAAAGGCTGTTGCCCAATCGGCCCCGTCGGTTCATGCAGAGCACGCCCAATTCCATGATTTGGGATACCACTTTGATGGACCAGATGGTGGAGATGGAGCAGGATTCCAATAGCCTCCTCCTGCAACTCAAGGTTCCGTATTTCAAGGCCAAAGCTAATCCCTCGCCTCCTCTCTCTCTTGAACCCGATCCACAAACCGAACATGAGACTGCCTTTGAAGCACCAACCATCCGGCACAGAATCACGCCCATAGAACCAAGCAAGGAGTTGCGCGCCTCTTAGGAGTTTGCATAGAAGTATTCAATAACGAAAAAACGAGGTGGCTACACACTGCCAGATTTGGACCAGTGTCAGACACATAAGACAGCAATCAAACTCCTGGATCCACAACCTCTCTAGCATCATCAGCTCTTCTTGCAAAGTAAGACCTCAATGGCACGGTATCTCGAAGCTCTCTCCTATATGCGCACCAATCCTTATTACTATCCAGTAGCGAGGCGAGAACCATTTCCTGACACCAAGGACAAGAACTGAATCTTTTGGCCTAAGCTCACAGGCGTGGATACCGGCAACTTAGCCGAAGACATGGTCACCAACTGCCGAGTATTCTACCAGAAGAACCATGGCAATCCTGATTGCGATGTCAGATATTTGCGGATAATTGCAGCCTAGTGGCAATTCTGACAAAACTTAGAGGTTTTTAGAATCGAGGGTTACCCCCAATCGCCCTTGATATCAATAAACCCTTGTGCATGCAAGACGACCATATCAACGTTGCAAGGCTCTATTATCGCGCTGCACTCACTTCCACCCTGCACGTTGATATGGTGGAGCTATGGAAAATCCATAACTTTCCACAGGGTCTCCGGTGACCACCATCAACAGTGCACTTGATTTATTCTACGCTACTGGTCTTTGTTTGATTGTCATCAAATTTACAAGCGATGTAGCTAGTGGTGGCTTTGGTCTTGCTGGACAGTCTTTATAGCAATGCCCATAACCACAGTCACGACAGAATGGTACAAATTTTTCTTTATTTGGACATTCTGCAACTCTGTGATTTTCTCCACATGCAAAATATCCAAGTGGTGCTCTGGTCCAATTTCTAGAGGCTTGTTGTTGAGCGGCAGCAAGTTCCATTGCTTAGCATTTTTGTAAGGTTTTGGTTCCATCAAATTGGCAAGAGGAGCAGAGTGCTTTGGTGGGGCAGGTAAGGCTAACCGTTCTGGGTATCCAAGAGCAGGTTGTCGAGGTCTTGCTGCTGGATTTCCTCCATACTGTGGTTCTCGATATCCCATTTGGGCTTACCGTTGCTGAATTATCCGAGGGTTGAAGTTGCATAAAGCAGTCTCACGATCAAGCGAATTACACAAATGGCAAACACTGATTTCCATTCGTTTTTTCAATTGAGGACATTCATTTACTGTGTGATTTCCTATGCAAATAGAACACCAAACATTTTCCCTGGTAGGAAAAGTCTTTAAAAACTTCTCAGGTTCCTTGTTTGTTTTTGTGTGGAAATCTTCCAATGCTTTGATCTTCTCATCAAATTGCGACTGCAACTTTTCCATCTGTTTCTGCTGGTTCTTCCCAAGTTTCTAGAACTCATTGAGAATCATTTCTGCGGTAGCGTTGGCATTCATTGATGCAATAGTGGTGGATGTTGTAGTAGTCTGCCCTGATGTATAAGGCAACATATTGATATTCGGCTCATCATCTGAGTCTTCGTCCTCTTCCCAAATTGCATCATCCATAGCATTTTGCAAGAGTGCATACTCATTATGGCATTTCAGCTCATGTCTGATCAGTTTAGGTAGACCTGACAAAAACCACATAATCATGGCATTTTCGTTAATCAGCTCAGGTTTGCACTCAGATATGAGATGTTTCACCCGTTCAATGTAATCTCAAACCATTTCCCGCTTTCTCATTTTAATTTTACTTAAAAGTAGAAAAGGGTCTTCCATAAATTTTCGCGGTTTGAATTGTGTGAGGGCTCGGTTAACAACCTCCTTATCTATACGTTCAGTTTCATCTTGGTTATAGTACTGATCTTGTGCTGCGTCTGTTAAGGCCATAAAAAACAATTTGAGTTTATCTTGGGGATAAATCTCGCCATAGACTTCACATGATTCAGCATAGATATGAAGAAATCCAACTGGATCTGTTAATCTATTATATTTGGGTAGATCCAAATGGTGTGCTCTTCTAACAATGATTGGATTGACTTCTTGTGGAGCATCTCCAAGGGCAGCCATCTTTTTCAGATTCAAATCAAGCAAACAATGAGATTGGATCTAGATTTTTCAATCAAAACTATCTCAGATCAGATCTGCTAGATCTATTTCACTTTTCAAGAATCTGATTGCTATATCATTAAAAAGATTTCGAAATTCAATCAACCGATATCTCTCAAAAATGATAAATTTCTCAGAATCCAAATCAGAATATATTTTAATCCAAATTTTGACAGATACTTAATCTGGAAAATCAGAAACTAAAAATAGGACTGGCGAAGATTCCCTAGGCAAAGATTGGCTCGGCGAAGGTTCAACAATGCTATTTTTGAAAAAAAAAAAACTCTCTAATCAACTTTTTGACAATTTCTTGGGAAATAACCTTCGCCGACCTCTCAGATGGAAGATCTGACACAGATAAAACTATGAAAAAACGGACGAAGGTTTCTGACACAAGAAAATACAGTTTCTATAGATTCAAGATTTTCTGTAATCTGATCAAGAAAAATCTTTGTCAGACTCAAAAAATAGTATTTTACTATAAATAGAATGTTTTGAAAACTCAACGAAGGTTCTGGCGAAGGATCAAGAGTAATACTGGTAATTTTTTGCAAAAAAATGACTTTTTGGACAAGAATATGGCAATATGACAACTGATCTTCTGAAAACCTTTCTATTTTTGATATTATTCTTTGTTGACCTAGCAGTAGATAGATCTGAATCACACCTATGCACAATGAATTGGGCGAAGGTTCTTTTTCTGTATTTTTAGGGTTTTGGTGATTTTCTGATGTTCTTTGACGGTTTTTCTGATGTTTCTGAAAATATGCTAGGAATTAATCTTTGCCCTTCAAACTAAAGGTTCTTGAACAAAACCGAAGGTGTCTGCAACTCGGCGAAGGTTTTTTGAAAGAGGGTAAAAAGTTATAAGCTCTGATGACGCTTTTTACCTCTTTTTGACCAAAATCTGGCAGATTTGACCGATTTTTTTTTTATGTTTTTTCTGATATCTCAGATCCAGATGGATCTTATGATTGGTGATCTGAATAGCTTTCTCTGTTTACAACCAAATTATATTTCAAACAAGAAAATCCACTCAAATCAAGCAAAATCAATCCCAACTAACCCTAAAATGCAGATCTAATACTATTCATGCCATGACAAGATGCCTAATGCAAGCTAACCATCCAACAAACATGCTGCAAACTGAAAAATTGGCGTAACTCCCCGGCAACGGCGCCAAAATTGAAGTGGGTTTCTTTCCTTGCCTAACCTCAAACCAAGATCTAGTCAATCTAGCATCAAAGAGACGAAGTTAGTTGTCACGTGTAGGTTCGTTCCCATAAAAGCGATAGTATAGTTCAGATTTCAGCATGAATGGAAGACACAAATCTAACTCTAACATCCATTACAATACGATCCATTAACACTACGCATCCACAACAAAGATAGCTTACTCTTTCTCTCTCTTCCTTTCTCTCCATAAAAAGTATAATAACATACAATCCCAATGACAATCAGATCCAACAATTAGCAAAACACAAATAAAGCATGAGAGATGGAGGAAAAGTGATAGAGAGCAAGGACATTCATCAATCCATTCTTGAAGAGAACCAATCTGCTTTATTGAAATGAGGAAATGAACATGTGTAGGAACTCGAGTTGGTCCCTTTTTATAATAGAGAGGAGAACCCTGGCCTCTGAATCCTATTGGTCCATTTCTGCCTCTCTTTTTATTCAAATTTAAAAAGTGTGGGAGCCATTAAAATTGGAGCGAAACCCAACTTTATTCAATAGCTTCACATTTAGGCCCTACGACATTAAAAGTCCCGCAAAAAGGCCTAAAGTCCTTTTATTGACTTGTAACTAATCAAATAACTATGTGATCATTGGGTTGGACTTACACACGCAGGGTGCCAAATCCCTCTCACTTATTAACTATGGTTAGAGTTGCCTTGGGATCCGCAAACCCTCCAACAAGTGCTTTGTGCATTGAAACAAGTTGAAAGAGAGGATCAGGTCATTGCTACATGGCTACATCAAATGGAGTCATGTTGGAAGCCAATGATAGACTTACCTCGAGTAACTATTTATTGTGGAAGGTGAGGATGGAATCACTTCTTGAGATGAATGATGTTTTGGATATTGTTGTAGGTTTGGAGGAGAGACCAGCAACACAACAACATCAAATGAGGAATGAAGAAAGTCCAAATACTTTTATTTTGAGGGTGCAAGCATTGAATGATGAGTTGGTATGCATTGATGAGAGCATTAAGGAAAGAGAGCTTGTTCAAGTAATTTTTAATGGATTGGTGGATGCTCATGCTAAGATTGTTCAAAGTATTGCTATTCAAAGGACTTTGTCAAGTTTGATTGATCTTCAAGAGATCTTAATCAATGAAGAATATAGGCTTCAAGCAAGAGGTGGATCTTCATCAACATTTCAAGTTGGAGAGGAGGCTATGTTCATCAAGGGCAAATTCAAGGGCAAAAGCAAAAGTAAGTGGTCTAAAGGGCAAGATCAAGTGGGTGCTTCTTCAAATCGCAAAAATAAGGATAGTCAAAGCTTAAGTGCTTCTATTGTGGCATCAAATGATACTTTGCACGTGAGTGCTACAAGAAGAAGAGATATCAAGGAGACAAGCAAAGTAATCTTACTCTAGATGAGAATGGTTTGGATGTTCAAGATGCAAATGATGATGCTTTTGTGAAGTCTTCATGTATGTTTGCTAATGATGGAGATCTAGATCCATTGTGGATTGATAGTAGAGCAAGTTCACACATGACTTTTCGCAAAGAGTACTTCACTTCTTTGTTGACATATGGAGATCATATGCATTACGGCTACACACAGTACCTAGTAGCCAACAATAGAACGATAGCGAGGGCTCAAGGTGGGACATAGACTTGCAGGCCTCATTTAATGCCCAAGTACATTTCAAATTTGAAAATTGCTTATGAATTTTAATCAACCCACTTTTATGTCCCCCTTCACATTCAAACTAAGGCTACCTCACTTTCATTAGTCTTTCACATACCAAATAATTTATTTTTTTCAGATAGATATCATTTTTTTCAAAATTGGCATTCGGGAGACATTTTCATTTCGCCATGGATTTAGTCTGTTTGACCTCAGACCCTCAAAAAAGATGTTTATAAGTCAATTTGTTTTTAATGTTTACAAACAGAAATGTATCCCGGAGGCCAGTTTTTCATTTTTTTGGTCTGAAATTGCGATTTTTGGCCGTTTCACTTTATCAGAAGGCCAAAAATTGCGTTTCGGACCAATTTTTTTTTTTTTTGAAAAAAATCACGGTAGGGCGCAATTTTGGGCCGAAACTCAAAGGATTTTGAAGAAAAAGGAACAACGAGGATTAAAAAAGTTGAAGTCTGGACAAAGCTTGACAACGTGGTCAAACGGCCCAAAATCATGCCCTACCGTGATTTTAAAAAAAAAAATTGGTCCGAAACGCAATTTTTGGCCTTTTGATGAAGTGAAACGGCCAAAAATCGCGATTTTGGACCAAAAAAAACGAAAAATTGGCCTCCGGGATACATTTCTGTTTGTAAACTAATAAAAACAAATTGACTTATGAACACCTTTTTTGAAGTTCTGAGGTCAAACAGACTAAATCCATGGCGAATGAAAATGTATCTCGGAGGCCAGTTTTTCATTTTTTTGGCCCGAAATCGCGATTTTTGGCCGTTTTACTTCATCATAAGGCCAAAAATTGCGTTTTGGACCAACTTTTTTTTTATATATATATATATGTAAATCACGTTAGTGCGCGATTTTGGGCCGTTTGAAATTTTTTTGGCCCAAAATCGCGCCCTACCGTGATTTTAAAAAAAAATAAAAAAAACAAAATTTTTTGGTCTGAAACGCAATTTTTGGCCTTTTGATGAAGTGAAACGGCCAAAAATCGCGATTTCGGGCCAAAAAAACGGTCAAACGGCCTTTGAGAAATATTCTCTCTTAGAGGATAACCAAGTTACAGGATTCTCGGTTATGAAAGTGTTGTGTACATATCTGGAGATATCTGTAGAGATATGCTATGTAGTGAATCTTTGTGGGATCATTAAGCCTTTTGTACAAACTCTTAATCCTGTGGATCTACAAAGTATTCCGTAAACTAAGTTTATTTGCATGCATAAACTAGTTGTTGGTACATAGGCATATTGATGAGAATTGTGTTTGAGACAATTTCTTGTTGGGTTATAGTAATTTCTCATTCAGAATAGCTTATTGACCTAGAATTGATTTAGAATCAGATTAAATGTCATGTTTTGGTACCACACCAAGACATTTAAATATTTTCTAAATCCGATACAGCTAACCGAGTCAGAAGCATTACTTTTGAGTTAGTTGTTAAAAATCAGCAATATAATCTTACTTATGGATATTGTTGTTAAGATGTATTGCTTATAAGTCAAAATGTCTAGGAGTCGTTTTGGATTCATTTACTGATGAGTGTGCATAGAATACACGAAAACTTTTAAGACTTATCTTTTCCTGTTCAGAAAGGATGGAATGCTATCCCGGAAGACTCAGGAGAGTTGGGTAGTTGTGGGTTGCCAAAAGTTAGAACTTCACGTAATGAGGTTCCTATAAATCGTAAGTTATTCTAGATTAGAACTTGAGAGGAAAATCTAGACATATTCTAGATTGGGACCCTAACTTTGGAATGACAATTTGTGCCATGTCTAAAGTAAGGGCATTTTTTAGATTACAATCCTTATATTGGCATCGTGTGTGAGTTGGAAAAGTCTGGAACTTTCCAGATGGAAAGGACTTTTAGGTACAACTCATGTGTCTTCTAAGAATTGTGATGCACTCTTATGATAAAGTATGGTCTCTAGAATATGGAGAGTTGAGATTGGTGGATCATAACTCAGATTTCAGGAAATACCTAATCCATAGGAGAGGATAGTGTTCATACCCTGGATGAATAAACATGTTAGTAAAATTTTGGTACGACTGATCACCTTACCAAATCGACTATGTTTATTTGAGAATAGACCAAGAAGTTATAGAGTATCTGTTTAGGCTTTACAGATTACCAAATTGACATTATGAACATTCACGATTTGAAGTTCTCTGGTCACTTTTTGGTCGGCCGTATTCGCTAAACTACAGATGACTCTAAAGCTTAAATGTTCTTCTGATCATTGGTTGTTGCCTATGTGAGGGTATCACGTTCTTTTATTGAGTATAGGACAAGAATCCAACGAATTATGATTGACGAATCATAGTTCAGAATCTAGTTATACATTATTGTTTAAAAGAAGGATTACCTACGTGATCAGAAGATCAGATAAGATATGTATTCATATAGCAATCTCCTCGGAGAGGAAGTTATCCTTGATGGAGATTGAATTATAGTAAGCATTTGGCTACCGGTTATAGCTCGTTCGTGCTTATGTATTGTTTTTAAACCTATTGAGAATGTCCAGAGTGCCCAGGATAGGGACTCGCATTATGCAAATCTGAAAAGATCACTGAGAGACTTCCAAGTGGGAGATTGGGTATATCTGAGAATCCCGAAGAATTCAAGTGTAATACATATCGGCTAGCATTACTAATCATCCTTTAGATATAGAGGACCATGTAAGATCTTGAAAAAGATCGGATCCTTGGCTAAACAATTGGAACTCCCGAAAGGACCACAAGTGCATCCCGTATTTCACGTTTGCCGTCTCAAGAAGAGTCTACGTGAAGGAGAGCATCTTGGATCTAGAGATCAATTGGACCTGTTGGATGAATCATCGAGTATATCTCATCTTGAACCCGAAAAAATCTTGGATACAAGAACTAAATGATTGAGAAATTGTATGGTTACCAAGCATCTGGTTCAATGGAAGGGATGTACAGACAATGATGATTTCTTGAAACAGAGAATATGCTTACGAAGGAACTTTTCCAGTTTTAAGTTTTGAGGACAGAATTTGAATAAGGGGGGAAGAATGTCATGCCCATGACTGGTCTCGGGTAGCGTGTCCATGCTAGGGACCGGTAGACCAACAACCCGTAAGTTAATTGTGACTATAAGGGAATTGGGGCCCTTATAAGTACATGGTCATAATTAATGATTGTAGGCCTAAAACACTTGATGGTGGATTTGTATGGGTCTATTAGTGAGTCATTGGAAAACTAGATGACATGGCCCAGATAGGCTGCAGAGGTGTTCAATGAGGTGTCACAGTGCACTACTAGTGGTGCATGGGCCTTGGAGGGTATAAGTATACCTATTGGACTCTCACTAGTGTATGCTTGATAGCATGACCGGTGGCAGGATGCTGCTAGTGTGATGCCTCATTCCTCTCCGAGTGATTGATCCATAGATTGGGGGCTAGATCCGTTCGATCTAGGTCTGGTTGGGTTGGTTTGTCCACCATTAGGTTCCCTTGTGTTGCTTGTGATTGGCATGCTTAGAATAGGACTTTACAACTGGACTGAAAGTCTCACTGTAGTCTACGTTGGGGATCTGAGTGAATCCTCGTGCTACCAGTCTTGCCTTCCTTCAATCAATTGCTCCATTGGCATTGTATTTGATCTTGAAGATCTATTTGCAATCAATGATATTGCAGCCAATAGGAGCTTCAACTAATTACCATGTTTGGTTCTTGATCAGAGAGGAATACTCTCTGTCCATAGCTTTTCTCCAGAGATTAGAGTCTGGTTGGCTGAGTGCCTCTTCGACTGTCGTCGGATCCTATATCAAGAGACATGCGGACTTAGGAGTATACCTTGTGGGCTGTGTGCGCACTCGGCTTGATCTTCTGGGAGAAATCGACTGACGAACCACTCTGGGGACTTGTTGCTGGGTAGCAACAACATCTTTGTCTGATTCGCTGTCAAATAGTGGATCGACAATGGAGACGCCTGAGCCAGAAGCTTGGATTGTCGTGTCAATGGCAGGTGATGAAGGTTCTCCTGGAGCAATATCCTTGCCTTTAATGTCGACGAACTGATCCTCGATATCTCAGCTTTGTTGGTATCAGGATCATACAGCTTGTATGTATTATCAGATGAAGTATATCCAATCAGGATGGTTTTGAGACCTTGGAAGTCCAATTTCTTCCTCATGTCTTTCAGGATCTGTGCGTAGGCAATGCATCCGAACACTCTTAGGTTCTTCACAAAAGGCTTAGAGCATGTCCACACCTCATGCGGTGTCTTGCCTGAGAGGGCCCTTGTTGTTCTTATTGAATACGCAGATGGTATTCAATATATACATAATGTTACAGGTGTGCAGATGAAGAATGTACAAAGTGGATGTGCTGTCTGTGGGAGATCGTGGGTGGCTGTTGTCGTTGTCAAATATGATTGCACAGTGCATGGGATGAGCATGAGAAGGCCGCGACATCAGCCTTCGCTGAAATGAACGTTGGTGAAGATGCAAAAAATGCGACACTTTGACAAATGCCTTAAAATTTGATTTATAGGGTACCTTCGCTTTTCCATTAGGGCTCCTTCGGCATTTGTAGGGCAATGTCATCTTTTTCATCTGTCAAAAATCACGTGTAAAAACACACTGTCGTCTTTTTTGCCTGTGAAAATTTACTTGTATTTATGCAAACAGTCGCATTTTTTGCCTGTCTTATTTTACATGTAAATATGCAAACTGTCAGTGCGTTGGTAATTTAAAACGTGGTTTACCCCCACCATGGGTCAACACTAGTTTTAATGATCAGAATCTGAGGTTAAACCAACAACCGAATCAAGGAGGAGTACATATTCTAGAGCATCAAGCTCTTGTGCAGCTGCTGAGGGTTGAGGAGACATTACTGACAGATGTGCAAGCCATTACTCGACACAAGAACAAAGGAAAGGCTATAAGGCAGGAGTCTTATAATGAGGAAGCAGGGCCATGTACAAGTCGGGTATCTAATACAGATGTGGGTCAGATGGCCAAAGTCACTCAAGAGGTGTTGAGTCAGTTGCATCAGTCACAAGGACGTGCTACGCAATAGAAAAGATGCAAGTACTAGCTATCCCACTATCTAGGGACCTGAGAATGATCAACAAATGAATTCTCAACAAGATGCTATTATCTTGAGCTCAATCAACTCTATTGAAAAAGATACAAATAGTAACTAGCTTGCTTGATGTAGAAAATTGATCCAAATTGACTTTTTCTTGAGCCTTGTTTAGAGGAGGATGACATCCATAAATGCTTATCTTTTGGATCCTAGTGAGAGGTTGAACAAATAAAACTATTCCATTTGGAAACTAAGAATGAAATCAATCCTTGTAATGCAAGACCTTATGGATATGGTGAGTGGGGATGAGGATGAACCTATCCACCCTCAAGAATCCACTAAATACAATAAGATGTGCAAACTAGATCTTCATTGTATTAAAATGAATGTAGCCAATGAACTCCTAAAGGAAGTAAGAGAATGTACCTCGGCCCAAGAGGCTTGAGAGTCCATTCAAAAGGTTTATGATTCAAAGAACACTACAAGCTTGCTTGTCTTAAAGCATCAAATCATCCATATGTTACCAAAAGAAGGAGGAGGGTGCTCATTCATATGTTTTGAGGGTAAAGGAGTTGAACAAAGAACTTGCTTTTATAGGAGAGCCTATAAAGGAAGATGAGCTTGTACAACTAATCTTGAATGGCCTTTGTGTAGATTATTCTAACTTGGTGCAAGGATATGCCATAATGGGAAAATTGCCCTCACTTGAAGACCTCCAAAATGTCCTCATAGCCGAGGAGAATAGGAGACAACACTTCAATGCAAGGATGGATAGGCTCTCTATCCATGATGGAGATGATCAAGCACTCTTCACCAAAGGCAAGGGCAAAACCAAGAGCAAGGGAGTCACATTCAAGAAGGGTCAAGCAAAGATTGAAGATCAAGATGGATCTTCAACTCCAACTCCAAGCAAGACCAAGAAGGACAAGTCCAAGATCAAATGCTACTATTGTAGTAAGATGAGACACTATGTCTTGGAATGCTTCAAGAAGAAACAAGCACAAGGACAAGAAAACATCAGCCAAGAGTAGGAAGAGAGTCCACATGAGGACTCATTAATGATGTCAAGCTTTTCTTCATCAAGATTCAAGGGAGAAGATCCATGGTGGATAGATAGTGGGGCAAGTTTCCACATGACAAGTAAAAGAAAGTACTTTTCAACTCTTTTGTCTTATGAAGGACCTACCAAGTCTATTTTTACAGTCAATGATGATGTTTCTAAGATAGAAGGTCTGGGTTCTATCCTCTTGTGCTTAGGATCTTCAAGAAAGATCAACGGTTGAAGGAGTCTTGTACATTCCTAGCATCACTAAGAATCTACTTAGTGTTGGACAAATGTTGATAATGGTTTTTGTGTGGAATTCACTTCTAATGATTTTTACATAAAGAAGAAGGGAAAAGTTATTGCTAAAGGCACTAGACTTGGAAAAATTTACAATTTAGATGCTTTTGTTGACACCAATGTAAAGATGCTAGCCGAGGAGAACAAATTGTCAAACTTTAATCTCTAGCACAAAAGGCTTGGACACATCAATCCAACTTCTATGGAGGCTATGTGCAAGGAGGAGCTTGCTTTAGGCCTTCCAAGGTCCTAGCAAAGGAGGAAAAGGTTTGTAAAGCATGTGCACTATCCAGGGCACATAAGGAAGCTTCTCCAAGTTCTATCACAAAGACATCTCATCCTCTTGAGCTAATACATTCGGATGTTCACTTTGCTAGTGAAATAGATCCTTAAGTTCTTGATCACTTTGAAGCTCCTCATCCATCCTAGCATGGTCTTTGACATCAAGATAATTAGTAGCATTATCCTTTACAAAAGTGTCCTTCATAAAAAACAACATCCCTACTCACTATGATTTTCTTAGTGATGGGATTGAAGACTCTATATCCTTTGCTATTCTCACAATATCTCACAAACATATCATTTGCCTGTATGGCAGTTTAATTCTGGCAATCGGATTAGAAAATTTCAATGTTGGTGACAGAAAGACAATTAACAAGTGTTCTTATTTAATTTCACAAGGAGTTTGAAGGCTCCAGGACAAACATTTTATTTACAAAGCATTGTTGGTTGACCACACACTCTGTAATTGGGAGCCATTGCCAATGCTTCCAGTGATACATTGAAGGCGAGAAATGTTGTGCAGTCATAAGTTGAAAAATAAACCACCTTATATATCTTTGATAGAAGTGGCATCATCCTTCTTCCTTGTATCCAAGGATATGAATGATCATCAATAAAAAATACATAGTACTTTGCACCAACATTAGATTCTTGAGAGAAGCTATGCACATCCGAATATATGATCTCGAGAGGAGTGTTTAATCTTGTAGTAGATATTAAAAATAAAAGCTTATGAGCCTTGACAATGCTTGTCACATCTTGACAAATTCTTGGGAAGATCGAGTGAAAGCTCCTTTGCACACATGGATTCCATAGCTTTGAAGTTGGAGTGCATAGCTCCACCTTTTGTGCCATAGCCCCACCTTGGTGATCTCCTCCTTTGCCATGTTAACACTCTCCATTGCCACATTAGCATCTAATTTAAACAATCTACCTTGTTTAAATCCTTTAACTAGCAATTATCATTCTTAAACATGGAACAAACTTCATGCTTAAATTATACATCAAAGCCATTATCCATTAATTGGCCAACACTCAACAAGTTCTTAGTGATAGTTGGTACATAAAGGACATTTTCAAGATTCATCCTTTTGGATGATCTCAACTACAATGGAATAGTACCTACACTAACTGTAAAAGTAATTTTTTTAACATCATAAGAGAATAGTGACAAAGTAGTTTTTTTGGAAAGTCATGTGGGAGCTAGCCCGACTATCAGTCCACCAAGTTTCACTTGTGTTGGATTTGGATGTTGTTGTTGAGTTGGATGCCATTAAGGATGATTCTTCTTCATCCTCCTCTTGATGTGCAATGTTGCTTTGTTTGTCTTCTTTGTTAGATTTTTTATGCTCAACCTTAACAAATCGTTCAAGTAATGAGCATCCTGAAAACAGTTGAAGGCCGACAACATATATCGGACATTCACATTTTTCCAAACTTCGCTTTTCCTTAAACATTTTCGTTTTAAGGCACTGCCACCTTTTTCGCACCTTCGGAAAAAATGCAACACGTCGGGTTTTTTCGCCTTTTTCCACACCTTAGAAATTTTTGTGCCTTAATCGATTTAAGGCACATTCGTCTTTTCCGCACTGTCGAGAAAAAGAGACAATCGGATTTTTTTCGCATTTTTGCACCTTCGAGAAAAATGCGACAATGTGACCAAATTTCAATTTAAAGGCATTATCGAGTTTTTTCGCATCTACCTTCGCTTTGAAGGCACCTTCGGAATTTTTGCACCTTCGAGATTTACATGCTTTCTCTGTTTAAGGGCACCTTTGCGTTTTTTGGATTTTTTTAACAATGGCAGACCAACGTCACCAACTTACCATCAACCATAAAAACAGCTGGAACGCTAAATATTCCAAGGGCGGTTACCCACTTTGTACATATACAAAGACTAGCATAAATAGCATTCAATGCTTGTAAGATATTTTTTATAACACTTGTAAATATATACTACTAGCTGAATCAAGCAATGTAAGTGTTTTTTTTAACATTATAATCAGAGTTCTTCTGTAGCCAGTGTTATCACGCTCAATAAGCTGAAGTTATCACTTCAAGCCATTGTACTCACTATTGATATTAATTAGAGTGCAATTTTTGTCTCACTACTGTATTGTTCATTTGCACAATTTTGTATGAATCATTCATCTTGAGTATTTCTGCTGCTAACTGTTGCATTTTCGTTCCTACATGCCTATGCTCAAGCTTCCGCTGCATGTCCCCACATTTTACGGCATTCTTGTGCCTTCTTCTTCTTGAAATATTCTGATGCAAAGTACCCCTTCTTTCCACAAAAAAAGCACTTGTTTCCTTACAAAGATGAAATGAAGATGAGATGAGATTCTATCAAGCTACAATCAAATCAAGTCAATTTTGGTTATTTTTGGACAAAGAATGGCCAAAACCTTGCACTTTCTTCTTGATGGTTTTTCAAGGCCTGTTGAACACTTTAAGAGGGCTTGATACCAACCTCAATTAATTATATTCAATGACACAAAGTCAAATTCAATCAATGGCATGCAAGCATTGATGTTTTTTCATAGATCACCAAAAAGCTCATCAAGATATTTCACAATGATTTTTTATGGATCTAATGAAAAATGGAAATTATTTTAGGTGTAGACCTGTCCGCATGTGTGAATAGTACGAACTCTAACCTTGATCAACTTTGATTCACAAATTTTCAATCTAATATCCAATTTCTAATAGGCAATCAAATACTAGCTTTTTGGATCAAAACTTGCTAATTCTAGATTGTATACAAGATTAATGATTGCATTTTGTACCTCGCTTTGATACCATGTCAAAGTATAGTACTTTGGACCATAAATGTGTCATGTACTTTTAGTACATCAATACTTTATCGATGCATTAGAATATCCATTGTAAGCTTTGTAAGCCCAAAAAGAGCTATTAGTCTTAAGAACAAGGCGGTTCCCTCTTTAGGCCCTCCAAAGTAACTAATAAGGATAATAAGCCAATAAGGGCCCAATGTAGTTTAAATAATACTTAACAAGGGCCAACTATCCCTCAAGATAGTTAAGTTAATTGAGAGCATTGTCTATAACTAGGCAAGAGACATCAATTTTGAAATCTTTTGATCCATTTGCAAATGAGAGCTTCTAGCTTCCTTGTGAATGTGAGCCATAGGGATCTCCAATGCTAAGTCTCATGTGGCCTATCTACATGAATCCATGCTCATTTACATTGCTTTGTACTCTTCTTTTCATTTCTATTGTGATTCTATGGAGATATTTATATTTCTAGCTTTCTATGGATATGCTATTTTGAATGCTTTGTAATTTTCTTGCTCTGAGCTTTACTTTCGTTGTAATTGATGTTTGCTGAGATTTGGCACATGACATTTCTATGAGTCTACTAATGATTCACAAGAGTGATTAATTTATTGATCATAAAACAAATGAAAACTAGACACAAAATCGAGATCTAGATTGACAATTTGAAATGCATCAAACAACAACAATCTATAATCATTAATCAAAAGAAATATACATCACACACACGTGTGAAACAGTACTCAGTACGGTCTGTAGACAGCAGATGATGTGAAGAACACTTAGTTCTTGTTTAGATCCAAAAACAATCAATGTACATGGTGTAGAAGTTGAGTTTTGCCAATGAGCTCTCAAAAATAATCTAAGGCATTACTATGGAGAGATAAATATATAGAAAGTCTCTTCCCCACCTCAAGTTCGGTGAAAATCCAGCATGTGATAAAGGAAGTTGATTGAGCTTTCTTGCCCTAATTTGTCATTCTAGCCTCATCCTAGAGTTTTGCCATGGTGGCTAGATTGATCAACCTACTCCATAAATCTAGGTGTTTGGTCCTATAATGTAGAAACCACTACCAAACAAACTTGACCAACTTTTTAGACATGATCTAACCTACTCTAGTGTGGCTTTCCCACGTGGCTCCATGGCCTCACACGTGTGGGACCCACTTATGTACATATTTACATAATTTGACATAGCTAGATTTGCCAATATAGGCAATTTTTCACACAACCTTCAAAAGCTTCACTCCCGAGCCAAAGGAATAAAAAGCAAGAGCAAAGTGAGAGGACCTGGCAATGAATGGAATAGTAGAGCAAATTTCCAAGGGATAAAAAGGGATAAATAGACCGCAAACCTTCCTGTGCATGCAGTCATGCAAAACCCAAACTCCCCAATTAAGAAATTCCATTGCTATTAATACTCTACACATGCATTGACTATCTTAAACCATGTACTAACTCCAAATAGTGTGTCTAGGACTCACAAGGTTATTAATTACCTTACTGGCCTCGTCCAATATGACGTGACGTAACCAATAATCTTGAACACTGGAGCACCGTGTATTTAAGTCTAGGATTATACTAAATCCTATATTCAGAACGTGAATGTAACAGTTGACCTTCTCATAATAAATTGCTACAAATTTGCACTTTATTGTTTTTATCATTTTCACATTCAAAATAAAAGATAAATCATTGACAATCAAAATAGATTGCTTAGGAGGAAACTAGGAAAATTTAAAATAACTACTTGTTTTTCCTTCAAGTCATAGAACTAATTTTATATGAATATTACATGTTTATTGAGTAAGAAAGATTTATTTGCAAAATTATACACTTATAACCCTTGTGATCTTAATGATTGTGGAATTTACCCTCTTTTTTTAATGTTTGGGCTTGTGCATAAAGGTGACACAACCAAACACTCTCATGTGCTACTAAGAAGGCTTTGAACCACTCCATAACCAGTGAGGGTATTACATCCTTCAAGGCCTTTGTCATGCACCAATTATAGATATATGCTATAGTAGATATTGCCTTAGTTCAAAAGGAATTTGGCAACCTTGCTTGAGACAACAAGGATCTTGCACATTCCACAACCGTTCTATTCTTTCTATGTGCAACACCATTCCACTATGGAGAATAGATCATGGTGACTATTGCTTAATGCCATTATCCAAAAAATTATTCTTGATCTTGTTGTTCAAATGACTCAGTTTGCAATGCCACAATCCATTATTGTCGAGTGCAGAGATGACTAAAGCTTCTGATTTTTAAAAATGACAATGACTCAACTTGTACAAATTCCCAGACCTTGTGAGTTGTGAGCAGATGTTTTGCGATTATTTGTGTTTCACTTCTGAACGCGTTGATTGTAGCACAAACATCCAAGCTGCCAAAGGGAGACTTGGGAATATTTTCCTAGTTTTAATTTTTAACGTAACAAAAGGATGTCTACCAATATTGAAAGTTACATAGATCAATGAAAGTAGCATAGAGAGCATCGTACATCACCAGGGTTCCAAGAGATTATTAAGACAACAATATATTATTTCTACGAGCCTTGCCAGTAAAGTAGTTCAAGTCAATGCATATTGCAAACACAAGATTCTGCAGAATAATCGTAATATTCTGATCTGCTTCATGTAGAGATTCCTTCTCGAGTACTTAACAGATTTCAAACATGCCCCATAGAGACTTTTCTCTTGTTAAACTGGAGTGCAGGCAAAAATCATTTCTTGTTCTAATTCCAACACAGATAAGTTATGGTGTACCTGTATTGCAATAAATGACACAGTAGCTTGCTTGGGTGCACAACATCAGTATGTCAAAAAGGACACATAAATGTCATATTCTGTTACATCTTTCAGTTACCACCATGTGGTGCATTCAAGGTAGACAAAAACTGCAAACTCAAAGATGAAAAAAAATTTGATCCATAGAGCCAATGTGCAATTGAAGAGACCATTGACATACAGTACTAGATACAGTTTTGGAGAAGATAGAGAATGGATTGCAAAGTCCTGTGTATCCAATTTGCCTTGAAGGTCTTTTCCAACTAGCAGATTTTTATATACATGATTGTAGAGAGGATTTGAAAGTGGAAGAGAGTGTGCAGTATGCACCAAAGTCAATGGCAAAAGTAGTTACAAAGCTCTATTTATAATAACTGGAAAGGACGATTCAGAGAGGCAAGGTGGACCCAAGGACATTTCTTGAAGAAAACTTAGGGCAAAGTTCATGGTACAAGTCATAGAGACATTGAAAATATCATGTGAGTTGCTAAGAAAATGGTTCAACTAGTAGGAACCTATCATTCTACTACACGAAACGGGTAGATGTCCATCTATTATATAGTGACACTGACTGAGAATAGTGTGCAAGCTTTTATGGATGGAGTCATGGAAGTAGAGACATCAACTATCATGTTCAAGCTCACAGATGTCGCTGTAAACTCACTAGATTCTCCTACATTCACTCCTGATGGGTTTCCTGGATCATATCTGATATGAAACTTGATGGAGGATGTTTACACTGATTCAGTTTTAATGGGAGTCATTGGTTTCTTGTGTTTTGGAACTCACCACAGGAATACCCACTTCTATTGGGTTATCCAGGCTCCTGTACATAAGGTTCTTCTTCCCATAAAGGTCAAGATCTCTATTAACATTTTCATGATTATGTCCAAAAACGTGAGTGTGTGTACAAGGGCGCAGGTGCAAATGTGGGCATAAGCGGGTGAGGATGGTACACATGCATGCATGTCTGCAAAAGTAAACAAGATACTAATTGGTCTGACAGGCAATAAAAAAACGAACAATTATTATAGGGGTGGAAGAAGGGATGTGAGAAGAAAGATTCTGAATGTTGACATGTTGCTATTGTGTGCAGGCCTGCATGTGGGAATATGTGGGTGTGTATAAGCAGATTTACTTATAAGGTACCACCAAAACAGGCCAACAACATCATCTTTTTTTCAGAGCATTTAAAGAACTGAGGGTAACGAAGGGAACTGTCATTAACTGCGAAGGGCTGACTGTATAAGTGTATCACACATGCATGTGGGGATGTGAATGTCCACACGCACTTAAACTGTGTGTGTGTGTGTGTGTGTGTGTGGGGAAGGGGGGGGGGGGGGGGGCTGTGCGCGTGCGTGTGCAGGCAAATCAATATTTGATATATAACTTTAATTAGGCTCAGATAAAACCAAACTATAATGAATCATGTGAGCAGTTTTAAAGGAGTTAGCCTGTTCTAGTTATTTCTTCCAAACATTGGTGATTTTAAAGAAGTTGGTATCACGAATTCAAATAAATACTCTAAAGAGTTGATCAATGCTTTCTGCAACCAAGCTACTAAGCTGGAGAGCATATAGTCAAAAAGGCCCTAAGCTTACAGGCCTACCAAGTTGAGCACATGATTAGATAAGATCTGCACATGAGTCATGACAGATCTATCTTTAAGGTATTGGAAAAAGATGAAGACTCATATGCTACTGATAGCAACTTGTTCATCAGGTGGATCAGAAAAAAGCTATTATATAACTACCAGAATAACAAGTTTTAGGGCTTGTGCTATGACAAAATAGCCGTTCTAAAGGAGCATCCCCACTAGCATTGCATATGTGAGAAGTTATGCTTGATGGTTTGCAGAACCGAAAAAAAGCTGCATGGATTTCAGAAAATTTATTCTATACTTTGGTATATATGATTACAAAAACTCTCGAGGATCTGTAACAAACCCAGTTAAAGCAGAGGCAGCAGCAGTGTAAGGGGAAGCCAAGTAGATTTGAGCTTCTTTATTCCCCATGCGTCCTGGAAAATTTCTATTTGTTGTTGAGACACAGACCTGTCGACCACGTTGCACCCACTGTAAACCCCAAGTACAAAGAAACAATGTACGTTGATTTCTAAAATAGCTGTTCCAGATAGTTTTCTAGTTTTATGTAAAAAAGAAATTTTTCTACAAAGAGCAAAGTAAAGGAGGCTTTGTGAAGAGGCTATACCTGAGCTTCATTTACACGAGCATATGTATCTTTGGGACCACCCATACAAGCAGCGCAAGAAGGAGCAGCAGGAGTGTCACATCCTGCGTTTTCAAATACCTGTGCGCAGCTCTTGTCACCGGAACCAGGTACTGGGAGCATATGTAACTCCACCCACACCTATAATTCAGCACCCCAGGTGCATAGTCAAAATTCTCACGATGCATTCCTGCTAAATTATCCCATATCCTTGGTAAATCTTCTTCTCAAGCACTACAAAAGATAACCTTAAGCAAAAACACTTCATCAAAGAAAACATAGTCCATTGTGAGGTCCTGGGACCTGCAGTGACAATATGCCTAATAACACAAATAGGGTTAAACCTAAAACACATGAAGTCGGCAAAACAATAGTAAACCCTCTCTCTCCTGTGTCTAGCCTCCTCAATAAGAGTTGAAAGCGTGAAGATATGATCAGAAGTAGAATATTGGGCTCTGAATCCTGCCTAGCCCAATAGCATGTAACCTTCTGGTATCGGCCTCAGAATTCAACTGATTGAAGGATAGTACTATACAATTTTGCTAGAACACGCCCAATCATAATAGTGCGGCAGTTGCTAGGGTTCATAGGGTCACCATGCTTGTAGATAGGGTGGATCAGAAACAACCCATGACTCTCTCATAAAGTGCCATCCCTACCAAGATAATATCTATAAAAATCCAAGATCACACAACTGCTGGATAAGCAAGGGGCGTGGAACAGAATCAAAGGCCTTAATGAAGTCGACGAAACAAAAGTAAATCCTCTCTCTCTTGTGTCTAGCCTCCTCAATAAGAGCCCAAAGTGTCAAGATATGATCAAAGTAGAATATGGGCTCTCACTCCTGCCTGGCCCAATAGCCTCCTGGTCTCAGTCTCAGAACTCACAATTGATTGAAGGAGGGTTTCTTCACAAGCACAACAATGATCCATTTTGGACATTGGAGGATAACACCACTAACCATTTGTAGATGGGATAAGTGTTGTCTGCAGGTCCTCCAACAAAGGAACACTGTCAAACATCTCCTACAAAGACATCTATGAAAATCTTAAACTCAAGTATGACTAGTAGAGATTCTATTTATACTGACCCTGAGCCTTTATAGGAGAACCTTCCAGCAAGCTACCAAATCGGGGGCTAAGATCCAGTCTGTTATAGGCATCTAACTGCACCCAGCACCCACAAGCTAATTAGTGGAAGCTACTTAGTACTAATTGTTGTCCATCGTTTATTACAACTATAGTGTACGATGGTCAATCTAGCAGACTCGAAGCTATAGCATCCTCCAGTCTTGACCCAACCTAAAAGTTGAAAGAGAAATTGATGCAAGGTAAGTGAGGCAGCTAACTAGTTAGGACAAGATAGAAAGAGACAGAAAAGAGCATACACTACTACTCAAGCGGTGTCATAGCTAGCTCTTTCCTCCTCCTTCCTACTACTACTTTTCAGTGCCTTCTTCATCTTAGATCTTATCCTCCCTTTCCCTTCCTCCTCTTCATGCTCTCCTTCCCTTGGCTCTCTATGATCTTGGACCCAATCTGGCACAAGATGAATCAGTTACCAAAGGGCCAACTAGCCGCAAGCTAAGATGATGACCACTTTCTATGGCTAGGTATCTAACCCAAGCTGAATCAAGTGTGTTGCAAGCAACAACTCAATGAGCCAAGTAAACCAGTTGTCAGAGATAGAAGATGGAGGATGACCAATACAGAGCAAGTTGTTACTGACAGAGTATGTCAGAACGTTAACCAGCAAGCTACTATGTAATCAAGCACATCACTAATTCATGCCAAGGCATATGTTATCATTATCGTTATAAGACATGTCGAAAGGGTCAGAGACAAAGAAGTGATTGTGACCTAATCAACCTCCAGTCAATCATGCGATCAGTTACTGGCACGGAAGGTAGCATAATTAGCTAGCATTGACAGGAGAGGGTAGCCTCATTCTTACCACCAGCTAGTATGTGTTGAGGAGCTTGAGTGAACTGGAGTGTAACAAGTGTGCTCTTTGAATGTGGACACAACAACAATTTTACAAGAAAGGTCAATTGTAGCTTTGATGACAGCTCATTAATGGACACATTGGTGACTGAGAAATTGTGATCATTTATGAGACCATTTACTTTTAGAGCTAGATTGCTGCTTTTAGAAGTTGCGAATCTTCCGTAGCTTATGTGATCATACCATCCAAAGTTAGACTAGATATTTCGTGCAATGCAAAAATACTAACTATTGTATATGCAACTATATATGTCCTCTTTTAGAATCGTCCATATGCTATGATAGGCTTTTGTGCTATCCTATCAATCTGAATGAATAATTGAAGTCAAACAGTAAGTTTGAAATATGAAACGCATTAATTGTTTGTGAACTATGAATCACACGTAGTCATTTATTGAATTGAAAGTTAGCGGCAATAGTATGTACAATCTGTTAGAGTTATGGCAAGCACCAAAACTTCTAGACTTCTAGACCCAAGATCAATTTTACTTTGTGGGGTAAATGGTTACTATAATCACAGGGCAGTGATTACTTTTGGAGCAGTGTTATTTTTATTCACAAGGCCGATTGGGCTTCTAGAGGAACGGCAATTGTTACCCTTTTTTGCACTTCATTTTCAAATTATCTATGAGTTCTTTGTAGGAGACTCATTGCTCTCATAGGAGAGTAGCTATTGACTCTATCTGATGTACTTTTAGCATCCATTTAGCTTGTGAATACTATTTGCTGGTCTTTTATGGTCTATTTGGATTTAATGTGACGCTAAATCTGTGGTCGACTAAGAGTACCAGATCACTTTCCAAAGCGCATGGAGGCTGGAATTTTCAGCAATTGATTTACTCTCTGCTTGATTTTTTTTTCAGTGTCTACCTTTCACTTGGAAGACATATCAGTGCAACGATTTGAAATTTTTGTCACAAGTTTCTCTACAGTGATCACAATTTAAATCCAACAGTCATGTTGGGTTCCGACAAAATCAATAGCTCAAGACAGATCATTTTCTTTTTCATTTTCTCCTACAATCAGGTATACATGTGTTACAGGCTCTCTTGTGCACAATCTTCCAGAAGATCCCTGTTGACTCCTGCATCAAGTAGTCCTTTTGTCTACTGCAGATAGCCTGAGGTACTCATCTGAAGTAATTATTGATCTCTCTCTCTCTTGCTGGCTGGGCAGGACATTGTTGGCTAAAGAGGAGCTGCTGCCAGGTTGGATAGCCATTGCTCGAGCTATTGAGTAGATGAGACATCATAAGGGGGCTTTAGCCCCTGTTTCTGCTCCCATAGCTCATACAGCGTCTTCCTCAGACAGCCACGCCTACTGCTCTTGATCCGCCTGTGCCTTTGGCTTCTACACCTGCTGCACAGTCTGTTACCACTGCTCCATCTAAGGTCGTTGCTCCATCTCCATCTCTCTCCATGCCTACTGCTCCCGTTCCACCTTCCACTCCTGTGTCTTCTGCTTCTACACCTGAATTTGCTCCTATTCCAGAAGCATGTCCAGTCACTCCTACGTCTATGGCATCTCCCTTTCGAGCTCCACCCCTCATTTGACCTATTTAATCCCTGATTTGTGCACTGATACAAGTAATCTATATAATTTGCTCAAAAACCATCGAGATGTTCTGAACCAACATGGAGAAGTGATCAATAATCACAGCAAGCATCAATCGATAGTCTTCGAGGAACAATCAATCAACACTGTGAAGTGATTAATTCCTATCTTGAGGTGATCCAATGTACACAACAACTATTGCACTATTAAAGTCACATATCTAGCAACTTGTAGCGAAATTTAATACCATCTATCAGGAGGTTGGAGCTCTGTCATCACAGGCAGTCAAACAACTGGAGTGCAGCATGGAGCAGCACCATACAAAGGTCTTAACTTGGGCAGACGTCCTGAAACGTTTTGGTAAATCTGAAGCTCCGTCTTCTTTCATTTCGGCCACGCTTAGTGAGTCAAAATTGTGAGAACGTAAAGCTCTCAATGTTCGTGTTAGAGGCATTCCAGACTCTCAAAATGCCCTTGCTGATGCCAAACTGTTCTTGGAATCACACCTTCAACACCACAGTCGAGGACTAGATACTGCCAAAGAAAGATGTGGATACCCTTGTTTTACACTTTACCTCGATCAATGATAGACGTGAAGTGCTAAAACGACGTGTTAAACTAAAAGATACCAAGATCTTCCTTGATGAAGATCTCACATTTGTACAAGTGGTGGAAAGAAAAAAGGCCTTACAAAAAGCGAAGGATTTAGGGAAACACCTGATTTACAAAGACGACAATATCGGTTTTGTTGAAGCTAAGCATTTAATTGAGACAAAATAGATATATTGTGTTAGTTTGAGTTTGAGATGACCCTGGACCATTTCAGAGCTGATAGTTTTAGTTTCTTTAGCTTGTTGATGGCATCGCTCCGTTTTGGGTCCATTATCACGTCTGTACTGTATGCCTTTTGGCATGGAAAAAACATTAATAAAGCTTTCTTTCTTCCTTTCTTCTATAGTGGGTAGTGAAGCTGAAACCAGACACTTGCATGCTTTGGGACAGGTAGGTTTCAGGGGCAAGTTCTCCACTTCCGATCATACATTTACTTTGCGATCTATCATAGAGGAAACCGGATCCAGATGTGAGAGTGTACTTGTTAGAGTCCAGTTACGACTCTATCATGACCTTGGCACGGCCGGTCACCAGAGGGCCTGAGGTCAAGTATTGGCAAGGGCCAGTGACCGAGGAGGACACCAGTCCCAAGTTGGGACCGATGCGTCACGAGCAATGACCCGGTGTGGCCGCCTGACAAGTTGTCAGAGATGCGGTGTGTCTTGACCGTTGGGACCCTAGCCGTCAGTGACGAGATGCTAGCCGGCAAGTAGTCGGGGTGACCAAGAGGGTCACAGGTCTTTGCGGGGCACGGGGGTGGTACCCTATGAGTCACTCAGTATTCACAGGTCACAGGGGCTAGGCATGCCAAGTGGACTGATCACCCACAGGTGGATGCCATGTGCCAGTTGACGGGAATAGCAGGTAGAAGGACTCGAGGGGGTGCCTATGGTTGGGAGGTTCATTCTACACACCGGCTTCTAGGATTCACAAGCTTGGAGAGACTGGCGTGTGACAATTGGTATAAGAGCCTCGTTCTAGAGAGAGAAAACATCGTTCTAGAGAGAGAAAGTGTAGAAATTGTCAGATTTTGGTTGTTTTTGAAGGATTTTGGAGGGAGAAAACGTGGGAGACAGATTGGAGAAGAACGGTGGGCCTCCAGTGCTGCTGTTCCAGCATACAGGGAGCCCACAAACACCTGTTTGAGGGAAGAAAAACTTGGCAAAAGAAATCAGATGCTCCAGCGCATTTTTTCAGAAGGATTTTCGCTCATAACTTTCCGGAGCCTTCTCAGATCCTGATCAGATATTGGGAGCATGTTTCTAGTATCCATAGCGATCCTTTAGAGCCATTGTACGCTGGTTTTGGAGCAGATTTGCCTCTGTTTCACTAAAAAGTCGGTTTCCAAGCAAAAAACAGGTCAGATTTTTGGATTGGACATAACTTCTCCGATTTATCTCCAATTTCTGCTGTTAGAGTTTCAGATTGGGCCTAGTAGGAGGGCGACCTACTGCTAATTGACCGTTTGTGAAAAGCTTTTTGCCGTTTGGAAGAAATTCGACATCAAACAGCCCACTTTTTTCCTGTTTTTTTTCGACTTTCAAGCCGATTTGGTGCCCAAATTAAGTTCTTTACCGACTTGTGTACCAACGTAGGACGCAAGGGAAGTACTACCTGTCCTTGGCTTTGTTACTTTCTAGTTGCCTTTTGTCTCTTTCAGTTCTAAATTGTCAATAGGCTGAACATTTCTTTTCCTGACTGTGTTTCAATAAGTCCAATTTTTAGCTTGATTCCGTGCTGTCTCTGTTGTGTTTCATAATGGAAGATGATAGAGTTGATATTCCGCTCAGTCCACCCGTTGCTATTCCATCACCACCACCTAGCCCTGTGCTTAGTCCTGCCCATAATCCGCCTACAGTGGCTGCCCGTTCACCTGCTGGTACTTCCCCTTCTGTGCAAGCTCGCATGGATAGTGTGGAAAAGACCGTTGCAGAGATGCGAGCAATGATGGTAGCTGGTGGTTATGCGTCTTCCTCGCAGTATGCTTTACCTTATCCGTCTTCTACTGTTCGTCCTATGTTACCTCCACCCTATCCAGAAGACAAAGATATTAAACCTACCCGTTTCGCTGGAAACACTCCCCAACGCAAAACAAATATCGTAGATCAGTGGTTGCATAAGTGGGAAGATTATTTTGATTTGAAACGGTCCCCAACTGATGAGGGTTGGCGGGTCCGCAAAGCTGCTTACCATTTCACTGATTTTGTGATAGGTGGTGGCGCAAGTTGTTGAAGTCTAACCAGGCTCCATCCACCTGGCTTGAGTTTAAGCGAGCTTTTAGAGCTCAGTTTATTCCTCCACATGAGCATGTGCGTGCGACGGATGCTTGGCTTTTGCATCGTCAGAGACAGTACATGGTGCAGGAATATGCTGACAGGTATCGTGAGATACTTATCAAGATTCCGAAAGAGATTCCCGAGTGGCTGGTAGTCCACAAGTTCATATTTGGCCTTCATGAAGAGTTGAGGCCTTCGATGCTTAATGAAGGGTGCAAGACCTTAGAAGAGGCAGTTGCTACAGCTTTCAACTTTGAAGGTAATGTGCGCACCAAGGCTGAATCTGGAGCGCCAAGCTGGCCTCAGAAGAAGGGTTCGCGAAAGTCTGGCCAAGCTGGTCAGAAAGGCTTTTCGCAGAAGGATCCTATCCAAATGCAGCAGACTTTGAAGCGCAAGGCGGGATCTCGTATGGCTCGTCGTGCTTACGACAAGTCTTCCCTCAGTCCTGAGCAAGCTACCTGGTGGATGCAAGGTGCATCCAGTATTCCATGTTAGGAAACTGAAGAAATGTTTGCATGATGGCGATAGCCTGGTGGAAGGTCTAGTGTCTCTTGAGGAGAAAGACACCACAAGTTATGGGCCAGACAGAATCCTAGATCGAAGGGAGCGACGATTGCGGAATCGTCTCCTTCAAGAGTATCTAGTAACTTGGAAAGGGCATCCGTTGTCAGAGGCTACCTGGGAGACGCGACAGGCGTTGCAGAAGTCTTACCCAGAGTTTGTCATTGAGGACCGATGACTTGCCAGAGGAGGGAAGGATTGTTAGAGTCCAGTTACGAATCTATGATGACCTTGGCACGGCCGGTCACCAAAGGGCCTGAGGCCAAGTATTGGCAAGGGCCAGTGACCGAGGAGGACATCAGTCCCAAGTTGGGACCGGTGCGTCACGAGCAGTGACCCGGTGTGGCCGCCTGACAAGTTGTCAGAGATGCGGTGTGTCTTGACCGTCGGGACCCTAGCCGTCAGTGACGAGATGCTAGCCGGCAAGTAGTCGGGGTGACCAAGAGGGTCACCGGTCTTTGGCGGGGCACGGGGGTGGTACCCTATGAGTCACTCAGTATTCATAGGTCACAGGTGCTAGGCATGCCAAGTGGACTGATCACCCACAGGTGGATGCCATGTGCCAGTTGACGGGAATAGCAGGTAGAAGGACTCAAGGAGAGGGTGCCTATGGTTGGGAGGTTCATTCTACACACCGGCTTCTAGGATTCACGAGCTTGACTGGCTTGTGACAATACTGCTGCTTTGTGGATTTCAGAAAAGCTTTTGATTATGTTCCTAGGCATTTGCTGATCCAGAGTTATATGAGCTTGGTTTTCTATCATTGCGATCATGGCACTTTATGAGCAGGTGGATGGTTGTTTCAAATCTGATGAGGGTATTTCACCATAGGTGGACAACACCATGCAAGTGAAGTAGGGCTGCTCACTCTCCCCTCCACTGTTTGAACTCTACATTGTGAGTCAGATCACGCTATTGGGTCAGATGGAGCTGAGGGTTGCATGCTTTGTGACCTTTTGATTTCCATTCTTCTATATGCAAATGATGTTGAGCACTCAAGAGGGGATATAGCAGCACCTGGACACACTTCACACTTTTTGTACATGATGGGGATTGAAAGTGAACACTAAAAAGACCAAAATTATGGTCTTTAATACTTTCAAGGCCTTCACATCGAGACAAGGTCCATTACGGGAGGGCCAACCTCTCAAGTGGTTTCACTATACAGCTATCTGGGAGTACTTTTCATAAGACCTATCTTCAGCATGAGACACGCAACCATGGGTAAGCTTGGGAAGAGACACACTTCCCTGGTTTCAGGTGCTATATACGGGATGCTAGTGCTATTTGTTTGAAACCATGGTTAGCCCTACAACTATGTATGCGGCAGAGAATTGGTGCAGGTGGGCTCACATCTGTTGAGTGGGAAAACATATCTCCATTATAGGTTACCATCCTCTCATGGATGATACAAGCCAAGTCATCAGTACCACATCAGATTATCCTAGTTGAGTTCATAGTTATTTTACTTCAGTGGAAGCCATCTTCTGCTTAATTATTTTCCTCCAGCAGCTCACACATATTGAGGAGACTGAGAGATGCTCAGGAGCAGCACTATTATCATCAAGGGTACTCTATAGTCAAAGGCACAACCTTTTGTCATATTATCAGGCAGCACAACTATTAGCATCTCTTGGCATACCTATTTCCCATCTTCTAGAGGGCAGCCGTCAGTATATTCATCGCTTCTTATATCGTTCATATCTTTAGAGGACATGATTGTTCGGGGTAAAGCCAGAGTTCTACAGGTCTTGGTTCTTGGAGATTTACACAAGTTACCTAGTTTTACCTCAATATCTAGACTCGAGACTTTCGCATGGGCTTAGAGTTAGAATTGGGCTATTTTGTTTCTCTTCTCACTAGTTATACATTGAGACTGGTCACTTCCAAAGTATAGCAGGGGAAGACAAGATGTGCTAGTTGTGTACACTTGAGGAGATTGAGGACGAGAAGCACTTTATTTTCAAATGCCCAATAAATTATGAGATCAAAGGAGGTACCACTATTTATATCAAGATTCACCTATGACTCTTCATTTGCTGATATCATATGAGGATATGTTTTGTGCTGCATTGATGATACAAGAGATGACCACACTCAAGAGAGATATGCAAGAGCCGCTTGCATACACATGAGATGCGATAGCCTACCATCACAAAGTTAGTTTCTAGGAGGAAATAGTAGGTCAAATATCAGGAGATGACTTACAGGAGGCTTCATATATTCCAGTTGCATCCAGATATAGGGACCAACGACATTGCACAAGATAGTCCCAGCAGCAGCAGCAGCAGAGACAACACAGATCTCGTGTTCAGCCTCGTCCCAGACAGAGAGTTTGGCGGCAGAGATCCAAAGATTAGGACACCATCACCACATCCATCATGTCCTTTTCTAGGAGGATTGACAGATAGCAACATGAGACTCTATCTATAGTTATTATTGTGCTTCAGCAGTGCCCTATTTGAGAGAACTGATTACTATCTTGTGACGATTACTTCAGTTTTCTTAGTGTCTTTTCTTTGTTTTTATGCATGGAGACGTTTTATTACACACATATTGTTATGACACACTTGAGATGTACTTATGTTTTTTGTATCTACAAGTATTGATACAAAATTAATAAAGTTTTCTTTCTTTGTCTAAGCTATTGTAGCGTCATAACTGGTTATGTTATTTAATCTTATGTCACAGTTACAGTTTTTATTAGACGTTTTTACAGTCCCTAAGCTCAATACACACTTAAAAGATACTTTTTAGCCTTATGTATCTTTGGTACCTCACAGACATAAATAAAGCTTCTTCTTTCTTTTCTTGTTCCTTTTTTTTCTGTCTCTCCAATCTTAATTGTTTGTGTATTGTCTCTTAATGAGTATTAGAGGAAGATTAGTTAATCAATGGCAAGTCCTTAGACATAAGTCTATCTGAATAAGTGTTAAGGTCAGCCTAACTAGTATAGACATAGCCTAAATAGTGATCAGTTGTATTTCCACATTCTATTACGAATATGATCCCTTTACTTTCGAAAAAGGGGGAAGGTGGGGTGGGGGTCCCATCTTGACCACCCACAGTGCAATATCATGGGATGCATGTCTAAACTTTCACTTGCATGTGCATGAGCAGCTACCTCTAGTATAGAGTTACAAGAGTTTGTGGAATTGTCATCACTCATGAAAACCTTTAAAGAGTCGAAGTTTTCCTATGTACAGTTGCACATTAGGAAAGAAATTGCTGTATAGGCCATGCCAGTGAACTAAATGCATCAAGTTTGAATGTCAAATTTTGTTGGCATATTGATGAACTTAGTGAATCATGACACAATTGTCAAATACAAAAAATGCTTAAAAGAGCAGGTAACCATTTTGAAACACCTACAATCTGGCTTGCAGACTTATTCTAAACTGTCTCAAATTTAGTCAATTTGCAAATGCTTGCAAGAAAATTCCATGATGACAGGGGCCTTGATCAAGAATTGCATTGTCCTAGTTCTGTACACGCTGTTCTGACTCATAGAAAACTAACCTTTTGAGTTGCAGGGACAATGAATGTTGGCACCTTTACTTTCTGGCCCTACAAGAGGTGAAGATATTTGAGATACTACTTTTCAGCATAACGATAGTTATGCTGCAGGCCAACAAACTGCATTTAAGAATAATAAACTATTCTTGCAATTAGCAAATCTGAACAAGTGGAAACACAAACCGCAGAATGTAAAAGCTTAGCCACCGCCATGAAGTCCTCTATTTTGCCGCCAGTACATGAGCCAATGTAGACCCTATCAATCTTCACATTCTTGCAATCTCTTGCCAATGCACGATTGTCTGGAGAATGTGGCTGCACTTCAATACAGTTTGAATCATCTGATAAAGAATAAGAAATTTCAATTTCAAAGGCAAACTACATAGTTCCATTTTAACTTACTGATTTATCTGCCTCACCTTAGCAACCAAGGGTTGTACTTTTGAAACATCAAACCTGTACTCCTTCAAGAAACTGCAGATAAGGCTGAAAGTCAGAAAGCTGAAAACCAGCAAACCTCAAGTTTCTCCAACAGCATTTGAATCGCACATAAAGCTTCTCTATTGTGCATAATTTTCACGCTATGTGCCAAATTGCCAATATTGAATGAGACGGATCATATTCTCAAAAATTACGTCTATGGTATCATATGCACGAGCTAATTGAAGTACAAAAATGAATACAGGGGTTACTGCTACGAAGGATTCCTAGCTTAGAAATCTTTTAGCTTTATGGATTTGACCAAGAAAATCTAAGAGCACCATCTTCACAATGTTTTTACAAGAATGTTGCAAAGGTGTCCCTACCAGAACAAACAGTATTTATGTAAAGCGCGTCTCATCACATCAATGTTATGTCAGATTCATCGTCACAATTATCAACATGCCAATTTGTTTTCATTGATGGTCGTCACTGTTGTTGTTGTGAGGGGGGAGCAGGGGAGAGGGGAAGGCTTAACCATGCCAGAAGATAATTTACAAATTTGATTGAGAGAATGTTGCCCTATGGACAATATGCAAATGAGGGCACATGAAAATTTGAAAGCATTTTAGCTCTTAGCTCATCACCAAAAGTTATGAATACAATGTATCAGGCCTTGTGAAAGGCAAATCAACTAGATCTAGAGTTAAGCCCATCAAAGCGTGTTCTACTTGCACCATTACAATAAAAGGAACATTTGTTCACTCCAGCTTGCGGCTAAAAAGCTCCAACCATTACAAGGAACTAAAAATGGGAGATATAAGCTTGAATACATGGCCAAGCTTTGCACAAGGATCTTAAAATGCACCAACCAAATAAAAAAAAAAGCGAATGCATTAGTGCTGCTGCAGTGCAAATCTACTTACTCTAAACTGGGAAAGTTCTGAGAATTCCAGTCTAGCTTTAGCTCGTTGGCTGGCTATAAAAGATTTTCCCGTTCTTATATGTACTATCTGGATTCTCTAAGCAACTATCAAGCACCATTGTGACCTCAACAAGCATAAAGGGGGAGAGAGCGGATCTTGCTGCCCGATTGATGGGACAGAATTTATGGCTGTTAGAGAGAGAAAGTAAGCCCTAGTGAGAGGTGAATAGAGAGGATTGTGTGGTTTTTCATGATTTTGAAACATTGTTTCAAATCTGAAACCGCTCATTTGTCTTGCATTTTTAGGGTCTTTTGAGTTGGGGAGAGAGAGTGTCGGGCCTAGAGAGAGACTGTAGCAGTCTAGAAAGAGAAAACCCTGCTGTAGAGAGAGAAAGTAGGGTTTTTGGTGTCGTTTTGGGTGTTTTTTCACTTAGAACACCAAAAACATTCATTCTTTCTTGGGCTTTTAGGTTTTCATAGCAAGTTTGGCCGGATCTAGAGAGAGATTGGGCTGTTACAGACTGGGGCAGATCTGCTTTTAGAGAGAATGAACCCCCCCCCCTCCAACACTAATTATAAGTAATTACTATTTTTTTGGCATTTTTTTAAAGTTTTTGGGTTTTATTTTTTTAATTTTCTTTTAGTGATATTTCATAAACAACATGCAAAAAAAATAAAAATAAAAACCAGGTGCCCTACCACGGCACGTGTGCCGTGGTACGGCACCTGGTAAAGTACCTGCACCCCCCCCAGCACGGGTGCCTTGGGGAACTATGATATATATATCTAAGGAAGCGGATGGGGGGCGTGGACGTGGGCACAGGTGCGTCCGGGGTGGGCGCACATTTTTTTTAAAAAAAAAAATTTAGTGTAGTTTCTATTAAAAAAGAAAAAAGGACGCGCCCGACCCCACGCCCGGGGGTCGAACGCGCACTCGCCCGGGCACCGGACGCAGGCGCAAAAATGCCCAAAACCCCCCAGACGCACATGTTTGATATTATATATATCTAAGGTAGGGGATTATGTGGTCAAGCATAGCTTCTCCCTAGACTTCTTGCAGTTTTACTTCTCCCGGATGAACTTCAACAGCTTACTAATTACTTATGCTACAACTTCATCCCTAAACCCTAAACCCTAGACCTACACACTACTATGTCTTATGTGATGAGATCGGTTTCTCCCGGGATGAACTTCAACAGCTTACTAATTACTCATGCTACAAATTCATCCCTAAACCCTAAACCCTAAACCTACACACTACTATGTCATATGTGATGAGATCGGTTTCTCCTCGGATGAACTTCAACAGCTTACTAATCACTTATGTTAAATGGTTGAACATGATGCATATGTTATGAGAGAGATGCAGATGTGCTGCTCTCTCTCTCTCTCTCTCTCTCTCTCTCTCTCTCTCTCTCTCTCTCTCTCTGCTGCTGCTCTCTCTCTCTCTCTCTCTCTCTCTCTCTCTCTCTCTCTCTCTCTCTCTCTCTCATCTTGCACGGAGCAAACCATTTCTGACTAACCATTCAAATTTCACAGAGCTAACCATTTGTAAGCAACCACGATAAATTAGCCATGACACAAATAGACTGCAAAAAAATATATACATCTGATCTGATGCCACTGTACATGATGCTAAAATGTGTATCAGTATCTACAAGTCTGTGCTAAAAAAATCATCCCTCTGCGTGCCAGATGCATCTGCAGGGTTGTCAAATACAAAGTCTGGCTGGGAGTCTGGGGGCATCTGGGACTCCTCTAAGTCTGGGCCAACACCTGCCAAGAGACGACTAGAAAAATCATCAGTGCGTCCCCTCTTGGTTGGCCTGCCTCTGGGTCTACCGGAAGGAACCCTTTGTGGTACACTCCTGTCTGGGGGTCTCCTGCCACGGGGGGGTCTCTGGGAAGAACTGCCTGCCTGTGATGCTCTAAGTCGTCTCTGCGCTATCTGTCTCTAGGCAGCAGCCTTTGTCTCCCTCGCAAACTCTGACCAACCATCATCTGAAAGGGGGCGTGATGCGGGAGTACTGGGTGGGGCACGTGGACCATCCCCTGCAAGGTCGACCGTCTCGTCTGAATCATATGTGGGCTCATCATCAGAGGAGGGCAATGGAACGTCAACAAGGAGGGGGGATGGTCTCATCGGCATCGGCATCAAAACTTTTGAATCAACATTAAGCAATAATGACCAAGCAACTAATGAAAAAAAATTGTACCTGGACAACGCGTTGTGGCCCGACCTCCTCTATCACTGCGCGGATAATGCCGTAAATGCCTCGGAGGCGTCGATGTTGCGCAGGAACATGGAACCATAACAACTAGAAACAATCACGTTGATGAGTGGACGTCTACGACGATTAGTCCACCCATCAGCTATGATGGAACAGCCGTATCTATCCCAAGCCTCCTGCAGTGCGGCCAGTCTCTCTCTGACTGATGCAACCCGGTCCTGGAGCAAAGGGCCGCGTAGTGCGTCGGTTGTGGGCGGTGTGTAGCCGGGCCCGTAGACTACAACTTTCGAGATAGCCTCTCGAAAGATGCGGGATGATGCAATGATAAAGGGGAGGTTCAGGTCATAGAACATCCGTGCTATGGTCCTGGTGGCCTCTCTGTGCTGCCCCTCTCTAAAAGATCCTGGCATGGACATCTGTCTGGTGCCTCGGGATGTGGATGGCTGGGAGGATGTGGATGGACGATGCAGATCTGGAGGTGGTGGCATAGGTGCTGGTGCGGAAGCGGAGGATGTGGACGGGCCGTGCAGATCTGACGGTGATGGCAGAGGCGTAGGTGCAGCAGTGGAGGCTGTGGATCCATGGGGAGAACTGGCGGAGGGGGTACGGGTGGCTGTGGCGGAGGCGAAGGCGGAGGCGGTGGCGGGTGCGGATGGGACAGTGGGGGTGGTGGCGCTGGGTGTACCAGTGGCAGGGGCGGTGGCAGTGGGTGCACCAGTGAAAATAGAGTAAGCGGCATCTGTGGACGGCTCGTCGGGCTCAGCAACTGGCTCAGAATATGTCTCGAGAACGCGAGCCCTCTCCGCAGCGGGGATGACCATACAAACGCCGATCCCGTAGCGTCCCCCCGTGGGTCGGACTCGCAACCCCCGCAAATGTGCTCGAACCCGAGAGGCGTTCCCTGTGAACTGCTTTCGACAAAAAGGGCGACGCCACTTTTTGTCGGGCAACAATTCCACCTCATCCCAAATGGGACGAGCGGCCATATCTCTCCCTCTCTCTCTCTCTCTCTCTCTCACATACACACACACACACACACACAGAAGCACGCAAATCTAATCTCTCTCTCTCACCCTAAACCCTAAACCCCAAACCCAAGCACCCTAAACCCTTAATCCTAAACCCACAAACACACACCATGTCTCGTACACTCGCGCACACACACAAATCCCCTCTCTCTCTGTCCCTCACACTCTCTGTCTCTTCCTCTCTCTCTCTCAAACACAGATCACCACACACACACACATCTGTATGCACACAAATCAACAATATCCACACACACACACACACACATAAATTACCACACACACAATCATCACACACACACACACACACACGCGTCCGACCCCGCGTCCGAGGGTTGGACGCGTCCGGGTCCGGGCGTCGGACGCAAACGCAGACGCGGGCATTCCGGCCTGGACCCTCATGTCTGGTCTATTGGTATCAATCTTTTTGGGATTTTTTTTATCTCTTCTGATCTTGGATGTATTTGATCAAATTTGTCGTTCAATGTTTGTAACCTTTAAATCTAAGTTTGTACGTTGTGATCAATCTTCATAGAAGTCACATCTTGGGTAAAACTTTCACAAGATATTCTCTAACATGTATGTTGCATAAAAACCCTTCTCCAAATAGTAATTTATGCACACGTTCGAGCGCACACATACATGAAGCTCAACTTATTTGCTCTTTTTTATTTTCTTACAGCAATTACCTTTGCTAACAACATATATTAAAAAAGACTTCTACTTAGCTATATGTCAATTAGAAAAACTGATCTGAATCTGATGCAATGAATTCCAGGTCAGATATGGAAGAAAATTGATATTTAATGAAATCTCCATCGAATTACAAAACTGAAAATGATAATAGAAGTTTGGCTAATAGATAGATTGTTCTTTTTTGGGAAAAAGTGGAATGGCCTACTACCTAGCAAGGATAGCTTACTATTCTGATGCTAAGTAGAGTTTTCCATTTCACAGTATGACTGTAACAACACATCATTTTAACTTTTCATGAAGACCTCTGGCAGTTACGACTTTATTTGCTGCAATATGTGCACTGACTTCCTGGTTTTCCTGCAAAATAACTTTCTCCTTTTACTCCTATAGTCTTTTTAGTTTCCTTCAGTCTTTTCCCGTGCCCTTAACTTCTCACTTTGATCTTTTTGGTTTTTTTTTCATTCTCTTTGTCTATCTGGGTTGTGAGTTTTCTTTAACCTCCCTCACTTCTCTCTCTCCTTCACTTCTTGTTTCCTGGTTTTTTTCTCTCCCACTCGGTTTGACTCCTATATGGGAATTGTTACTTGTTTTGTTTATTGGCCAGTTTTTTTTTGCGTTTTTTGTGAGGTTTTTTTATTCTTCGCTTATGCCAGTCCTCCCCCTTCTTCCTCCTCTAGCCTGGCTAGGTTTTTCTGTTGTGCTGGCTTGTATATGCTACTTCTGGTGACTTTCTTCAGCTGCCTGATGCAGCTTTTCTTCACGGTCACTGTTCATTGTAGAGATGGCAACCTTGCTTCTGCTCTCCATGGGCCATGTGTCCTCATTCTGTTGCATCTTTCCAATCTGCATCACTACTTGTTATGGAGAATCCCTTGCATTCTAGAGTTTGACAATGATGGATTTGGCAGAGTGCTTCATCGTGCCCTGGCTAGTGCATGCTGAGCTTCGTCCTATTTATTTCACTCCTTGGTCTCTGGTTTTCTGTGCTTGCTGTACTGTGTTTCCTTTCCTCTCGCTCACTGGTGTTTTGTTCCTGATTCTGCGTGCTGCTACCGGTGGTTCTGCCACAAAAGCTACCTTTTCCCTTTGGTAGTAGTCTAATTTGGACTTTCTCCCTAGGTGTTTTTTGCTTCAGAATGTCGTTTGAATAGGCTCCTTCTTCTCCTTGTCCATTCCCTTTGTTTTTCGAATCTCTATGTTTTCCCTTTTTCCATGGGTCAGTTGCTAGATCTTCTTGTTGCCAGTGCTTTGGTTGCTAGCCTTTTCACTGTTCTGTTGCTCTGCTACTCACTCTTTGTGGAGGTTTTCTTCTCTCTTGCCTTTTCAGATGTTTTGGCTTTATTTTGCCTACTTTTTTTTGCTGCCATTTTAGGTTCTTGCTTCTTAGGTTAGTCAATTGATAGAAACTCAGGCAACTTTCATCATTGTTATATCCAAAATTTCCAACCTGTTCTTTGCTCCACTTTGCAAAGTTCACTGCCTTTTTTTAATCAATTTTTTTGAAAATAGTGGGGCTTTAGTTTTGTAGTACAGCCTTTAAGTAGAATGTTAACAGGAAAGAGTCAACAAAAATACAAAATAAAATCACTGCTAATTATGACAGACTTTACTTTCCTTTGGCATGTCTTCCTTGAAATCTTTCCTTAGGCTTTCATGCATCAAACGACTCCTAAATGATGAGGAAAGTAGACTGGTTACAACACTCAGCCACATTCTAAACTTTATCAACTCTTTTGTCTCTAAAAAACAACTTCCTCACATTTTTATGGTTACAAGAAGTTATAAAGGCATAGCTATAGTAACTTTTTCATTACATATTAGTAGATGGTATTCGGGATTGCTCCTACCTGTTTACTTTTTTCTGTTTACATGTTTACAACCTTGGTTCTATTTTGTGGCAAAAGATTAAATCTTTACTCTTTTTTTTCTCCTCATGTTGCTCAGCATTTTGTCCCAATAGAAAAAAAGCAACCATTTAAAAGAAATCACTTAGCTAATTTTTGGCTTGCTTCACTACCTTTATTCAAGCTTTTCCCACCTTGACTGGATGCTGGTTTGCTTCATAAACAAACTATTTGTAAGATCTACCTTTTGGTACAGCCTTAAAATGGTGCCTTTTAATGGCAATTGTTTTTCTCTCTTTTTATGTTAGAGGCAGATTTTACCAGTACTGTTATGAGACTAAGGTGATGATTCACCCAAATAATTTTCTGGCTTTTTGAGCTGAAAGAAACAGCTTAAGTTATTAATACTCCTTGTCTAAATAGGTAGAGCACATAATTTGGCTTTATCAAGCTGAGTGCAAACAAAGCCAACTCTGTGCTCGAGCATAATGAGTCAACCCGTGTTATTTCACGTGACTAAGACATTTCATTACATTGATAGGAGGCTTATGCACATGTCAAGATGACTTGGCAATCAAGAGTCTCTTTCCAACATAAAAAGTGCATACTTACAAGCTCATGCAATTTGTGGAACCCATTTATTGACTTAAGCGATAGGGATCTAACTAAAATACATATTGTACCATGACGTTTGGTGCATTAGCATACCGTAAAATTTCTAGCAAAATTAGTTCCCCCATCACTTTGAGTTGGTTTTATGTCATCTGACATGTTTGATACTTGCATTGTGTGAGACCGATCTTACCATAATTTTTTATTACAGTTATTATGTTATCTGTAGAGTTAATACTTGACACTCCCCATATGTTGAGAACCATATGGGGAGTGTCAAGTATTAACTCTACAAATGACATAAAACAACCATTCCATCATGTGGTAACTAATCTATCCAGGTGCATAGACCTTGTAAGCAAAAGCAAAAATTGGGGTTGATTCTAAGGAAGGGGCTGTGCACAATAATACTGCATGTAATCTACTTACCTCCTTATATTCGAAGTACTAGTTTCCTGAAGAAAGAAGAAAACTAACACATCAAGATAATAATTGTACAGTTATCCTTGCATGGCAGTTTCACTAAGGAAAAAGACCAGAACAACTTGACCCTTGTTGAACCATAATGAAAGATGTAAAAAATCAGCATCCAGTGGTTGTGGTTCCAATCCATAAGAATATAAGGTTGTCTCTCTTAAGGGAAAAATTACACTGAATGGAAGCACCAGCATACCTGGCAGAATCATCACTGTGTACAGGCTCATAGGGAATGCTGGTCTTTCCCTGTGATCAAGATATAACATGTACATCAATGTCAATGGCGCACAAAAACAATTAAATTGAATAGCAAAATCAAGTAGAACCAATCTTTCATCTAAATCTAGCATCAGTTGTGAGTTATCATGCACCTCAAGATAGTCAAACGTCACTTTGTCAGCAGCCACTACACCATTCTTGCCTCCAGCCTCAATGACCATGTTACACAATGTCATTCTATCTTCCATCTGTAGAAGCGCCATAAGACGATTATCTATGCTTAGCTTCACAAAAAAATTTGATAAGATCGAGAAGATGCATTTTCAGTTGTCTTCAAAACAGCATAAAAACAACTTACATCTTTCATCAAATGGTTATCAGTAAAATCATAGGAAAATTTCATTGCCTAGCAACTATTAGGTGCAAAGAAAGTCTGATTGTTGAATAAACTACTACAAATTGCAGAATTGTTTCAGTTGTAACTTTGCGTGAAACATGGTCATCACCTTTAAACTAAGCAGCTAGGTTGCAAGACTTGATTGACACAACCAAATCCAAGCAATAAACTTAAAAATACCGTCATGTTATCTACAGTTGTGCCAACAAATTCCATAGCTTTGTATCTTGCACCAGAGACACTTATCTCTCCAATAATCTGCAACATCCTCATCAAAACAGCGATATAACTCTTATCAAGAACCAGCAGAACTTTCATTTGTTTATAAACATACTGAATATGTTGTGACTGCTTTTCTATCTAAAGATTTCTCAGGCCCTCCAAACATCTGGCAACGTGCAACACATTTCCTCACCTAAAGAAACGGGAGAAACAAGTTACCATGTACGAAACAAAACCTTATGCCAAAGATTTTAAAGTCATCATATTTTTTGGGGACACTTCTCTTCATCTTAAGTGACAGAGCAGTGAGCACTAAGCAGCAGAGTATGCACTAATGAGCATACTGCAGAACCAACCTGAAGAATTAAATCTTTTGCAAGAAGGTAGTTGGGCATCTCACCATCCAACACAAATCTTAAAGTTGGGGGTACCTGAAATAACATTGTCACTGAGATTGCTTAAAGCATTCAAATGTTTGTTATGCTTGAGTATTCTAAATAAGCTTGACCACACACAAAATTGCAAAGAAATTTAAGATTAGCACAACAGATGACATCAATGATCAGACGCAAAACTCTATGACACGGTTTAAGGCAAATAAAGGCAACAAGTCGACCTTGACTTCGTTGTAAGTGTGTCTTACTGATCCATAGGACTTGTCCTTCAAGTGACATTTATTGAGTTATGAATTTTGATATGCATGAATAACTTATGAAAGCATAGGGAAAGCTTTTGAATACCAAGCAATGCTTTCTTATTTAGATCAAGGAAATTAGCATCGCTGACATTGACATAGACACGTCATACCCTATATCAGGAATATCTAATCAAGCGGAAGCATCAGCCAATTGAGAATGCCACTTGGGATTTGGGAAAAGGGCAGCATACTTCGACAATTGTATCCAGATTTTGTCTTAGAAGACCAAGACAGCTCTTAAGGAGGAGGGAGTGTTACGAGACCGTAACAGTACCGACCCAACAGTACTTCTAGGTGCAGCTAACCATCGGAGGCAGAGGATAGTGTGAATCAGTCTTTCAGATAAGGACTGGGACTCCGCATGCATCAGTAACCCATGCATGCAACATGAACGGTGGGTGTCAGCAACAACTACCACCTACCGCATGCATGCAAACTCACACTGGGCTAGGAGGGGCATTCTATAAGAGAGTGCATTGGCTAGGGGGATCGAACTAGCTTTGCCTCCCTCGTGGTTACGTTGTTCCTAACACTAGGGCTTTGAAACCATCCTCCATGCATGTGAGTTTTCTCTTAGTTATTGGCATCCTATGATTTCTATTTCCGTTCAAATTTGCATAGCATATTGCATTTGACAACTCAAAGAAAGAAACTTCTAAGGAAAGGTTAGTTTATAATCTTTTTTTGACATGAATAGATCCTAAAATACTAATCAAATGAAAGAATATTTTATCTTGGTTAAGCACATTTGGCAACACTCTTGAACTCGGGTTTCTTCTAAACTATGAATCACTGATGATAGTATATCCTTGTTTTAGATAGAATGGAAAGAAAATAGGCATTGATATTGACTAGATTTTGTTGGAAGATACTTGAGAGGTGTTGAAGACAATATTACAATAACTCTCTTGCTTCCTTTCTTTTCCAAATCTTCCAATATTTTTTAATAATAACTACTTGATGGAAAAATCTTAACTCGTTCAATGCAATCAAGGACAACATATTAAATCATTGTTTAGCAATAATAGTGATAAGCATGCTTGACACCAAATGTCAATCAACATAAATAGTGCAGATGAGGCTAAGCATCAAAATGAATTGCTTAACAATTAATTTCAGCTATTATAGTTGATTATATGCTAGACTATGTTGGCACATATACTAAGGTGCTGAGTTTATATATTTACTGCACACATGTTAATATGTGTAAAATGCCCACCATACTAATTTTACCAGTAATCCTAGAACAAGCAGCTCACTTTTGTTCTTGCTTATCTCAAGTGACTAAGTAACTAAAATGATCACCTTGAGCCTAGATCAAGCCAATAAACATTCAGATACTAAGACATCAATACCCACCCCAAAGAGATGGCCTTGTATCAAACTAACCTTAGTACTACAGGTAGAGAGCATCTTATATTGCATGTAACAATACCTTTTATCCCAATACAAAATCAAAACAAATATTGTATCCTCTAGGTAATGTAGACCAAATTGCCTTTTAATGGCATTTCTGAGTGTAGCATAAAGGATCTAGTTTTTTACATTTGTCAAAATAAAGGTACTTTACAATAAACCCCAAAATTTTACCTATACAACTAGGAATTCCTTTATATGAAGCCATTTTTCATTTGGACCAACATTTTGAAAGGCCATTGTTTGTTAGAATACAATAACGTACAGTCTAGGTATAGGATGATTGTCCAAGTCCGCCTACTACTATATATTTAGCGTATGCGATATGCAAGGCACAATAGCCTATACAATATTGAAATGCCAAAACGTAGCTTAATATATGTTTCAGACCAATAGCTTCTAAACTACTACCTACATCGAGTGCATAACATTCTCATCAAATGATTAGGAGTTTTCATTCATTTTTAAACGTTCTCCTAGCTACATGCCTCTTAGTTACTCCTATATTGGTTTACTGTTTGAGGGCACAGTTCGCACCTCCATAATTGTCCCTAACTCACTTGGTTGCTTTCCACATCTCAAAATCTTTACTACGCGTCTATATGTAATCCTCAAATGATAGCACCATCTAGATAAACTTCCCTTTCTTTCACAAATTTTAAAAACGTATCATAACTATAACTGAACTAGAATGTAAGCATGTCAATTGAAAAGATTGATGATATATTTTAAAACTACTCGCAAATGAAGTTGATGAATTCCTTCGCTTGTTCATGGGTAATCATAACGGATTGATTGATGATGAAAATTGATATTAACAAGCCTACCCAAGTGAACAAAATTATCCATATTCCCAACATGCCCACATCACATTAAACTTACCTTCACAAGAAGTTTTCCAGTTCCCATTACAAAACCAGCATCAGTGTTCCCAATCCCTGTAGCAAATTCTCCAAATGCACCAGCAGTGCAAGTGTGGGAATCTGTGCCGAATAGGACCTATGGCCAAGTCAACCATGTCATAAGTTCAAGTTAGGCTATTAGAGATTGTCAAAATTAAACGAAAACTACCTACTATTTGCACACTTGATGACTTGCTCTAAATCTAAAATAAATTGATGGAGAAATTTTTTTTGTCAAGTACGAAGTTGACCTCGCCAGGCCGGCAATGTCCCTCTTGAGCAAGAGCTACATGGCAAACTCCTTTGTAATCTGCATTGACCTATTGAGAGAAAGTCATTAGGACAACATTCAATACAATTTTCTTTAATCATTTTCATTGGTGTATCTTTTAACCATGTAGACCTTGCAAGCAATTGAACTCACTATACCTAAGAAATTAGTAGTATAGGTCGAGGACCAAACATCAATACAACCTACCAATACATGTCATGACCAATCAAACAACATTTTTGAGCCATGTGCTATGCAAACAAAAGTTCTACATTGTAACATTGTGATGACCACCCATCAGTTTGAAATTCAATATAATAATGTGCTCAACGTTGACATTGTATGATCAAGCAAGTGCATGGTCAATGAGGTACTCCATAGTGGATCATCAAACTTTACATCACTATCGGTTAAACAAACATCCACACCAAATTGGTGATTGAAGAGTAGAATAGAATCATAAACTATGGCAAAATAAAAACTCTCAAATCTTAGGGAGGGTTGTTCTGAGGGTAGGCTGATCTTTTTGTACTCGTAAGAGGTTAATATCCATTAGAACATGTGGAAAATATCAATTTTTGGTTAGAAAACATGGCTTTTTTGGGTGAAATAGTTCATGTTTTTTATTGGTAGGAGCATTTTCAAAGCCATAAACTTTGTAGATAGGTTTGTTAGAGCAGATCGAAGCAATTACATTAGTTGGATGCATCTATTTCAAGTATATTGAGGTGAAACAAGTCGGAAAAGACTGAAATTTCATGGTTTTCCACTCTTTGCTGAAGCCTCGACTTGTGGTCAGAAGCTTGAGGGCCAAGTTGCAAACTGCTTGAGGGCAATTTCAAAAGCACCATTAGCCTTCTGGAAATTCTCTAGTGCTCTCAAGAGAGTGATTTTGGCTCATTCATGTCTATAGCAGCACATATGGATCTAATACGAACCTTCTTTGATCTCTACTAGTCATTACAACTATTATGTACTTATATTCCTACCTCAGTGTGAACACGTCGGACTTGTAAATTGTAAATATTAAAATGGCTCATACCAGCCTGTGGTGTTTTGTAAAAATGTAAATAGTAGGTTTCTGGTAACTTGTTGTCCTGCTTATATTTGGAATAGGGTACTGGGTCTTAATTTAGAGGTTGCTGGACTGACCTCCAAAAAGTAGGAGAGTTGACCGATCAACGGGACACGTGTGACGTGTCATATGCTCATTGGGACACTTGGTCCAGTGCATGAGTGACACGAGTCGGACAGTGCTTGCCAATGTGTTAAGGTACTGCCAAGTGGCAAGCGTCGATTGTACATGGAGCTTGCCATGTGTCGACGTTAGGAAAGGGTCAGTGTTAAGTGGGTGCTTGAGGATGATGTATAAGTGAACCTAGAGAGAGGCATTCCTCATCATAATCTATGCAACAAGTGGCTGCGAGGAGACTTAGCAGTAGTGCTCTTGCGTGTTTATGTTGGTAGCTTGCCATGTACTTTGAAGAGAAATCAATAAAGTGGATATTTGGTGCCTACTTTGGTGTGCTTTGAGTTGAATTCCGTATTTACAAGTGTTTTATTTCATCGAAGGACTCAGGGAGAGTTTGCGGCCTTTTGTGCGAAAGGAAGATGGGACGGCCATTCAGATGGCTATTTATTATGAAGATGGGAAGAAGTCCCATGAACCAGCTGCAGGAACCTCGAGTGGTCAAGCCCAAGGGGTCCAAATGCCTTGGGGTAAGCGCAAATTCAAGAAGTTCAGGGTTGTATATGTCCAAGGGGGTCAACGCTCTATGTTGTCACCGCAGGACCAAGAGAGGGCAAAAAGAGGAATCTATGCTTTGGATGCTTGGGACAACATCGATGGAAGGAATGTCCATGAAACCAGATGAGAACCACCTATAATCTTCAAGTAGAGCAGCAGCATCAACCAATGGAAGTGGAAGAGATCTTCCCAAAAGCTAATCCTAATGTTCCTTGTTTGATGAATGTTTTTGTGGTGCGGAAGGTGGACACGGCTCCTCCAGTGACGCTATCGAAAGTTGCACAACATGGGTATCAATTTCCTGACACTTCTTTGATAGTTATGCGTGGATAGCTCTATGGTAGAAGTATTTTAGTTCACTGGGTCCTCGAATAATGTCATAAATTCAACTCTTGTTAAGAAGTTAAAAATGAGCACACAACTGTCCAAGTACCAATACACAGTCGAGATGGCTGATGGAAAGGGTACAGAGATTTGGGACACGAAGGCTGTGAATATGCCTTTAACTATTCAGAGTTATTCTGACGAGTTGGATTTTGACATAACTCGTTTGGCGCGCTTTGATGTCATTATGGGGATGTGGTGGCACGCAATGCGGAAGCCTTACATAGCCTAGGATACTCATGTGTATGAGTTTCAGCGTGGTGGAAAGCTTTATTCCTTCTGTGGTGAGTGGGATGTGCCTCCATGATCACTAGTCTCAGTTACGCAGTTGCGTAAGGTAAGCTGTGAAGGTAGGTATGTTTGTTTTCTGCTGGATATGACTACTAGTACTAGTGAGAGTAGCATGTGGCAGGTGCAAGACAATACTTCAGCCAACCTAGACCGTGAAATAAGGAGTGAGTTTGCATATGTGTTTATTGATGATTTGCCATCTGCATTACCGCCTAATAGGATGTTGAACACAAGATTGAGCTTATTCCCGGATCTTGTCTTATAAATAGACCACCTTATAGAATGAGTTTGAGAGAGGAAGAGGAGGTGAGGAAGATGCTAGAGGACTATCTTGCACATGGGCAGATTAGGCCTAGCTTCTCATCTTTTGCCTCGCCGATTATTCTAGTAAAAAAGAAGGACAGATCTTGGCATATGTGTGTGGATTATCGAGGCCTTAATAAGATTACTATTAAGCATCAATATCCTATGCCACGTATTGATGATTTGCTTGATGCCCTTCATGGTGCTATTGTATTTAGTAAGATAGACTTGAAGAGTGGGTATCATCATGTTAGAGTTCGTGAAGAGGATGTTCATAAAACTGCCTTCCGAACTCGGTTTGGTCATTATGAGTATCTTGCGATGCCCTTTGGTTTAACTAACGCCCTAGCTACATTCATGATGTTGATGACTGATGTACTCAAACCGTATATGGGTAAGTTTGTTGTAAATGCTGCATGCAGTTGCACATTCTCTCTCTCTCTCTCTCTCTCTCTCTGCTGGAATGGTGCATTGGCGCGGTTCGGGCCATTTTTTCAACAGGCCGGTTCGAACCTGCCCGACTGATTCGATGGTTCGAACCGCGATTCAATCCAACATGCAAAACGCTGAATGGGCAGCACTCCCGCAACCCACAGTTTTTGTAAAGTCGATTATGTTTTTCAAATGCAGATTTTGTTTCATAATGGTCATGTGAAAAACTTCAACTATCCATTATACAATGGCAGGAACCTGGGCAGATGACATTCTGCCGGTCCCTTCCATAACACATAAAACACAAACAGCACCATTTACAAGGATACTTACCTTAAAATCACTGCGATCTGTAATGTCATAAAAATACTTAATCCCTTGTTCATGAGAAAAATCTCGAATGATGTCCACGTTTCTATTTGCTCTCTCATCCTCAGTAAAAATGTAATGATCAGGAATTATGACAATCTTCTCGCGATCCCAGACCTGCAAAAGATCCAAACTCAATACACTTTTCAAGGGAACTAACTAAGGTGTAGTAAGAACACTGCATATAGAACTCAATCACAGAAAGAAAGTCGACCATGCTAACGTACACAAATTCTTTGAATGGTTTTTTTGTGAGCATCAAACCTTGGCATCAGCTCCAAATTCCTTTTTGAAAATTCCAATTGTACCGGGACCGCAGACGTCGTGTGTCATCAATACATCTGCATTCACCCAGACATTCTCCCCGGGAGAGATCCTTGTTTTCTCAGAAGCTCTAGCCAAGATCTTCTCAGTCATAGTCATTGCGTGCTTGACCTGGTCGACAGACCAAACAACAAAGTTTTACAAGCTATACATGAGAGCCACGATTGACTGTCAACACTCAATAAACCGCTCAGCATATATCAAGTCAGGAAGGACTGCAAAAAGCGGCAAGTATACCGCCCCTGTCGATCTAGGCGGACGCTGCTGAGGCTGTGGGGGCGCCATGACTGCAGACACTTTGAGTGCGCTGCTCCTTGAGGACATACTGCCTGCTCTAATGTTTTCGAGCTTGCAGCCATTGAAGCCGGAAGCGGAAGAGAGAAGTACTCCATCAGTCTGCAAGAAAATTGCCATTTCATTAGACAAACAGCAAAAAGTAATACCGATCTAATGAGAGCATATTCTGTTTGTAACAAGCCTTGGAAATACAAGCACCGAAGTTTGCAAAGGCTTACTTACAAAGGTAGATGATGTCCAGATATTGGTAGCAGCTGCAATGGCCGCGGAAGCCATGAAATCGTTGCAAAATCTCACTCACTCACTCACTCACACTCTCGCTCCCTCACTCACTCGTACTGCTCATTCACTGACTCATACACTCTCAGATTCTCTCTTCTCCCTCTCGGTCGCTCTCTCTCCCTCTCGCTCGCTCTCTCTTGATCGATCGATGGATCGACGCAGAATAGAGTTGGCGTGCTATACGTTTCTCTAGGTGAAGAATAGCGCCACTCACACCTTCCTCTAAATAAATGAATGAATGATTGATCGTGTATGAACATTCATCACCTCCTAGAGTTCTACTCAACAACGTATTCACCACCCATACATAAAACATATAAGGGAGTGTATGAGTGCTCTTGAAAAATTTGTTTGAAGTTATTCTCGAAATATCTGCACTTTGTTAGGCTCCTCCATTTTTTGTGACGGGGATGGACCTCCCTCGAGGGCGTTCCGCCTTGGGAGGGCCCACTGCCTTAGGGCGTGTGCTGAGCAGGCGAAACGTTCGAGAGGAAAAGGGCCTTCCCCTGCATAATGCCAATGTGCAAAGGTGGACCGTTTTGTTTTTTTCGTACGGGCATACGGTCGCACGTGCAAACATGGACCTTCTTTTTCTTTTTTCAAAAGAAGAATTTGTGATTTTTTTTCACATTCTTATTTTTTTTTCGCATTTATAGTGCAATTTTTTTTACATTTTTGTCAATTTTGTTGTTTGGTGGAATGTGCGTGTGGACAGCCAACGACAAGTTGCCACATAGCACATGCACATTTCACCATAAAGTGCATGTGCTATTTGGCAACCTATCATAGCACATGTTTATGTGCTATTTGACAACCCGTCATTGGCTATCCATATGCACATTCCACCGGAAAACTCATGTGCTACGTGTCAACATTTGATTGGCTGATTATGAAAAGAATGATCACGTAAAATTTTGGTTGTAAAATCCACATGAACATTGTGTTGGGGGAGGTGCCTCCAAAATACAAAGGAAACCTGAGCACTTGGCATTAAGAAGACTATTACTTATAAGTGTATATATAAAAAATCATTAGAGATTTAACAATATCTCTTTTTGAGAAATTATGCCAATTCCATACCTATACTTTGCCAATTTTCTCGGTACTCGTCATGTATATCCCATGAGGATGGTATAGTAACTCCTCACCCTTAGACGGCTGGGAGCCCACCACTATCAATGGTGGTTTAAAGTGCGCTTCTCCAAGTTTTTCACATGGCATATTCCTCTTTAAATTTCACTAGCACCTACATCGCTTTATAAAAGAGGTCTTCATGCATAGGATAAAACCCCATGTGTTGGAGTTTAATCATACTCCTACTCACCTAATTTTGAGAACTCCTATCTTCTATACATACTCACTGCCTATAACAGTTTGCAGAAATAAACTGTTATTCGTGACAATCTGCAATTTTACATGCATATTTAAACAGTCTGCAGAGATACATGTATATTCAAGATAGAGCAAAGGTCGACACAATTCGACCCTAACACTCAATATTCAAGTCCAAGTCAAACAACTTCAATCGAATCAACTCGAACTATCGACTATCGACTTCAACTATCGACTATCGACCATCGACTCGAACTATCGAATTGACCATAATCATGCTACCACTCAGAATGGAGTATTTTCTATGCTGAATTCGATACAAACTACGTCACTATTTGACCATGCTATTGTATGCATATACATATCATTGTTCACCTATTGACTACGGGTCATAATGCAAAATGTACTGATCAGATTAGTCTCTTCTTATAAACACTCGATGTTAAACACATTGTTTACAAGAAGTGATTAGACAACAGATTCTATTACCTTGTATCATAACAAATCATATGACTCACTAGAATCATAATCTATCGAGAGAGTGAGAGCAATTTAAAATGATAGGGAGATTGACTTATCTGTCAGTTGCATCTTAGATCAACTGAAGAAGCATAGTAGGATCATAGTGCTTAGCGCACAACGACTGTGAATCTTATCGGTCATAGAATTCCCTTTCATAATCTGATCATTGTATTCCAACTTTAATTAACACAACTATATTGAATATAATTTGCAGTTGAAACAACTTTAGCCAAAAAGAAAATTGTTGTTCAATGTCTTTGCTAAGGCAATACTCCTTGAATTCGGTTGAGATGTATTCTCTGCTGTTGTCTGACCTCGGAGCTTTGATCCTTTTACCAATTTTGAATTTTACACGCTCCTTGAATTGTTTGAAGAGGTTGAAAGCCTCCGATTTCTTCTTAATAAAATAAACAATTGTTCTTCTCGAAAATTCATCGATGAATGTAATAAAGTACTTTGCACCAAGCAATGATAAGGTTTGCATTGAGCCACATATATCTAAATGAACAACATCTAGAACATCTTTTGTTGCATGCTTATGACTTAATCTAAAGGAATCCTAGTTTGTCTTCCTCTAATGCAGCTATGACATATGGGGAGGTTGATTTTCTTGTCTAGATAACCGAGATCAGGTACTAAGGACTGTTTAAACACGTTCGATACATATGTATGATTCAAGTGATCTTATAGTGCCAAATTAATGCTTTATTAACTAGAACAAAAATATTCAAGGCTTGACTTGTGTCAGAATAACAACGAATCAATCCATATAAGTATCCATGCCTCTTTTCGAGTGCGAGGATCTTATTCATCCTATCGACAATTATGCATTGATCAAATTAGAATTATACCCTATGACCTAAATCAATAATTCTGCTTATTGACAACAGATTTGTTGACAATTTATGTACATACAGAACATTCGGTAGTAACTTGAATTGATCATGCTAGAAACTCAATCTTACAATGCCTTCACCTTCGTGGTGGTGTGTGTACTACCATCACCAAGATGAACAAATTTCTCTGCATTGTAAGATGTATAGGACTGAAAATGTTTCTGATGACTGGTCATATGTTGAGTGGCTCCAGAATAGAGAAACCAAGCATTATCAGAAGATTTTCTTTTTCGATTGTGAATTCAATAATTTCTCTTGATTCTGTGTCAGCTTCTAATTCAATACAAATTGTTTCAAGCCTTTCTTCTTTTGATGTTTAGAGCCTTTGTTTACATATAGAGCATGTGATGCCAAATTCAAAGAGCTATCGTAAGAGCTTTGTACTCGGCCTCACTAGATGACAATGAGATAGTGGCTTGTTTCTTCGACATCCATGATATAGCTCCATCACCTATGAAAATACAATGAGAACTAATGGAATTCCTATCCATTATATCTCCAGCATAGTCCAAATGTAAAAATCCAAAAAGGTTAGGTGATGATCCCTCATACAATATGCCAAAATCTCAAGTTCCAATGATGTACTTCAAAACTCATTTTCCTAGCTTCCAATGCTCCTCACTAGGATCTTGCATGAATTGACTCAATCTTCCAACGCAATAGCTTAGATCTGGTCTGGTTAGATAGATGGGTGAACCAACTAGCTTTCTATAGAGAGTAATGTCCTTGAAGGACCTTCACTACCTCTTATAGTTAGCTTTACATGACTCCATAGGTGTATCACTAGCTTTTGCATCTACCATATGAAATCTTTCTAGAATAGAATTAGCATACTTCTCTTGACAAATGAAAGTAGATTGAGAAGATCTAATGACTTTTACTCCCAAAATGTAATGCAAGTTACCAAAATCATGCACCTCAAACTCCTTAAGAGAACTCTTGATATCCTCCACATTTTGATTGTTTCCACCACTCAAGATGATGTCATCCACATAGATTAGCAAGATGGTAACATCATTTCCAATAAACCTATAATAAAGTGAATGATCATACTTGTGAAAATTCACACATGTGGGAATGTCCTAATGTGTGAAATTGATCTGCTAAGCTTGGCTCATGCACTATAGATCACCTATTGATTGAAATCCAAGATCAATAACAAGATCTAAAGCAAAAAGTCCATTCTACATGCATTCATTCAATACCAAAAGGTGCTTCACACGTGTGGAAGACTTCATAAAATAAACTAGGTCCCAACAAACTCCTCTCCTTGGGTAGAGAGAGAAAATACTACTTTTGGGCTCATCTAGAGAGAGAAGACAATACAAGCAAAATTGGCAAATCTCCAAATTGACTCAAAAACTCATAGATTGCTCATACATTAATGAAGGGAATGAAAGTACATATAGAAACTCGAGGAGATCCAAGCTTAATTCCTATTGGACCCCTTAAACATAGCCTCTCTAATCCTATTGGATGTGTGATGCAACATCCCTCATTTTTTATTGGACCCTTCCAACATATCTCTCGCTTATGATTGGACCCTTTGACTTTTGCCACCACATAGGGTGCATCACTCATCAAACCTAAACTTGACATGTGTAAGCAACCTAACTAGCTCGAGTTACATCACAATTGAATTTTGGCCTAATCATGACAAAGCATGTGTACTTGACCATTTGACCTCTACCAAAATTGGCCCTATCAAAGTTCTACACCAAGATGCTTGATACAAAATCTTTATGATACCCCTAAAGTCAACATGACTAAACTATTTTTACTTTTTCTACATGTGGGAACATGCTCCACACATGTGATATTTTCTCACAAACTAGAAACACGTACAATGTCCAAGATAGATTTTGACAATTTTTCACACTCCTCAAAAACTAGCTTGGTAAAATCAAGGAGTTTGTGGAACCTTTTTTAGTGGATCCTTTGGTATGTATATGAAGTAAAAAACCAGCAAAAGGATCCATCATAGCAGCACCCTCACCATATCCATGATAAAATTTCTTTGGTAGAAATCTTTTGCCAACATCTTTGAGGAGTATTCCACCAATTTGCCACTATATCCAAGCGATTCCTCCATTCTTGATGATGATCTTTGATTTGAAAGTACCATTTGCATGAAGATGGCTGCACCATGATAAAAATCAGAGGCTTCTATGCCTAATAAAGATCACAAAGATCATAGAGATCAAGATCATAAGATAAGCAAAAGTGTTGATCATCAAGCATTCTAGCTTCACTAGTCCACATACTATGAAATTTATCCATGATGGATCTAATCTTGATATAAAATGAAATCTTGATCTTTTTGAGGCTAATTACTTGTGCAAGGATGTAAGTATCCTCTTTGGATGCTTCACTTAATCTCAAGAGAAGTTCACAAATTGCCTCAAACCATGTAAAAACATGATTTTCCAAACTATGAGCAACAAGCTCATTCTTGCTCTTACTAAATCCAAGAGCATACACTTGATGAATCAACCACTTGCTTTATAAGTAGTTTGAAAACATATATAATCCATGAATGACAAGTAGTATGACCATACTAGACGCATGATACAAGACAATCATTACCTCACTCCAACTATGAGATGTAGAAACCTCATAAAAGCAAGATGGCACATCAAGTAATGAAAGAGAAGCATGAGAGAATAGTTGGAGTGAATACCACTTGAAACTTGTCTCTCTTTACCATGAACTTTGAGCCACGACGACTCGGCCTTGCCCCTTGAAGATCCCCTTGAAACCATGTGTTGAGAAGACTCCTCCTCAAGCCTTGAAAAATCTCCATCATACACTTGGAATTTTGGTAGATTTGAAAATCCTACCATCATCCTCTTGATTGAAATTGGATCCTCCTTACGCCTTATGTGCAAAGGAATATTGGCAAAGAAAATGGATCTAAAGATCCCCAAAGTATCAACTACTGCAATCTTCATATCAAAAGCACTTTTGATAAGAGGTACCTCCAATTGAAGTCTTCAAGCAAGAAGTCACATGAAATAGCACTATCTTTGCTTCTACATGATGAAATAAAATCATCCAAATGAACAACATAAGAGAATTGATGAGAAGTAGAACTCCTTGGCAATAACTCTCCATGTGCTTTTGCCAAAGCACTATCTTCATGAGCTCCACCATATTGGAACATAGATAGAGGTAGATCACTTTCCTCCTCCTTGAGATGATCCAAGCTCCTTTTCGCCATACTTCCACAAGGATTAGCATCAATTTTGAAACCACAACTATTCGCTCTTGCTACCTTATCATCATTTCTCTTCTTGAAATAATTAGAAGCAAAATGCCCCTTCTTGCCACAAAGGAAGCACTTCTTGTTGGATTTGCAACTTGTTGATGTTTTTGATGACTCTTCATTACTCTCCTCCTTTGACTTGTCCTTCATGAAATGTTGATGTTGCTCTTTGTCCGTTCCTCTTGGCTTGTCCTTTGTGAAGTATGCTTTCACCTTTCCACCATAGATGAATTCCAATGTGTCCCAAGCCTCCTTGGATGTGGTACATGAGGCAATATCACACAACAATTTATTTGAAACATTTATCTTTATGATATGTAGAGCGATCCTAGCTCTCTTTTTGGACCTCTTGGAGCTCTTGAGGCTCTTCCTCAAGTCCTAGCACAATCTTCATCATATCTTGATGACCAAAATGGACTTCATTCTAGCCTTCCAAATAGAATAGTTGGAGATAGATAGTCTCTCACTAGATTCCAATAGAAAGGAACCCATAGATGCCATTTAATAGTGAAGACTCCTTGTGATTTAGACAATAAAATGCTGCTTCTCTCTCACTATAGGATCCTTGAAAGGTGTACTACCAATTCCTATGCAAGATCTTGCAACAAAATGTGAGATGGATCTGACTAGCTCTACCAATCTCTCTCAAACTAGATCAACCTCTCGTCAATTGATGGAGTATAGGCAAAGTTTGGGTCAAACTATCTTTGGCACATGTTAAACACTCAAAGAATCCAAAAATCACTCTAATACAATGGAATTGTAAGAAACAATGTGGCTATGACCTCAAAAAGTTGACTAGATCTCAAATAGATGACATTGGCAAGCCTCTTCTTGAATTTTTTGGTCAAACTAGCAAGGTACGATCAAACCAAATGTGTCCACACAGGTCTAGGTGCCCTACCTAACCCTCTTCAAAAGATTATAACTTCTGATTGGCTCTACCAAATGGATTGAAACAAATTGCTACAAAAAACTAGACAAAACTAGCTTTCAACTCACCAAGAAAAGAAGATCTGAAGGAAGCAGGCCCAAAAGGAACACCTAGAATGCGAATGCCATCCAAAGGGGCAAGGAGACCTTGAGGAGGAACAAAGTCCGAGGGAAGACCTACTAGTGACCATACTAAATACTTGCGAGGTTGAATAAACAAATCAAGCGAAGCCAGCTGCTCAGAGAAATGATGAAATGTGAGGAGCACCATAGGAGTAGGACCAAGAATATGAGTGTCATCAACTAGAAAGGCCTCTGCAGAAGCTCGAAGTGCACGAAAATGAGCCAAAGCGAAAAGAGGATTACCCAAAGGATCATCTTGACGAGTACCTAATGCAAACTGGATAGTAGAAAGATCCCCAAAGTGCACATGGTGACTGTAAAAGAGGGGAGTCTCAGTAGCATAGAACAATCGCACAAATGGAATAAGTTGAGCCAATTCACCACCAGTTGCACGCAGCTCCCGAAAGATTGCAGCTCTAAAAACAGAATTAAAAGCATTGGAAACATCCACTTGGAGAACAACCTAGTCACAATGGAGATCAAGTGTGGCATGCAAACCATGAATGACAGCCTCACAACCGCCAAGAGTAGAGATGCCAAATTGATGAGGGGAGAGAAAAGAGACAAAAAATTGTTGAAACTGAAAATAGATAGAGCAACTAACAAGATAGAGGAGGACTTCGCCAATAGCGATGGGACGGATGCCACCCGAGGTTTTAGTCATGGCGATCAAACAAGACGCAGACAAAAGATGTGCAATAGAAAAAGAAATGTGACCATAGGCGATAAAAGAGCATACTTGAAAGAGTTGAACAAAGCCACTAGCAGAGTCCTCAGGTGGAAATCAATCACGAAGGTGTTCATAGACCAACCGGAGAGACCACCAACAGTAAGACGAGGACTACGATGGAAGGCACGAGAGAAAGAATCAAGATCAAGCACCAAGTCAACATTAGGCACAAAGTCCTCCACAAACAAGGGAATAATGCCTTCAGAAGCAAGATCAAAAGCTTGGAGAGCAGCAACAGTATCAACAGAAGAGGGAGCGGACGTGAGAGGAGCCAAAGCTCGAGCAACACAAGAATACTCACCAACTTGCCCAAGATGTAGGGTGCGACAAAGGCGACGGTGGAGCGCCTTGAGGCTGAGAGTCTTGTGAATTGCGAGCTGCAAGTGCCTGACAACGAGCAAAGTGTTCATCATGAAGCATTTCCCAGTCTCTCAATAGAAAGCGACGAAGATGAGCATGAGTCTCTTTATGACTAGCATCCCCACCCTTCGGAGGAAGGACTAGACACCAAAGGGAAAAAAAGAATAAACAAATTCCAAGCTGCAATGTCAAAGGGATCAATAGCCAAGCGATCAAGAGAAAGATCCATAGCAAGTTGAGTTTCATGAGGAGAGTGAGGGGAATATGAAAGTAGAGCCTTAGACGAGGGAAACCCAAGTGAAAAGCACCGAGGACGTCAAGGGAAAAAATCCAAGACCAGACTAAAGCAGAGGGGGAATGGGGTGCTGAGAGAGGAGGGCGATCTTGAGACAATTGAAGCAGCGCAGGACAAGAATCCTGGTGATGGACAAGACCTCCTCTAGGAGAGAAGAAACGACCACAAGCATGGCAAGGAACCTGTTCAGGGGGTTGAGAAGACAATGCAACAAGGGTCTAGGGAGGTTCACAACCAAGCGATGGGGCAACAGTGCCATAGGAAGAGCTGGCCGAAGGAGAAACATAGGGTGTTGAGGCAAAAAGCACAACCTGACGCAAACGAGGAGGGGAGTCTGGAGGAGGGGAGATAGTGGAAGCAGCAGGTCGTTTGTGACTGAGAGGACGAAGTCGAGAGAAGTCCAAAGCCATGAGAACAAAAAGCACAACCTGACACAAATGAGGAGGGGAGTCTGGAGGAGGAGAGACAGTGGAAGCAGGTCGTTTGTGACTGAGAGGACAAAGTCAAGAGAAGTCCGAAGCCATGAGAACAATTGTACAAAGGGATCCCTATGACGGACCACCTCACCAACTGGACCGAGATCTTTTTTTATATTTTTTTGATTTTTCTTCACACGAAATGTCGTTAACCTCAATGGAGTCATCGGCCGATGTAAACCTTTTGCAATAGATTTTGAAGGTCTTGTCTAAACAAAAATTTCCTTCAAGTAGTTGCAGTCAGAACGGTACATCCTATAATTCTAAATACGATGGGAAGTACTTCTCAAGGTAGCCTCTACCAACGACTAGCTTGCCCACAACCAAAAGTGCTCTAATACCTACTAAAAATGATTGCTTGGAAAGCTTGGAGATCACATAAAAGGCAGCCGTAAATGTTAAAAATACAGATCCTAAGTGGATCTAAACTCCAAGATCATTGGCTTGAATGCTTGCACTCCAAACTACATAAGCTAGGAATTGGCAACACATTCTATGCTACCTAGAATGCAAAGAACTTGATCAAAAAGCATTTATCACAAATGGAAACTTCCATAAACATCAAGTGCGGCCCAAAATAGCATTATACAGTCCATAATACATCAGCCTACCACTTTTGGAAAGCACCTAAGATCATACACAATAGCTTGAAGACAATACACACAACAATGCTCTCAATGGAGGAAGAAACAATGACAATGATCTATTGATCTCAATGAAGCATACAAAAGGTTTCTCCAACCTGTTCTCCACGACTTCCCTACTATTTATGGATGAGGAAGATGACTCTCTCTCCTCTCTCTAGAAGGTACTTGACCCTAGATATTCCCTATATAGGAAAAATAGCTAAAAATGGCTTATATGACCAAAATACATCAAAATGGTCTCATTTTGAAGGGTATGAAGTTTGACACTTCATCATACTGAAAAAATACAGTAAATAGAAACATTGTGGCCTGGTTCACACGTGTGAAACTCCAGAACCAAAACTATTTACAATTTTAGCCAATTTAGGCCTCAAACTAGCTAGGAAATGTTGACAATTTTCACACTCCCTCTTCAACATTGGATGCTAGTTTCAACATAGTCTTTGAGCACATTCCAAGATTAGATCTATGCATTAAATATAGGTCCTTTCCCAATGGTTTGGTGAAGATATCAGCCACACACTCCTTTGAAGAGACATGTTGAAGCTCCACCTCTTTGGCAATGACTTGATCTCTCACAAAATGGTGAGCAATCTCAATGTGCTTGCTCCTTGCATGAAAAACAGGATTGCTTGCCAAGCTTTGGGCTGAAAGGTTATCACAAAGTATGATTGGAGTCTTCTCTGGTTCCAGCAAGTGAAGATCCAATAACATCCTCTTGATCCAAAGAATCTCCTTGGTGCATGTTGTTAATGACTTGTACTCGGCTCGGTGGAAGATAGAGAGATAGTTGGTTGCTTCTTTGATAGCCATGAGACCACTCCATCTCCAAGATAGATTGCAAAGGCACTTGTTGATCACCTGCAAAATCTGAATCTGAAAATCCACAAAGGTTAGGTGTAGTACCTCCATACAAGATGCCAAAATCTCTAGATCCCGAGATGTATCTAAGTACTCTCTTTCCTAGCTTCCAATGAGCCTCACTAGGATCTTGCATAAATTGACTTAGTTTACCAACCACAAAGCTTAGATCAGGTCTTGTGATGGTTAGCCATATAAGAGATCCTATTAGCTTTCTATAGAGAGTAATTTCCTTGAAGGATCTTTCATTACTTCTTGTAGTTAGCTTTACATTTGATTCCATAGGAGTAGAAACAACTTTACAATCTTCCATATGAAACCTTTTTAGAATAGAGTTAACATACTTTTCTTGACATATGAATGTAGATTTAGAAGTTCTAATAATCTCTATTCCTAAGATATAATGAAGTTTACCAAGATCTTGAATTTCAAACTCTCTTTTGAGTGCCATCTTGATTTCATCTATATCTAGATTGTTACCACCACTTAAGATAATGTCATCAACATAGATCAAAAGTAAAGTGATATCATTTTCATTCAATCTAAAGTAGAGAGAATGATCATACTCACTCATAACAAAGTTTTGAGAAAGTAAGAAGGAATTGAGCTTAGCATACCAACTCCTTGGTGCTTGCTTTAGCCCATACAAACTCTTTTGGAGATAGCACACATGATTAGGCTCATCATGTGAAACATAGCCCTCGGGTTGCTCCATGTAAATATCTTCTTCAAGATCACCATTCAAGAAGGCATTAGTAACATCCATTTGCCACATATCCCAATCATAAAGAGTTGCAAGAGAGATTAGGATTCGAATAGTTACCATCTTTGCCACGGGTGCAAAGGTCTCATCATAGTCAATACCATATTCTTGAGCATACCCCTTTGCCACCAACCTTGCCTTGTACTTGTTGATTGATCCATCTTGATTTGTCTTGATCTTGAAGATCCACTTACAACCAATTGCCTTCTTGTCCTTTGGAAGCTTTACCAACCTCCATGTGTTGCTTTTGATGAGTGCTTGATGCTCATGATCCATGGCTTGGATCCATTCCTTCTTTTGAATTGCTTCACCTACACAAGTTGGTTCATCAAAAGAGGTAAGAAAAGCAAAGTTAGAGTTGTCCACCACTTGCTTTCCTTTTTCATCATAGGTTAGCCTTGATGGCTTAGCCCTTTGCCTTTGAGTCTTCCTTGAAGTTTGCTTTGGAGTGGCATCTCCATCTTCATCCAAGACATCTTGCACATCATGATGATTAGTAGGCACATCAACATCAACATCAACAACATTGGAAACATTCTCTTCATGAAAGATGACATCCCTACTTATGACAACTTTCTTTGTAGAAGGAATGTACACTTTGTAAGCCTTGCTTACTTCACTATAGCCAACAAACACACCCTTCTTTGATGAAGGATCTTCTTTAGTTCTATCATCAAGTGTGATATTGACAAAACATGTACATCCAAAGATCCTACAATGCTTGACACTCGGCCTTCTACCATAAAGAACCTCATGAGGAGTTTTACCATCCAAGGAAGCACTTGTCCATCTATTACATAGATAGTTAGCACATGCTAAAGCTTCCCCCCAAAAAGACTTAGCAAGATTAGCATGTAGTCTCATTGCCTTGGCACATTCACAAAGGGTTCTATTCTTCCTCTCGGCCACTCCATTCTGTTGTGGAGTCCTAGGACTAGACATCTCCCTCTTAATCCCATGTGCTATACAAAAGTCTTTGAACCTATTTGAGGTGTATTCCCCTCCATTATCAGATCTTAAGCATTTGATCTTTGTATTGAATTGGTTTTCCATTTCATTCTTGAACTTGACAAATGCAGCAAACACTTCATCCTTACTTTTAAGAAGATAGATCCAAGTATACCTACTAAAGTCATCAATGAAAGTTGCATACATCTTTGCCCCACCATTGCTAGTTGTACTAGAAGAATGAATATCAGAATGCACAAGTTGAAAAGCTTCTTTAGATCTAGAAGTAGATCTAGAATAAGCAAGTCTATGAGATTTGGACAAGGCACAATGTTCACAAACACTATTGTTTGCAACAAGACTTTTAGGGAGACCAAGAACAAGCTCTTTCTTTGCCATTACCTCCAAAGATTTGAAGTTGGGATGGCCCAACCTCTTGTGCCAAACTTCTTGGTTTGTCAATTGCTCCCTAGCCATACATCCTTCATGATTAGAGATCACACATGCATCAAGCTTGAAAATTTTACCATGCCTCCTACCTTGAGCAATCAAGGATCCACATTTACTTATCAAACATGCATCTCCAATGAACTCCACATCAAGTCCTTTGTCAATCATTTGACTTACACTAAGCAAATTCTTAGTGATTGAAGGAATGTACAAAACATTTTCAAGATTTGCTTTCCTATTTGTTGAAAGGGAAATAGGAATAGTGCCTATGCCTTTGATGTCACATTGACCATCATTTGCAGTGTAGATGATGTTACCTTCTCCCTCATAAGACAATAAGGATGTAAAGTATTCCTTATGTCTTGTCATGTGAGATGAGGCTCCACTATCAATCCACCAAGGATCATTATCATCTATGTTGGCTAACAAACTTGAAGTCATAACAAGTGATTCACATGTGTTATGTTCTTCCTCATCTATTGTAAGATTTCCTTGCCTCTCTCCTTGCTCTCTTTTCTTCTTATAACATTCATTTGCAAAATGACCTTTTATCCCACAATAAAAGCACTTGAACTTTGACTTATTGTTCTTAGTAGAAGAGGAAGAGGAAGAGTGATCATCATGATCAAAGTTACCACCTTTGGACCATTTCCCTTTGCCTTTACCTTTGCCCTTGAATTTGCCTTTTGTGAAGAAAGCCTCTTCACCTCCACCTTGCAAGGATGCACCATCAAGCTTTGATTGCAACCTATGTTCTTCAGCCAATAAGATTTCTTGCAAGTCAACCACACTTGGCAAGACTCTTTGAATGGCAAAACTTTGCACAAGGTTAGCATGTTCATTTAGCAAACCATTCAACATAACTTGGACTATTTCACCATCTTTTATGTTCTCATCAATGCATGCTAAATCATCACTTAGGGACTTAACTCTCAAGATAAATGCATGAGCACTTTCACCCTCTCTTTGCCTACTAGAAAATATTTGTCTCCTTAGGGTCAATACCCTAGATGTGGACTTTGATTCAAAGAGCTTCTTTAAGGCATTCCATGCCTCACTTGCACTTTGACACTTTCCAACTTCCTTGAGAAGTTCATTTGTAACATTCATTTTAATGATATGAAGAGCCCTTTTGGCCTTCTTATCAAACCTTTGTTGCTCTTGAAGTGTGAGAGGTCTCTCTTCAATTTCTGCAACTATGTCCATGAGTTCATTCAACTCAAGTAAGGACTCCATCCTCACTTTCCAAGTAGAGTAGTTTGATGAACTCAACCTTTCACTAGACTCTAGCATGATCCCACCATTGGAAGCCATGATTCTAATGTTTCTTCAACTTTTAGGTTCTGTCCTAAAGCACTTAGCACTCACTTTTCTCTCAACAAATGATAGATAAAGAGATCTATGAAGATTTAGGACCCTAAAACACTTCTATCTTGAACCTAGATGGTTTCCAAGCATAGAAAGGAAGATTGAAACACATGCAACACTTTGCACACACTAAGAATGGATTACAAAATCAAACCAACCTGAACACACTCTTGCTTAAGCTCTCAAACTTTCCAGCAAGTGACCAAATCAAGTTATGGTGTGAAGAGTTACTTGCATTCTTAGAAAATACCCAAAACTAGGATGCCAAGATTACCTAGTAATGAACAAACTTGATCAACATATGATCAACACACTAAGATATTGATTCAACCTGTAAAACCACATGTAAACCACACTTCTAAAAGTTTATAAACTCCAGCAAGTGATAAATACAAGATCTAGAGGTGAATGAATGAGCACACTTAGTGAATCACAAGACTAGCTTCACTATCTTGTCAAATCTTGGTGTTTAGATGTAGATCTAAGATCACTTCACATGAGAATGTTCCTCAACCTGTTAAGAACCTGAAAACACACTTGCATAATGGTTAACACCTTCCAGCAAATGCTCCAATCAAATTACATAAGGAGAGTTACTTACATGCTCAACAAAGTACACCAAAATTTATGCCAAAATTGATGACAATCTTTACAATATGCTCTTCACAATGGAGCTTACAATATGTTCACCCAAAAAAGGGGATCTTTCATCCAAATGGGAGCTTTGCTCAGCCTTTAGGAGAATTACAACTCACTCAAAAGAGCATTTGTCATCCACTTAAGGAGAAGTTTCATCCACTTAAGGAGAGTGTTCATCCAAGGATGGAGATTGTCAACAATAGGATTGAAAAGAACATTGTTAGTATTGAATATGCACAAGCCTCACAATCACAAATGATTAGGTGTTATGATCTGATCCAAAATAGTTTCTTTTCAGCCTCTGATCTTCAATAGACCTGAAATATGCTTTTGATCCACAAGTTCAACTCACAAAACAAAGGTTAGTAAGATTTGATCAACAAAGCAATGCAAAATCATGCTAGAACTTGATCAAACATCCAAATATCACCAAAAATGGAATACTTACTGTAAATAGAAGCCAACCAGCTCTGATACCATGTTAAAAATACAGATCCTAAGTGGATCTAAACTCCAAGATCATTGGCTTGAATGCTTGCACTCCAAACTACATAAGCTAGGAATTGGCAACACATTCTATGCTACCTAGAATGCAAAGAACTTGATCAAAAAGCATTTATCACAAATGGAAACTTCCATAAACATCAAGTGCGGCCCAAAATAGCATTATACAGTCCATAATACATCAGCCTACCACTTTTGGAAAGCACCTAAGATCATACACAATAGCTTGAAGACAATACACACAACAATGCTCTCAATGGAGGAAGAAACAATGACAATGATCTATTGATCTCAATGAAGCATACAAAAGGTTTCTCCAACCTGTTCTCCACGACTTCCCTACTATTTATGGATGAGGAAGATGACTCTCTCTCCTCTCTCTAGAAGGTACTTGACCCTAGATATTCCCTATATAGGAAAAATAGCTAAAAATGGCTTATATGACCAAAATACATCAAAATGGTCTCATTTTGAAGGGTATGAAGTTTGACACTTCATCATACTGAAAAAATACAGTAAATAGAAACATTGTGGCCTGGTTCACACGTGTGAAACTCCAGAACCAAAACTATTTACAATTTTAGCCAATTTAGGCCTCAAACTAGCTAGGAAATGTTGACAATTTTTACAGTAAATATGGGAAGCTCACTCCTTAAGAAAATCAACGATGGTGTAGATGCTCCACGAGGTGCCCAAATCTCTCTCAACTCCGATAAATGATGTATTCTACTATTGTCTTCACAGAAATGCTGCGAATAACCTAACCTGTACTATCCTCTTCCAGAATACCAAGAAAGTAACGACTCTTAGAAGAATTAGTGTTTCCTTACCCCTCCATCCTTCTTCATTCTGCCTTTATGTTTCTAAACCAAAGTTTATGTATATATAACAGTCACAAGCTACAAAATTCTTCACCCGAGCTCTATTCTGCCTTTGCATCATAATCTGTAAATCTTCATGCGCTCTGCTATGCTCTGCTCTGGTGCTAATGAGGACTATTTTGATATCTTTCAAGATAAAATCTTGAGCTCTTCTATGCATACAGGCTTCATGAAATAAACTAAGTTCCAAAAAGCTCCTCTCCTCAGGTAGAGAGACAAAACACCACTTTTGGGCTCATTTAGAGAGAGAAGACAATACAAGCAAAATTGGCAAATCTCTAAATTGACTCAAAAACTCATAGATCTCTCATACATTAATGAAGGAAATGAAAGTGCATATAGAAACTCGTGGAGCATTAGAGGAGCTCTGAATCCAAAAAAGACCTTTGTAAAGATTCTTTTTATATTTTTTTCTCAATTTTTTCTTACACATGGACCAATCAAAACACTCAAATTTGAAATCTACGTAACGTAACTTTTTGAGTCCACATTCTGATTCCACACTAAGAATGGCATAACTTTTTAGTGGTAAGTCTGAATTTAGCAGAGTTTGGTGCATTGGAAAGCGCTCAACAAGAGCTTTCCAATGATATGTTAGATGACATACTTTTGAGCTACGATCAAAAAGTTATGGCAAGTCGAAAGTATTAGTGTTATAATATTTTAATGATATAAACTACATCTTGCACAAATTTTTAAAGGGTCTTTTTGGAGCCCAAAACTTCTCTAATGATCCGAGCTTAATTCCTGTTGGACCCCTTAAACATAGCCTCTCTAATCCTATTGGATGTGTGATGCAACATCCCTCACTTTTGATTGGACCCTTCCAACACATCTCTCTCTTATGATTGGACCCTTTGACTTTTGCCACCACATAGGGTGCATCACTCATCAAACCTAAACTTGACATGTGTAAGCAACCTAATCAGCTCGAGTTACATCACAATTGAATTTTGGCCTAATCATGACAAAGCATGTGTACTTGACCATTTGACCTCTAAAGCCAAAATTGGTCCTATCAAAGTTCTACACCAAGATGCTTGATACAAAATCTTTATGATACCCCTAAAGTCAACATGACTAAACTAATTTTACTTTTTCTACATGTGGGAACATGCTCTACACATGTGATAGTTTCTCACAAACTAGAAACACATACAATATCCAAGATAGATTTTGACAGTTTTTCATATTACTCACTCATAACAAAGTCTTGAGAGAGTAAAAAAATGTTAAGCTTAGCATAACAACTCCTTGGTGCTTGCTTAAGGCCATACAAACCCTTTTGTAGTAGACACACATGATTTGGCTCTGTAGATGAAATGTAGCTCTCGGGTTGCTCCATGTACACTTCCTCCTCAAGATCACCATTCAAGAATGCATTTGTAATGTCCATTTGCCATAGATCTCATCCATAAAGTGTAGCAAGTGAGATGATGACTCGGATGCTTACCATCTTTGCCATGGGTGCAAAGGTCTCACCATAGTCAATCCCTTGTTCTTGAGCATATTCTTTGGCCACTAACCGTCTTGTACTTGTTGATAGATCCATCTTGGTTTGACTTCACCATGAAGATCCATTTGCATCCAATAGCTTTCTTGTCCTTAGGTAACTCCACCAATCTCCATCATGTTCCATTCTTCATAAGAGCTTGATACTCTAGATCCATTGCTTGGATCCACTCCTCTTCTTTCATTGCTTCATCTACACTTGTAGGTTTATCAAAAGAGGTTAGGAAAGCAACATAATTTCCAGAAACTGCTTGGTTACCCTTTTCATCATATGTGAGCCTTGAAGGCATTTGTCTTTCCGTTGATGTTCTCCTCGGCTTTTGACTTGATGAATGTCCATCATCATCACCATCTAAAGTAGGATCCTTTACATCAACATCAAGAATGTTAGATCCATCCACATCACCATCAATATAAATTGAAGACACTTTTGGAATGTTCCCCTAATCATAAATGACATCTCTACCAACAATCACTTTGTTGGTAGAAGGAATGTAGACCTTGTAGACTTTACTCACCTCAATATATCCAGCAAAAATACCTTTTCTTGAAGATGGATCCTCCGTGGTCCTATCATCAAGAGTGATGTTGACATAGCATGTGCATCCAAAAATTCTTAGAAAGTTCTCAGCCTCCTCTTGAATAGCATCTCAAAAGGCATCCTTCCATCCAAAATAGCACTCGGCCACCTATTTCACAAGAAATTGGCACACAACAAAGCTTGATCCCAAAATGGTTTATGAAGATTAGCACTTAACCTCGTGGCTTTAGCACTTTCACATAAATTCCTATTCTTCCTTTCAGCCACTCCATTTTGTTTTGGGGTCCTTGGTGTTGTATACTCCCTCTTGATCCCATGCTCATCACAAAAGACCTTGAACTTGGTAGATATGTATGTACTCACCACCATTGTCACTCCTTAGGCACTTGATACTTGTGAGAACTTGGTTCTCCCTTGCATTCTTGAGCTTAACAAAAACATCATACAATTCATCTTTGCTCTTAGTAGATAGATCCAGCAAAATCTACTAAAATCATCAATGAAAGTTACATACATCTTAGCTCCACTATTGCTAATTGTAGTAATTCCATGGATATCCGAGTGTACAAGTTGAAAAGGCTTTGTAGATCTAGATGTAGATCTAGTATAAGGTAGTCTATGTGACTTAGACAAAGCACAAGACTGACAAACATGATTGATGCCACTTAAGGAACTTGGAAGACCTATCACAACCTTCTTTCTAGCCATTACCTCCAATGACTTAAAGTTGAGGTGTCCCATCCTTTTATGCCAAACCTCTTGAATAGGTATTTGCTCTCTTGCAACACATCCAACTTGGTTAGCAATAACACAAGCATCTAGTTTGAACAAGTACTTCCCTTGCCTTTTACCTTTTCCAATCAAGACATCCTTTCTTTTGATCATACAAGCATCTCCATCAAACTCAACTTTGAGGCCTTTACTTAGCAATTGGCTCACACTAAGCAAATTCTTAAGAATAGATGGAATAAACAAGAGAAATAGAAATTGTGCCAATCTTTTTGATTGCACACTCACCATCATTGGTCGTGTAGATCACCCTCTTGTCATCTCCATTAGGGCCCTTTTTGGACTAAAAAAGGGCCTCTTCCTTGCCAAAACAGGTTTGCTAATCATGATTAGTATAGTGTTAATCAATCCTACGTGGCACTTTTACCGTGGGTTACCACATAAGTTGAGCAAGAGTTAAGGGCTAAATATAGGTCCCATCATTCATAGACTTTTGGAGGTACTTTGTAAGGCAAGACTAACATATTCATTGCCTTGGTTCCAATAGGACAACATCTAGGGCTCTAGGTGGGACATAGACTTGTAGGCCTCATTTAATGCCCAAGTACATTTCAAATTTGCAAAATGCTTATTAATTTTAATCAACCCACTTTTGTGTCCCCCTTCACATTCAAACTAAGACTACCTCACTTTCATTAGCCTTTCACATACCAAATAATTTATTTTTTTCAAATGGATATCATTTTTTTCAATACTGACCTCTGGGACACATTTTCAGTTAGCCATGGATTTAGTCTGTTTGATCTCAGAACCTCAAAAAAGGTGTTTGTAAGTCAATTTGTTTTTATTAGTTTACAAAGAGAAATATATCTCGGAGGCCAGTTTTTCATTTTTTTGGCCCGAAATCGCGATTTTTGGTCGTTTCACTTCATCAGAAGGCCAAAATTTGCATTTCGGACCAGAAAAAAAAAAATCAATGGTAGAAATTCATGCTAACAATATATTCTTTTGAGTTAATCTTTGGTTGAGATTTTGGATGTGTACAACAAACAGTGTTGGTACGACCCCAGCTTCAAGCACATCAAGAAACAACTTTTTCGTTTCATTTTAGTTTTTCCATCCTAGGCTTCTGGGCCGTTTCTTGCCATGCACGATTTTGAAAAAAACAACACCTTGGCCAAAAAAATCCAAGAATTCCCGTTCTCGGTTGCCCATTGCAGTTAATAAAGCAAATATTTCGTATTTTGTCAACTATGAAAAAAGCCTTACAAAATTCCTCTAGGAATTCAGCCCAATCAACAGTTCAATGTGTTGCATCCCCTACCACTGGGAGGCCTTACCCAAAGCACCGACGAAATTCATTGTTGTTTATTCTGGGACGTTGTGCAAGCTAACGTAGCTTGAACGACGATTTATCCAGTCATCGACAACTTCTGGGCTTACTCCCCGAAATTTTTTTCGTTTTTAAGCCCAAGTTGTATATCATAATGGCTAATAATCGATTAGATAGATTTTGCATTGGGTGTTTTCTATTTATTGCGTAGTTGAAATTCCAAGACACCATGGTCCAAAATTGCAAGCATGTGCCTAATAATATAGGGGGCCATCACTGTCGAGCGATGCCGGGCGAATTTTCATTTGCTTCCCCTAACTGGAATTTTTTTTTTCCCATCATTTGCAACAAAATTTAAAAAATTTACATCCGGTTGTGATCAATGTGGGTATAACTTTCTAACAGAGGAAAGCCGAAAAAAACGTAGTTTTTAACAGTCCTTAACGTGCTTATAGAATTTATACCAATGAGTATTTGCAAAATGGCTCTGTACAATAAATTTGCGGAAAAACATGGTATGCATTGAAATCTACTACACACCAATCATTAAGCCATCATGATGTCATAAGTATCTTAACTGCTCTCAAAAAAACATAGCCCATGTTGATTACAAGAAAACCTATGGAAGTGAGAAAATAGCAAAGGAAAAAAAAACTAGTCGATTGAGCACCCCCTCCAGCCATGCAACTTCCAAAAAAAAACTGAAAGTAAACTCAAGTTTACCAACCCCCTCCTCCTCCCTCCTTCAACACGAATTTCCCTCCCTCGGGTTTCATCAGAAACCAAAATCAGGAAAGGGGGAGGGCTTGCGCGCATCAATAGCCCGAGAGAGAGAGAGAGAGAGAGAGAGAGAGAGAGAGAGAGAGAGACGTTGGCCCGAGGGATGGTGGTGCACCATCCCTCCACCAATCACCCTGCTTTAAAGACAAGCTGGTAGCCTACAGGAGGGCACATTTGGAGGGCTCGAATGGTCACGATCTGGGAGGCAGAATTCAGCTGTTTTTTTGTTTTTTCACACACCAAGCTTGCATGAAGCTTTCCACAGTTTTACTGTGCTGTGTTTGAAGGTTACAGGAGAAAATAGGGCGCTTTTACATCATCAGCAACTAACTAAAGTCTGAGCTCTATGCTGTTCTCATTAGAAAACAGAAGCTTAGAATGCATAAACCAAGTTTTTATGCAAAAATTACATTCTACTACTGTTTTTGTAGTAAGAAATGCTTTAGGGTGTTATTGAGTTTGCTTAATCTTCCATTTGTATTAACAAATGCATAAGCAATAATTCTTTTACAGATTACAAACACTAGATTTCATTCTGGCTGGAAAGGGGTAGATGCTGCCCAAATCTTCCCAAACCCACAGATTTGCAGATTGCCTTTCCTTAGCCACATGATAGGCGTTCCTGTAATCCCGACCATTCAGAGAATGGCCTTACTGGCTCACACTAACCTGCAAATCACGATCAGTTTGCTTAAAAATACAGCCTAAACCTGTAAATCCAATAGAAACCTCATGCAAATATTGTAAAAAGCCACCAACACACACAACCAATGATTAGTCTTTTTTTGTGCTTCTTTTTCTGCTTTCCACAGATTCAAGCCAAAACTGGCTCAATAAAAAACAAAAGGCAGCCAACAAAACCCCCTAAATCATTGTTTAACAAACCAAAAGCCATAAAAACCAGCATTCACTCTAATTGATCCCGTTGCTAATAGAATAGTGTCTCTAAAAAAGTAAATGACAACACAAGTGAATTGAAAACCGGAAATTTACTTCCTGAAAACCAATATGAAATGTCTAAAAATCGAACCGATTGTATACCTGGTAGTGCACTTACCACACAACCGATTACACTTCAAACAAGGAAATCTACGGGAAGCATAACTCGCACTTTCAACACTTCGTTGCATACTCCATTGAATTCCCGAAAAAGTGTCAAGATTCCAAATCACATAATGGAAAAATCCCCACAATTTGAGATTTCTCTTGAACACAAATCAATGGCAAAAACGTGCTCAGAATTGGCTCTGATACCAATATAAAGTCCTCAATCCAAGGATCTTATTCTAAGCATGCGAATCACAAGCCACACAAGGGAACCTGATGGTGGACAAACCAACCCAACCAAACCTAGATCGAACGGATCTAGCCCCCAAGCTATGGATCAATCACTCAGAGAGGAATGAGGCATCACACCAGTAGCATCCTGCCACCGGTCATGCTATCAAGCATACATTAGTGAGAGCCCAATAGGTATACTTATACCCTCCAAGGCCCATGCACCACTAGTAGTGCATTGTGACACCTCACTGTTGGAGTAAACTCTGATCTGTTTTTAGTTTCTTGCATGAAATCGATGTAGCTTTCATAATTAGGTGTTTTCCCTTCATGAAGAGGTGATGCTAACAAATGGTGAAAACTTGCTTTGGGATATGAAATTTGGTTTCTGTAAAGCACCTATAAAGCACATCTAAACAAGCTTCTCTACTATATAAACGGAGTCAATTTTTTTGGCAATGTTTCTAGTTCGTGTTTGCAAAGAAAAAAAGTACAATTCTGCTTTTAACTAGGCATGTTCTACTTTTAACTAGGCACGATTCTACTTGAAAACCTACAAATTCATCTTTCTGATACTGGAAATCAGCAAGAAAATCAACAACTGACAATACTTGTTGAATCTATGTTAGAAAACAAAAACTGCCTAGTTGTACCCCTCGCAAACTAACAACGCCTCCCTTCTTGGCCGCATCTCATGCGTTTTCCGCCTCCCTGTCATGCATGTACATCTCTCTCTCTCTCTCTCTCTCTCTCTCTCTCTCTCTCTCATGAATGGTACCTAATTATAATTTACTACACTTGGAATTATAGCAATGTTGGGTATATGGTCCCTTTAAGTTTCTAAGGCGGGAACCTTGCCTAATTTCAAAAATAGACCTCCACTTGTATTAGAGAAAATTTTGATGGTCAAGATCGTCCATATCATCCTACGGCCAAGATTGGTTGCCCTCTCTACAAGTCACCAAATGGATGTTACCACTTAGCCTTATCACCTACATGAGACTTCACCTATATAAAGGGTGGCACACTCCATTTTTCACCACTCTTCTTCTCTCTTTTCTCTTTTTGTCTTTGGCAAAGCAAGCTTGGGAATACATCGCCCAACTATTATCGATTGGATAGTGATCTGCAATACTACCAATAAGTGGTTTCTACACTTGTCCTCTTATGCACATGAAAAGCATTAAATGATATTATTCTGTCACAGATTGTCTCACTACCATCAGCCCTAGAGCGCGGCCCGTACATCATCTTTTTGGCATTACACTTTGTTGTTTTTCCACATAATGCAATGGTTTTTTCATTCTGTCCATCGTGGATCAGATAGGACATAAATCCGCTAGTAGCAGCGATGCATTGATGGCCCATCACTATGGATTACTGGCATAAACATCTTGCTTTGTGAGTGATAGCAATCTGAAATTTGCCCATCGCTGGCCAGATACATCTCTTTATGTGTTAAATAGTTTGTTATGTAAGCAAGTAACATAGCATATTTAAGCTATTGATATGGAACTGGACATCGATTGGCCATCTCAAAACACACTTTTTTAATAGTAGTATTGACTACAGTTTGGTTGAATACTTGGTTTGGAGTCCATCACTGCTGTCCAACGATGAACAACCAACTCTTTTGCTAAAATATGTCCTCTTGTCAAGAAGAGTTCTTAGAAATGAATGAATATTGATAAAACATGCTACCATCTATGTCTTCTACAACATAGTTGTGACTCATTTGGGATATTAGAGTCCTATCATTGCATTCTTAAAGAACTTCGGAAGACAACAAGCAAAGTTATGTATAAAACTTTCACTCATTAGTTTCAAGTCAATGTGAGATGAATGTGATACTTCACAATCTATCATCAAAGCTTAAGTGAGTAGAATTTGAAGGAAATTGGGTTGTAATAATAACACCCTGCTCGGGCTTGTGAAAACTCAATGCTATACATAGATTTGGATCCGTCATGAGTCATTTTTTCAAAAACATTCACGAGCAAACATGACCTCTTCACAAGATTCACTTGCGACTACTATTTAGGTTGGTGCTTCTTACATATCTCGGTTGCTTTTACGCAAATGGCAAATACACTTCAAATAAATAAGTCGGCATTGAAAAAAGCTACTAACGACATTTGTACTTTTTGGAAGGTCGACATGTCTCTTGCTTCATTAAGCATTGCCTTAATATATAGAATCATTGCTTGTCGAAGGTACTATTGTAACCCTCAATTATGGTAATGATATTCTTAGCATATTAGGGATTAATAACCCAAAAAGTTCTTAGAAGCACAAGGAGTTGTGCGAGAGCTTCCACATTCATAGGGATTGGAATGACATGGATTTGCGCTAATCCTAGTGTGAATGATAGGTTACGAACTCTATCGTTTATGCATACATGTATTGCATTGTATTGTATTTTTAAGACATGATTTGGGTTTAAGATAAGTAAAACAATAAGATAGCTTGCGGACTCTTGGAAAGCATAGATATGCTCAAGAAGTTACAAGAATCGTACATTACCTGTTTGTACTACGACACGTACGAGTGTTGGTATGGCATGGATTTGCCCCATACACTTATGTACTGGTCCAAGCTACTTACTTGTTTGTGATTTGCTACATATTTTGTACAGCTTGTTTTCAAATGCATAATGATTTATTAAATTGAAAGATAAGGACCAAAACCATTATACTGATTAGCATGGCAGTCACCCTAATATGGTAAGGATATGGTTCGGCCTATCGCTATAAGCAACTTTTAGTAAGGGAAGATTGGACTATGAATTTTTTTTTTACACTACATGTTGATAAGTTAAGTACACTTATGTTTTACATGGATAACAACTGACATTCAACATTGACACATGTCTTTCTAACTGTGCTAACTTGTGCAGTTTTGTATGGTGGGATGGTGGCAGGTACCAACTAGATGTCTTTTGAAATAGGTTTTGCTTTACGGTGCTTTATGAGTACTGTATACTTTTCAGCTATGTTTTTCCTTGTTGGTTTATAAATAAAGGGTTTTAAAAGGTTCGGTCTGGACTTGTCATGAGGAGCTTTGTTTTGTTAATCTCTCTCTCTCTCTCTCTCTCTCTCTCTCTCTCTCTCTCTCTCTCTCTCTCTCTCTCTCTCTCTCTCTCTCTCTCTCTCTCTCTCTCTCTCTCTCTCTCTCTCTCTCTCTCTCTCTCTCTCTCTCATTGATGGTTCTTCGCCTTATAATGCTCCGCTACTCTACACACACTGTTACGACAACACATGCCGATCGGAACTTCAAGAAAAGGTCCTACACCCACAACCATATTAGACCTTCCCTTTGTATTAAAAAAAAAAAAAAGTTATGTGCTTTACAAAGCTTTTTAAGCTTAGCCACAACTTATGGATACACAAAATTGTGATAATTGTTTACCAAGAAGCTCTTCTTTGGACAACGCCCTAACAGCTTTCATTTCATTGCGATCTTCACACGGTGAGAGACTTACACATACTCTACTTTTGCTATGAATCTTTGACATAGATTCAACAATGAACTACAAGCCTTTTCTATTCCTTGTTTAGTTAGCATTGTGGGTTTTTTCACTACTTATGTAGTGTTGGATCATGGCTTCAATATATGTTTGAAAGTGTAAAAAAAATAGCCCTTGATGCTCGTTGTCCAACGATGGACTGGTGGGCACTTTCTACAAAAAAAAAATTTCACTTTTCATGCTAGCATAGCAGCGATGAAGCACATCCATTTATGTAGCTCATTATATGAAAATTTATGCATTATGTCCAACGATGGATGATAGAATACATGTACTAATTTTTGGCTTAAAAATAGGAATGTTAGCACCTACATGGACTGTACATACATAGCATACGTTATCACCTCTTCCATAAAATTGAAGTGTTTCTTACAAGCAATGCTTTGTCTTTCGATAAAGTAACAACACATCTGCATTAAAGGTTCATCTCCTCTTTGAATATGTGGCATTTTTGTGTGAGGATCTACACTTTTGTCCGATTTTTACCTACAACAAACTACTTCACTCGGTTCAGTTCAAGTTCGAACCGAGTGAAGTAGTTTGTCGTAGGTAAATATCGGACAAAACAAGTGCCTAAACAAGTATTCGTTCTAATTACAATTCGAAAGTGGGCTTGCTTTATGGTATATAACGAGAGCATTATGTATTGATTTTTCTTAAAGATAACACACACTTCATGGGAATAGCATGGCATCCTCTTAGGATAATATGTCGACAATCATCTAGGTATGAGTATTTTCAATGAAGTCAATTCCCGCATAAGCCACGTATATTACATATACGCTTTGTGACAATTATTCAAAAAGAGGATTTATCCTTTTCTAGATTTACTCTGTGTAAATAATGGTTCATTAATACACTTCGAGAATGTTGATGGTTTATCATATACCTTACCATTTAACTACACTTTCAAACTTTGAGAACATAATTAGGTTTGCTTGATTATGACTAACTGCAAAAGTACTACCCTACACCATTTTTAAGAATACATACCCAAATCCAAAATTTATGTTTTCAAAATTCAGCCTGCTAATAGAGCACTTCTGATTGAAACATTCTAATCAAATTGGTTTTTAATAGGATTGAATTCCTACTCATTCTTTTCTTTTTATAAATCGGTCACTCAAGGAAGGTTAGGGTGAGACCTACATTCCTTTGAGGGACCAGAAAGATAACAGAAAGGACCAATAAAACATGAGTTCGAATTTGTACTATGAAGTTGAAATTTGGAAGAATTTCCAAGAACTTCGATAGTGCCCATGAGTTTGACTCAAATGTATAGAGATTTTACAAATCTCTGTGATGTTGGAATTTGATGCTCAGCCTCAAATCCATTCAATAATGAGCATCCTAAAAAACCAGAAACATAAGGCTCGAATTTTTGAACAGAGGATCAAAAAATTCAGGATTGAATTTTTCCTAGAATTCTTCGATACCGGATCGACTCGAAAATTCTATATTTTTTGAGTCAGTATTTTTCGAGTCATTGTACATTTTTTGATATTTGTAAATTTCGACATTGTCGGTCTAAAATCCCTGACCCAACGACTTCGCGTGGATAGTCCGCCCACTTTGTATATGCATTAATTGTAATGAGGCGATTGTAATAACTGCAACAAAAGGTAGTTGTAGATATTTTGTAGGATATCAGTCCTAGAATCTTCATCAGAAAACTTCTTCTGATTATTCGAGTTTCTGTAATCAGAGTTACATGCTCAACGACTATAAGCTAAAGTTATCACTTCAAGCATTGTACTCACTGTTTGATATTAATCAGAGTGCAAATTTTCAGTCCAACTACTGTATCGTTTCATTGTGCATTTGTTTGAATCATTCAATTTGAATATTCTACTGTTGTTTGTGGCATTTTTGATCCTACATGCACCCGTTCGAGCTTTCGCTGACTAATCTCTCAATTTTTGACATGATATCAGAGTGGGCAGTTCAGTAATCTACATTTCATTATGGATTATCAAGTCTTGTCTCTATCAAGACGTTGTTCTAGCAAGCGCGCAGCCAACAGTTCCTTGAAATCGTTGTTTCTACCAATAATCTTGCTCAACCAGAATGGATTCATCTACTAGTTCTTCTCTAATTGACAGACTTGATGGGAGTAACTACCATCTCCGAAAATTCAAAATGAAAATCATACTACTAGCCAAGGAATTGTGGACATTGTTGATGGCACCATAAGTTAAACCTGAAGGTGATGCAACCACTATCACCAATGGAGGCTGAAAGATGGCAAGGCTTTTGCCATGATCACTCTCAACATCAAAGACAGTCAAATCAGTCACATAAGAGCTGTTCAAACTACTAAGGATGCATGGGACATCCTAGCAACACTCTACGATATCAGGGACGTCTCCTCTAAACTCCATTTGAGGAAGAAATTTTTCACCTTGAGAATGTATGAAGCAACAACTGTTTCGAGCCATATCAATACTTTTCAAAACCTTATGGAGTAGATGACTACAACTGGCTCTATAAGATGGATGACAAAAGCACAAAATCGATTTTCGTTGGCTATTCCCCAGATCACAAGACATACAAGCTCTACGATCTGGAAACAGAGAAATCATTCATGAGCAAAGATGGCATTTTTGTGGAAGATTGATTTATCAACCACAAGGCGAAAGCTCAAAAAATTGGAAACGGATCTAGACATCAAGTGAACGGTATTGGTTCACTATGGCTCAACACCAATGGCAGAGACAGACAACTCGAAGACATTCTGTTCGTGCCTACTCTGCAATAAGACTTGCTCTCTGTAGCAAGAATAGCAGATGCAGGGATGAGTGTGACGTTTTCTAACGAAGCATGCAACGTGATTGATGCCAGTACCAGTATTCTCATCGCTCAAGGCAGAAGGAAAGGGAACCTATATTATCTGAAGTTACGCCTACCTACAAATCAGGTGCATCAGACTCATGACGACTTGCTAGACACTCTGTGGCACAGAAGACTCTGCCACATGAACTCAATGGCACTTTACCAGGCAAGCCATCATGGAACGATAACAGGGGGTCAGCATCTCAAATGCAACCAATTCGACCACTTGTGATGCATGTTTGAAGGGCAAGATGTCATGCACGCCATTCATCAAAGACTCCTACAGAATGACAAAGATTCTGGAGCTAGTGCACTCTGACATCTGTGGACCATTCAACGTGATCTCAGTAGGAGGTTCAAAGTATTACTTAACCTTCATTGATGATAATAGCAAATTTGCCAGAGTGTATCTCATTCAGTATAAATCTGAAGCACTTGATAAATTTACAGAATATGTGAATTGGACAGAAAGATGCACAGGCAGCAAAGTGAAACAGATTAGAACAGATCGAGGTGGCGAATACATCTCGAATCGCTTCACAGGACCTGATGGAAGCAACCAGATGCATGATGGCCTACTCGAAAACTCCAAGGGCACTGTGGGCTGAAGCAGTAGCTACAGCCGTATACATCCAGAACAAAATAGGCAGGTCTGGTGTTCCTCACATGACACCACATGAGCTATGGTGGGGTAGAAAGCCCAACCTGTCTCACGTCAAAATCTTTGGCTATGCAGCTTATGCACATATTCCTGATAAGCTTCAAAAGAAGCTTGATGAGAAAGCCGAGTAGGGATTCCTGGTAGGTTATGACAACAACTCGTCATACTACAGAGTCTACATGCCAGACACGAACACTGTGAAAACAATGAAAGATGTCAGATTCAATGAGAGCAGGACAATGGCCAATAACGATCCTGTTAATTACGAAGTTCTGGAGAGACAATACTATGACATGTTGCCAACGACAGAGGGAGCAGAGTACGAACACGAAAACAAATATTTTTGAGTCGTCTCCCATTTGAGCGACGAATCTGACGAAGAAAGATTCGAGAGGCAACCTGCTGTCGCGGTTCCTGTAAACCAAAATGGTTCCGGACCAAGCAGAGTAGACAAGGGCAAAGGCATAGCTGTTCCAGGAGGATCTCCCAGAAGGTCGACAAGACCACAAAGATCACCAGCAAGATATGTGCCAGGCAGTTCAGTTTCCACATCAGAAGAGTTCTGAGGGTTCAGTGACGAACCACAGACTTTCGAGGAGACGATTGAAGGTCCAGAAAAGGACAGATGGATTCAAGCCATGAACAAAGAGATGGAGTCCATGAGGAAGAACTAGGTATGGACGTTGGAGCCATTACCACATAAGCACAAGATTGTCAAATGCAAATGGGTCTTCAAGCTCAAATACGGACCAAACGGGAATGTAATGAAATACAAGGCAAGACTGGTAGCGAAAGGTTTCTCTCGGAGATATGGTATTGACTACTCTGAAACCTTCTCTCTTGTCGTCAAACATTCATCCCTACGTCTGTTATTTGCATATGCAGCAGCTTATGACCTCAGGATCCACATTGTGGACGAGAAGACAGCCTTCTTGCATGGCAAATTAGATGAAGAGGTCTACATGGATCAACCCCTAGGATATGTCTCGAATTCACTTCCTGACTATGCATGCAGAATGCATAGAAGCATCTACGGTCTGAAACAATCAGCCCGACAATGGTACAAGAAGAAAGATCAAGCCCTAAAATCATGATTCAAGCCTCTGTTGGTTGATTCCAATGTATATGTCAGAGTTACAGATAGGTAGATCATCATTGTGGCTGTATACGTGGACAACACTCTGATACTATGCAGGAGTGAGCAGCTAATTGTTGAAGTAAAGGCAGACATATCAAAACATTTCAAGGTCATGGATCTGGGAGAAGCCAGGTATTACCTAGGCTTGCAAATTGAGGGACTACGAGGGAGGTAAGTTATACCTTCACCAGTCCAGATACACCCAGAAGATCCTAGAGGACTTTGGGATGCTGAACTGCAAAGGAGTGAACACTCCAATGCTCATAGGGATGGTGTTGATGAATGATGTCTGTCCAAAGACTGAGGAAGAGAGAGAACAGATGCAGCTCACACCTTACAGGAAGCTGATAGGATCACTGATGTACCTTGTTGACAACACGCGTCCTGATATTTCTTATGCAGTATTCAAGATGAGCCAATTCTGCATGAATCCAGGCTCGACACATTGGAAGATTGCAAAACAAATTTTGCAATATCTTCAATTAATGAGGGATTATGGCTTCTGTTATTGTCGTGGTGCAGGTTTCAGGATACTTTCCTCAGCGACGCCAGCTGGGCATCTCTCAAGGACGACTGTAAAAGTGTCTCGGGAGGATGCACCATCGCATCAGGAGCAGCAGTTCTCTGGGTCAGCAAGAAGCAGACCGATGTAGCCCAGTCATCCTGCGAAGTAGAATATGTTGCAGCAGCAAAGATGGCCAACGACATAATCTGGCTAAGGCAGTTCCTGGAAGAATTGGGCGAAACAAGGAACGAGCCCCTGGTCTTGCAGATGGACAACACCTCTACAATACACCTGACGAAAGATCTCGTATTCCATTCCAAAATGAAACACATTGCGATCAAGTACCACTTGATCAGGGATCTAATTGAGAAAAAGATGCTGCAGACCACCTTCATCAGAACGAGAGACATGGTTGCTGACATCTTCACTAAAGCCCTGGACAAAGGACTCTTTGAGAGACAAAGGAGCAGTCTCAGGATCGTAAAGCTATCACTCTTTGAGAGGGAACTGAAGAAATGAAACGTTTCCAATTACAAAGCCTTGTTAGCTTTCAGCCCACAGCCCGACAAAGACATTCGCGAACTCAAAGATCTGGAGACACGAAGCACGAAAAGTTTCACAAACATGAAAGTCAAAGGAAACGAAAACGAACGGTTTGCGAACACAAAAGATTCACGAACGAGAATCTTTTGCGGTCCAATACGAGAGAAGGCAAACAACCAAAATGAAACCAATGACGGAAACGAAACCTTCTCCTGCCCTCCACGCTCCAAAGAGTACCAACAATATCATGCAAGTACCCAGAAGTACAGATATCTGATCTGATGATATGATGTCAGCAGATACATTTTAGGTCGTAGCTAATCTGCCACTCTTGCAATTCCCTGATTAGTTGTAGATGCTTAATCACTCTAATCTTAGATTTACATAGAGCGACCATACTTACTGGATGATACTTGACATATAGATCAACAGATTACACATACAGTGTAAGGTAGTAGTCTGATGCTAGTAGGCAATCAAGACGAAATACAGACAACAAGTTTGCCTACATGCGAGACGAGCTCTGTGATCAGGATCCATAGAGATCCAACTGCCCGCTAGTAAAGCGAGACGGTTACTCATGAGAGAACCGTGTTTCTCTCACGCCAACGCATTGCGTGGATTTGCATGCAGTGCTTGAAGAAATCAGAGGAAGATCAATATAGATGATTTTTCCTGTTGTGTCTAATCTCGAATGCAAATGCTTCTGCTGTTAATCGTGTGTCTGTGTTTTCTTGTTCATTTTGATTCCGCACCTTGGTTGGAACTATGTTGAATGCTGCATTACTTTCATAAACATAGATCAGCAGTGCCTGACCACATTATGGAGGATTGTAGGAGTGATTCAACTGGTAGTGTCCAGCGATCGCATCTGAACTCCATCCGAATCCAAAGAGGATCGTGGTTCCATCGCAAAAGCTTCGCGACTGCGAAATCCAAATCGAGATCCATGAACCTTATCATAGGTTGGCTTAGATTATTATCATACTAGGTTTATCCATCTCATATCTCACAACAGACTCATACGACTATAAGAAATTACACTATCGACAAAGCGTTAATGTTCATTCTTAAACAACGAGCAATGTTTAGTTCTTAGCGATTCAAACTTGTACGGTAGTAAGAACTGAACAAGGATCAAAGAGCTCGATCAACTTGATTCATCTATTGTGTACAGTAGAAGGCTCAGAGTTACATACACTCTCAACAATAAAACAAAGGAAGACGCAAACTCTCGATGATGAATTACAATAAAAATGAGATACATGTAGAAACATGTATGAGTTCGACACACCCCTTTAACAGGATGGTGTGACATTCTACATAGTATAAGCTTTTGATTATACATGTATAGTCACAATTGTAGAATGAGTCGTGAATGCTCTGACTGAATTATAGAATATTCGGGACTAGGACAGTGTCACTTCATTTGTTCTTCCATTAAAGTGCATTTTTTCATAGGGTCTTGGACATAAGGCCTTCAACATGTATTTCTTCATATAATGGTTCATTAGTCTTCTTATGTATTTGAATTCGGTTAAGTAAAGTCTCATATACTTTATGACTATCACATGGCCCCCTCCTCAAATGTGAAGTGCCCTCGCAAACATTGAGGTTTGAACATATCCTAAATAACACAGATATTTATTCATTCAAAAGAAACATTCAGCATTCCATAAAGAATCTCGAACACAACAAAGAAAGATATTTCTTCAATGAATAGAATCAAATGTATTTACAATGTCTTTATTCTGGTGCATTATACAATCTTGCAGATAATAATGCATCGAGCTCAATTTGTCGAGCTCGTTTAAGTTTTTGGGTCTCTGTATATTGACCAATTACTCGGTTTCCATAAGCCGCTAGCTTTATTCGTCCTTAGCTTTTATGGGGATGACTTCCTTTCAGCAGCTGAGCGTCGAGTCGTAGATCCTTGCAAGTAGAGACTCTGCATAGCATTGAGTGCTTTGGCGATGATATTGCCCATGCCCTCCAATGAATAAGTCATGAATCAATGATGCTCCTTGTGTAATTCCCGAGCTTTTATGTTACAGGTAATATTCTCGTAATGAGTGTGATAATTTGTCTCCCAATCTATACAAAATTCCATAAGTCACGATATGATACATCAATATCTTGGGGCAAATTCTGTCTCTCGAACTGTACAAAATTTGGAACTTTTGATGGTTGGAATAAGTCGAATTGACTTCATTGCCTCCAACTGTCTTTTTGTCTCTCTAAATAATCATAAAATTGTAATTCCTTCAAGTGAATGTATTCTAATGCATACAATAATTGACAGCCCATATACAATTCGAAAGGGATTTATATAGAAAATTTCACTTGGAGTATTGCCCAGCTCAAACATCCTTTGAGTTTTGTGTCGAGCTTATTCCAAAGAATTAAAAAATCCTCCTTTTCCCAAGGAGTTTCCTAGTCAACCCAACTCTAGCCCATTAAGCCTGGCATCCCAACATAATCCACATGCCATTAGAGTGATATACCTTATCGAACTGAACTGCTTCGATTTTGTAGATCTTGTACGCTTCGCCTTCTTCGGGGGGAGCTGCTACCTGCTTTGCGTAGATGGCGTCCTTCATCTCGAACTTTATGTCTCCATCTCCCTTGAGAATTTGTCGTTCTCGACGAGGGCGTTGACATACTCTGAGTGAGTCTCGAGTCCTCCGTAGTCTTTATTTACATGTGCTGGGGCAGAGCCGGTGTCGACGTCCTTCTTATTCAATCTCATGATATTCTTCATCAGGCTTTCAATGTTCTTTTGCGCTTGTACATACTCCGAGTGTGCAGACGGCCCCGGACAAGATACAGTTGTTGATTCTGGCATATTTTCCTTGAGATCGAACAGCTCATCAAGTATTATATCCTTATCTTTGTACAATGGTTCAAGCAATTCCTTTCGGAATGCCTCCTACAGGGACTCCTGTACATTATTCCACTTTTTCAAGCTCGACCTTCATCTTTAAAAAATTTAACTTGGCCTTGGTTTCAACCTTCTCATGAATGGCCAGCAGGGTATCATATTGGGACTGCAGCTGGTTGTTCTCTTGAATTAGCTTCTTCTGCTCCAGCTGCTCCACCTTGTTTATTTGATCTTGCAGGTAGATGTCCCTCTGTTGAAGGAAACCCATAAAAATGTTTTTCTGCATCAGTCATTTTCTCGAACATACTAGGATTGAATTCATAGCCCTTGTCCTGATCTGATTTTTTCCCAGAATCCTTTGTATCCACCTAAGGGTTGAGCTCATCTTGTATGTCATGCTGCTGCTCAGCCTCCTTATTGTCATCTCCCAGCATCGAGTCAAGATCTTCCTACTTGTTGTTAGCTCCGTCAGTAAGATCGACCGAAGCATCGACTTCCATTCTTGCAGGTTGATCTGATGTTGACTCTAGCCCTACCATCTTCTTTGTTGTATCGGCCTTTGCTGGAGTGTCATCCTCAATGGAAATGACCATATCCTCCTCCTCTACAATTGGAGGTAGAACTCTCCTCTGTTGCATCATGGGCAGCTCTTTGTCATTTAACAATTGATGATGATGGCACAAATTGCCAATCTAAGCTCCCAGTTCCGCATATTTTCCATGTTCACAGACCTATGAAAGGCCTTGAATGCAATAGGGAAAAAATTTACTAGTTCACCTTTGAGAGCATGAACCAAGTAACCAATGTTGGTTACTGCAATTGTGGAATCAACATCTGTAACGAACACTGCTTGGTTGGCAAAACAGCACGGATTGCGGAACACAGAGTCAACGATCATGGAGATCTTGTACCCTTTTGTCATTGTGAGAAGCTTCTCTTGAATAAAGTCGCTTCATCCAAATCTTCTCTGGATAACGATGGGGTAGTCCCATCCTTTCGTAGGCCTTGGTAGGCCCAGGGCGTCTGCATAAACGTCTTTTGTGATGAGAAAATCTGCGTCCCTCACCTTCACTTTGATGTCGTCGTCTGTGACTTGCTGAATCCCGGCCACAAACTCATTGCATAAAAACGATGGATCAACAAGCCCCCCAATCTACATGTTTTCACCATAGTTCTGATTGCATCAATGTTGATGGGGCTACGAACCTTCCAATTCACTGAAGTTGAATCACTGCTGGTTGAGGCCATGGTTTCCTATAAAACAAATTCACAACAAAACAACAAAAGCGCAAAGACAAATTACAATGAAACAGTAACACAGCTCAACGTCAATTAAGCTCACAGATGAAGTAAGCTCAAATCACAGACGAAGTAAGCTTAGATCACAGGTGAAAGAAGCTCAGATCACGGATGAAGTGAGAAATAAGCTCAGATCACGGATGAAGTGAGTTCAGATCATCACGGATGAAGTGAGAAAGAAGCTCGGATCACGGATGAAGTGAGTTCAGATCACGTAATGGATACCTGTGGCATATTATGCCCATTTTTAAATAAATTAAAAACCAGAAAATGCATGCATTTTTTTCAAAGGCTGATTTTGCTTTTTTTTTCTTCTGCCTCTCTGTGGCCTGTGGCCGTTCGTACGAATCCCATACAACTGCCACATGGCACATTTTGTGTTGGTCAGTCAAAGTCAAACCTGCCTATTATGCTTTTTAATGTGATTCTTAATCGCAATGGAAGGAGCCGGGCAAAGGCCATTCTGCCCGGTAAGGATTTCCAAAAAAATTTGGGCGAGGCCCGGGCTTTTCAAAAAAATTTAGGCTCAGCCCCTCCGGGCCTCGCCCAAATTTTTTTGGAAATCCTTACCGGGCAGAATGCCCGGCTCCTTCCATAATACTCATGAAGTAACCCAAGATCACAAAGAGAAACCTTATAGTTATTCCTTGAATGAAAAGGCATCATGAGCGTGTTGTTAAAATTTACCCAAAAACCAGAACAGAGTGCTGGAATAAATGCTGATATACACATGAAATGGACACATTTGTACCAAACTAAATTTTTTTGTGGCTGGCGGCTAGTATTCGCACAACTACAAATGATTCATGGTGATGAAAAACAAGGCATTGTCATTAATAGTAAGTCAACGATGAACTTCAATGTAAATTTGTGAGTAGAGAAAAATATCGAATAGTTGCGTTCCGATTAAAAGTCAGATTAATAGCTGTAGAATTACAAGAATGCTTAATTGATACATTTACAAATTGGATTAAGTCACTACGTGATGTCACCCAACGGGGTTGGCTCAACTGGTTAGCTTGGCATCCAAAGTTTCTTTGGTCCCAGGTTCGAGCCTCCCCTTGGAAACCAAGAAGCACTACGTGATGTCAACAGTTGCTATTGGACATAATCTATTTTGTTGGAGATTCTACGAAAATCATGAGGTCGTGAAACTAGATAGTCTAAATGTCGAGTCATGGTCGAGTTGAAGAGTAGTCGAGTCAACTTCGATAGTTCGACTTGATAGTGCCTTCGTCACTTTGACTCGATAGTGTCGACACCTGTTGTTTATTCCCTTGTATTTCTGCAGACTGTGCAATTGTACAAGTATTTACTTACAACAAATGAATGGTATAAGAAATTTGTCATTAAAAGTGTAATACTGCAAGACTTTGTTGACAAATGTCAATGCTACTATAGATGTCAATGTTAATAAATAGGCTAATGTACCTCATAGTCTAAGTTTAAAAAATCAATCTTCTTTATATAAGATCTTGGCCCATCTTCTTCTGAAAGATGTCAGTCTCTTCTGCAAGATGTCAGTCTCTTTGATACATGTATTTGCTCAATAAAAAGTTTTGTCACTTTTCTTATGTGATCAAGCCTAGTCAATTGAAAACCTAAAATGAACTTTTTATAAACTCTAGGAGTTCAAATGTTTGTGATTCGTAAATTTTGTGGCTTTGCTTATCCCCAGTGAAAGATATTGCCAAGACGTCTCCTCTATACATTTGTTGTGAATGTAACACTCTCTTACATTTATAATATGTTTTATACATATACTTTTGGTAGTAATGGTAGACTACCTTGCATGTGTAATTTTTACAAAACACTACATTTTCCATCACATAAATACATGAATATTCATTTTTTCAAGTTATAGCTCAATACATGCTTTGTGTTTTTTTCATACATGTAAATAAATAATTTTTTTTTAAGTCCAAAAAATAACTGTGATAGCAACACTTTCTCACAAATGCATCCTTTAGTAAATTGCATTTGTGAATATACTAGTTGGACTTCATTCTATATATGAGTCCTTCATGTTAAAAAACATGTTCTTAGGATCTAATAGTGTCCAAAAAGTACATTCAAGCATTGAAGATTGCACATTCAAGAAACATCAAGACTAGCACCTATAATTGATGCTAGAATCTTCCTAGATTGGCAATTGCTTCATTAACACTCTCATTCACACAAAAATAATCATTATGAGGACCTGATACAGGTGTGGACAGCAAACATAATGTATTAGCTTCATATCGTTACATAATGATCATAGATCATGCAAGGATTCATCACACAACTCTCCCTTGAATTCCAAGACTACAAAATGTCACCCAATCTCGCTTCTCTAAAAAATGTATACTTTTATCCATCTCATATCTAAGGATTAGGGCTTTATAACATTAGGAATAGACCTAAACATAGCCTCCAATGCCTTATCCAAGCATGCATATCCATTTGGTAGGTGAAGTGCCTCACCCCTCCTTTTTTCTTTTGCATATTTGCTCATCAAAGCTAAGAGAATGAGGTGTTCCTACATTTGGACTACATCATCTAGTTTCTCTCTTCACATGTATTGTGCTTTCTATGTCCATATATGAGTAGTAGTATATAAAAGAAGTGTACATCTAATCATGGATGTGATCTTGATCATGTACTAGACTAAGGTTATCAATCTTGTGTAAATCCATGATGCTTTAGGAAGATTGATCCTGATGCATTGTTGTTTGATAGTTTACTCCCTAGTTACTTTACATCAACAAGTTTCATGATTCAAGGTCAATTGGATCTTCGCTCTTAGATTTTTTTCTTAGGATATGATACTTTCACATGGTATCAGAGCTTTGGCTACTGCTCAATGCAAAGACAAAGTTCAAGTTTTGGAGGTGAACATAATCATCAAGGGAATAATGAAGAGTCGAAGCAACACAAAAACTCTACATGATGGTAATTATCTTTGCAACAAGTTTCTATACATTTGTAGCACAAGAGATAACCAACTCTCAAACTCAAGTATACTTTTAGATGGGATACATGAGAAAAAATCAAGTTTTGTGAGTTTGTGCATTTTTCATACTTTAGTGAGGATATGGGTTGTGCTAAGTTTGTTTCAAAAAAAGATTGTTAAGTAAAGCCTTCGTTAGCAAGATAATAAGTGAAATTTTTTAGAGGCTTTGTTTGTACTTGTTATGTCCAAATTTTTCTAGAGGATGTATCTAGGAACAATGTGACGACTACGAAAGTGTCTTTGTACTTTATGATTAATAAAAAAAAAAGGGTATAGAGGTGTTTTTCTAGGAAAAGAAAAAGAAAGAAGTTGCTATAGCTTGTAGAGCTTTCATCTTTGGTGAGGAGTTTTTTGTAGAGTCAAGTCCTAAGGTTGTTGATCTTATAGATATTAATGAGACAAAGCTAGTAACATGTTCAACACCTAATATAAGGAGTGCATGAAGAGCAAAAAATTCTTCTCTACTAACCTTGATGTGGTGACTTCCATGTTTAATTGTTCTACTCTTGATAGGTGTATGGTGGATTTTGGTATTGACCAAAAAGAGAAAGAAATATATGATCAACAAAGGTTGATGTGATGGACTTAACCTAGCAACCAAAATGTGTTATGTGAGGAATTTTGGTAATCTATCTACTTTTGAAATCTCATCTACTCTTAAGTATGATGCAGAATGAACATTGTCTCTATTTTATGCATGGTGGTGATTATGCCATTTGCCTTCAGTAGTTTGCAAACTTGAGAGAGTAAACACAATATCCTACATTTTCATGATATTTTAAGCACAAAGAGTTGGAAAAACCAGTATGTTACTTCTACTTTTGGTTTTAGAGAAAAATCTGTAGAATCTTCAAAGTTGATAAAGATCATTAGTAAATCTAACATGTGTTTCAATTGAGATGTTCCAAGATAATTGTATTTCAATTTCTTAAACCCTCTTATGGATGGATAGATCTCATATGGATAATGGTTACTATCACTTGTGTTGAATATGTTTGGAATAAAAGTCTTGTGTATAATAGAGTGAATCCTTTCTGGAAGGCACTTATTATTGACTTTTCATGATTTAGATATTTTCATGTGTTATCTCTCTAGCTAATTTTTATAAGAAATTTGGAAATTTTTTCAAAAAAGGGAGTGAAGTGATGAGTAAATTATATTACAGTATTTATCAGTTGCATGGATTTCGGATAAGAGAATTTCTCTAGGGATTGTATGGAACAATCTGGAACTAGAGGTGGTTTGAGATTTGAATTCAATATAAGTAGTACTAAGTATGATCAAAAGTTACCAATCCTAGCTTGTTTGGGATGTGAGTAAGTTTGATCAAAGAATGTCTATTTTGGATCGACCTGATCTTAGTTGGAGTACTAGGATCTGGGAGGGGTTGATTAAGTGGGAGAAAATTGTCGGTAAGAGATAAGTTGGGTTGGAAAACTTCTCAGTCTCCTAGATATGTTATTCACTCATGAGGAATAGAATTCTTTGGTAGCTGAGTTAGTAGATTCTTAGTGAGATATGAGAGTAACATATGGGAATTTTGGAGGAATCTGTCAAATAAAGACATATGTGTATGTACTGGATCATAGTCAGATTGTTCTCATATGTGACCGATTAATCTTGTATGGATCAACTATGTATTCTTGGTTACTAGGGTTATTTGGTGCACTTAACCTAGTCGATGATCAAGTATTGTGATGGACAATTACTTGCAGAGTTAACAAATCTTGCTAAGAAAGATTCATTTGTTAATTTAGAAATGGTTTGGATAAGAATCTAAATGTGGTGTTATACTATCTGCATCTGGACATTTGAGATTTCTGAATTATTAGCAATTAACTTGAGTAGTTGATTTACTCCTATGAAAAGTTAATTGGTGAAATGGATAGTGTGAAGAGATTCACTGGAAACTATTGGTTTTAAGTTGTATTGCTTGTAAGACGCATGATTTGTGAGTCATTTGGATCCTTCAGTAAAAAAATCATGTGGATATACAGAATTTTTGGTAGAGCAATTCTCAATTGAGAAATAGACTCAATTCATTAGTGATTGTATCCCAGAGAGCTCAATTGGATACTGAATCATAATGGTTCCAAGAATGGTAACTGAATTTTTTGGGATTCAATAAAATTTTGGTTGGATATATACTCTAGTATTCTTTAATGATTAAGTATGGATTTGGATTCCAGTGAATTATAATTGACGAATCATAAGAATCTAACTATTTGTGATTAACGGATCACGAACAGATACCTAATTATTATTAATGAATAGATCCTGACCTATTAAATGAGTTGAGTTTAGATATGTCTTGAAAATCTAAATCTCTTTACTCCAATGTTTTATTGAGACCTATGGATCTCACATGCATTTCTCGTAAAGTAAATTGTTTCTGTTTATGGAGAGTTTTGCTTACTTTAGTGGATAGTATTCTACTACATATTGTAGTCTATAAGTGCTTGTGTATGAGGTTCAGTCTAGATCTCCAAATTTATAGGAGACATGTAAATCTATTGAGATTCAGATGGATTACTGGTTTCTTGCATCAGATGCTAAAAATGGGGGGCTTTTAACTCATTTGAGTAACTACAGTACTCTAGATTGAGTTATAAATGTCTGAGACTTGATAGATCTCCTAGAGATTTTGGTTGATTGAACTGTTGTATCTTGGAATATTTAGATATTCTAAGAATATTTGTCCCAATAAGCATTATTATCTACAAGGAATTGGTGGACAGATTTTAGACTACACTAAATTGGAATTTTTTCAACTTTCGAACTTGTTCTCTTGAAATAAGGAGTTGATTCGCCCAATGATTTCTGTAATTGGAATTACATGAAGGGATAGCTAATATTTGGATATGATTAACCCATTCAAAAGATTATAGCTTAGTGTAATCTTTGGATTTTGAGTTAGTACTCATGAGTAGAGACAAGCAAATTGAAGAATTGTTGCATCACTGAGTACTTATTCCAGATGGAAAGATCAAAACTGAGGATAATAATTTCTCACAAAGGCTTTGTATGCCCCTTGTTTAGCCCTTGTTAAAGTTCTTTCAAAGGAAAAAACAAAAGAGTGTATCTCTTCCCACGTCCGTTACAACCGCTGTTCTTGCTCGTTCCATCCTCACGACGTAACCATTGCGTTGGAAACAACATGTTTCATGGCTGCCATAGGTGATCTCGCTGCGCTCTCTTGCATCCATATCGAAGCTATGCTCACCATTGCTTCAGCAAATCAGTGTTTTTAGCTGCAGTTCACGCTTTATCCATTGTCTTCCACGGCCCTAAATCCATAAACAGATCCATTCATGAGGATTAATCTTGTAGGGCAGAAAACAGCAGATCAGGACTATTTGCAAAATTCCGGATCAAGCTCAATAGCCATCGTCAACGCCCATTCACGTTTCACAAATGGATGCCTAGATTGCTGATGGAAAACAAGCAATGGTGATGCTAACACATCCCACAAGCAGCGAATGCAATGAAAAAATCAGGGTTTTTGAAATTAGAGACCAGTCCAATTCCCTTTAAAAGCTTATTTGCATGTTGGATTCATTTAAACAAGTGGTTACACTCTCTAACCTTCTCAAACAGGTTATGGTCTACAGAATCAAAGGAAACTATTTCCTCAGTTATAGACCTAACTTCGTGCATTTATCAGCATGCATAGCTATCACAATCCAACCAAGTCTAACCCATGCTTACCGTTAGAGAAATGATTAATTTGCAGTACTCTATCATGTTCTTAACTTGCATATTACATGAGGTGTCCGTTTTAGAATTAAATTCCAATCCTCTACATGTTGTGATTAGTTTCATAATACAACACTACTAAAGGTTATTTTTAATGGATTAAATTGATTAGCATCAATCCATCAATAAACAATTTTAGTCTTGCATAAAACCAAATTTTCAGAACATAATGAACCAAAGCAATTAATTCGAATCTCATGAAAATTTCATTCCAGCATGTTCAAAGATATTAGACAAGCAATTTGTATCTATACATGTAGACCATGTACATGGACTGGAATCATATAAGGAATTAGGAAATAAAAAATGAATTAAACATTAATTCTAAGCAAACTTAGCAAAATCAATTAAGTAGATGTTGCACTCTACCACCAATTTTCCTAAACCATGCTTTGTTCCGGAATTAGTGAACTCAAATCCAACTTCCCTTGAGAAATGAGCACTAAACTGAGATTTTGCAAATCCAAGCGCTTTCCACTTCCAACCTGACGTAGAGCTCATCTCCTTCCCATCCAAGACTGCATCT